>CM019152.1:36722692-36983185 GCA_009733165.1 Naja naja
CTCAAACTATAAAATATTTGGAATCCATATTTATATGATAAGGGCAAGTAAGGGAATTACAATCTGGGATATAAAGCTTTGTTTGAATGATTTGTATCGTATCAGAAGCGTGTAACAAAATTTGTAGTGTGTATGAAACAGTAAGATCCTTAGTGTTTTCTGCCCTTGGTAGTTTACTTGCAGTTGTTTCATTATCAACTAAGTAACATCACTGTGCTTCATCAACTATGGAGCAGGGCTTTTCAACCTTGGCAACTTTAAGCTGAATGGATTTCAACTCCAAGAATCTCTGAGCATGCTAAGGTTGAGAAACACTGGTATAGCAAGTGAGGCATAGTAAACTTGCTTGAATACATACTTAGATTCTATAACAATATGATTGATTTATTACTCATTGGATACTATATGGTTTAACAGTATAGTAAGTTGTTAGATGCTATCTGGATTATCTGAGAGGTTGCAGCTCCAAATTATCTAAAAGCACATCTAAATGGAAAAAGTGTATATGTATTTATATAATGGCAGATGTTGGAAATGTCAAGACTGATTTTACACATTAGAAATGGTAGCTATTATACCTTATCATTTAAACAGTAAGGCTATGATTATCAGCCATTATGATGTGATGCATCATCAGAGATAACTGCCTCTTATCATTCTGGCCATTTTGCAACAACGAATCTAAGGAACTAACTACCAAGGTGACTGCAATATTATAAGAATATTCTTATCTTTGTCTGCCCTCTTCCTCTATCTAGGAGTTGTCATTACTAGAGTAATAATAGCAGTGAATGTCAGATTTAGTAAATGCAAATGCTTAATTTCATTTCATTTAATGTTTGTGCTTCAAATGAAGCCTCTCAATATTTGAAGCACTGTAGGAAATGTAATGGTTGTAACATTGTGTATGCAGGTTTGAATGTCATTGGTTAAGTTTGAACTGTTCTTGTAAAATGTCAGAAATGATTGGTTTAAAAGTGCGGGAAAACCCTGCACTCTGATTGGCTGGCAACTGCTGCTGCTGGCTATAAGTAGCGCAGTCCAGCCAAATCGGGGCTGTTATGAGCTGTAGTCACTAATAAACTCTTCACTGAAGCACTCCGCGTCTGACTCTTCATGCAAATCTAACACTGGCGGCGAAGGTGGGATCCTTCCAAAGAGAGAAGACAGCGCGGAGAAGAAGCGAGAGATGGCTGTGCTGAACACCCCCAGCCCCGTTCAATCGACGGCAGAAGACTGGGACTCATGCAGATCGTTTCCAAATGTATTTGGAGGAAAGCGATCTCACCGACATTTCCGAAGCGGAAGAGGGCGGTCTTTCTCACCCACTGCTGTCCGGCCATTTTCAAGATGGTGAAGGCATTGGCGGGAGCAGGCGTGAAGGTAATGGACTGGCCGATTAGAAAAGTTATTAAGAGCCATTAGCAGCCCAAGTATCGTGCCTCATTAAGAGACACGAATTCTACCGTCGGGATCAAGGGGAAAGTGAAAGCGTTAATGACTTGTGGCAAGTTTAAGGGACATTGGGGTGCATGTGAATTTATCAACTTAGAAGAGCCATGCATGATCGATTTGTTCTAGGCCTAAAGACAAGGTTTTGCAGAGCAAATTATTAATGAAACCTAAGATCACTTAAAGGAGGCCATAGAAGAAGCTTCTTCAGCTGAGGAAGCTACCAAGTCCTCAGCAGCAGCCATGAAGAAAATTAACAAGGCCTAGCCATCCTGATGTGGAAAAATCCACAACAACCTTTGCAAGCAAATAGATTCTGATTCAGACTAGTGAGGTGGAGGAAGGAATTTATAGACTCAGAATGGAAAAGAAAAGAAAAGACCTTGAAAAGAGAGGCAAGACTTTTACTGCAGAGGTTGTGGGGGGGAACACCCGCACTGAATGCAAGTTTCTTGATACCATCTCTACCTCGTTGAAAAAAAGAGGTCACCTAGCAAGAGTCTGCAAATCACCCAGAACTCCACCAAGCAGAAAGAAGTTTCCTGACAAAGATTTCAAGCCTAACAACTTCAGTGAAAATGGGGGCAACACAGAAGCAAATGGGAAGAATGAAACTCATCAAACAGTCACCATTGGTCATTCTTCACCTTAAGAAGCAAAAAGTACATGTGAAGGTACTAATTGAGGAGGAAGGCCTTGCCAAATGGAAGTGGACTCAGGCTCCCATTTATCTATGGTGTCATGGGACACCATTCACAGGCTACTCTCAACATTCAGAAGAAGCATTTCCAGAAGCAAGCACTGACTCTTAAAGACTACCAAAGGAACAAGAATCCAGTAGTTGGAACAAGAGAATTCAGGGTGAAGTTCAAAGGCCACACCAAGCGTTTGCCCCTGACATCGTGGACAAGGACCGCCCAAGCTTGCTGGGACTTGAGTGGTTCAATCCACTGGGCATCGAGGTGACTGGCATCAATCACGTGAGCAACACTGAATGGGAGGAGGCCCTGAAGTCTGAGTTTCCAGAGGTCTTCAGCAACGGATTGGGCAAGTATGGGGACCCCTATCACTTTCAACCTAGATCCCAAGGTGCCCCAATTAGCTTAAAGCCCAGAAGGGTCCCATTTGCCTTAAAGGAAAAATTGATGCACAATTAGATAAACTAATAGCTCAAGGAGTTTTAGAGCCCACTGACCACTCCAGATGGGACACCATAGTCACACCAGTCAAGACTGATGGGTGGGTGAGAAATGTGGGACTATAAGGGGACATTGAACCATGCACTTCAACAGAGCGCATATCCAGTTCCAGTGGTGCATCATTTATTACATTCACTTGGCAGGGGTACAGTCTTTGCCAAATTGGATCTGGCCCAGGCATATCAACAACTAACAGTTGATGATGCCACTGCAGAGGCCCAAACCATTGTAACTCATAGAGGTGCCTTCAAATGTAAAGGTTACAGTTTGGAGTAAGCGTGGCACCAGGCATTTTCCAAAGCCTTATGGAAAGAATGCTCCAAGGACTGCCAGGGGTAGTGCCTTGCTTTGATAATGACACTCAATTACAGAGAGACTCAGAGAAGTCCTTACCAGATTCAAGAAAGTGGGGTTAAAAGTCAAGGAAGAAAAATGCACTCTTAGAACTGACAAGGTTGAGTTCTTGGGCTACATGATTGACAAGCATGGCATCCATCCTACAGATGCCAAGGTTCAAGCAATCAAAGAAGCCCCTAGACCAAAATGCAAAACAGATTTGCAAGCTTTCCTGGGACTCATTAACTTTTATCACATGTTCCTACCTCAGAAGGCAACCATTGCAGAACTATTACACAGATTACTTGATTAAAAAGTCTGTTTGGGTCTGGGGCAGGAAGGAACAATCAGCATTTAACAGTATTAAAAGACTAATCACGTCTGATGCTGTACTCATACAGTTCTCTGAGAATTTACCTGTTGTACTGACTTGTGATGCATCCCCTTTGGAGTGGGGCGGGTTTGAGTCTGACAGGCTTCCCAGGGAGGGAAGCCCCTATTGCATTTACTCTGCACCTTGACCAAAGCAGTGAGGAATTACAGCCAATTGGACAAGGAAGCATTGGCAATTGTTGCAGCTATCAAGAAATTTCATGAGTACTTATATGGGAGAACATTTACCATTGTCACAGATCACAAACCTTTGTTAGGCATTGTGGCAGGAGACAAACCTACACCACTATCCTGTCACCAGGAATGCTGAGGTGGACTGAATTTCTTGCTGCTTATTCATACAAACTTATCCACAAGCCTGGCAAGGACATTGGACATGCTGATGCCTTGAGTCGTTGCCCACTTCCTTATCACAAGGACTTTGAACCTGAGGCACACACCTTTTTCCTAGAAACTGTTGCCAAGCTTCCAGTACACGCTGCTGAAATTGCCAGAGAGACTGCCAAAGACACTTTATTGGCTCCTATTATAGGCTGGATTAAGAAAGGTTGGCCTCTTCAAGATCTACCTCACCTTGCCCAACCTTTTAAATCCAGGCAAACTGAATTATCTGTACTAAGAGGATGTATTTTGTGGGGTAACAGGGTGGTTATTCCTGCAAAACTGCAAAGGAGGTTTTGGAAATGCTACATGAGGGTCATCCTGGTATTGTAAGGATGAAGGGATTGGCCAGGAGTTATGTATGGTGGCCAGGTATTGACAAAATGGTTGAAAACTGGGTTGCATCTTGTCCCAACTGTCAGGTAGTCAGGCCTGCCCCACTCTCGCCCCAAACAGGAATGGGAATGTCCTAGGGGCCCATGGTCTAGGATTCACATTGATTTCGCTGGCCCTACCAGAGGGCACACCTTCCTTATTATAGTAGATGCATATTCCAAATGGCTAGAGGTAATCCCTATGGCATCCACCACAACTGATGCTGTCATCAAGCAGCTTAAAGAGCTTTTGTAACCCACGGGTTACCTGAAGTTCTTGTCTCTGACAATGGCCCTCAATTTACATCCAACCCTTTTGAATCTTATCTAGCACAACAGGGTATCAGACATGCCCTGACTGCCCCTGGGCACCCTTCTAACGGCCGGGCTGAAGGAATGGTACGTTTTACCAAGGAAAAGCTTCAGCAATTGGGTCCTGGGGACATCACTGAGAAAGTTGAAAAACTTCTTAGTGTTCAGCACATCACTCCTAACCCATCAACTAACTTATCCCCAGCAGAGTTGTTGATGGGTAGGAAACTTAGGTCTCCCCTTGACCACCTTCATCCCACTTACGCACCCAACGCACCACTAGATTCCACTAGCAAAGTTCAAGTTCAGTGTGGGTGATTCTGTTTATGCTAAGAACCTTATGGTTGAGCCTTCATGGATTCCTGCTGAAATAACTCAAATCACAGGCCCTTGTTCTTACAGGGTACAAACAGAGGATGGAGTCCTCTGGAGCAGGCATTGATCAGCTTAGATCCAGGTTACCTCAGGAACATCGCAATTGTTCCTCTGTAGTTCCCATACCTAATGCTTTTTCTAGGGGGGAGGAACATGAAGATAATCAGCAAACAAGAATCAACCCCATGTGTAATGAGCCATTACGACAGGAACCATCCCAAAACCTGTCACAATGCCAAAATCCATCCTTACAAGTGGAAGATTGCACATCACTACCTGACTTGGGTGCTGACATTTGGCTGGAGATGGGTTGGGAGGAGAGACCAGATTCTAACAATTAAACAGGGTCTTCTTTCACAGGAAGTCCAACTAGGGAAATGTCAACAGACACATTTCCCCTCTCACTGGGTGAGAACGTTAAAACCTCTGAACCGCGAAAGTCTCAATGTACACATAAGAGCCCCACCTATTTAAAAGAATACATTAGATAGGTTGGGGTTTGAGTATGGACTGAACCTAGTGGGGAGGGATGTTATGTATGCAGGTTTGAATGTCATTGGTTAAGTTTGAACTGTTCTTGTAAAATGTCAGAAATGATTGGTTTAAATAGTGCAGGAAAACCCTGCACTCTGATTGGCTGGCAACTGCGGCTGCTGGCTATAAGTAGCAGCGCAGTCCAGCCAAATCGGGCCTGTTATGAGCTGTAGTCACTAATAAACTCTTCACTGAAGCACTCCGCGTCTGACTCTTCATGCAAATCTAACAGTTACAATTGAGATATTTTTGCTTTGCAGTGTTAATAATAGAATTCCCAGATGGAGCTGCAAAATCAGGCATGCATGTACTTCATCCTTTGTTTTAATAAAAAAAGAAGCAACTAGAAAGGACACATGAAAAGGAATAAAATTCACAAGGGAAGAAGAAAACAACACATTCTCTTTCCTGGATACCCTCATCAGCAGAGAAGACAACAGCAAATAAGAAACAAACAAAAAACAAGCTAAAAGAATGCTTTATTACCAAAGTAACTACCCAAACTTTCATTAGAGAAGCTGTATATGAACATTATTCAGACAAGTACAAATGTGCTGCAGTAACCCAGGAAACAGTCTATACAACATATTTCAACAAATTTGATACCTATATAACTATCAAAAAGTGCCTGTCCACACAGTCCACTGCAGCACAACTAACACAAGCTATGAAAAAATAACACTATATATCAAAAATATCTCAGAAACAACCAATATATTATTACAGCTGCACCACATCACACAACAAACCATCTATAGCACATAAACCAGTTAAAGCCCTCAAAAACACAAGTAAACCAAAAGATGCAGTAGGCACAAGAAAAAAAAGAGTCATTTACAACATATAATGAAAGGACTGTAACATCTACTATGAAGAATAGTGCAGAAGCAGAAGATTGGCAGAGCCCATCCATGAACACCGACTAACAGTCAAAAGACATGATGAAAACTCAATCTCACAACACGTGGACAAACTCATCCATAGTTTCAACTGGGATGCTATGTTAATCATAGACCAAGCTAAAGCCAAAACCACTAAAGAATTCCTGGAAGTGTGGTCCTCGAACAAATCAGCCAACAGTCGATACATAGAGATAAACTGTATCTACACACCATTCAAAAGAGACAATAAAAATGAAGAAGGAAATAAAAAGATCAGAACACAACATCTTTAGCAGCCAACATCCAGATAAATAGGAATTAACACCAGGCAAACAAACAGAAACCAGTACCCTAATAAAGGAACTACTAAGGAGAAAACCACACCCACACCAAACTGTGAGGGCAAGCTACTGTATATAAGCAGAGAACAAACCCCACATTCACTCATACAGATGATGTTACCTAACATGAAACATCTGCAAACGAAACAACCAAGCTCAGGGAGCACCAAAAAAAATCCACAATTCAGCCCTGAGCTATATACAGCATATTCTCTTCTACTGAAATATTTTAGCCTCATATTACATTGTTCATGTCTTATCTCAAAATTAAAGTGGCAAGAGCTGACTGGTACTTTACAATATCAATCTACAAATTAAAGGAAGGGCTTTACCTATTGAGAAATGAATAGTCTGCAATGATGTAAAGGCAGGAGAAAATCCCAGAATTTGAACCTGGGTACTTCCAGGTAGAGAGTTTGCATTTTAGGCACTTTTGTTGCAGAGAATAGAAAACTCCTTAAAAATGGAGAAAACTAGCCATTGCAGATGCTAACTAATTAAAACTGAAAAGAATATTTAAATAAAGTCTGAACAAGTGATCATTGGGGGTTAGACTATATTATCGCCAAGGGTTTTCCAGTTTTACAATTCTCTGGAAACTTCAAAAACTATCTGTAACAGAATGTTGGAATATTGGGAGGGGGGGAACCAGGCTAACCAAGTAGCCATTAAATGATATAGCCCTTCTGTGAATATAATTTTAAGCAAACCTGAGTTCAGTGAATTCTGTGTAGAATTTCATATATTTTATGATCTGTTGTAATTAATCTAGGAAGCCATGTTACTGTATCTCCTATAATTGACTCATAGATTCTTTGACAGCATGTACATGCAAAGGAATTCCTTTTCTTTCCTTAAATAAATGCCTGATTTATTAAGGTTTTGTTCTGAGTTGGCAATCAGTAATGTTGCTGGGCAACCCTAATAGCTGTTTTTAAATATAATTTGTTTCTTATATTAAATGGTTTTCTAGTTTGAAATATTGTATTATATTGCTTCATGAACTTGACATTGGCGGATTAGGGGCAGATTAGCCTTCCCAATATGGTGCCCTTCAGGTTTCTTGCCCAGTGGCACTATGCAGAAATCTCAAATATATTGGTTGCATTGACTAGAATGCTAGCAGCCCAACAGTTTGGAGGGCTGATTAGAAAAGACTTCCCCTTAACTGGTTACCAGCATAAAATTCATGGAAAAATGACTTTTCTGTACAAGAGTTGCTTGATAGTGAGATGGGTAGCATATAAATCTAATAAATAAATAAATACATAATTTAAAAATAATGTTTACAATTTCGTATGATGTCAGACTTTGCAATAATGCATAGCTGCAGCAAATCAAAACTCCTTCTGGCCAGCAGACCTAAAGTAAGGAAGGCAAAGGTCTTGCTTGTCTTCTAGAACCTAACACAGCATATGACATGTAGAAATACATCTATGAATTAGATAAAATGAGCAAACTGGAAATATCTGAGAAAGTTAGATGAATAAAGCTAGTGTTTAATCTTTTGGATCTGATTCAGAATAAAATATAACTTAACTGATTTACTTTTCCTAAAATGTCAGAAAGACATGAATTACTGCTGAATCCAATGACAAGTCTTTTGAAGAAAATAATATGGCCTCAATTACATTATTGTGAAAGTAACCAAAGCTAGCTATTTTCTTTCCAACTCCTTTATAAGCTTCTATCCTTCTGGCTTTTCTTTTATCTTTGGAAGATGAAATCCACTGGGGATCACTTACAACAGTTCAGAAGCTGCAGGCCCAGGATTGTATGTCCTCTAGTTTCTCCACAAGTTACCACGGAATTATGTGATATCAGGATTATGGGCCTGGGTGAAGCCTTTCTCAAATGCAGTCTCCACACTGTGGAATGATTTATCCCATGAGGTTCAGAGGACTGCTTGTAAAACTGCTAAGACTGTAAAACTGTTAAGATTACTGATTCATGAAAATGGTTATGAGCTGGCTTTTTGATATGAGTTATATTATTATCCTTGGTCTTTGCTTGTGGCAGTTTTATTAGAACTTTCATTTGTGGTCAGCATTGTCTCTTGTGTATGGCACGCTTATTATAGAGGTCTTGAGTCTCTGTAGTTGACAGAACAAATAAACGAATTACCTTATTTAGTCAAAATAAAGATAATTCTGGTTTAGAACATCAGAATTCCCTAACCAAAGAGTCCTTTCTCTATTACAATGTCCTTCTTTGCTACCCTGTCAGTATAACATTGCAAACTCTAAACACTACCAGGAATAGTCCTAGATCCCTTCTATACCCCATAAATATACTACCGTGTTTCCCCGAAAATAAGACCTACCCCGAAAGTAAGACCTAGCACTATTTTCTAAACCTGCCCTAATATAAGACCTACCCCGAAAATAAGACCTAGTGTAAATCTCCAGTTCCAGGAAGACTTTTCAGGGAGCAACCATGCACCCAAAACACCCCCCTACACACTCACACCCACTATTTGGCACCATAAATATATAAGACCTACCCCGAAAATAAGACCTAGTGTGTTTTTGGGAGCCAAAAAAATATAAGACAGTGTCTTATTTTCGGGGAAACACGGTAGTATATTAGAGTGTATGTGTGTATGTGTGTGTACCCACAGTTACCAGAAACCAGCTTCCAAAGAGGGAAAGGACAAACCAAAACAAGAAAGTAATCATAACAGAATTAAAAACTATTGATTAAAATTAATCATTGTCTTGATCTTTCATCTTTTTGGCACTCCTGGCACTCTATCTGGAAGTCACCTGCAAAGATCCCTCTGATCATGCAGATTTACCAATGAAGAGCTGCCTTCCAATTCATAGATGAGTATCCTCATGCTTTCTCCTTATCTGGGAAAAGTGTGCAGGTCCAGGCTCATTGCCTGGCTGCCTTTTTCCACCTCGACATCATCTCTGTGATGCAAAGATATGTGAGTGTGATGTGGTATCAGAGATCTGGTATCAGAGTAAATCTGATACCACCATGAAATTCTAATGGAATGTTAGAAATTTTTTTCTAACAATTTGAGAATAAAACTAAATAACCTTATGCTTCCCTTACACTGCTAAATTGTAAGTCTTTTCCCCCCTCTTTCCTTACAAAACATTGCACCATTTCCAATAGCTTCCAAGGTTTCCTACAGTAGTATAAACATTTTAAGGTGTTGAGCAGGTGTAAATAACAAGAAAGGTTTCCTTCTCTTTTTAGGAAATGAATTGGCTAAATCATTGTGATACTCACTTACAATCCTTATTTCCATTCTTCTATAAATCTAAATGATTTCCTTTGCATAGAATCCTAACCAATGCAGTATTTCACAGAGTTATTTCATGGTAAAGAAGGGGTGACCTTAAAGAATGAAAATTTTCTGTATATCATAAATTATATCTCTGTTGCCTTTGTGCTACCACATTTTCACCACCCATAATCTAAAGATGTGACACTTTCATTTGCAGTTGTTTTCATTCTCTTGAGTGTAAGATTTTTTTAAAACAGACTTTTTTCATATTATTTTCTTATTATGTGCTTGTTCTGACATCGCTACCCCATGATGACATTTTAAAGAACATATTTTTTCTATAACTATTCAGACTTGATGTAAATACTGAGTAGCATGATTAATAAGACCATGAAGCTCCACAGTTCTTAGGTTCTTTTATTTATTCCATATTATAAAAATGTTCTGCTTATCTGGCTGAAAATAAATCAGATTTATAGCCTTCTGTTAGCAGCTCAACTCTACACAGCTCTTCAATTGGCATTTCTATGTCATACCAAGCTACTTTTTCACTTAATCTGTGGATGGATTCTTGTATAATATCCAAGTTATTTGCTGTACAAACTGGATATTAACTAACACTGACAGCATTTTATGTGTGTAGTCAAGATGAGGACCAAAACATTTAATACTTTCCTTCTTTTAGCAATGGAATCTGAAAGTGATTTATTAAGCTTTCAGGTTTTCAACATCAGTAATTTATTTATTAATTCGATTTATATGCCGCCCCCTCTCCGAAAGGACTCGGGATGGCTCACAGCTAAAATACAATAATAACAATAAATTACCTAAAAATATATTAAACAGTTGTAAGCCGAATTAGAATTAAAACCCCAAAATAAACAAACCCCAAAGAGTCAGCACAGCCCAGATTGTAAAAACAGCCAGGTTTTTAACTCGTGGCGGAAGGTGCGAAGATTGGGAGCCAGCTGGAGCTCCGGCGGAAGAAGATTCCATAAAGTGGGGGCCGCCACAGAGTAGGCCCTCCCCGGGTCACCGCCAGGTGACATTGAGTCATGGACGGCACCCCGAGGAGACCCCGTCTGTGATCCCGTACAGGGCGGTTGGTATTTGATGCTGGGAGGAGTCATTCTCGTAGATATCCTGGACCCATGCCATGTAGGACTTTGAATGTTAACACCAAGACCTTGAATCTCACCCGGAGGGCAACTGGGAGCCAATGCAGGCCACGCAGGAGGGGTGTAATATGGGAGTATGGGGGAGCTCCCATCACTACCCGCGCGGCCGCATTCTGCACCAGCTGAAGCCTCTGAGTGGTATGCAAGGGCAGTCCTAAATAGAGAGCGTTACAGTAGTCGAGTCGGGAGACAACGAGCACCTGAGTGATCATGCGCAGGGCATCTCGGTCCAGATATGGGCGCAACTAGCGAACCAGCCGGACCTGGGCAAAGGCCCCCTGGTCATGGCTCCCACCTGCTCCTCCAACTTGAGCCGTGAATCCAGGAGGACCCCCATATTCCATGCCCTGTCCACGGGGGGTAACACCTCCTCCCCCATGACCAAAGATGGAACCTCCGAACTGGACCGAGATGTCGGTATGCACAACCACTCTGTCTTGGCTGGGTTGAGTCGAAGCATGTTCCTGTCCATCCAGATCCGCACCAATGGGACATCACGGAGAGAGCATCACTGATTTGGTCTGGGGTGGAGATGTATAACTGTGTATCATCAGCGTACTGATGATAGCTCACCCCAAAACCACAGATGATCTCACCCAGCGGCTTCATATAAATGTTGAACAAGAGAGGTGAGAGGACCGACCCACCGTGAGAGACCTCGGAGTCGACCTCTGCCCCCCTGCCAACATGAATGTCCTGAGAGGTAGGAGGAGAACCACTGTAAAACAGTGCCTCCCACTCCCAGCCCCCCGAGATGCCGCAACAGGATACCATGGTTGATGGTATCAAAAGCCGCTGAGAGATCTAACAGGACTAGGACAGAGGAAAAACCCCTGTCCCGAGCCCTAGGGAGATCATCAATCAGCGCGACCAATGCTGTCTCCATGCTGTACCCGGGTCGGAAGCCCGATTGGTATGGATCCAGGTAGTCTGCTTCCTCCAGGAAAAGTGGCAATTGCTGCGCCACCACACTCTCAACAACCTTCACTAAAAAGTGAAGGTTGGAGACCGGACAAAAGTTGTTCAACACGGCTGGGTCCAGGGCAGGCTTCTTCAGAAGGGGCCTCACCACTGCCTCTTTCAAGACAGCAGGGAAGAGCCCCTCCTCAATGAAGCATTGACCACTGCCTGGAGCCAGCCGCACGTGACCTCCCTGGAGGCATAAACCAACCAGGAAGGGCACGGGTCCAATAAACATGTAATGAAATCACTATGTGGGAAATGGTGGCTTGATGTTAGTGACTAGCCATTTTTATTTTATTTTATTATTGTTTACTTGTTACAAGTATTTATCTATGTTTCCCCCAAAACAGGACTCTTATTTTCATTTGGGTCCCAAAATAAGCACTAGGGCTTATTTTTGGGGAATGTCTTATTTTTCCCATGTATGGGAAGCCCACTTCTTCTGCTTGCTTGCGGCAGGGCAGGAGACCACTGCGAGGCAGGCGGGATTTAGCCCCGCACCAGCTTACCTCAGGATCCCTGCAGCCAGACCACTTATACAGCAACACCTGCCTCACCTCATGGCGGCGGCTCCAGCTGCCCCATCCAGCAGGAGCCTCACATGGCCACTGGCCCACTTCTGCTTGCTTGTGGCCACAACAGAGCAGAAGGCCGAGTGACATGCCAGTGCCAGTGCCAGTGCCACAAGGTGAAGTAAGGGGTGGAGCTTCCCCACGTGCCTGCACTCAGGGCCCCAGCCAGTCATCCATGCCCTGACACCTGACTCTCTTCATAGCCACAGCACTTTCACACTGCTCTGCTTCCTGCTCCGTAGTGGCCACAAGCAAGCTGAAGAAGTGGGCCAGCAGCCACATGGGCTCCTGCTGTTCATGGCTGCCAGCTTCCACTGTGAGGCATGTGTCGGGGTATGGATGGCCTGACTGCAGGGGCTCTGAGGTAAGTCAGTGCAGGACCCATAGGATAGCTCCACCCCCTGCCTCACCTCATGACTGCAGCACAATGAGCAACCAGACAGAATTGGCAGCTTGCTGGTGGTGCAGGCTATTAAGTAGGGCTTATTTTACAGGTAGGCCTTATATTAGGCACAAAAACAAAACCCATGTTATGTCTTATTTTTGGGATAGGTCTTATTTTCAGGGAAACAGTGTACATATCACCCAGTTCCAGTGATTCCTGACAGATTTGCAGTGGATTCCTGAAAACATGAGCAGAGAAAAAAAATTGCATCCTCTTTAGTACTTGTTCAGCTGTAGTACAATTGTCTCTAGGGAATGATTCATCTCAGAATATATAGAGTGTATCAAATTAAACAAAAATGTTTGTTCCATGTTATGTTCCATCAGCCTTCCAGATTTTGGAATCTCCCAGGGTGCTTATATTGGTTGAAATTGGAAAGCACTGTTGTAGCTGTATACAGCTGGAAGATATCATATCGAGGGGTGGCTGACTAGGTATAAATCTGAGACCATAGAATTGTTCCCAAGACAAGTTTGATATTTAAAGACTATAGTATGCAAAAAAAAAAAGCTGTTGCCATTGCATTTCAAATTTTCTGACTATGTAATATTCAGTCATACATTGTTATATTCTCCCAGCAGCCTTTGAATGGAAAAAGTTTCTGGAAAAGTAGAAAGTAAAGATATGAATCTTATTTTGATATTATTTAAACAACATAATCCTCAGCTTTAGCTTCAGGCAGTGAACAATGCACTTCCAATGAGTGCATATCTTGAAGAACTACTATATTTAAATAAGGAACTATTGGTTACTAATTTTGGTAATAATCTGACATCAATAACACTTAAACTGAATCTTTTTTCAATTGACTATTTTCTTTTGGAGATTGATTTTATGCCTTTACATTTCCAGATTTATTCTTAAAATTCTTTTCCTTTCCCTCCTTGCCTAATTTTTTGTAACATCTTGCCTGCTGAAGAGTTCAAAGTTCACACATGCTTTCATGCTTGTTTTGTATATCTTGGTAAAGATACTGTATCAATGAACTATGGAGTTTGGTAAGTGGTGGGATTCAAAAATTTTTACTACCGGTTCTGTGGGTGTGGCTTGGTGGGTGTTGCAGGGGAAGGATACTGTAAAATCTCCAGTCAGAGGTGGTATTTGCCGGTCCTCCCAACTACTCAAAATTTCCGCTACTGGTTCTCCAGAACTGGTCAGAACCTGCTGAATACCACCTCTGGATTTTGGATGCATTTTCCATTTCCTCTCCATAGACTTATGTAGGTATGCCTGTTTTTTTTACATATGGAGTTCTACAATGTTAGAAAGTACGGTAATTTGTAGTATTTCAAACAAAATACTTTTTGTTTTAAAAATGTATGCCTAATGAGAAAATGGCTATTCAAGACAACAGAATCCAAATGTGATTAAAGATGCTTTGTCAAAATAGAATGCAATCCCAGAATTATGTTTTGATTACTTTTTTTCTTGGGTTTGATGCTGTCCTTCTTCAGATTAAAAGGGAAAGCATGTGTGTTTTGGCTGCAGATATGGAAATTCGTTAATCATTAATTTGTGAGAACTATACATTTTGTCAGACCTACACCAGTCCTACCCCTTAGGGGAAGCAAAACTCTCAACTCCATTTGAACTGAAAAGGCAAATTTACTAAGAGATGCTGATTGCAGTAAAATCAAGTGGAATCTAAAATTCTGTGTGCCAATATAGAACTAAACTCCTGGTTTCCCCTAGCCCTCCCCACTTGGTCTATCCCGGCATAGCCAATCCAGCACCACCAATGATATTATGAGAAACTTGGAGATGTTTGGGAAGATGAAATTCCACACTCAGGGCAAACAGCCTGGAAGATGCCAGTGCACTAGTATAAACTGGATTCCAAACTGCTCTGTTCTTCCTCAACTATCAATTCACCCCTTCTAATGTCCTGTCATAAAGGTATACAGCAAATTGCCCATTTGTTCCCACCTCCCTTCTTCATTGATGACAAAATGCTGGTGAAGCGCTAAGCCAAAGCTGGTGGTTCTGGCATATTTTGGCTTTGATGCAGACCAGAGGTGGTATTCAGCAGGTTTTGATCAGTTCTGTAGAACCGGTAGCGGAAATTTTGAGTAGTTCGGAGAACTGGTGGTAACTTTCCCCCAGGAGTGGGGAGGGAATGAAGACTTTACAGTATCCTTCTCCTGCATGCCCACCAAGCCATACCCACCAAGCCATGCCATGCCCACCAAGCCACGCTCACAGAACCAGTAGTAAAAAAATTTGAATCCCACCACTGATGCAGACTGGCCATGTTCAAATGTCAGAGAAAGCAGAACTATAGAAAATAAGCACAAAACTGGTCTACTCTATTTGGTACCTTACTTGGCTCTTCTTTCTACAGGCATAACTAACAAACACAGATGGCTTTGCCCATCATTTATTTAGCCTTATGGGGACTAGTTTATGCACCTGGCACATTATAAAGGAAACAAGGCTAAATTTACTCATATCCATAAACAAATCCATAAACAAATTCACATATAGTATTGTTTAGATTTGCTGAACTGCACCTGCTAACAGTTTAATTTATAAGAAAGGCAGGATAAGAAGAGAAGACATTTGTAAACCATAGGAGATTGAAACACTATCATTTGAGATATGCAGATAGTACCACTTTATTAAATGAAAAATTAAAAAAAAAGATTTTGAAGAGCATATTATTAAACTAAAGATGAAAGATGAAATGTTAAATATTAAGACTAAAAAATCTCTACTCACATGTTTAATTGACAGCTAAGAAATGAAGTAGTGAGGTTTATTTTCCTGAGTGTAAGAACATATAAAGATGATCCAGATATTGGAAACCTAGAAAGGATATTAATTTTAGAGGACAAAACAATGTTAAATTTAGGTAACATCATGAAGGATAATGTTATGTATGCAGTTTTAAAGTCATTGGTTTAGTTTGAACTGTTCTTGTAAAATGTAAGAAATGATTGGTTTAAAAGTGGGAAAACCCTGCACTCTGATTGGCTGGCAACTGCGGCTGCTGGCTATAAGTAGCAGCCGCAGCCCAGCCAAAGTGGGTCCGTTCTGAGCTGTAGTCACTAATAAACAAAGAGCTTGAAGCACTCCGCGTCTGTCTCTTCATGCAAACTTAACAGATAAGAATACTTCAATGTTCAGAATAACTTCAGCAAAAAACTTGATTTGTATGACTGAAATCTGGACTTTCACATGTAAATGGTTATTAAGAGTACCATCAGCTGAAAGAACAGTCAATCAATCAATCAATCTAGATCAAATAAAGATTGACTACTCCCTTGAGAATAAGAGCAGCAGCTGTTAACTCACCTACTGTGAGTATATGATGTAAGCAGATGATGGAACAGAAAAATTATTATGCTTGGCAAGATTAAGGAAATACAAGGCAAAAAAGATTGCAGATAAGATTGGTGACAAAATAAAACAGGAAGACCTATAGTTTATTGCTGAGGCAGATAGAAATGTATCAACATACTGACAAGAATTGAGATCCACTTTGATGCTATCTAATTAACTAACATTAAAATCATCACATTGCTGAGAATAGCCAAGTCTATTTTTCCAATGATTTCACAGAGGTAATGAAAAAAATAAATAAAACAAGCAGTCATAATTAAAAATATCTAATGCCTTCAATTGCCCGCTATAGCAATCATTTCTAGGAACAACTATTGTGAGTTAATGCCTAGCCTCCACCACAGGAATTCCATCCACTCACTGGTATAGGTATGTGGGTGATACTTGGGTCAAGATAAAAACATAGGAATTAGAGTGTTCACCAAACATATCAACTCTGTGGACAGATACATCAAATTCATATGGGAAGACGTTAAGGAAAATAGCCTAGCCTTCCTGGACCGTGTAGTATACATTAAAGAAGACAGAAGCCTTAATACTGAGGTTTACAGAAAACGCCCACACACAGATCAATATTTACATTTTGATTCCCAGCACCCACTGGAGCACAAAATGGGAGTCATCAGAACCCTAAACTACCGAGCTGAAGGCCTGCATACCAGCAAAGATGGGAAAGAAAAAGAACTAAAACACACCAAGGAAGTCCTCAGAATGTGTAGCTATCCCATGTGGGCCTTCATCAAATCTCAAAAAAGATCCTACAGGAGCTCCTTCATAACAGACAATGAAGAGAGCAATAAATGAAGCAACGTTGTCATTCCATATGTTGCAGGAATATTGGAAAAGCTCAGGAGGATCTTGAGCCAAAACAACATATGTGCTTACTTCAAACCCAAGAATTAAGGCAGAAGCTTGTCCACCCCAAGGATAGAACACTCAAACACAAACTGAGCAATGTGGTATGTGCAGTACTATGCAGTGAGCCATGTACAGATCTGTGCATTGGGGAAACAAAACAACCAGTTCATAAATGCATGATGAACATAGGAGAACAAACCTGTCAGGACTAGATTCAGCAGTCTATCAGCATTTAAAAAACAAAGACCATTATTTTGAATACAGCAAAGTCTACATTTTAGACAGAGAGGACCACAGGTTTGAAAGAGGGAGGGGGTCAAAGAGGCCACCTATGTCAAAACTGAACAGTCCTCTCTCAACAGAAGGGGAGGTATACGACATCATCTATCTCCAATCTACAATACAGTCCTTTCAGCACTTCCAAGAAGGATCCACACCCATTTGCACCACTCAGGTGACCCTGATGACACAGATAAACCTTGAGGTGGCCTTAATGACTTGGTAAAAGAATGAAAATGACCAGCTGTCTGCAAGGAATATAAATCCTTCCATTCCCCACCATCCAGTCAGAACTGAAGAAACTTTTTGGATGAGAAGCAAAATGTCTTCAAACAAAAACCAGAAAGTCCAGTTGCTTCTTGAAAAAGCACCATTGGGTGCTTGTCTTGGATGATTGACCTGGATGATTGAGAATCTCCATAGACATATCTAAGATTCATTAGACTTAAATATAAAATATCAAATCCCTGGTCAATGTTGATGGTTACATAAAGCCATGATATCATGAAAGCCAACATCCCTCAGGTAAGTATCAGTTCTTATTAGGTGTTTATATCAGGGAGTGTGATTGCTCATGTGGTTAGGATGCTGGTCTGACAATTGGCAGGCTCATGTTTGGGATCCAGTTGTTGCCACATGGCAGGGTGAGCTCCCATCACTCACCTCAGCTCCTGCCGACACATCAGTTTGAAAGAGGGCAACCATGAATATCAAGATGGGTATCATTTTGGTAGGCAACTTAACAGGGACACCATAGGAGCCCACAACTGGGTGTCCCACAGGCAACAGTGATGTCACCAGTTGAATCTTTCACCACCAAAGTGCTTTAGTGCTCCTGACACAGAAGTATAGCATAGGTTTTTATATCTTTGTGAGTATTGTTTGTGGATATGCGTATAATTAATTGTATATTGGTATAATTAATTGATTATGTGCCATCAGTCAGAGTAATACCACATGCTTCCAGATAGATGTTTTTCCAGGTGGATCTATCCCAAAGAGGTACTTCAGGTCTTTCAATGGTGCACCAATCACTACTATAATTGTGTCCATCTATCATGTTGCTAGTCATCCTCTGTTTCATTTTCCTTATACTTTCACCAGCATTATAGCCTTCACCCAAAAGCTAGGTATTCACAAAATGTGTTGAAAGTAAGATAATCTGGGCCTGAATATTTGTGCCTTCAATGAGAACTCTGGATTAATTTGTCTGATGATCCATTTTATTTTCTTGACTATTTAAGTTTCCTCACAAATCACCTCCAATCCCAGAGTTCAAAAGCTTCAATATTCTGTTTCTCCTACCAAGTTCAACTTGCAGTTCTATAGAACAAAGGGAAGCCATTGCCTGCCCTATTTTTATCTTTGTAGGTATATACATATCCCAGCACCTGGATTTCAACATAGTTACTGTACTAAGGACTGGTCTGTGCAATATTTTTGATTGCTAGCTCCTTAATTGTCAATAGTTAATCCTAAAAAGAAGAAGCTGTCTATCAATTCACTATCTTCATTGTCACTTCTAAGAGTGGTTACTGCATCTCTTGATCTTTTTTATATTTAATATTTCTCCATTTTTTTCACTATGCTTCTTGGCTTTCATTACTAAAACTTTCAGATAATTCCATTTTCCACTATTAGATGGTGACATAGTGGTCCATATATCAAGCCCAGAGAAGATCATTACATTATTTCTCTATTGCTTAAAGAAGCCAGGTTTGCATATTTTGGCACTGGTCTGTTTTATTTAGAAAGGTCACCAATTATTCCAGGCTCTTTGTGATTAGATTCTTAGTGTGAAAGTTACGTGGGTGTAACTAAAGGTATGATTAAATTCTGCTATAATGTCCCTGAATTCTTGTCATTCACCAGATGAGTACTTTAATATTATATTTCACAGTATTTAGTTTAAACTTCCCATTCTTTAATGGTACGTAAATTCTCTCAGTTTCTTGCTGTTTTCCAAAAGTTTGAGGGAACAGCCACAAGCCCTTCAGGTTCATCTTCTCTTTATTTATTTGCATACAATAAACATCATTCATTAAAGCAAGATAAAGATATAATGTACACCATCTAGAACCCCCCTCTGAGGAGGCCGGGTGGTTTAGAAGTAGGAAGTATAAATAAAAATAAATAAATAATGCTGGTTTTCAGCTGATCTCTTATTTCAGGACTTGCTTTGGGTTAAAAAAAAAACCTAGAACACAAATGTTTTATGTCCAAATATAATAGCACTGTCACTTTAGCATTTATGACTAATGACCACAATGAGTAGCACAGCGTATTTATTTATTTATTTTATTTATCATCTTTATTACTTTATTAGGTAACCCAAGGTAGCAAATATACCTAATACTCCTTCCTCCTCCTATTTCCCACAAAACAGTCCTATGAGATGGGTTGGGCTGAGATAGAATGACTGATCCAAAGTCACCCAGCTGGTTTTCATGCCTAAGATGGGCCTAGAACTCACAGTCTCCTGGTTTCTACACCAGTGCCAGGACAAGAAGTAATGGTTGAAAATTTATCAAAGGGAGATCCAATCTACAACTAAGAAGAAATTTCCTAACACTGAGAACAATTAATCAGTGGAATGGCTTCCTTCCAGAAATTCTGAGTGTTCTATCACCAGAGATTTTTAAATAAACTGTGGTGGTGCAGTGATTAGAATGCAGTATTGCAGCTAATTTCTGCTGACTGCCAGCAGGTCGATTCTAACTGGTTCAAGGTTGATTCAGTCTTCTGTCATTCTAAGGTCGGCAAAATGAGGACCTAGATTGTTGGAGGAAATATGCTGACTCTGTAAACCGCTTAGAGAGAGACGTAAAGCACTATGAAGCTGTATATAACTGCTATTACTATTATTTGTCCAGAATGGATTAGGGTCTCCTGGTTGAGTAGGGGGTTAGATTAAAAGACTCTCCAATTCTGTTTACTGCTACTACACTTTTACCTTAACTACTTCTCCAAACTGGATCTCCTATATGGGATTAAGGATTTTCTGTATACCCTCTTTGTCTAAGAAATGGCTAAAATCAGGCAATTTCCTTCTGCCATTCTCCCGAGGCCCATCATTTATGAGCATATATTCTCCAGGGATTCTAGGACCACACTTGAAGAAATACTGCTCTATGCTAATGATAGCCACATTTTCCTTTCACTGTATCTGGTAATAATTCTTCCCTTTTGTGTATCCACATTCATACACAAATGCAGACATAAAACACACAACAAGTGATTCAGACAGACTTAAAGAAACCAGCTAGACTACTTTTCCCCCTTTCTTTTTGGCAGCCCAGAATGTTAATCCAGGAATGTGTCAGAGCCAACTGCTCTCTGAATGTTAGCAAAACATGTCCAGTCAATGAAAATAGTCTCTTTTATAGCCAGCAACTGCTCTTGAGGCTGGAATCTGTCTTTTATATATTTTTATCTTCTGCAAACACCACGATACTTTATATCTATTTATATAAACGTTTTATTTATTATATGTAAGCTGAAGGAAAAAAGGAGCTATATTTAAATATTTATTCTTTGGACAATTCTTGCAAAAATGTTCTGAGTAAGGAAATCATTGTATAGAAGAAGCAAAAAACCATTGTACAGAAAAAGAAGAAAATACTAAGATCCTTGAAAAGTGAATTTTATGCTATAAAAGCAACAACTGAGAATTCAACACCTTAAAAATTACATAATCAGTTTTTTTAGAGAAACATTCCTTGCCTAAACCTTATAATTATCTCTGTTCTAGTAACTGAAAGATTTAGAAGAGAAAAGCTTTCAAAAGAAGAATGCAAAAGTAATGTGTGCGATTTCATAGTTATTTTGTTCCCAATATCGTCATACCAAACTAAGTTGACAAGTAAACTCTGTCTCAGATTCTCTTAACACTTTGTTTACTTTCATATTATCATTTCAGCAGTAGCCATAAGCAATTGAAAAACATGTTAAAATAAATACTCAAGACCGGGGAAGGGGTGATTTGGGTGCAATTGCTCTACATATAAAGCATTATGCTGAATTTAGTTTGTGTGACATTCCTCATGTCACAAGCTAAGCCAAAAGCTTTTTTTAATGCAACTTGTCCTTCTAATTCAACCTGTGCTTTAATTCTGAGCAAAGGTAAATATCCCAGTTAATTTTTATGTGGCTATTCTGTCAAGACTGCATTTCTGATGGTACTGGACCTTTTAAGCATTCCTGAAATATTAATATCAGGAACAAAGCTGATGCAGATGACTTCATTATGGAGAATAGCGATCTAACAAAAGAAATTATTTGCAGGGTTTATCAACTCTGCAAGAGACCTTTTTTTAAAAAAGGGCTGACATCTTTTGCCAGGGACTATAAGATGCTTCTGTGTCATCCAGATGGCTGCTTGTCATGCTGTTCTTCTACATGATACTGCCTGAAGTCAAGAAACAGCTTTTACTCCCTCTATTTACAATGACTACCAACTTCCGAACCTTTGAAAGTGATAATTATTGCAGCATAGAAAGACAGAATGGAAAGCAATATTTAAGGTATATATTATGCAGATTGATTCTTTGCTATTCTGAATTTCCTTCCTTCCTTCCTTCCTTCCTTCCTTCCTTCCTTCCTTCCTTCCTTCCTTCCTTCCTTCCTCCCTCCCTTCTTCATTCAAAATAGAGCTTGGATCCAATTGCAAATATAAATATTACCTAAATATTCGTATTAAAATCTAATTTTATTAGGAATTATTTTCGTGGTTACTACAAAACTGACATCAACTCATGTACAATCCCTGAAATGGAAACGGGCAGGTCTCATAGAAGAACTGATGGCAGGTGAACCAAGGCCATCATAGACTGGATCCCACTTGATAAAAAGCATCCATGAAAGAGACCTTAAACAAGATGGATAGACAGCATCAGCAAGTATTGTGGGCCCAATTTTTTTTTTAATTACATTTATATGCTGCCCTTCTCCGAAGACTCAGGGCGGCTTACAATTTCTGGGATACAACCCAGTGTGCTCAGCAATAGCCTTCATTCCATTGTATATGCCTGCTTATTACTAAGCGGCATTTTTACAAGGTCAGCTAATTGCCCCCAACAATCTTGGGTCCTCAATTTACCTACCCTGAGAGGATGGAAGGCTGAGTCAACCTTGAGCCTGGTGGGATTCGAGCCTACAATAATTGTAGGCAGCTGGATCTTAAGAGCAGGCATTTAACAGCCTTAGCTACCAAGGCTCCTGGCAAAAGGAAGCTCAGGACTGTATAGGTTGGAAACATGCAGAAAAGGCTTTCATCCTGCAGTGGATAGACAATGGCTAAAATGAGGATGATGATGGTGATGGTGATGATGAAGATGACGATAATGACAGTCCCTTCATATGTTGCGTACCTGCAGGGCAGCCTGTGATTGATTGCCCATCATGGAATGCAATCCTCAGCAGTGTTTCCTCCAGCTATTATTACATGATTATTTTACATTATGTCACATAATTTCGGTAGCCATATTTTGTTGGGGGGAAAAAAATAAAGGATAAGCCTGAAAGAGGGCAAATTTAGAAGAGGTTCATAAGAACAAAAACAATTAATTGTTTATCTTCATAGCAATAGCAAATTCCAGAAGAAAAACTTTACAAACATGCATATTCTAATAAAAATAAATAAAATAAATAAAATCAAATATCTAAAAGATTTTAGACAGGATGGAGAGTTTGTATACTAAATGGTATCAATATTTCAAAGAAGCACAAGGAATGTCACATTATTTACTTAGATCCTATTATATGAGACAAGCCTCTACAGAACTTCCTTCAAAACAATGCCAACAACTTACAGTATTTGGGTGAAAGAGATAAAGGAGTAAACTACGCTCTGTTTATGCATTTGTAATAATTTATAGGTGGAAGATCTGACTCTTACTTATTACATTGCAAACCATATCAGGAACCCAGAATTAGATTTATCACACTCTTGTTGATCCAACTGAATCAATCTAATTTAGAAAAAATAATAATCCATTTTTGCTCTCTGATGAAAAGCAAAGGTAGCAAAACAAACCCCACTGTTTCCTGTTATGTATGCAGGTTTAAAGTCATTGGTTTAGTTTGAACTGTTCTTGTAAAATGTAAGAAATGATTGGTTTAAAAAGTGCGGGAAAACCCTGCACTCTGATTGGCTGGCAACTGCGGCTGCTGGCTATAAGTAGCAGCCGCAGCCCAGCCAAATTGGGTCCGTTCTGAGCTGTAGTCACTAATAAAGAAAGAGCTTGAAGCACTCCACGTCTGTCTCTTCATGCAAACTTAACATTTCCAAAGGCTATAAGGAAGATAGGAAAGTGCACCCTGACAAATAGTACTCTTAATATGAAAGGGGATGTACTGAATTGCTATAATTGTGAATGCATTTTCTAAAACCTATGGTTGCAAATAAATGTTTTACTAGTTGTAAGCAGTATGTGTAAAATTATTTTAAAATGACAATTCAGTTTCCATAGTTTTCACATGAATGTGCAATAAATGGTACTTTTTATATGGAAAAAGTTAAATGAGAGGAAGAGGAGGAGGAGGAATTACAGAAGAACTGGATTTTGAAATTAGAAAACCAAAACCAAAACAATATAACAATAATAAAATAACCATATTTATTATTAATAATTCATATTATTTAGTAATAATAAAATATTTTTTATTAAATCAGAAATTCAATCATTGGTAAATACTATAAGAATTTCTCCATCAGGATAAAATCACAAATGGTTAAAGTAAAAAAATAGGTTTCTTTTTGGTGGTCAATCTGTATAATATATCATTAGTAATAGTAATATCCTGGAGGTTAACCTAAAATTGTGCTGTTCTATGCTCTCATGTATGGGATTCACTTGGAGTACTTCCTTTTTTAAATTGCAGTGTTGACCATTTTAGACAGGTCCATAAAATTTTCAGCGTGCTATAAAGGTACTTCATTTTGCTCACTATTTTTTTGTTTTCATTTTTTTTTGTAAATGCATACTGCATTCTTCAGTGTGACACACAAGGTTGGGGGCATATGTAGAAAGAAATATTAATTTTCAGTTTGCATTCAGACCTCACATTATTCACTTCAGTGCAACAAAGGCATTTGGCCGAGATAGAGTAACACTCAAGACAACACTCTTGCATGGATTTTGTTCTGTGGGCATTCACAACGCAAAGGAGTTGAAGGAAAAACTTCCACAGAAAAGCAGAGGTTTCTTAGAAACACAGTGTCTTTGGTTTATTTATGAAGCCTTTGAAAGATTAATATTCAATACGCAGCTTGCAATTGCTGAGGCTACTATTCTAGCACTCTGATCCCATTTATTTATAAGGGGTTTATAAGGAGTTTCAAAGATTATGAGACAGCAAGAAAAGAAAAATTTAACCTTATTCTTGTTTGAAATGGACTTCAAAAGTGTCAGAAAGAATTGTCTGGTGACATGCCTAATTCCTTCTACTAGTGAGTACAGGTAAGTCCTCTGATAATCTTCAGTTTAACAATTCTGAACTTACAACAGTGCTGAAAAAGTGGTTTGCAACCAGTTCTCAAACTTAGCAACCTTTGCAGTGTTCCTGTGATCACGTGATCACCATTTGCCAGCTTCATAACCAATAGGCAGTTGCAGTGTCCCATGGTCATGTGTTTGTGTGCTTCACAATTGATTTCTGATAACCAAAGTAAATGGGGAAGGCGGCAGTAAGTCACAAGTTGCAGTCACATTTGCTTAACAACTATGAGTGATTTGTTTATCTAAGGGGCTGCCACAAAAAAAGATATCTTTATAATCTAAGAGTCTGCCACAAAGAAGAGAGGTCCAAAGCACCTGAAGGCAGAACAAGAAATAATGGATGGAAACTAATCGAAGAGAGGACCAATCTAGAATTAAGAAGAAATTTCCTGAGAGAACCATTAATCACTTGCCTCCAGAAGTTTTGGGCACTCCAACACTGGAGGTTTTTAAGAAGAGATTAGACAACCATTTATCTAAAATACTATAGGGTTTCCTGTTTGAGTAGGGGGTTGGGCTAGAAGACCCACTTCCAACTCTGTTATTCTGTCTGTTAAGCATAATGAACACAGTGGAACTGATCTAAGTCCTGCATGGTGATGTGATATTTCACTTGAAAACCATATCACTTAGTGATCATTAAATGAGTATATTATATATTGTATATTGTTCCAGTAGTAGAAAAATTCTCACCTTCGAGCTATGGCTCACAGTAGCAGGATACCCACAAATATGACAAAAAAAATAGCATTCCTTTTGTACAAATTGTGAAGACACTTGTGATTTTCTAAGCAGGAAATAATTTTACTTATTTCAAGTAAAACTGAATTCTTGGTGGGAACTTACTATTTTAAACACTGTTTCCTTCTCAACTCATTTTCCTTTTCCTTCAGAGAGGTACATCATAGGAAACTTTGAGGTAAACCATCTAGACAGATTGTTAATTTTGAACAGCAGCAATTCTGTAGCATTTCAGGCAAGAATTTTTCCAGCATGAATCTGAACCTTTTATACACACCAGCAGAAACTCTTTCCCCAAACCACAGAGAGGTTCATTCAAACCATACAATTGTAACCAATATCTAAGGACCTCCTAATGGGAAAGCAGGCCTGGAGTCCGAGTTGTATTGGTTCAGGTTTTGCTGGCAGCTGTTAGAACAGTGTCTGAGGTGTCAGACCAGAATACAAACAAGTAGTTTTTTTTAATGTGGTCTGTGTTGGAACTATAGAGTATGACCCAATTAAGTTTCAGTCTGACTGTTTAAATGTTTCAACTGATGGAGCCTACAACATTGGTGAATAAAAGTAGAACCAGGTTAACACTGTTTATGGTAATTTGCTATGTTTGTACACATAAACAATAATATTTTTAACAAAATGCTGGCTCTAAATATATAGAAAGATCATTAGGTATGTATAAATAGACGGACATGCTGTTCAATATTATATACAACTGATTGTTCCCAGCAAGGAAGCAAACTGAGAACATATTTGTCTTTAGTAATCTCTGCTTTTTGAGATCTTAAGCAAAATAATCCCTTTCTTCCAACATTTTGTGGATTAGCTCTACTCCTAGAGTGTGACAGACTTTAAATAACCTAATGATTAAGTATCTACAAAATCCTTTTTCTTATAAATATTACATGACTTTTTTCTGAATAGTAGGAATGTAAATCAGCTTTATTCTTGCTATTCAGAACATCAGGGAAAAATACAATTGAATTATAGCCTTGTGTTCAACCAGCCACCATGAAATTACTGTTAATACCAACACAGACTGGCTCATCATATGATTACAGGAGAAATAACTGGAATTTTACCCACTCCCCATACCATATGCATGTAGCTGTTAAAATTGCCCTTTGTTTTCAGACGAAATGTCAGTAAATGGGTTGTAAAAGCAAATGGTAAAGTCTGCTTGTCCCGCTTATTATCAAGTGTAAAGGACAGTTTGTAAAAGTGATTTCATGCAGTCACTGATTCTTTTGCCCCAAGGAATATTCATTCTATGCTGGAATTTTTTTTTTTTTGGTTTCTCAGATTTACATTCTAATGTTCACTATAAATTAGTCCAATATTTACAAACAAGACAAGATTATTAAGCTTGTACATTTATTTTCCTTTAATTCCATCTCAGATGAAATAATATATTTTCAGTATCTATATTTATTTATTTATTACATTTATATGTCACCTTCTAGAATGACTCTTTGATATCAATCAATCAGAATAGAGCTGGAAGGGACCTTGGAGGTCTTCTAGTCCAGCCCTCTGCTCAAGCAGGACACCCTATTCCATTTCAGACAAGTGACTGTCCAGTCTCTTCTTAAAAACCTCCGGTGATGAAACACCTACAATTTCTGAAGTCAAGTGGTTCCATTGATTAATTGTTTTATTTATTTATTTGATTGTCAATTGCTTACAAGATAACAGGTATAAGTATAAACATACTTATGAATACATGGATACATATAAGAAAATAAAAGAAACAATAGGACAGGGATGGTAGGCACTTTGGTGCGCTTATGCACCCCCTACAAACCTCTTAGGAAAGGGGTGAGGTCAACAGTAGAAAGTCTAAGGTTAAAGTTTTTGGGGTTTGGGGAAGAAACCACAGAGTCAGGTAGAGTATTCCAGACATTGACCACTCTGTTGCTGAAGTCGTCTTTCCTGCAATCAAGTTTGGTGTGGTTAACCTTGAGTTTGTATCTATTGTGTGCTCTTGTATTGTTATGGTTGAAGCTGAAGTATTGATTGACAGGTAGGACATTGCAATGTATGATTTTATATACTATACTTAGATCGGACCGAAAGCGGTGTAGTTCTAGGTTTTCTAGGTATAGAATTTCAAGTCTGGTGGCATAAGGTATTCTACAACAAGTAGAGGAGTGGAGAACTCTTCTTGTGAAATATTTCTGGACTTTCTCTACTGTGTTAATATCAAATACATAATGTGGGTTCCAGACTGGTGTCAAGCGGTTCCATTGATTAATTGTTCTCACTGTTAGGAAGTTTCTCCTTAATTCCAGGTTGCTTCTCTCCTTGATTAGTTTCCATCCATTGTTTCTTCCACTTGGAAGTTGCAAAAATTGTTTAAATTGTTTTTAAAAATACAAATAATTTTTAAGAAGTGCATCCAATCTTCAGCCAGGTATAGATCTTTTTTCATTCCTTCCTTGCTTTCAGTTTTAATTTCTATTGTATTTTTTAGTCCACAGTGTAAAATAGAATACACAGAAAGATAAAGGCAAGGAATGTATGGCACAGATACGTCAACTTTTATTTAGATAAAAATAATGCAAGAGTTTATATTCTCTGAATCTATCAGCTTTGTGATTAAATGATTGTAACAACCAAAAACCAGTAATGATCATTCTAATACAATCACTTTCCAGAATTTTGTTAGTTAATTCTGTAACAGTCCTTTCAGTCTTATGTTCCCAGGTGGCCCTTATTATCCCTGGTCTTGTTATCTTCACAAATTGTTTTCCACAGTTACTAGATAGAGACCAGTTCTTGATATCTACAGTAAATATTCTGGTATATATGCAGGGTATGCCTTTTTCCTGCTATTTTATTATGAACATAATAGAAGATAACTTTTATGGATACATAAACTATGTTTTTTTCTCTCTCTCTTATTATCTGCAGTTTTGACAGCTTAACCTGGATGGCTGATGGCACGGATGACTTCACGAATGAAGGCAAATATATGGTTCCCAGGATAATGTTGTAGGATCCAATCTGGGTTGGTCACTGGGATCAGAGGTTTAGTCTTCCAAGTTTTCAGACTCATTCTGGAGCCCATCCTCAGGAAACTTCTCTCTCACCAGAATTTGTTCTTTGGGCTATTCTATACATAGTATTTATGTGTTGCTTGGTTGTGTATGGGTTTTTAGTTGTTGCTTGGGGTGTTGATGGCCAGTTATTAAGGTGATGACTGTTGTTTCCTTGTGCTGTCAGGTCCTTAGCTCCTAAGGACCTGATAAGCTGGTGGCAAATCAGCATTCTTGTTGACTGACAAGGGACCTGTTTCCCAGGGTTCTATCCTTTTCTGGCTATATTTGTACTTGCTCAGCTAACAATTTTAGCAACAAAATTGAACCCCTATATCAAAGACTTTTAGCCACGACTCTTTTAGAGTCATTTAGATGGACATGCTGCGCACTGTTTGCACAAATGGAGCTGTGCTTGTGTGCTTGCCCTCCTCTTCCAAACAGGCTGAGGCCCAGTACTGGATTGCAGCCTGGGGGTTGGAGACCCTGCTTAATTATATTAAAGGTGGGGGGAAGGAGGAGAGAAAAGAATTAAAAAACCCTCCTCAAACCACAAACTCAAACGGGAAGAAAAAACAGGAAAACACATCACATACAGTATATATAGAGTTGCCATGGGCAAATGGGCGGCAATATAAATTCAATAAATAAATAAATAAATAAATAAATATTAGATCATTCAGTTAAATGTGGCTTTATTGAATATTGCTCAATCTTTGTCATGTACACAAACACACATATGCATGCATGCAAGTGTGTGTGTGTGTGTGCACACGCACGCGTGCGCACACATATTAGTGGAGAAATTTCCTTAGAACAGCTCCATGAATGAATACTTCTGTCAAATGATCTCTTTTTTTATTTATTTATCAAATTACTACACTACCCATCTCACCTAAGTGATTCTGGGCAGTTTATAAACAGCATATCTTTTACCCTGAGGTCTTACCTTCTTCACCAATTATATTATCTGTGCCTTTTCTCAGAACATTGAAATAAAATTAAAAATTTCTTTGCTTTTATTCTTTTTTAAATTCTTGTTCAGCTTTTGTTCTTTGTTATGTTATTTATGGTTCAATCCTTCCACGAATGTTTTCATTTTTGCCATAGCCTTTTACACTACCAAGAGTAAGTTTGTGGCAGGAAGAAAAAAAGATTTGAATGCCTACTGATCCTTTTCACCATATTCCATTTTCCACCATATTTATTTTATTTATTTATTAGAATTTTTCAAACAAAAATGAGAACAAGAATAAAAAAATAAAAATACAATGACAGGGACAATAGGCATGTTAGTGCACTTATGCACGCCCCCTCTATATTCTCTAATAAAAGGTCAGATTATTGTACATAAACATTAAATAAATTCCACCTCTACTCTGAGTTTAAGATAGTACCCCTAAGAATTGGTTATGCATTTAAGTTTCATAATGTTTTACTTATTGATGCTTATATGTGCCAAAAATCCACCTTTTCATTAAATCTTCTAGTGAAATGAGCATATTGCATTTGCATATTGCATAAAACAAAGCAGGTGATATATGATTATTCTTGCTAAAGAAGAAATTTTGGTATATCTTTTTGCTAAAGAAGTTTGTTTACTATGTAAAGGAAGCACAGGGGAAAAAATAACAACTAGAGCTGTTTAAATCTTCAAAAGAGTCCTTTGCATTCCTTCTAATTATGAGCCATCAAGTCAGTGTTAATTATTAGCAACCATACATAGAGATTTTCTCTACAATTAGCGGTTCCCAGGCTGGTCATTCAGGTCTTCCAATGGTACACCATCATTGCTGTATTTGAGTTCATTGATTGATTGATTGATTGAATTTATATTGCCGCCTATTTATCCATGGCGACTCGAGGCAGCTTACAAAATATAAAACCACATTTGAAACAATAAAAACTAACAAAAAGAATCAAATAAATTAATAAAGTACAATATAACAAAATCACCCCCCAACTCCCACCCACCCCCGCCCTGACGACAGCAGATTTACCTAGTTGTTCATCATATTTTTGTTCTCTTTCTACTTTTTCGATTAGAGTCATCTCCAAAGAGTTAGGTCTTTGCATTATGTGTCCAAAGTAGGACAATTTGAGCCTGGTCATTTTTGCCTTAAAAAAGAACACTGAGTTGATTTGTTTCATGATCCAGTTGTTTGTTTTATTGGCTGTCCACAATATTCTCGGGAACCTTTCCCAAACACAAAGTTTCTGTCTTGCTTCTTTGGAGTCCAACTTTTGCTGCCATAGAGCATCAAAGGGAAACCATTGCCTGCTCTATTCTGATCTTTATAACTGTAGATACATCCTGGCATTTGAAACCAGTAAACAACTAAGATAATTCAAACACAGCAATCATACATATGCTTTAAAAATTATGTAGTATGACATAATGTACTTACACTCATAATTTAATTAAACAGGTATTAATCTAGGAATCAAAAATATTAAAAAGAACTAAGATGGAGGAAAAACACCCAATGCTGACTAATCACATAAAAAGTTCAAATCATTTTAGAAGCTATTAGATTTTCAGAGACAAATGGAGGGAAAGAGGTTATTTCAGAGACATGGTCCTTAGACCCTGGAAGTAAGAAGAAGGAGGAGAAAAAGACCTTGCTTGGATGAATAAGAAACAAAGAGGATTTTAGGGATAAATAAGGGTTATGACTCTAAGGATAAGTACTTCAATTTAAATTATTTAGCTCCAATATGTAGTAGTGAAGAACCACAACTATAAGGAGAAGTGGAAAGACTCAGAACAGTTTGAACGGCACTGTTTTAAAATAAGAACAGAGGAAATACAGAGAAAATAGAAACATCTATCTGGAAAATGATGTAATGAACAACCATGGCATGCATGATTAAAACTATAGTCTCCCTTATCAGAAACCCTGGATACCATGAATATTCATCAAATGAAAACTTCACTGTGTGTCAAGCAGAAAATCAGCCAACTAGGACCCCAAGCCTGAGAATAGGGAAAACTGAGGTGATCCAGGAGCCCTGGAGACAATTAAAGAGGGAGATGTAACAGGATGGAAATCAGAATAAACTTTGTCTTATCATATTCAGCTTAATGCTATGGGAGGATCCCAAGAAGAATCTCTAATAAAATATTAATCACAGTTGACCACTTATCATCATCAATGACATGAAAAGCAATAGACTTGAGCATTATAAGTGTAGGAACATTATTAAGAAATGTATACCCAATGGAAAATTACAAAAAGGCAAGAGAAATCCCAGGACCATAATAAAAGTGCTATTGCAGAGACAGAAACATACTATTTTCAGAGAATTTACATAGGGAATGAGACACTATTAGGTATGTAGATCTTTTTGAATGCTATAAACAACAATACAATGAAACTCGCAGCTTCTAAATTAAAATTAGCAGACTGAAATTTCACCTGAAAACATGTAATTATACATGAAGAGTGCTGAGAATAAGCACTATTATTATACTTCTAAATACAGTATTGTTTGGATGTGGGAAATAAACATTTGAGGTAAATGAACACTCTTCTGGGCCTAATTAAATGCAATTAATTTAATTTCTTTTTTCCCATAGATACATTAGGAACAAAGTATTGTTTCCTAGTTCATGCAGCAGTTGATTACTATAGTTAATTTTTGTAATGCATGCGATATAGTTTTAATAGAAGAATAATACCCAACCTTGGAAATATATTATACATAATTGAACTATTTAAAAATGGAAGTACTGGAAGAAAACTGTTCCCAAAAAGGAGGAAGTATTAAGGACTTTTTTTTCCCAGAGTGCCTTCACAATGTATTTAGATTTCACTGTATAAATTATGTTCTTCCCTCTCACCCCGCCAGAGATCTTGCTTTTGTATAGCGTGCAAAAATAATAAGTTTTTGCTGGCACCTCGTGCCAAAATAAATGACAGAATAACTATTGGCCAGAAAATGGTCTGGTTAACATTTGTCTTCCCTGAAAATTGTCTGTGCTTGGAATAGAAGCTGTACTTGTTTTCCAAAATAGCCACTTGGATGTCATGGGGAAAGAAACATGACATTCTATGAATACATCTGACTTTTTAAAAGTTAAAAAAGAATAGGGAAAAGTTAAACTGTTAAATAAAGGAAGAAAGGTTACCTCATGTTTAATCTAATCAGTGCAGCCCTCATCTGCATGGCCTCTGGTCTAATCTGCTTTTTTGTTTTGGTGTTCGTTTTTACAAAATTTTAAATAATAAAAATTAGTAGAATGTTGCCTTAGTATTCTCATACTTATTCATGCATATAGACTCCATTTATGTTTGTTTGATATATTCTTAGATCTATACAGTACACTGAATATAAGCAAAGAAAGGAAAAACAAAGGTTTGGGTTTTGGTTCACTTTGTTAGTGAACCGAAGGACAAGAGATAATTGTGAGCTTAGGCACAGTTGGGGAGTGCAACAAAGAGGCTTTGTGTAGAATTTTATGTGCCAAGCAACCTGAAGAGATCAAGCAACACCTCTGTCACATGGCTTGCTGCCATAATCCATTTCCCTTCCGTGCACCGTCACTGCATACACTTTGAACAGTTGCAAAGGGCTAACAAAAGGAAGACTCTGCTCCTTCCTGAGCAATAGAAATTATGACAATCTATTGCTTCAAGCTAACTAATGAAGCAAAAAGTGTATGTGGTGTTGGTGGTAATTTAATCATAAATACTTAAGCAAACTTTATTGGAATCCCCCAGTTTTATAAAGCAGATATCAAAAACTTGCATCAGATTCTTAACAAAAAGCCATTATTGAAAGCTGCATTGGAATTCAACATTGGATCCACATTAGCTAGCTCATACCAGATTCCAGTCCTTGGGTTTTTTTCTCAATTTCTGCTATTTTGTGGATGTTGGTGGTTACACATACAGACCTGCACAAGGGCAAAACATTGATTTCAGATCCTCCACTCTCTCCCGAGGCAATCTGCTCACTAATATTCTCCATCCTCATCCTTTTAAATCCTAATAAGAAAATATAACAAGGAGAGTCTTGGCCATAAGCAAGCTATCAAGCAGAGACTTTATCATTGTCTGAGACACTAGATTTAAAATATAGAACAACAACTAAAGTAGCTTCAAAGATAGTAGACTTCCAATACTTGAGGGGCTGTTGCAAAAAAGAGGTGGTCAACCAATCCAAAGCTCCTGAAGGCAGGATAAGAAGTAACAAATGAAAATTTATGAAGGAGAGATCCAACCTAAAACTAAGGAGAAATATCCTGACAGTGACAAGAATCACTGGAACAGCTTGTCTCCAGAAGTTGTGGGTGTACTATCACTGGAGATATTTAAGAAGAGATTGGACAGTCATTTGCCTGGAATGGTTTAGGGTGTCTTGCTTGAGCAGTGATAACCTCAGGGGTGGGATTCTACCAGTTTGCACCTATTCTCTAGAACCGATTGTTAACATTCTAAGCAGTTCGGAGAACTGGTTGTTAGAAGAAATTACTGGCCTAATCCTGTAAGGAAGGCAGGAAGGAAACATTCTGGTGTTGCTTACAGAAACTGCCCCTCCATTAACCCTTATAACATTCTTGGCAGGACTAGACTTCCTGTCTCTGGAACTTCTCTGGAGGTTTTTTCCCTCCTTTGCTGGTACTTTGCTTGTGTGGAGTGACCATTCAAAGTTACAACGGCACTGAAAAAAGTGACTTATGGCCATTTTTTAACTTACAACTGTTGCAGCATCCCCACAGTCATGAGAGGCCAGGCGAGCAGATGCGTGCCTCAATGTGAGTGATATTGAGTTGACCACGCCCAGCCAATAACATGACCACCAAGCCACACCCACCAGCTAAGCCATGCCCACAGAACCGGTTGTTAAAAAATTTGAATCCCACCCCTGGATAACATCCAAGGCCCTTCTAACTCTGTTATTCTGTTGTATCTGTTATCTGTTAAAGTATAGAGAAAGGCAGATTGAGCTTGAAAGAGAAAATAATATTTTAAATCTCTTTGTAGAGTTATGAATAACTTCTGAACAATTCAGCTCTGAGTACTGTATAATGAATGGTTGCTCTTAGTAACATGTATTAGGGTAATGTGTTATTTTGCTAAGAAATCTTCTAAGACAGAACAGTCTTTGCTGAATAAAATCCATTCACTTTTAGGGGTAAGCAGATGCTCTTTGAAACATGATTGCTCACCTGTATCTTACCAGAAATTTCCCTTATACAGTCTAAATGCAATATGGTGCAATAGTATTCATAGCCACCCTATAATTCTTCCTGATAGTTCTTCTTGTACTATCTGCTAGGTTCAAGCAATTTAGAGTAACTTTCTGCTTAAAAGAATTCACAGTAGTGTACAAAGCAGTAAACATAATCAGCATACCGCAATTAAGAACATCATTAAAATAAAGGCAAATTCTTCACACCTATGTAATACAGGTTCTTACTGGATGCAAATGTCAAGCCTATGTACTCAATGTATAGGCATATGGAAAAGGGTTTTTCTAAAACTTTTGGCCCAAGTCTAAGAATAAAATGGTATGATGTCTGATACTGATTGCAAAAGCTGAATGTGGATTTGGAACTTGTTTCAACATTTGTTCAAAGGACTGCAAAGGATTTAAGATATATTGCATCCAAAGGTCTGTTGGTCCTTATTTACTTCTCTCCAGTGGTTAATGTTAGGGTCAACCCTATTCTTAACTGTTACAAGAAATTCTGGATTAATAAAACATGTAAAAGAGGGACACTTCTTCCCTGTTTACAGCATATGAGCTTTGACATGCTTCAGGCTGGAAAATTAGTTGTTATTTATGAGATTTTATGCCTCAAATTAAACGTTAAAACAAAAATTTCAGACCTAATCCCTGCTTTTTATCTGTTAGGAATTTTCTAACAATTAGAACTCTGTGACCAGCTCTGCAAGTCCGGGCATCTTTATAGAATACTTACTAATTATAATTAGGAGGCATGTGGCAGGCACTCAGTACTGTAGCGTCAGCAAGAGAGGGCCAAATAAAACAATGAATGTAAGTGAAGCAAGTGGCAGTCAGCAAGCAAGAAGCCAAGGGAGTTGACAGGACAAGAGGTGTTGCTTAAGATCTTGATTTAAATGATGCAGTAAATTATACAGAACAAAGTGGAAAATGGCTGAAACAATTTTGCCTGGGACATGCTGCCTAGCCTGCAAGGTCCACCATTCTCTTTGTATTTTATTTTAAGGTAAGGAACCAGGAGTAGGAAGGATTCAGCGGCGTGCAAATTTAATTAAACAATAACATACTGTATGTACAGGGTTATCTTTCTTGTGATGTTTATATCAGACAACTCAATTCTACTAGGTGATCCTGGTAGTACCCCAGCAACTAAAAATAAATGTCAAGGCCAATACTGAAAACAGAAAATTGAATGAATTTCTCATTTGAAAATTCAAAACACTTGGGAACCTACTTTACAGTAAATTCATCGTTATAGACCCCACCCCCAATTTCAAACTGTGTTAACATTACTAAACAAGGCCTTTCAAGCAAGGTTGTCTGTAGCGGCAGAGCAATTCAAAGTGGCCAAAAAGCCAAGACAGTAACTATAACCATGTAGGATCAGAGAGTATGAATAATAACCCTGACAAATTCTAAGTGTTCCTTGTCCTTTATGAGAAGTTGAGACCTAGAGAGAGTTTTAGGGAATAAACTATAGCAGTTATTTCAGCATCCTTCCAAATGTGGCTGGGGAATGAAGAAGAAATGGTATACTCCTGATATAATTAAAACCTGCCCCTGACTATCCTGACTACGTCATGCAAATTAATTGATTGATTGATTGGTTCTATTTGTACCCATCTGACTCCAACAATTCTAGGTAGCTTCTACAATTTCAACATGCACTAAATATGCAGAAATGTGGTAGTATCAATGAAGAGAATGGGAATGACAATTTCAGGTTGTTGGGGTTTTTTGCTTTATTTAGGGGTTGACGGCATACTGTATGTAGGTTCATGAGGTCTAGCAAAGATTCATGTCACATGTTATTTCCACAGAAGAAACAAATATTAACCTGTGGAATTCTTGTTGTTTTCTAAGCTTCAGTTGCTTGTAGTTATTTTGTTACCTAGCTAGTTAACATCGTCCATGCAATTGAGTGTGAGGTTTGCTCCTTGTTTATGTACTGAGTTTGTCCTGCAGTTTTGGTGAACATACAGTTTTTTCCATAATAGTTTCTTGATTAGGGTATTGGTTTGTACTTGATTGTTTGTCTGATGTTAATCCCTGCTTAACTGGGTGTTGACTTTTAGACAAGATGTATTCTGATCATTTTGTTTCCTGCTTAGCTTTTTTGAATGCTGTGTGATTATGGTTTATCTCTGTTTGTCTATTGATGCCTGGTTTTTCTAAATGCCAAGCTTCCAGGAATTCCCTAGCCTTTTTGGATTTAGCTTGATCCAGTTTTGCAGTTGAAACTATGGTTGAGTCATGTGTTGTGAGATTTTCATTGTATCTTCTGTTTGCGTTCATGGATGTACTTTGCCAGGCTTCTGCCTGTCCATATTTCATAATGGCAATTACAGTCCTTATGCTGTATGTTGTAGATAAAAGTAAAGACAAAGGCTTCCCCTGTCCAATCGTATCCAACTCTAGAGAGAAGTGCTCATCTCCATTTCTTAACTGAGGGAGGAGCCAGCATTATCCAAAGACATGGCCAGCTTGACTATAAGTCAAGGCACACAGAATGCTGTTACCTCCCTACCGAAGTGGTACCTTTTTATCTACTTGCATTGGCAAGCTTTTGAATGGCTAGGTGGGCAGGAGTTAGAGCAAGAGTTCGCCCCATCGCACGGCACTTGGGTCTTCAACCTGGGCTGTCAGTTTTCCAACTGACAAGCTCAGTGTCTTTAACTACTGAGCCTCTGTGCCCCCTCATGTTGTAGACAACTTCAGGGAAACACATAAAAAAGAATATCCTAATTAAGGAACTACCAAGGGGAAAAAACCACACCCCAGCAGAACTGGCAGAACAAGTTACTGGACAGTATATAAAGAGGGAGCAAACCCCCACCTTATTTTCACTTGCGATAATACCTAGTTGGATAATGAAACATCTGCACTATGTTACTTAATTGGCTAATGAAATGTTTGCAAGCAAACAAACAAGATCAGAGAGCATCATAAACAACACAGTTCAATCCTGAGATACATATTTCCACTTCCTTTTGAAGTACTAACCTCAAAGTAATGGAGCTTTGGAGGGATCATGTTTCCTTACCTCGATCTTAAGCTATAAATACTGAAGATGGTAACAAGTAGTTGCCCCTTTTTTAAGGGAAAAGAAAGAGCTTGAAGATGGTAAAATCATGTTCAAACCATAGAAACAGTTGTATTTTCTGAACATCTGATGAATGGGGGTGGGGAAATGATTCATCATGCTAAGAGATGTTCCTGGATTGACAGTTTTACCAAGCCCTGATATTTTAAGATGTAAGTTATGTTATCCTTTCTCTTGCCCAAGCACATTTAGGAAGTCTAATATCATTTGTTTGTTCACTAAGTCTGAGAAATAAACTTTGCAATTTAAATAGGAGTTTTAATTTATAATTTCAGCTTGCAATTACATGCAGAAGCTTAACAAAAGCCAGGCCTTTGAGTGCATTGCTTTTACTTAAATGAGGAGTGAATTTGGCTTCAGGACTTTTTGAATAATAATGGTAATGCATAATGCAGATTTATTTTCCCTGGTTTTCTTCCACAGCTTTCTGTAGCTTTGATATATTTGTCTGCCAGCTCTATTGTGCAAAGCTGAATGTCTAATTGTGGCTAATACGCTTTTAATCGTCCTCTTCTATCAAAGATATTCTTTTAAACCAAAGTATGTGAAATGTAGAATTATGCATTAAGCAAATTTAATGTTATTTAAAAATTGCAAATAAAGAACAACCTTTTTAGGTATACAATAGTGCTTTCCTTTAGTATTTTTAAGGGACACTTTGTCTTATTAATTCATAGTATGAAAAGCAAGAGAAACTTTTATTTGTCCCCAAATGGGGCCTTGGTGGCTCAGGCTGTTAAATGCCTGCAGTTAAGTTCCAGCTGCCTACAATTAATGTAGGCTCAAATCCCACCAGGCTCAAGGTTGACTCAGCCTTCCATCCTCTCGGGGTAGGTAAACTGAGGACCCAAGATTGTTGGGGGCAATAAGTTGACTTTGTAAAAATGCCGCTTAGTAATAAGCAGGCATATACAATGGAATGAAGGCTATTGCTGAGCACACTGGGTTGTATCCCAAAAATTGTAAGCCACCCTGAGTCTTTTGAGAAGGACGGCATATAAATGTAATTTTAAAAAAAATGTGAAAGAAAATGTGAGGGTTTTTTCCCATTCTAACTGCCATAGTTTTATGCCTACCTTTCAGTTGAATTTAAATTAAAAACTCCAAGTTCATTACATTAAGGAAACAGTGCAAGCACCTTGCAGAAGTCCATCCAAATGTTGTACCTAGATAGTGAATTAAGCACTTGCTCATAACTCCCCCTCTCTTCTTCCCAGGTCTATGTGTGTAAAAAAAAAGATATGTTTTTTCTGTTTAAATTGCAGCTGTTGGATGTATATTTCCACATGAATGCAAAAAGCATAGAGACATCTCACGCAAATCCATGCATAAGGTAGGAGAGCATGTTCTTTGTTTTTGATTATACATTTCCTGACTTTCAATTACCCTAATCAGCTTTTAAAAATTTTAAATAGGAATTGAAAGATATATAAGAGTATCATACAATTGGTTAGCATTGAAAGTATGTCTCCTTGAAGGACACTGTTCATTATATTCAACAAAGAGATATATTGGATATGCATTATATTAATGTTCTCTATTGTCTTTTGATGGGCTGGGCTACAGTATGATAATTCCTTAGTTGTATGGGTAGTTAGAGTTACATGACAGTTACATTTTTCAGGAGTCACCAGGCATAGCAGTATGAAAAAATACGAACCTCAAATGTACCCTGACCTGGAATATATCCTATTCAAGCTTCTAATGTATCTCTTAAGTCCTTAACATGTGCAGTGCTTCCATTTCAATGTTCTCTACACCAGAGGTCACCAACCGGTGGGCCACGGCCCACTGGTGGTCTGTGAAAATTTTTTGGTGGTCCACAGAGAAATATTTATTTATTTATTTATTTATTGGACTTGTATGCCACCCCATCTCCAAGACTACAAAAATACAGCAACAATAAATACTTAAAAGAGATTAAACTAATTCCACAAGGTGGTTAAAATAATTAAGAAACCCATCCCCCCAAGGAGAGGTCACAGCCGGATTGGTCGAACAACCAGGTCTTCAAATCATGGCAGAAGGTGCGGAGGTCAGTGGCCAGGCGGAGCCCCAGGGCAGTTGGTTCCAGAGGTCAGGGGCGTGACAGAATAGGCTCATTGGGGGACCACCAGCCGACATTGGCCTGTCGGCGGACCCGAGGAGTCCTTGCCTATGTGCTGCACAGGGTGGCTGGCACTCGATATCGGCAGAAGATGCTCCCTTAAATATTGAGGACCCATGTCGTGAAGGACTTTGTATGTTAAAACCAGAACCTTGAATCTCACCCGGTGCAACCGGCAACCAATGCAGGCAGCAGGAGGGGGTAACATGGGAGAATCAGGAAACTCCCATCACCACCCACGCCGCCGCATTCTGCACCAGCTGCAATCTCTGGATGGTATGCAAGGGCAGTCCTAAATAGAGAGCGTTGCAGTAGTCGAGTCTAGAGGTAACAAGAGCATGAGTGACTGTGCGCAGGGCATCTCGGTCCAGAAATGGGCGAAGCTGACGAACAAGGCAGAGCTGGGCAAAGGCCCCCACCTGCTCCTCCAACCCGAGCCGTACATCCAGGAGGACCCCCAGGTTCTGCGCCCTATCCACAGGGGGCAACACCTCTCCCCCTATGGCCATAGATGAATGTTCCTGACTGGGCCGAGATGCCGGTATGCACAGCCACTCAGTCTTGGCCTGGTTGAGTTGAAGCATGTTCCCACTCATCCAAATCCGTACCGCATCCAAACACTGGGTCATCAGGGAGAGGGCATCACTGATCTGGTTTGGGGTGGAGATGTACAGCTGGATGTCATCTGCGTACTGATGAAATCTCACCCCAAAACCATGGATGATCTCACCCAGCAGCTTCATGTAGATGTTAAATAGAAGAGGAGAGAACGACCCATGAGGGACCCCACAAGAGAGCACCCTCGGGGTTGACCTCGACCCCCCTGCCAACACCGATTGCGACCGCCCTGCGAGGTAGGAGGTGAACCACTGAAGAACAGTGCCCCCCACTCCCAACCCCCGTGCAAAGGATACCATGGTCGATGGTATCGAAAGCCGCTGAGAGGTCTAATAGGACCAGGACAGAGGAAAAACCCTGTCGAGCCCTCCAGAGGTCATCCATCAGCGCGACCAATGCCATCTCTGTGCTGAAACCGGGCCGGAAGCCCGATTGATACGGATCCAGGTAGTCCGCTTCATCCAGGAAAAGTGGAAACTGCTGAGCCACCACACTCTCAACAACCTTTGCCAAAAAGCGAAGGTTGGAGACTGGACGAAAGTTGTCTAACACAACTTTCCAGGGCAGGCTTCTTCAGGAGGGGTCTCACCACCGCCTCCTTCAAGGCGGAGGGAAAAACACCCTTTCTTAAGCGTTGACAACTGCCCGGAGCCAAACGCAGGTGGCCTCCCTGGCAGCATAAGCCAACCAGGAGGGACACGGGTCCAACAAACATGTGGTGGAACTCAGCCACCACATAATCCTGTCCACTTCATCCTCGGAAACAGGATCGAACTCATCCCAAATCACACTGGCCAGACTGCTTGTATCCCGTTCCTCAGACCACCACAAATCAGAGGACAACCCGCTCCGAATCTGAGCGATCTTATCCAACAGATATTGACCAAACTCCTCAGCCCTTCCCCGCAATGGGTCCGCCCCTCCCTCCGTACGAAGGAGAGAACGGGTAGCCCGAAACAGGGTGGTTGGGCAGTTATCTGCGGATGCTATGAGGGAGGAGAGATAAGATTTTCTCGCCGCTCTCATAGCTACCAGGTAAGTCCTAATATGGGCTCTTAGCTGGGTTCGACCGGATTGGGAGCGGGTGGACCTCCACCTGCTCTCTAAATCCCTCCGACAACGCTTCATCTCCTGGAGCTCCTTGGTATACCAAGGAGCCATCCGGGATCCACGGCGTGTGAGGGGACGCATGGGGACAACCCTGTCGAGGGCATCCGATGCAGCCTGTTGCCAAGCGGCCGCCAGATCCTCGGCAGAGCTGTGGGCAAGGAAAGAGGGAAAAACCCCAGTTCCGCCTGGAACCTCTCAGGGTCCATCAGGCATCTGGGGCAGAACCATCTAAGTGACTCCTCATCCCAGCAGTGTGGGGTGGCCTGTTGGAAGACCAGCCATAGGAGATAGTGATCAGACCATGGAACAGGCAACACCATGAAAGTGGCTTGCCCTCTGTCACTACGCCACTGTTCAGAGACAAAAACTAGGTCAAGGGTGTTTCCTCCCTTCTGAGTCGGGCCTTGAATCAATTGGGTCAGGCCCATGGCTTCCATAGAAGCCATGAATTCCTGGGCCAAACCCGATGCCCCCCACATGTAGGGCAGATTGAAGTCCCCCAGGACTATAAGACCCGGGAACTCCACCGCCACCCCCGAGAGGAGATCGAGAAGCCCAGGCAGGGCCGCTGTCACACAGCTGGGGGAAAGGTATGCGAGCAGCAAGCCCACCTGACCATTAGGCCCCCACCTCAAGAGGAGGGTCTCACTCCTGCCTATCTCTGGAACCGCGACCTCCCTTGGAAACAGGGTCTCCCGAATAACCACGGCCACCCCACCACCCCTTCCCTGGGCCCGTGGCCGGTGCAGAACCTGGAAACCTGGAGGGCACAGATCAACCAGAGGGACACCTCCCTCCGGGCCCAACCAGGTTTCGGTGATACAAGCCAGGTCCACAGCCTCCTCCTCAGTGATCTCACAGAGGAGGGAAGACTTATTAGCCACGGACCTGGCATTAAAATGCACCAACCTAAGCCCAGGGGTCCTGGTCCCCATGCCCGCTAGGGAGGAGGCCACAGAGTCGCAGTGTGCCACCGCACAGAGATGGCGGGTACGCGCTCCCAGAACATGATATGGCCCTATGCCTTGACATCTCCTGCCAATCCCAACCACCCTGGGAATCGCAGTCCCCACCTCGCACCCCGGGGCCCCGCTGGCCCCCAACCCCCATCCCCCCACCATGCACCGGGCTGGAAGAAGACCCATCCACCCCCCTCCCTAACCCCTTAAGACCCCTCCCTATCCCATTAAAACATCGGATTAAAAAATGTAAAAGACATCCCTTAAAACCAGATTTAAAATTTAGCCCTTTGGTCACGCCATGCCACCTCTCGGGATCCCAGGATCCGTCCTTAAGGTAGGCTTTTGGTAACCCCTTGGGCCATCCCAAAGACAAGGGAACAGTCTGGAGGGCCCGTAGTTCCAGCAGCGAGTAAGTGAGCATGTTACAAAGGTGGAAATCAATGGAGAAAAAGGAGGAACATTCGGTGAAAGATGGTAAGATAGAAGTGCATAGGTGTAAAGTGCATAACAGGAGAGGTCCAGGAGGGGGGGCAGCAACTTCGAAGATAATCCTGGAGGGGAAATACCCCAACGATGCCGCAGGCCCCACTGATGTAATCCAGGCTCCCGCCGAAGCTGCCGAGGCTGCTGGGGCCACTGAGGCCTTCGAACCCCGCCCCCAGGTCGGGCCGCCAGAAAGAACTGCCGCCACGACCATCCGGGAGGTTGACCAGCCACTCAGAGATCTCCAGGCAAGCCCCCATGGCTCCCACAGATTGTTGGCACTGCAGCTGCCCTTCCTGAGGCCGGCCGCCACCACAACAGCCGGCCTTGACATCGTCTGCACCACATCCGATGCCACCACCATCTTCCTGCTGCCCGCAGTTGCCTCCAAGCTGCCAGAGAAAAACCTCTCTGGCCACATCACGCCGCTGGCTAAATTGAGCCGAAATGGCTCAGCGCTATGCCTCCGACCCCCCGGAAAGAACCCGGGGGGTCTAGCAGCAAGGAGGGGGGATTCCCCACCATAACCACCGAATGTTCTCCAATCCACCCCAAAGGGCCTACTCTGCATGGACCGCCATCTTGGGCATGAGCAGACCAATATCACCCTCAAACCAGGCTGTGCGGGAACACAAGTCTGTGCTGCTCACATGGCTGGCCTGCGGGAGCACAAGGTTTGCGTTGGAACAACATGAGGTAGTGGGGGGGGGAAGGGTGTGGGGGGGAAACTTGCCTGGCCACCGGGCTGCTTCTTTCCACTTCTTTCTTCTTCTAAGCAGGTTAGGCATGTGGCTACCATGGAGTTTGTGTGTGTGTGTGTGTGTGAGGGATCTCTGTGTTAGATTGGATCTCATCCCTTCCCACTGAGAATGGAGCTCAAAAGCAGGAATGTGGCTGCCTTGGAGGGGATGGGGTGTGTGAGGGATCTGTGTGTGTGTAGGGGGGGGTCAGGTTAGATCAGATCTCTCTCTCTCTCTCTCCCACCAATGTCAGCAAGCCACCATCAGTCAATTCAAATTCATATTAGTGGTTCCCGGGATTTAAAATTATGAGTTTGGTGGTCCCTGAGGTCCAAAAGGTTGGCGACCCCTGCTCTAGATCAAAAAGCAACACAGACAATGCAAAAACTTCAAAAATGGCATCACTGCTGTATAGTTAGTCCTTGACTTATGATGACAATTGGAACCTGAATTCCCATAAAAAAAGTTGTTGCAGTCAGAAATGGAGGCATCATGTGATGGGACCAAATTTTTCAATTTTTTTTTATAGTGATTGTTAAGCAGAGCTCATAGTCATAAGTCGAATCTAATCCCTTGAGGATTTTTTTGCTGTTAAATGACTGGTCAAAAAAAGAATTATCATTCTATATTGTTATATTAATTGTTAAAATAAGAGGGTGGCTGTGGGTGGGTTGTTCTAGTCTTCTGGTAAATTAGTGTTTTGGGACAATCACTTTGTGAACAGGTGACCCATGCATAATAACCATTTTCCAAACATGGACGTGCTTTTCAAATTCAAACTATGCCTGCAAATTTTTATTTTGTGGATTGCTAGGTCAAAGTCTGGCTACAAAAGCCATAAGAAAATAAAACAGGGATGGAAGTTTCTCATTTTTGTTTAGCTCTATGTTCCATTTGGATAAATTATTGTTTCTACATTTAATCTATGCATATTTTATGCATTAATTTTTTCTTTATTTTGTGTTTTTTTATGATTTCCTCCTTTTTTAAAACATGCCATTAGCCTGTAAATTTTCTGTCTCCTATGACCCACTGAAATTATTTGATCAGGAAGTTCATGAAAAAAAACCCTCCAAGATCTTTGCAAACAAGGGTAACACAGCCTCTACATGTTATATAATTTGGCCAGGCTAAGTTTTTCAAACTCTTTTATTATTCAGTATTATTCCTTCCTCACTTCAACCTGGTGTACAAACTTACATACATCACCACTTAAAGGTAGTTGAACATACCAACGATCATGTTACTTTCACTCCTTCTTTCTCTTAATCTAGAATAGATGGTCTCAGCCAATGCAACAGCAGTGACAACCTATTTCTTTGGATTTAGATGTAGATTATTCTAAAATGCAATTCCTCCTCTTTAACTGTTGATATTTGTTAATAAGTTGTATCGCACAATTACTGAAAGTCAATCCAGCAGGCCTCAATTCACTATCAATTGCTGCATATATGTTTGAGGCTAATTACAGTTGATATATGTTGCAAGCCCAACTATTAGTGGAAATACAAACCAAATAAGATTTTCCCAAAAGAACAGAAAAATATATCATTTTACAAGGAGGTTGGATCTATATATATATTTATATCGTGATGATTATAATATTTTTTCTCAAAAGCCTATATTTTAAAGGGAAAGTAAGAAACAGCCTTGCTAATTATATCAGGCTTCTTTTAAACATTTAAGGCAGAGATGTTGCATGGTGGTCCAAGTATCAAATCAAATGGATATGTTCTGCAAACAAAACCTCAATATATTACCTTATCTTGATATGTTATAAAAAATATGCCAGATGTAAGGAAAACAACTAATTAAAAAAATTATAAGAGCCACAAACATTTCACAATTTTGTTAATTATTACAGGAAAAAATGTATACCAGATGATGTTCTCATGCTTTCACTGGAGGATCTCCTAAAAAAATCAGAAGGAAACTTTTGGAGGCTGCATAGATTTCTATGAATAATATCATGCTCTCCCCCAGTCTTGCCTCCTTTGAAATATTCTCCTTTTCATCTCTCCATTTCTACTCCTATATTCCCACATACTTATATGTGAGAATGTTAAAGACTGACTGATGGATAGGAGTCTTTAAAAAAAAAGAAGATGACAGTTGTGACCACATGATCATAGCCAACATCCTGACTTTTGAGCAAACCCCACTCACCACCCTCAGGCTGCAGATATTCCTAATTTAGCACATGCCAAGGAATTAAATAATTTAATTGCTTTGTATATATTGTTTTTGTAGTCACTGCATTTCATTGAGTTACTATTTCAAATTTGTTCCTATAGATACAACAAAACAAAACAGACTCCATCAAGGACAAATAATTTACACAAAAAGCTTTTCAGCTTCTTTATTAGGGCAATGTAATGGAAACATATAATAGTGCATTCTCGTTAAGACTATTTACAATTTTCAACATGGTAAAATGGGGAATGGGTTTATATTGGACAGGAAATCGTTTTGCAACTATGAATGGATTTTACCTTTTAATACTGAATAAAACTAACATTTCTTTGAACAGGTTTATGAAGATCAAAATGTTGTCTTCAATCTATCAGCCTGGAGTGGCTCAGTAAATTTTTCTTGTTTGTCAACTCTACAAACTTTTGACTAAATGGACAATATTAGAAATATAAGATGCCCTGATTTATATAATATTTAATTAATTAATTAACTAATTATCAAATTTAGACATTGCCCATCTCACTTATAGAGTGACTCTGGGAAGGTGTACAATTAAAAGTATAAAAACTGTATAAGTTATTATATCTTTGGAGGCATTTAAAAGAAAGATAACATAATTAAATAGATGAGAGAGGCCCTTTGAGGTGCTACTCACTTGGGGAAATCTATTCCAAAGGGCAGGAGTGACAGCAGACAAGTCTCTCTTTCTGGACCCTGCCTGTCAAAATTATTTAACTGACAAGGTCCATAACTTCTCTACATGATTGGGAGGCATGGGCCAATATAAGGGATGGGAAGAAGACAGTTCCATGTCATGTAGGGCTTTGAAGGTCATAACCAATACTTTGAAATGGACCCAGAAGCAAACTGCTACCCAATGCTGTTCATACGACAGAGGTATTACATCTGCCATTTTGGGGTCAACCAAAAATGTTCATGTGGCCACGGTCTATATCAGCTGAAGCTTCCAGATACTCTTCCATGGTAGACACACATAGACCTATTACAATAGTCTAATGGGAGATGACCAAGGCATGAGTAACCAAGAGGAGGGACTCCCTATCTTGGAAGGGAGCACCACATAAAGTTGAACAAAGATCCTCCTAGCCATGGTTGCCACCTGCTCTTTGAGTAGGAGTCACGAGTCCAGGAGGACACCCAGAGTATGCACCAGTCTGTTTGGGGTAGTACAACCCATCCAAGACCAGAGATAAACTTCTGGAAACAGAGGAGCCCCACCTACAACAACTTATGAAGATTACTTGAAGCCTGTTGTCCCCCATCCAGAATGCCACAGCTCCAAGCACCATGAAAAAAATGTGCACAGCATCACTTTGTTCACCAAGGATGGCGATTTATAATAGGGTATAATACACATACCTTGTGACATCCCATAACAAAGGGAAATCTCGCTCTCTATCAAAACCAATTGGAACCGGCTTCAGAGGAAGGGGGTAAACCAGCATAAGTATAGTCTTTTCAAACCAGTAATAGTAATACTATTTTATTTTTCTGTAGTAGTCAAATAAATCAAAACAGAGCAATATGTCAAAAATTTAACAAACTTGGGAGAAAAGTAGTAGATCTTGGAAGAGAAGTAGATCTGATTGGCTTGTATATTCACGTATATAATACATAATCCATTAGTTTGAATAAATCAAATGAGAAAAAAGGCAACTAAATTAATATAGCATTTTTGATTTGCTAATTAACTTACATGACAATATTCCTCTATTTCTTTTGTACAAAATGTTTACTAGTTTTCTATGTATGTGGCTATATGGGTTGGACCAAATTACGAATAGAGATGCATTGATTCATGCATATTTTCTCTTGGAAAGTTTGTTTATTTGACTCTTTAGTTTGTTTCAGTGTTAACAAACTTGGTTTATAATAAACTATGTACATAATATATGATTAGTGCAATAACAATATGTATATTCAGTTGGTTCTAGGAAAAATGTATTTGCTGGATTTAATGACAATTACCCTTAGTTTAATGATTGCAATGCCGTATAGGTGGGGTTGTCCTTGAAAAGTGTCTGGAAATTGCACTGCTAATTGATGAAAACTATGGAGAAGATCTGCAGTGGCTATCAATTCCTATTAAGTATATTTCAGTTCTCTAGAAATTCCTACCATTGACTAAGTTTCACCTAGGTTGTACCATTGGTCATTTATAAAGTCCTACATGGGTAGTTGCAGGACTATCTCTTTCAGCAAATCTGAATCCATACAACATATGTCTACCAGGACGAAATGTCAAGAGACTCTGTTCACTCTGCTAGTGAACAGGTTGAAGGCCTCATGAAGAATCTTCTCAGTGGCTGTGCCATGCTTTTATTCTCTGAAATATGCAATGCTCTCAGCCTAGTAACTTTTAAGAAGGTTCTTAAGAAAGACTGTTTTGTTCCAATATTAACATCTCTTGTGCCCATCTCACCACAAGGCTCTGAAGAGGCTACTTCAGCCTCTGAAGTAAGCTATATGTAATCTTTTATATAAACAAACAATATAATAATAAATGTTTCTGATCAATTTCCATTCATATACATTTTATTTGGTATCTCACCGTCCCCCATCCACAAATTGAGCATTCATCTTAATCACATTTCCAATGTGGGTTTTGAGAAGAACTATTGCCACCTAAATCTGATCTGTATGAGGAGGAAAATGTAAATCAATATCTATCATTCCTTCAAGATGTGTAATGGTTTTTGTTAGATTTGCATGAAGAGTCAGCCGCAGAGTGCTTCAGTGAAGAGTTTATTAGTGACTACAGCTCATAACAGGCCTGATTTGGCTGGACTGCGCTGCTACTTATAGCCAGCAGCCGCAGTTGCCAGCCAATCAGAGTGCAGGGTTTTCCACTTTTAAACCAATAATTTCTGACATTTTACAAGAACAGTTCAAACTTAACCAATGACATTCAAACCTGCATACATAACATCCCTCCCCACTAGGTTCAGTCCATACTCAAACCCCAACCTATCTAATGTATTCTTTTAAATAGGTGGGGCTCTTACGTCGTTGAGACCTTCGTGGTTCAGAAGTTTTAACGTTCTCACCCGTGAGAGGGAAATGTGTCTGTTGACATTTCCCTAGTTGGGCTTCCTGTGAAAGAAGACCCTGTTTGATTGTTAGAATCTGGTCTCTCCTCCCAACCCATCTCCAGCCAAATGTCAGCACCCAAGTCAGGTAGTGATGTGCAATCTTCCACTTGTAAGGATGGATTTTGGCATTGTGACAGGTTTTGGGATGGTTCCTGTCGTAATGGCTCGTTACACATGGGGTTGATTCTTGTTTGCTGATTATCCTCATGTTCCTCCCCCCTAGAAAAAGCATTAGGTATGGGAACTAGAGAGGAACAATTGCGATGTTCCTGAAGTAACCTAGATCTAAGCTGATCAATGTGCCTGCTCCAGAGGACTCCATCCTCTGTTTGTACCCTGTAAGAACGAGGGCCTGTGATTTGAGTTATTTCAGCAGGAATCCATGAAGGCTCACCCATAAGGTTCTTAGCATAAACAGAATCACCCACACTGAACGTGTGAAATTGCTAGTGGAATCTAGTGGTGCATTGGGTGCGTAAGTGGGATGAAGGCGGTCAAGGGGAGACCTAAGTTTCCTACCCATCAACAACTCTGCTGGGGATAAGTTAGTTGATGGGTTAGGAGTGATGTGCTGAACACTCAGAAGTTTTTCAACTTTCTCAGTGATGTCCCCTGGACCCAATTGCTGAAGCTTTTCCTTGGTAAAACGTACCATTCGTTCAGCCTGGCCGTTAGCTGAAGGGTGCCCAGGGGCTGTCAGGGCATGTCTGATACCCAGTTGTGCTAGATATGATTCAAAAGGGTTGGATGTAAATTGAGGGCCATTGTCAGAGACAAGAACATCAGGTAACCTGTGGGTTACAAAAAGCTTTTTAAGCTGCTTGATGACAGCATCAGTTGTGGTGGATGCCATAGGAATGACCTCTAGCCATTTGGAATATGCATCTACTATAATAAGGAAGGTGTGCCCTTTGGTAGGGCCAGTGAAATCAATGTGAATCCTAGACCATGGACTTCTAGGACATTCCCATTCCTGTTTGGGGGTGAGAGGTGGGGCAGGCCTGACTACCTGACAGTTGGGACAAGATGCAACCCAGTTTTCCACCATTTTGTCAATACCTGGCCACCATACATAACTCCTGGCCAATCCCTTCATCCTTACAATACCAGGATGACCCTCATGTAGCATTTCCAAAACCTCCCTTTGCAGTTTTGTAGGAATAACCACCCTGTTACCACACAAAATACATCCTCTTAATACAGATAATTCAGTTTGCCTGGATTTAAAAGGTTGGGCAAGGTGAGGTAGATCTTGAAGAGGCCAAACTTTCTTAATCCAGCCAATAATAGGAGCCAATAAAGTGTCTTTGGCAGTCTCTCTGGCAATTTCAGCAGCGTGTACTGGAAGCTTGGCAACAGTTTCTAGGAAAAAGGTGTGTGCCTCAGGTTCAAAGTCCTCCTTGTGATAAGGAAGTGGGCAACGACTCAAGGCATCAGCATGTCCAATGTCCTTGCCAGGCTTGTGGATAAGTTTGTATGAATAAGCAGCAAAAATTCAGTCCACCTCAGCATTCTTGGTGACAGGATAGTGGGTGTAGGTTTGTCTCCTGCCACAATGCCTAACAAAGGTTTGTGATCTGTGACAATGGTAAATGTTCTCCCATATAAATACTCATGAAATTTCTTGATAGCTGCAACAATTGCCAATGCTTCCTTGTCCAATTGGCTGTAATTCCTCTCTGCTTTGGTCAAGGTGCGAGAGTAAAATGCAATAGGGGCTTCCCTCCCGCTGGGAAGCCTGTGGCTCAAACCCCCACTCCAAAGGGGATGCATCACAAGTCAGTACAACAGGTAAATTCTCAGAGAACTGTATGAGTACAGCATCAGACGTGATTAGTCTTTTAATACTGTTAAATGCTGATTGTTCCTTCCTGCCCCAGACCCAAACAGACTTTTGTCAAGTAATCTGTGTAATGGTTCTGCAATGGTTGCCTTCTGAGGTAGGAACATGTGATAAAAGTTAATGAGTCCCAGGAAAGCTTGCAAATCTGTTTTGCATTTTGGTCTAGGGGCTTCTTTGATTGCTTGAACCTTGGCATCTGTAGGATGGATGCCATGCTTGTCAATCATGTAGCCCAAGAACTCAACCTTGTCAGTTCTAAGAGTGCATTTTTCTTCCTTGACTTTTAACCCCGCTTTCTTGAATCTGGTAAGGACTTCTCTGAGTCTCTCTTGTAATTGAGTGTCATTTTCAGCAGAGATTAACACATCATCAAAGTAAGGCACTACCCTGGCAGTCCTTGGAGCATCCTTTCCATAAGGCTTTGGAAAATGCCTGGTGCCACGCTTACTCCAAACTGTAACTTTTTACATTTGAAGGCACCTCTATGAGTCACAATGGTTTGGGCTCTGCAGTGGCATCATCAACTGTTAGTTGTTGATATGCCTGGGCCAGATCCAATTTGGCAAAGACTGTACCCCTGCCAAGTGAATGTAATAAATGATGCACCACTGGAACAGGATATGCGCTCTGTTGAAGTGCATGGTTCAATGTCCCCTTATAGTCCCCACAGATTCTCACTGACCCATCAGTCTTGACTGGTGTGATTATGGGTGTCTCCCACCTGGAGTGGTCAGTAGGCTCTAAAACTCTTGAGCTATTAGTTTATCTAATTGTGCATCAATTTTTCCCTTTAAGGCAAATGGGACCCTTCTGGGCTTTAAGCGGGGGCACCTTGGGATCTAGATTGAAAGTGATAGGGGTCCCCATATACTTGCCCAATCCGTTGCTGAAGACCTCTGGAAACTCAGACTTCAGGGCCTCCTCCCATTCAGTGTTGCTCACGTGATTGATGCCAGTCACCTCAATGCCTAGTGGATTGAACCACTCAAGTCCCAGCAAGCTTGGGCGATCCTTGTCCATGATGGTCAGGGGCAAACGTTTGGTGTGGCCTTTGAACTTCACGATGAATTCTCTTGTTCCAACTACTGGAATCTTGTTCCCGTGGTAGTCTTTAAGAGTCAGTGCTTGCTTCTGGAAATGCTTCTTCTGAATGTTGGGAAGTAGCCTGTGAATGGTGTCCCATGACACCATAGATAAATAGGAGCCTGAGTCCACTTCCATTTGGCAAGGCCTTCCTTCAATGAGTACCTTCACATGTACTTTTCTGCTTCTTAAGGGTGAAGAATGACCAATGGTGACTGTTTGATGAGTTTCATTCTTCCCATTGTGCTTCAGTGAAGAGTTTATTAGTGACTACAGCTCATAACAGGCCCGATTTGGCTGGACTGCACTGCTACTTATAGCTAGCAGCCGTAGTTGCCAGCCAATCAGAGTGCAGGGTTTTCCCGCACTTTTAAAACCAATCATTTCTGACATTTTACAAGAACAGTTCAAACTTAACCAATGACATTCAAACCTGCATACATAACAGTTTTAAAGATATTGTTCCTTCTTTTTCTCTCAGTCTCCCTCTTTCTATCTTCAGCTTTATAGTTTTTTTCTCTTTTTCTGGGAGTGATACGGGCAGGAAAGCAAGCAAAAAAGTATGCAAGCAAGGAAACTATAGCAATGCAATGTGAATAAAATGGATAAAACAACAATAATAGATACTATATTTTATTTATTTATTTATTTATTTGACTTATATGACGCCCCCTCTCCCAAAGGACTTGGGCGGCTCTAAAATACAATACCAACAATAAATTAAATGAAGCCGAATTAACATTAAAAACCCCAGAATTAAAATAAACAAACCCCAAAGAGTCAGCACAGCCCTGATTGTAAAAATAGCCAGGTTTTTAACTCATGGCGGAAGGTGCAGAGGTCGGGAGCCAGCCGGAGCTCCAGCGGAAGAAGATTCCACAAAGTGGGGGCTGCCACTGAGTAGGCCCTCCCCCGGGTCCCCACCAAGCAACATTCAGTCGCAGACGGCACCCTGAGGAAACCCAGTCTATGCGATGAGTAGTTTTAATTATAAAGCAGTGACTTTGCTTTCTGCTGGAAGGAAACAAGTAAATTGGCACAAATCCATTTGCACAGGCAGATCAAAGACAATCTACTAAAAACTTTTGACTAGTAGTGCACTTTTATTTGGCTTTTTTAAATCATTCTCCATATGTTACACAATCCAGGTATCCATATAACCATATAAGTCATATATGAGGTCTCCTGCCTTTGATTTCATTGATACTTTATTTACAAATAAATGCACTCAACTTGGGTCATATTTTTAAGATTGATCCATGTGCAACAAGCTACAGTAATTTAAGATGCTGGATGTAAAGATCTTCTATCTAGACTGCCATTAATTAGACTTGGGAATAAACAGCATTCATTGCATTAAAATTATATTTTCAAATATGTGTAATAAAACACATATAATTAAGAGTTACCCATTTGCTAGGCCTGTTGTTCACTATCTCCATCATCTGGAATATAATTTGAATTTAGTCCCGATGTCCAGACCTTGAGGCATCACTGAACAGACTAGGTTGGTACAGAATATGGTGTCACTGTTGTAAAATAAAATAAAATTCAAAAACTATGCTAATTCATTAGCACTGGCACCCTGTCTACCTTAGCCCAAGCTACCTATTATAACAGTTTAAAAGTACCTTTCCCAAAATACAGTATTGTTGGGTTGTTTAATTTTGTAAGGATTTCTGTTTTCCTGAGCAGGAATTATGAAGGACCTCCTTGATTTAATTGAAAAATAGGAGACACTTCAGTTAGATAGTCTTAAAAATAAACTCAAAAATTCAAAAAGAGCTGCTCAGGAAATCCTTTAGTTATTTTATCCAGGGAATGTAGGTTTATGATATATTTTTGGTATTTTCTTGAATTTTTGACATTACACTAATATGGAAACCCTTTGTTGTTCAGAACTATTTATTGCCTCTTTAATTGTTTTTAAAGTGTTATTTTTGCATATCACATATATTTACTTGCCTTATATATCTTGTTTCTTGGTGGCACCTGATAATTTATAAACCAGTAAGTGTAAAGAAATAAGTAATAAGTATACCCCATTATTCATCCCCATTTTCTTTGATTAACCCCAATAAGCCAACTATTAATCCTGTCTGATTCTTACAATTATTCTATCTGTGTAGTTCAATCCATTTTAAACTTTCTTAACTTTATGTACAGTGCTTAAGAAAATTGCATATAAATGCTGGGTGGCATGCTGATATAAATAGAAGGAAGAATAAAAAGAAATGTTTCAATATTAAAGAAGAAGCAAAAATAACATTGGGACTGAGGGTCTGTAGCATTGTGTGATTTTTGGGGGGGAAAGCATGAGAGAAAAGTTGTTTTAAGCTACAAGATCAGTACCATAAAGGCAGTTTGGAGATATTTTGGTCAGTATACATTGTATCACTTGATTCCACCCATGCTTTCTACAATTTTGCAAACAACAAACTAAAAGACTCAAGGTTCATCCCACCCCTGAAAGGACCTAATGGAAAAGACTGCAATGATGACACCATTAAAGCCAACCTCTTTAACACATTCTTTGGCTCAACATTTTTAAACAGCAATGGATCATGCCCAGTATTTCCTGGTCGAACCACAGATAACTACAATGATCTAATACATATCGATTTTACAGAAGACAATGTTGAAAAAGCACTATGCAATCTAAAACATCTCTATCTATCGGACCGGACGGAATATGTGCCTACTTCTTAAAAAAGCTATCCACTGCCATAGCCGAACCTCTAAGCATAATCTTTGAAAAATCTTTCAGGACCAGCTCCTTGCCAAACCTATGGTCACAAGCCATGGTCATCCCCATCTTCAAAAAGGGAGACCCCAGCCTAGTTGAAAATTACAGACCAATCTCTTTATGCTGCATCACCTGTAAAGTCATGGAATCAATTATTAACCATAGGGCCACATCATGTGTTGGGAGTGCATGCCCGCCACCTTCGTGCGGTGGCGCGCTCTGACCCTATGGCCTCCTCCCTTGGGGGCATGGGAACGGGGATCCCTGGGCTCAGACTGGTGTATTTTAATGCCAGGTCCGTGGCTAATAAGTCTTCCCTCCTCCATGAGGTTATCGAGGAGGAGGCTGTGGACCTGGCTTGCATCACCGAGACCTGGCTGGGGCCGGAGGGAGGAGTCCCTCTGGTCGATCTAGGCCCCCAGGTTTTCGGGTCTTGCATCAGCCATGGGCCCAGGGGAAGGGTGGTGGAGGGGCTGTGGTTATTCAGGAGACCTTGATTCCAAGGGAGGTCGCTGTTCCAGAGATAGGTGGGAGTGAAACCCTTCTCCTGAGGTGGGGGCCTAGTGGTCGGGTGGGCTTGCTGCTGACATACCTTTCTCCCAGCTGTGTGGCAGCAGCCCTGCCTGGGCTCCTCAGCGTCCTCTCGGGGGTGGCGGTGGAGTTCCCAGGGCTTATGGTCCTGGGTGACTTCAATCTGCCTTCCCTGGGTGGGGTGTCGGGTTTGGCCCAGGAATTCATGGCCTCCATGGGGGCCATGGGCCTGACCCAGTTGATTCAAGGCCCGACTCATGAGGGGGGAAACACTCTTGACCTAGTTTTTGTCTCGGAACAGTGGCATAGTGACAGAGGGCAAGTCAGTCTTACGAGACTGCCCGTTCCATGGTCTGATCACTATCTCCTGTGGCTGGTCTTCCAACAAGCTGCCCCCCACTGCTGGGATGAGGAGCCACCTAGATGGTTCCGCCCCAGACGCCTGATGGAACCTGAGAGGTTCCAGGCGGAACTGGGGTCTTTTCCCACTTCCCTTGCCCACAACTCTGCTGAGGACCTGGCAGCCGCCTGGCAGCAGGCTGCTACGGATGCCCTCGACAGGGTTGTCCCCATGCGTCCCCTCACACGTCGTGGATCCCGGGTGGCTCCCTGGTATACTGAGGAGCTCCGGGGGATGAAGCGCCGTCGGAGGGGTTTAGAGAGCAGGTGGAGATCCACCCGCTCCCAATCCGACCGAACCCAGCTAAGAGCCCATATTAGGACTTATCTGGTAGCTATGAGGGCGGCGAGAAGATCTTATCTCTCCACCCTCATAGCATCCGCAGATAACCGCCCAGCCGCCCTGTTTAGGGCCACTCACTCTCTCCTATGTCCGGGGGAGGCGGTGGCCCCGTTGTGGGGAAGGGCTGAGGAATTTGGTCAATATCTGTCAGATAAGATCGCGTGGATTCGGGGTGGGTTGTGCTCCAATTTGCAGTGGTCTGAGGATTGGGGTACAAATAGTCTGGCAGATGTGATCTGGGCTGAGTTTGATCCTGTTTCCGAGGATGAAGTGGACAGGATTATGCGGCATCTGAGTTCCACCACATGTTTGTTGGACCCGTGTCCCTCCTGGTTGGCTTATGCCTCCAGGGAGGTCACCTGCGGTTGGCTCCGGGCAGTGGTCAATGCTTCTTTAGGGGAGGGTGTTTTTCCCTCCGCCTTGAAGGAGGCGGTGGTGAGGCCCCTCCTGAAGAAGCCTGCCCTGGACGCGACTGTGTTAGACAACTTTCGTCCAGTCTCCAACCTGCATTTTCTGGAGAAGGTTGTTGAGAGTGTGGTGGCTCAGCAGTTTCCACTCTTCCTGGATGAAGCGGACTACCTGGATCCATACCAATTGGGCTTCCAGCCCGGTTTCAGCATAGGGATGGCATTGGTCGCACTGATGGATGATCTCTGAAGGGCTCGGGACAGGGGTTTTTCCTCTGTCCTGGTCCTATTAGACCTCTCAGCGGCTTTTGATACCATCGACCATGGTATCCTTTTGCGACGCCTCGGGGGTTGGGAGTGGGGGGCACTGTTCTTCAGTGGTTCTCCTCCTACCTCGCGGGGCGGTCACAATTGGTGTTGACAGGGGGACAGAGGTCAGCCCCGAGGGCGCTCACTTGTGGGGTCCCTCACGGGTTGGTCCTCTCCCCTCTCTTGTTTAATATCTACATGAAACCACTGGGCGAGATCATTCATGGTTTTGGGGTGAGGTATCACCAGTACGCTGATGATACCCAGTTATACATCTCTACCCCAAACCAGATCAGTGATGCCCTCTCCGTGATGACCTGTTGTCTGGATGTGGTACGGATCTGGATAGATGGAACCATGCTTCGGCTCAACCTGGCCAAGACTGAGTGGCTGTGCATACCGGCATCTCGGCCCAGTCAGGAATGTCCATCGTTGGCCATAGGGGGAGAGGTGTTGCCCCCTGTGGATAGGGCATGGAATCTGGGGGTCCTCCTGGATGCACGGCTCCAGTTGGAGGAGCAGGTGGAAGCCGTTGCCAGGGGGGCCTTTGCCCAGGTCCGGCTGGTTCACCAGCTTCGCCCGTTTCTGGACCAAGATGCCCTGCGCACAGTCACTCATGCCCTTGTCATCTCCATCTACTGCAACGCTCTCTATCTAGGACTGTTCTTGCATACCATCCGGAGATTGCAGCTGGTGCAGAATGCGGCCGCACGGGTGGTGATGGGAGTTTCCCGATTCTCCCATATTACCCCCTCCTGCGTTACCTGCATTGGCTGGCGGTTGTGCTCTGGGTGAGATTCAAGGTCTTGGTTTTAACATTCAAAGTCCTACATGACATGGGTCCGCAATATTTAAGGGAGCGACTCCTGCCGATATCGAGTGCCAACCGCCTTGTGCGAGCACACAGGCAAGGGCTTCTTGTGGTCCTGTCGGCAAGCCAATGTCGGCTGGCGGTTCCTTGGTGACGAGCCTATTCTGTGGCGGTCCCCGTCCTGTGGAACCAGCTACCCCTGGGGCTCCATCTGGCCCCTGACCTTCGCACCTTCCGCCACGACCTGAAGACCTGGTTATTTGACCAATCCAGGCTGTGACTCCCTCCCCGGGGGGAATGGGATGGTTCTTAATTCATTTTTAAATTTTAAATTTTAAATTCGGTATTATTGGGCTTGTGTTTGTTTAATTCTTTTTTAGCTATTTATTGTTGTTGTATGTTTTTAGTTGTGAGCTGCCCCGAGTCTTCGGAGATGGGGCGGCATACAAGTCCAAATAATAAATAATAAATAAATAAACCAATCCATTATCCTCCACTTAGAGACAAACAACCTACTCTCTAATAAACAATTTGGTTTCAGAAAAAAACTATCCTGTAATCTACAACTCTTGCAAAAACTATGGACTACACAACTTGATCAGGGCAAAGCAATAGATGCAATCTACATAGACTTCTGTAAAGCCTTTGATTCAGTGGTACACGACAAACTACTCCTAAAACTAAAATCTTATGGTATCTCTGGACACCTGTATAACTGTATAGAAGCACTCCTGTCAAACAGACAACAAATAGTCAAAATTGGGAGCATCCTGTCAAATTCTATACCTGTCAACAGTGGTGTCCCCCAAGGCAGTGATCTAGGACCAACTCTCTTCATACTCATTCTCATCTTATCTGTTGGTATTTATCTCTCTGCAGATTTTTATTTCTGTTTTCTTAGCACTAACAGATAAATGTTTGTTGGTTATTTTGCCTATTGGTGCTTGTGACAACATACTACAGAGAAGCAAATCATTTCGGAGCATAAATTTTTCTGGATGCATAGAAAATAGAATTGTTCTATCTACCAGGTAGTCTTTGACAGCAAAAAATGTTGACTACAGCCTATTTTAGCTTCTCAGCACTGTGTTTTTGTATCATTTTCTTGAACATTAAATGCTGTTTTAATTGCAGATGTGAAACAAAGGGAGTCAAAGAGCTTATTCAGAAGAAGTTAGTGGACTGACATATAGAACTATACTTCTTGAGAATAAAAATGGCTCAGGAACATACTCTAAATTTACTTAACAGGTAAGGAACAATGTTGGGAATTCTAAAGTAGTCTTGGGATTACATATTTATTTTCTCCAAAAAGGGCTTCTGAGAGATATCTTGCCTTCCACTTATTGCCAATTCTGTCAGTTGCCAGCACTTTGGAAGGGCAAACATGGCTGCCAAGAAGCCATAACATTGCAAATTACAGGCTAGTGAAGAAAGAGAATTTGACTGTATTAGTAGCTCTTGGATCACTGTACTTGTGTTACCTGACAAGCTGTCCCTCTGTGATGGAGAAAGGAACTTTTGATTATAATTGGGATAAAGAAATTAAGAAGAGTTGGGGAGTGAATTGCAAAATAAAAGAAGGCATGCTGTTTTCTGTAGCAATGATTACAGACAGTAAATATGTTTATCATGACCTATCCTCGAAAACATGTGAAAAAGGGATTTGGGCCAGTGGCAATTAGTTCAGCAAAGAAGAAATTCAGGGCTATAGAAAATGAAGTCATATTAAAGAAGTAAAATGACATATAAAAATTAGCTTTTATAATTGGAATTTAGTATCACACAAAAGGAGCATAAATTGAAGCTGAATACTTTAAGAGCCATGAAGCTGTCAATCAACCAAGAATTCTATATTTCCTTTTCTCTTTTCCCTACAACATGGAATATCCAAACTGCATTCTGTGTCATCAGTGTACTAGTTTTCATGTATTCATAAATATTTATAAATGCCAGTTTAAAATCTGGACTGAAGGTACAAAATTCAGTAGGATGATGGTATAATTTGTGATGCATTTTACAAGGTAAGAGATATAACAGGAGAAATATAGAATGTCTATGTTTAAAACATTTCTATCTGTTCAATTTTGATATAATTGAGGATACCTTGGAAAAAAAATGATAACCCAACCTTTCTGAAACGAATTCTTCTATGTGTAGCCAATGAAAAAATTCAGAAAGATACAAATTACAAAGAAATACTGAAAATAAAAATTGCTTTCCTATGGCCTTTGACTGAGGTAAAAAAAAAACCATAAAAGTAATCTAAATCTTGATAAATGTGATTTCTATGGAATTCATTTATGTAAAATAGCATTGAAGTAGATTGTGGAAAAATGTTGTAATTTCCCAGAAGAGCTAGTCTATGAAATTAATCACTCAGGGAAATAATAACATTTAACTTTTAAAAAAGTTTAGAAAGAAAATAACTATGCCACGAAGGCTAAATTTATCCTTTTTCTTCCTTTGTCTGACTCTCAGGCTATGCCTTGCCTGTTATGTATGCTACCATTAACATCAACTATAGGATTCAACATGTTATGACACTTGGAAATTCTGTAAGCATAAAGATTGATTTAAATTCACCTAGTGCCATTTGCAATACTGGATATCTAGGTACTTCTTGAAAGGGGGTTGAGAAACCTATAAACCCTTTATATGTTACAATATAATCCCAGAATACTAGCCAGGTTTACCTTCACTAATATTTGAAAAGGGGTTGATTACCCACCCATGCTCTACAAGCAGAGAATTAATAAATTGGGGAAATGAGTGAAGTAAATCTATATTTATTTATCAAATTTCTACACCATCCATCTCATCTAAGTGAGTCCTAGGTTTCAATATTGTAAATCTGACATGAACGATGTCCGAAACAACTCTTGTCTATACAAGAACTTTCTGAATTGTATTTGTTTGTTCATCTAATTTGTATCCTGTCTTTATTACTTTTACAAATAACTTAAGGCAGCAAACATACTCGTAACATTTTCCTCTTCCTAACAACAACCCTGTGAGGTAGGTTGGGCTGAGAGAGAATGGTTGGCCCAAAGTCACCCAGCTGGCTTTCATGACTAAGACAGGACTTGAACTCACAGTCTCCTGCTTTCTAACCTGGTGCCTTAACTACTATACCAAACTGTAATGGAAGTATTAATGCATGCAACTACTGAAAGCGTAGGCAGCTGAATTCTTCTACTGAACTCCTGGCAAGTTGCTAGGTTAGCTTCCTATTTGTTATTTATCAACTAAAGTAGTGATGCTAGGCAGGCATTTAGATAACTAAGAAGCAGCAAAGCTAAATTTTAATAGAAAATTAATACAAACATCACTCTGGTAATTTCCCCAGTTAGATATCTATACTAAGAGGTTCTTATAGCTGAAATTTTAAACTATAAAATAAAATATACCATGCTATAAAAGCAGTATATAGTAATATTACTATTATCCATGGTGATATAAGAATATTTTTCTAGTCATAAAATTCCACATTAATGAATTGATATGGAAAGGTAGTAATTTTCAATTCCAGTTAATCAAGATTTTGGCTGCTGCATCTTTATTAAATGGTTATTTGTAGATAGTTTGTTTATTTATTTATTTATTTATCAAGTATACATTTGATAATATATATAAGTATAAACAAGATTATTAATACATGAAATAGATATAAATAAAAAGGAACATTAAGACAAGGATGGTAGGCATGTTGGTGTGCTTTTGCACGCCCCTTACAGACCTCTTAAGAGTGGGGTGAGGTCAACAGTAGACAGTTAAAGTGTTTGGGGTTAGTGGAAGAAACCACAGAGTCAGGTAGAGTATTCCAGGCATTGACCATTCTGTTGCTGAAGTTGTATTTCCTGCAATCAAGTTTTGTGCAGTTTACCCTGAGTTTGTATCTATTGTGTGCTTGTGTATTGTTGAGATTGAAGCTGAAGTAGTCATTGATGAGTAGGACATTGTAATGGATAATTTTATGTCCTATGCTTAGGTCAGACCAAAGGTGGCATAGTTCTAAGCCTAAAATTTCAAGTCTGGAGGCATAGGGTATTCTGTTCCGAGTAGAGGAGTGGAGGACTCTTCTTGTGAAATATTTCTGGACTCTCTCAGTTGTATTAATGTCTGATATGCAGTGTGGATTTCAGACAGATGAGCTGTATTCAAGAATTGGTCCAGCAAATGTTTTGTATGTTCTAGTTATTAGTACAATATTACAGGAGAAAAAGCTTCGCAGGATTAGGTTAACAACTCTTAATGCCTTTTTGGCAATGTTGTTACAGTGGGCTCTAGCACTTTAGATCATCAGAGATGAGAACTCTAAAATCCTTGACAGAGTGAGGGTCATCTACAAGGTCTTGTCCATCCAGCTTGTATTTTATTTTTCTGATTTTTCTTGCCAATATGTAAGACAGAGCATTTATTTGTTGAGATTTGAAGTTGCCACCTGTTTGATCATTCTGACACATAGTCAAGGTCTTTTTGAAGTGTAGCAGCATTGTTGGTGGTGTTGAATAGTTTTACATCATCCGTGAAAAGAACGCAGTTGCTTTTAATATGATCACAAAGGTCATTTATGTAAGGTATAAAGATAGTTGGTCCTAGAACGCTGCCTTGGGGAACACCACTGTTAACAGGTATGGGATTTGATAGGGCATCCCCTATTTTGACCATTTGTTGCCTGTTTGATAGGAATGCAGCTATCCAATTATGCAGCTGTCCAGAGATGCCATAAGATTTTAGTTTTAGAAGTAGTTTGTTGTGTACCACTGAATCAAAGGCTTTACGAAGCCTATGTAAATTGCGTCTATTGCTTTGCCCTGATCGAGTTATGTAGTCCATATATTTTTGTAGTGTAGGAGTTGCAGATTACAGGATAATTATATCTCATCAACAGTCCTTGTGATGGGCTAATGAAATGAAGGAATGACTTCACTGGTATAGATGTTTTCAATCTTACATAATCCTATCACAGAATTCTATCAGGGAAATTATTATTAAAAGAAATTCATATTTTAAGATATTCAATCAAAATATGCAGTATTCATACCTAAAGTTTAGCATAGTATGCAAATCTGACTGGATGAGGCTGCATATTAGCCATGCTGTTCAGAGGTAGTTGAAAAAATAACAAACTCCCCAAAAACTTGATATCGGGGAAGTTTTAAACACTTTTCTAATTATTATTATTTTCCCGTTCCAAAGTCCACCTGAGCACCTGTGTCATTTGTATGCATGTTCAGTTTACTGCACAAGCTTTTCTCTCTCTCTCTTTACTTCCTCCTACTAAGAAATATTGCAAAAATGGTGTTTTTTTAAAGAGATCTAATTATAAAGCTAAAAAAAGCAACCTTTGAGATATTAGAAGATTGCCCCACTATCACACAGTGAAAATTCTACTGTATGTTTGTCCACATATGTAAGATTACTGTTGAAAATCTTCCACATGATCCGGTTTGGGGCCTTTGAACCTACAAGTGTATCAAAATAATATTGGGGGAGCTTTTGATGAAGAATCAATAGGAATTGTGTATTTAATTTACTAACTTACATTTTGCTAATGAAAGGTTGGGGATATTATTCTGTTGCTTACTTAAACAGATCAGAATATCATGAGCACCTATCTGGATTACAAATGTGCAAAATCCTCCATCATTTCCATGGATATTTCTTATTAAAAATGCAATTGTGCATATTTGGGGGCATCTATTAGTGAGAACTAAACAAGATACCATTCTGGCAGATAATAACTGAAGTCTTTTGAAAACCAATTTTAGAAAGATATATTATGTACCGGCGAGTAGTTTTTAATCTCATATAAGATTGAAAAACAACCTTTTCTCTAAGTTTTTTTTTCTATAGGCAATTATTTTTGCATAGGATAAACATGTCATCATGTGATAACATATACCCATAGTTTAAAGTAGTACAATCCAGTTTATCCCTTCCATTGCTGGTGAAAATGAAGTGGATAGGTCAATGCTGTATGAGGATGGACAAGCTCTAGGATCTATATTAAATAAATCTTACATTAAGGAAACTGTAAGAGTTCTGGCCACCCAGTTAAGCTGTCACACCACTTCCCAATGTGTGCATCTATAAACTTAACCAGCTGTGAACTTTTCTAGTGTATAATAAAAATCTCTCTCTCTCTCTCTTTCTCTCTCTCTCACACACACACACGCACACACACACACCACTGACATTTACATTGTCCCTAGTTAGAGCACGGGTGAGAAAGGGAACTAATTGAGCCTTTTCACTTTTGCAATTCTAAACAGCAGCAGGTGAGAAGTGATAGAGAAAGAATATTACATATAATTCGCTTTTCTGAGTGAGCAGTGAGGGATGAGAATACGTAGTTATGTGCAGTTATAATAACTGTGCTTTCTCAGACCTTTGTAATTTGCTGCCTGACCAACTCATGGCTTGGTAAAGCAAGATTATTCAGGTCCTTTATTCTATTGCCTTTGGCTTTCACTGTATAGCACTGGGCACCTGCAAAGGATGGCAAGAAATGTTGGCCAAATGGAACATCTCCAATACTTTACAGGATATCATTTAGCCAGTGTAATTGCATTACAGTTGCAACTTTGGCTCTTTGTCATTAATTCTACCATTATGTTTTGTCACAACACAGCCAGATGTTCAGATTGGATTTGGCATTTTTATGCACCTATCGAACCTATTCCCTCTGGGGTAAGCAGATGTTGATGTTTGATGGTGTTAGATTGCAGGATGTAAGCTGTTCTTAGTAAAGCTGCCTTTTGCAATTTATGGTGAATTTGTCAATGCCAATGGTGTTTAATGGTGCTCCATTTGTTTTGGGATTGCATCCAAGGCATCTATTACTATTGGTATTACCGTTGCTTTCTTTTGCCATATTTTTTAATTTCTATTTGCAGGCCTTTGCATTTTGTTATCTTCTTCAGTTCTTTCTCTTCTATTCTGCTATCTCCAGGTACTGCCACACCCACTATTAAGACTTTTTTGTATTTCTTGTGGACATTGTTAAATCTGGGATGTTTTATACATGTATCTGTATTCCTCCACCACCTCCACCTCCATATTCTATGAGTTCCTTTGATTTGTAAGTTTACATTTTAGCAGATATTCAGCTAAAATACTCACACAGAGAAAGAGATCCAAAAATATATAACTGAACTTAAGCTTTTTTTTTTAAGGAAAAAAAGTGTCCAAAAATATGAAGGATCTCTTTATTTATGTTTCTGTATATCACTGTTTGGATTATTATTTCTCTAAATCAGGGGTGTCAAACTTGCGGCATCACAGTGGCATCGCGTGATGTACCCAGACTTTTTTCCTGGTTTTTTCTAAACCAGGCAGGGGCGGGGCCAGCACGTGATGCACCTGGCTTGCGAGCTGCAAGTTTGACACCCCTGCTCTAAGTAAACCAAAGGGGCAATGCAGAGAGTTTTTAATCAATGTAACATGCCATTTGGCACATGTGGTCTGAGAATGCCTACTTCACCTCTCACTGAATTTTAGTGTTCACTTTAGCTATCACCATATCATAGTGCAAATACTAAAATAATAGAAAAAAGCAAATATGAAAAAGCAAATAGGAAATTATGGCAATTCTATTCAAATTAACTATTTTCATCCACTCTCCAGAAAACACTGTCTACTTTTACAGAATAGCAAAGTTGGAAGGGACCTTGGAGGTCTTCTAGTCCAACCCCACTGTTCAAGCAGGAGACCCTGTAGCATTTCAGATAAATGGTCATCCAGTCTCTTTTTAAAAGCCTCCAGTGGTGGAATACCCACAACTTCTGAAGGCAAGATGTTCCACTGGTTTATTGTTCTCACTGTCAGGAAATTTCTCCTTAGTTCTAGGTTGCTTCTCTCCTTGACTAGTTTCAGATAACAGATAATCAGAGTTGGAAGGGACCTTATAGGTTATCTAGTCCAATCCCCCACCCAAGTGGGAGACCCTACACCATTTCTGACAAATGGCAGTCCAATCTCTTCTTGACGGTCTCAAGTGGTGGTGCTCTCACAACTTCCGAGGGCAAGCTGTTCCATTGGTTGATTGTTCTCACTTCATCCATTGCTTCTTGTCTTTCCTTTTGGCAACCAAAACTGGGTGCAATATTCCAAGTGTGGTCTTATCAAGGCCTAATAAAGTGGTACTGACACTTCATGTGATCTTGATTCTATCCCTCTGTTAATGCAGCCTAGTATTGCATTGGGTTTTTTTTAATGTCATGACTCTAATGTCCATAGATGAAGAAACATGCTTAATCCTTTGTGTACTGACCTGGGATTTATTTATTTAAAGTAATTTTAAATCACCTTTTAATGTAAGTCAGCATAGACAGGTATATTTTTAACAGAGACTGCTACACTGTAGAAGTAAATATAATAAGACTGATTAATAATGTGCCATCAAGCCAGAGTTGACTCTTAGTGATCACATAAAATAGAATTTCTCCAGGATAATATGTCACCAATCTAGGGAGGGAGGGAGGAATTATCCATCTGGAAAATATAAGGAAGTCATTGTACTCCAGAGTCTAATCCCACTATAATGGAGATGACAACAACATTAAGGCTTATCTTAAGGATATTTTCTATGGTACTAAAGAAATGAGTTACAAATTAGTTTTCCTTCCCTAGTGAATATATATCAATTCAGAGTAAACAAATGTAAATTCATTGTTTGATTTCTCTTTTTAAAAGAGCTTTGGTGGCTCAGGCTGTTAAATGCCTGCTCTTAAGATCCAGCTGTCTACAATTACTGTAGGCTCGAATCCCACCAGGCTCAAAGTTGACTCAGCCTTCCATCCTCTCAGGGTAGGTAAATTGAGGACCCAAGATTGTTGGGGGCAATAAGCTGACTTTGTAAAAATGCCGCTTAGTAATAAGCAGGCATATACAATGGAATGAAGGCTATTGCTGAGCACATTGGGTTGTGCTCCAAAAAAATTGTAAGCCGCCCTGAGTCTTCGGAGAAGGGCGGCATATAAATGTAATTAAAAAAAAAAAAACCTCAACTAACAAACAGAACATTAGCTGTTTCATGCCACCAGTTGTGGTCTGCAAAGATCCAGATGGAAGCAAAACAAGGTAGCAACAATAGTTTTTATTTACATCTAATTGCAATCTAGATTTTGCAACCCAGATATTGTAGTCCTGACTTGTTTAATCAGTTCACCACAGCATCTTTCTGCTCAAAATCCATTCTGCTCAAGAATTTAATTTAATCCAGGAGATTGGAAGCTGTTTCATATGCTGACCTATTCACTCACAGACAACACAGGCATTTACATTTTTCCACAAGATTGGTGCTGCAATGCTTTTTCTCATAGTGTTGCAATGCAGTTCACTGCAGCAAAATGAGGTTTTCCGATGTGCCTGTTTCCTGTCTGCAAACACATATTTTTAAAGATTCCATGCACATTCAATTTGGTTTTAAAAGCTATTAAAGTGTCCTCTATTCAATACCCTAGACTTTAAAGAACTTTGAATATATTTTTACATAGCCAGATGTAATAATGTTGCAGACTAACTAAACTTTAAATGCCTTTTGCTGAATCCTTCCTCAAAGTGTTTCTTATAAAATAAATTACGTGGGTGGCTGGAGATACAACCATCCTCTGCTATTTTCAAGTCCTTGGTTCATAAGCTTCTGATCAGCTAAATTAATTTTCCTGATAGAGTGTTGCAGAATAACCCAGGGATTTCATTTTTAAAAACAGAGAAATGAAGAGTAGGATGTGCCACCGTAGTTAAATCAGTACCTGTACATTTTGCCAATAAGGCAATGTTTTTTTACATTTTGCCATTAAGGCAATAAATACCAATGTTGTTCCAACCATCTTTTACAACCATTACAATTATCTTAACTCAAAAAATAAAGGTAAACATTTAAGCTAATGTAGAGTCCCTGATTTTAGCCCCAGCAAATATAGACAAGTCCAGGATCAGCCCAAAGGACTAACAAATCTTATTTTCCTTCTACCTTCCATGGCTGTCTCACTGTTTTAGTATGTAGAGCTGACAAAGGTGGACTTATCACCATGTCTATGAAAAGAAACAGTCCCATCAACTGTCTATGGAGATTCTCAGTCTCCACGTCATGGTTACCGCAAAGGTGCTTTTTTTCCAAGAAGTGACTGGACTTTATGATTTTTCTTTGAACATGTTTCACTTCTCATCCAAGAGCTGAAGAAGCTTCTTGGATGAGAAGCAAAAGATCTTCAAAGAAAAACTAGAAAGTCCAGTTTCTTCTTGCAAAAAAAAAAGCATCTTTGGGAATCTCACCAACTGGAAATAAAAACTCATGTTCTTCAAAAGGGATTGACCAATCCATTTGATTGTCTACTTTAGGCAATAATTGAAAGATTTCTATAAAGTCTCATTAATCAATCATGCAAAGGCAGGCAAGAATGTTTTTTTTAATAAAACAAGATGGGGATACAAAATTAGTTTAGCTTATTTAAGGATATACCATAAAATGTTCACATGAGTATGGGCTTCAAACCCTCTTTAAAAAGAGTGTTACCACACTGGTTTTTATAGCCATTAACAAAATATTTTGTGAGATAACAAAATAATCCTAATTTCTTTTCACTCATATGACAATAAACCTAGGATATTACCTTTTCAAATCCACTAATATTTACCTTTTCAAATCCACTAATATCTATTTAGATAAACAAAAATAGACAGAATGTGATGATTCCATTGAAATGTTTATTTTGTGACATCAATAGAAGCACTTTAAAAGATTATTAGATTTTAAATTTCTTTGAAATATATATTCACTATCAACCATGTAAAGCAGGGCTGTCAAACTTGCAAACCATGGGCTGGATCCATCACACTCTGGCCACACCCATGCCTGGTTTAAAAAGTTGTGATACACCACATGACATCACTGTGATGACGCAAGTTTGACACCCCTGATGTAAGGCAATCTGTGGAAGCCTTAAGGGATTGAGTATTATTATTATTATTATTATTATTATTATTATTATTATTATTATTATTATTAGCTTGGTCCTACAACTAAAGTATCAGAATAGTTGGCAAACAATTAAACTATATTAGATTTATTTATTTATTTATTTATTATTTGAACTTGTATGCCGCCCCATCTCCGAAGACTCGGGGTGGCTCACAACTAAAAAACAAAGAGAATAAATACTTAAAAACAATTAAATTAGTTTACAAGCCCAAATACTAAAACAGATTTACACAATTAACATTAAAAAAACCTATCCCCGCCCCCCAGGAAGGGGTCACAGCCCGGGTTGTTCAAATAACCAGGTCTTTAAATCACGGCAGAAGGTGCGGAGGTCGGGGGCCAGGTGGAGCCCCAAGGGCAGTTGATTCCAGAGGTTGGGGGCCGCGACAGAATAGGATCGCTGCCGGGGGACCGCCAACCGGCATTGGCCCGCCAACAGGACCCCGAGGAGTCCTTGCCTATGTGCTCGCACAGGGCAGACGGCATTTGATATCGGCAGAAGACGCTCTCTTAAATATTGAGGACCCATGTCGTGCAGGACTTTGTATGTTAAAACTAAAACCTTGAATCTCACCCGGAGCGCAACCGGCAACCAATGCAAACAGCGCAGGAGGGGGGTAACATGGGAGAATCAGGAAACTCCCATCACCACCCACGCCGCCGCATTCTGCACCAGCTGCAATCTCCGGATGGTATGCAAGAGCAGTCCTAAATAGCCTTATATACCTTATATACCTCTGATTTTGCTCAACATTTAATATGCCAAGGTTGTAAGGACATGTATTTAAATTGAGCCATAATTCATTCTTCATAGTCCATGTCTGAATTATTTACCCTGAGGCCATGCTAACAGTCAGTCACATTCTTCCACTAGGTCCTCTGAGAATAAGAAGAATATAGAACTCTTCGAAGAAGAAATAAGAACGACAAATCTGAAGGTATTGATGTTCACTTGTTTTGCCACAAATGAAAAGCCCAAAATTAATGGGACCTATGCATTTCATTATTGTGAAAGAAATGAATGCCAGAGGGTCAAAACAGTTTTGAATGTCAGGTATTCATTTGCTGCTCGGTTGGAAATCATTTGGAACCATTTTCTTTTAATAGGCACAATAAGTCAAAGAAAGGTTGGGAGAAAAGAGGGGAGAAATTAGAGAATGGGGGTTTAAAACTGCAAATTATTCAATACAATTCTAATATTTTGAGTGTGGGTGTATTAAACATTTTGATACATCTTTCCATGTAAAGGTCTTGTGACCACTTTAGATTTTCTGTCCCCACTTACTATATAATTTCTTCTAAACAAAGGAAATGTATCTGTATCTGCCACCCCAGCCTGATTTTCTTATAATTCAGTTACATGCTAGGAATTACTTAGAAGACATCTAGAAAGTCATTCAAGGCACTGATCAGCTGAAACTTTTGAAAATCTACTCTCCTCTCTCTGGTTGGCAAATGTATCTTCTAATGTCTGGTAAAGAATAATGGTCAAATATAACCATGCAGTTGTGTGGAACAGTTTGTAATTAAGGAACCTTTTAGTATATGTAACCAGGTGTGGGATTCTACCAGTTTGCACCTATTCTCTAGAACCGGTTGTTAACATTCTAAGCAGTTTGGAGAACCGGTTGTTAGAAGAAATTACTGGCCTAATCCTGTAAGGAAGGCAGGAAGGAAACATTCTGGTGTTGCTTACAGAAGCTGCCTCTCCGTTAACCCTTTTTACATTCTTGGCAGGACTAGACTTCCTGTCTCAGGAATGTCTCTGGAGTTTTTTTTCCTCCTTTGCTGGTACTTTGCTTGTGTGGAGTGACCATTCAAAGTTACAGTGGCACTGGAAAAAGTGACTTATGACCATTTTTCACACTTACGACTGTTGCAACATCCCCATAGCCTTGAGAGGCCAGGTGAGGACATGCGTGCCTCGATGTGAGTGATATTGAGTTGGCCACATCCAGCCAATAACATGACCACCAATCCATGCCCACCCAGTCACATGACCACCAAGCCATGCCCACCACCTAAGCCATGCCCACAGAACCAGTTGTTAAACATTTTGAATTCCACCCCTTTATGTAACTATATCTGATCAGTTTTATTTTAAGGTGAAACAATGTCAGCCAATGAGAACCAGGAGAAAAAAGCAAGAGCAATAAATCAGAATAAATTAGAAAGACGGGAACTATGAGGTTGATTCTCAGATAACTAAATCAATGTGTTTAATAATACAAATGAATATGATAGCAAAGTAGCATTGGTTGTACACCTCTGTCTGAATACTTACCTCAACTGTGTAAACACTATTGTCATAACAACTGATTTTATTTACTATTACTCTGCTGTACAAATTTGGATTATATGTACAACTTTACATTGATCCTGATAGAGAACAGTTAGGGAAGACCAGTGGTGGTATTCTACCGGTGCTGCCCAGTAGCGCCAATGAGCAGCGGAGACCAAATCAGTTCTCTCCGATGCTCTGCTATTGGGCCCACCCGGGCTCCCATACTATCCTTTATTCCCTGCTTTTGAAGCACAGCTGCTTTGCATGGTACAGCAGATTGCCGGGTGGCAGCTGCTGAAGCAACAGGAAAGTGCAGGATTGCAGGAGGTGAGTCGGAAAGCCTCTGCACCTGTGCAAAGTGTGTGTTTGGCACACACATGCACACAAATTGTATGTGCATGCTCAAAGCGTGCCCACCAAGCCACATCCTCTGAACCGGTGGTAAAAATATTTGAAATGCACCACCGGGGAAGACTACATCTTTTTCTGGCACCATGGCTAAGGCTGTGACACTATTTCATTCCCTGGATTTTATTAAAGTATTTGGGATGAGTTTTCTGTATTATTTTTTTGTTCCAGATACAAAGCTTTTGGCATTTTACTAATTAATTTATAGGAACTTATTCAAAAACAAATGACACTTTAACCTGGTCTAGAGGCAGCAGAAGGGGAATCTGCATCATATTGAGCACTGTAAGGATCTCAAATATGTGTATCTAGGTGAGAGAGAGAGAGACAGAGAGAGAAAAGAGAAAACAGGAGAGGGAAAAAATGCAATAAAGATTCATCCACACTTACTTTGTGTGCCCTATAATATAAAAAAAAAATCATACATCAAGACTCTCTGAATTCTAAATTACAGATGTTCTATTTGCAATGGGACATAGCAACTAGGGTGTAGACCCTGGAGAAATAAATTTTCAAGACTCAGCTTTGCCATGGAATTCACTATGGACTCTGGGCAAAAGCTGCTATATATACTGTAAATAAATATGAGTAAATGGATATACAGATGATATAGACAATAGAGATAGAGAGATATAGATATACTGTAGCTATAGACGTTGTTTTCATTAAAAGCATTGCATTTGCCAGTAAAATATCAGGACACCAGAAATCTAGTTCCCAGCCATTCAACCTGAAAACTCATCACTGCTTCAGTGACACATCCATGCTGTACAAATATAGGCACCTTTTTGGTATGTCATAGGCACTTGGTTTTAACTGCTGCTTGTGTGTTGACTTTGACTATGTTTCATCATATCTGAATGGACTTATTTATATCATTAAGAGCTGCGGTGGTGCAGTGGTTAGAATGCAATACTGCGGGCTACTTCTGCTGATCACCGGCAGCTAGCAGTTTGGCAGTTCGGAACTCACCAGCTCAAGGTTGACTTAGCCTTCCATTCTTCCGAGGTCAGTAAAATGAGGACCCAGATTATTGAGGGCAATAGGCTGACTCTATAAACCACTTAGAGAGGGCTGTAAAGCACTGTGAAGCAGTATGTAAGTCTAAGTGCTGTTGCTATAAGATTTTGAATAAAGATCTATGGATGCCATATCTATATAATGCATCTAACTAAACAAAACTAAGATATATGGAACTTTTGTATACATATGACTTACATATCAGCTGAGGTTTCCCAAGTGGCCTGCAGATCATATATCCTCTCTCCAATAGCTATTTTTTGTGCTCCAATAGCTGTCAGAAGCTAGTTTAGATGTCACAGATTAATTTAGTAATAATGCTATATCATAAATAAATTACTTTAACATATGAAATGGCCAGCATTTATAAGTTGCTATACATTAATATTTTAAAATGAGAATATTTAAAATGAGTCAGTAATCTATTTATCTTATCCTTTGTTCTATTCTTACATATTGTGATTAAAACTTACAATTTAAAAATGGACAGGCTAATCAAAAACAACTGAATTTTCATATTCTCTGGCTCCATCCCCAAATTTATAGTTGATAATAGAAGCAGCTGACAAGTTCAGCGGTGTGTTGCTGACAGAATGATGCATTGTATGCATCTGACCAAGCCCTAGAACAGAGAAGAAACACAGTGCACGTCTTTTTGTTCTACTAATAGCTTGCTAATATTTTTAAGAATCTGGTGCTTTCTCTTGCCCTTTCTCTCTCCTTTTTCCAAAACAAGGGAAGTGGAGTAGGGTTCGAAGAAATTGGAAATGCATGCAAAGAAACAGGAACAGAAAAGAACTACACATGTCCATGAGGTCACATTCAATCTCTTTGCCTTAATGTAGGGAAAGGGGTGTTTTACTTCATATAAAATAATACAGCTATCGTAAAGTCAGGCATTGCCTTTTCTTATTTATTCAATGCTAGTTTTTAATTACTAGATGGAGAAATGATTATAGAATGTGGCTTTGACCAATATGAAACATTGCCCATAAAAATGCACATACAATGGATTATTTGCTTCTCTGATTTCCCTTTACTAGGTAATGAAAAAAAATCCTGATGTGCTAAAAAGACCAACAAAAAAAAGCACTTTATTTTCCTAGGTCTGTTTAGTTGTTGAAAAGTAATGGATTGCTATAGATAAAATGCTTAAAGGTGAAAAACCCTCTATCATCTTTTCCATTGCTGTATAATTTGTAACCAACCCACCCACCCAGCATGTTGCCTGGGATGATACTAGTTGCAATTCAATTTTTCTGGAAAAATCCATATTCAGAAATCATTCTCTCTAATCTCCGAGAAAAGCATTCACAACTGGATTTGCATTGCGGCATAAAAAAACAAAATGTCTTATGGCACAATATTTTATTACAGCCTTTGTTTTCATGGACTAAATCCACTTTATCTTCTTGTCATGGCAACTTCATAAGTTATAAGCAAATTCACCTAAGTAAACACAAATTATTGCCCATCCCTTCTTAGTTTCTAAGGGAGGGTTAAGGAGGAACAGATGATATTTATTACCAGCTAAGAAATTTGAAGCACACTACTGTTGTCGAATTCAGGATTGCTGGCATGAAATTGTCTTAACAGATGGTTAGCAGCTCTTGTCATAGAAAACAGTTCTGAGCATGATCTTAATTGAGTGGTTTAGAACTGAATAAATTAACATCTTAAAGCCTTAGATTGTCTCAGATGAATTTCCTAAACACACATATTTGCAATTTTTCAAAAGCCCTTTCTGTGAACCTGGGAGCATGTGTGTTTCAAATTTCTCCATTTAGAAATTACAAAAGCGCAAAAGCCCCAATTCCACTTTAAAATGGTGTGTGTGTGTGTGTGTGTGTGTGTGTGTGTGTGTATGTGTGTATATGTATATATATATATATATATATATATATATATATATATATAAAGAGACATATATCTATCTATATCTCTATCTATCTCTATATCTCTACATCTATGTCTCTATCTATCTATCTATCTATCTATATATCTATCTATATCTATCTATATCTATCTATCTATCTATATCTATCTATCTATCTCTATCTATATCTATCTATCTATCTATATATAATTCTCAAGAGACATCTTGAACAAGAGGTAGCATAATAGCTCATTGCCTCATTTTTCATTTTTAGCTCATCAAAGAAATGAATTTATTTGAATATCCTTAGTCCTCAAGAGGACCTGCTCAGCCTGCAGTGTTGGCATCAGAGTGGACTTATTGTTACTATGACGGCCTCATGTGAGGAGACGCAGGTAGCCCTGAATGTGATAAGTTGCTATTTCTGTTTTAGGATAACGTTGTGTTTTGGCTGGATATACATAATATTTTAACCTTGATTACTGAGTTAACCATAGAGCAGATACATGAAGTAATATGGCTCTCACAAGGGATTAGGGGTTTGAAAAAAGAACAGAATCAGTTTAGTTTTCTTTTCAGAGGCCTTTTCTTTTCTATTCTCATTTCAATGCTAGCCATTACCCTACTGTCACATCCTTCTTTGTCAGAAAAAGTTCAAAGAGCTGATAGGTCCAGGACAGACTGGTTAGGAGGCTTGGGCTCATGTGGGTATTGTAAATGAAATTGTCAAAGAATGTGGATTGTCATCTAGGTAGCCCTTCCAATGTATCAGATATTCCAACTTGTCCCTTCTTGGGAATCTAAACTATGTTCTACCTTTAATTCTTTTTCCACAGTGAGATGAAAGGGACAGGGGAGAATAAACATAAGAACAGAATGGTAACAAATTGGGTGGTTGTTTATTATTATTATTATTATTATTATTATTATTATTATTATTATTATAGCTTAAAGTTACAGGCAAAAGTCCACTAGGTTCATCTATCATAGTTAAATGGTTAAAAAAATTGCAGGAACTTATAGAAAAAAAAACCCTTACATGTCCGCCCCCATCAGAAATAGAGGACTCTTCCTGAGGTTAGGACAGTAGCTTCATTTGTAGAAAGCCTTGACAAAATTCTGCTTTTTTTTTTGAAGAGCTGATACACTGTTTCCTCCAATCTACATACCTGAAGCCACTTTCTTGTGGGCAGAAGGGCCATTGTCCACCTGTTCCTTGTTTTGGTAATGGACTGCCTGGTTTAGTGTTTTGTTTCTAAGCTTGTCAGAACTAGCTCTCAAACCATGTTGTAGAAATCATGTGTATCAGTCTTTGCCTAATTAAACATGTTGTATGAGCAAAGTGTCTATGGTGACTATCTCCTTATTTAATTGCTTCACTTTAAATTCTCCATTATGAATTATATTTTAATAATGGAGAACTGATTAAAAAAAATATCTTCTGGCTGTTGCCATTTACATTTTTTTGAAGGACCCTGAGTGCTGGCATTATTTGAAGAGGGACAAAGCAGTGATATGCTGTTCAGTTACTAGAGTACAGTCCAATTGGTTATCTCTATAAATGTTGCTGACTACTTCAAATTCCCTCTGCAGATATCTTGGTTATAGGATTTTGTTTTTCTTTAGTTATTATTCGCTATTTGTTTAGTTTAATTAGCCATTCTCTAATTAGATCATTACATTTAACATTGGCTTTTTCAAAAACAGCAGTTTCATTCTGATCCCAATTATCTGAAAGTAGCCATGAGCAGCCTTTGATATGGCGTGCAGAACAATCTGGGGTCTTTTTTGAGGTATTATTTCTAGACACTTGGAAGTTTCTTTAGCTAAAATATTTCCTATCTCCTGAAAAGCAAAATTATTCATTTATTGTTCAGATAAAGATTAGCGTACATTCATGTAATTGTTCTTCGTACTCTATTCTTAATTTTTTCTGCAGGAGTTGCTTGATTTTCATTTAATTCCCACTAATGAAAGTCAAATGAATGGTTGCACTATGCAACACAAATACAATTATATTTGCTTGTAACCATTTGATCACTACACAGTGCACTGTATAAAAAGCAGAAAAATGAACTAAGGCCTATTGAAGTAAAGATTATTTTGACTCCTGATTCTCATATTGATCTGTTTATCTGTTGTTCATTGCTGCTCATCTACCTCTATGATGTTTAGTTACAAAAATAAATGTATTTACATCTTCATTCAATAGACCTCAATGAGTGACATGGACTGTTAAGAATTTATCTGCGCAATATAAACTTCACCAACTTCACCAATTTAAAGTATAATTTAAAAACAATAAGATAGCTTGACTGTCTTGAAGTGCTTCTATAATAACTTCTACACCTATTTTGCAGCTATTAATTTCTTGAAGAAACATTAGTCCTATCCTAAAAGGCAGGCCATTCAACAGTTCCTCAGAAAATTAATGCAAATCTAAGTTCAAAAGAAAGAGAACAATGAATATGGTTGAATATATATATGCAAATCTGTTTTTGTACATAGGTCTAGTTAAGAAAAGGGAGGAGATAGGCAAGATTTCTTTTTTAGAAAATGAATGTTTTACCAAAAAGAAGACAATAAATAGCAGCTTAAACTCTAGCAAAGTATATCAAGGAAATAATGAAAAATGTAAGACTTGGCAAAGAATTAAGAGGAATAATTAAAACAACTTTAAAATATTTGGAACAGAAAATTCACTAGGAAGGACATTGGGCCATTGGAAAATGAGTGAATTAAAAATATGCAAAAAATGCAAATGCTGCATTTTTTAGGGAGAAAATCAGGTGAATTGAGAAAAATAGTCACAAAATAAACAATGAGGTAAAATTATAAGTGAAATTGATACTAAAAATAAATCATCCCTGGATATAGATGGCATTGACCCAAGGGCTCTTAAATGAATTAAATGTAAAATTGCTGATCCTTTAGCAAAAATATACAGTTTCCATTTAACAGCAGATTTTTTTATTCTTGGGAAGAGAGGTGAATCTGTCCCCACTTTTTAAGAAGAGATAAATGAAACTAGGGATGCCCAAATAGGGTATCAAAAAATCAAAATAGTGTCCATGACCCTGTGATCAAAGCATACACTCATATATTCATGTAATTCTATTTACACAAACAGCAGCTCCTTTCTTCTCTCTCCTTTTTTTTCTATTTTCTTTTTTTTAAATTTATCCTGATGAAGAGCTCTGGAGAATATGAAAAATCAAATCTTTATTTTTAGCATTATAGTATATCCAAATCTTCCAGTTCTGGGTGTTTATTTAATACTAAGAGTACTATTTAGTACTAAAGAAGACTTTATCACTTTAAAACAAATAGTCTCTTTTAATAATTTAAACAATACAGCCAAATGACGAACAGAGGTGGCTCATCAGTAACTACATTACAATAACATGGTTAAAATCAGCCTCAAATATAAGATCTAGCCAGAGCATTAATTAAGCCTATAACGTATGCAGAAATGCAACCAATGGCAAGCCTTACGCCCATGGGAGGCATAGATTGGCATAAAGCTGTTTCTGCACACACAAGGGGGGTTTCATGCCCCTGTCAGAGTCTGAATCCGAGGAGGAAGACAAACAGCTGACAGAGAGCGGGAGTGTGGCTCCATTGGCTGTGGAGGAAAATGGGGAAGAGCAAAGTCCGGCTGGGCAGAGCAGGTAAGAGGTAGAACAAGGTAGAGGGAGTTCAGAGGAAGACCCAGGCCCACCCCCTCTTCATCCTAGGGCATGCAGGGAGGAATGGAGAAAAGAGCAATGGGGGTTGCCTGGCTTACAGGGGAAGAAAGGGCCTTGATTCCCTTCATTAGGCACACCTGGGAAGAGAGTTTAAAAGAGATGCAAGCTGAGAGCAGCGTCTGCTGGGAACAAACGTGAGTTTATCTTGTGTTGACTTTGGTTATCCACATTCCTAGCATCTTCCCAACTGGGTTGATTTACTGCCATTCCTTCATGTCTGGAATTCCTTCTCTTGCCCTGCCAGATTAATTACCTCATCTTGCCTTGATTGGACATATAGTTAAAGGTTTTTTTTTTCAATGTTTTGGACTTTTTTTCATTCGTAGATGATACTATCATATTGGGTCTCATTACAGGTGGAGACGAAACAGTGTACAGGTTCAAAAATTATCCTCATGGTGCCTAGAAACTAACCTGCACCTAAACATCAGCAAGACAAAGGAGATGGTGTTAGACTTCCAGAAGAAGAGAGGGGCTGTGTGGAGAGAGTTTCCTCCTTTAAATTCCTGGGAATCTACCTCAGTGAAGATCTAGGGAGCCTACCTCAGTGAAGATCTAGGGAGTCTACCTCAGTGAAGATCTTACCTGGAAAATCAACACAACCCAGGTGGTCAGAAAGGCCCAACAGAGACTCCATTTCCTTAAGGTCTTGCGAAAGAATAAAGTGGAACAATGACTGATAACCTCCTTTTACCGGTCCACAATAGAAAGTGTCCTCTCATATTGCATTATGGTGTGGTACGCTGGCTTGACAGCCATGGATAGAAAGACATTACATAGGGTGATAAGCACAGCACAAAACATCGTGGGCTGTTCCCTGATATCATTAGATGACATTGCTAGGGCTCGCTGCCTTAGAAGAGTGAGGAAAATTCTCAGGGATGACTCACACCTCAATCAGCACTTCTTCACTCTCCTACCATTGGGTAGGAGATATAGAAGCATAGCCAGCCATACCAACAAGCTGAAGAACAGTTTCTACCCATGGGCTGTCAGACTTCTGAACGGAAAATAACTTCATGTCAACATAGTATGATAGACGTGTGGGGCCGCCACATTGTGCAACAAGGTCAGATAGTGTAATAAGAATGGGACTGGGTTAGGGACTTCTGTCCTCACTGTGAGTTGTGTTGGGGGGGTGCATGAAGGGAGGCTCAGCCAATCTTATTGAACACATGTTGTACTCTGACAATAAAGGTAATAATAATGACTTGAATCTCTGCAGCCAAAGGCTGTTCTTGGGAGAGTTTTTGTCCAGACCAGAAGGTAACCAGGACATTGGGGGCAAAGTTGGAGCTAATAAAGGGACTCCTACTTATTATTTGACTTTATTACCTTTGTGCCATGCACCAGGTCATCACAGGAGGCTTCAAACAGTTAATGGCAACCACCACAGGAAACAAGAGTTCCTGTGGCATAGTAGAACTTTAAACGCAGAGTTTTGATCCACCTGGTGACCCGTAGATAGTAAGTGTCTTTATCAATTGACAAACTAAGGGCAGTACCCCCATTATGTCTTTTGCAACAAAGTCAACAAAGAATCTTATAACAAGTACTATATATACTATATAAGTTTTTCTAAATCACAGTCCACTTGACCAGCTACGTAATGTATACTTCAAGGAGACTGATCCACTCCTGTTAGAAATTGTTGAAGTGAGTTCAACAACACTGAAAGAAGAAAATGGATCACATTTAAGACTCAGTATTTCAGACACACATTGAGCTACACTTTAGAAAAACTCCATATTATGATGTGTATCAATGAAGATCAGAGAAAACTAAAGGTGATTCATAATGGTATTATACCAAATAAATGTTGGAAATTTGGGAAAGCAAATGACACCTAATGAATCTATGGTTGTCTTGTATGGTTCTGGACAAAAATGATTAAGGAGATTAACAGCATGGATACCAGAAAATTCAGTTATAGTCCCAAGATATATTTACTATATTTAGTGAGTTATTTTAGTTCTTTTTAGTGAGACAACTTGAAGAACTGAAAACATAATTTTGCTATGATATTTTTATACTGTCTTACTCTCTGTTATTGTTTTATTGTATCTTATTATCCATTGTCAGGTCATATATCCTTCTGTATCTATGATTTGATTTGTTTTCTAAGCAAAATAAAAAAAATGAAAAATAGAGACTCTGGCTCACAGAAACCTGGCATGATACTAAGGAGATCTTTGATTTGCTAAATGTTGGAGAGAACAGAGTATTTTGTCCATGAGAAAATTAGGTAAAGCCCATTGAAAATAACATGGACAAAAATCCTTTTATACGGTACATATTTGAAAGGATATGATGTAGCACTTCTATTAGGAATTATCACATCATGATCAGGGAGCCAAGCCACACTGAAAAGAGGTAGGCATGTCGACACCAGTGTTTCTCTATCTCAGCAACTTTCAGATGTCTGGATTTCAAATCCATTTATCATGCTGGCTGGGGAATTCTGGGAGTTGAATTACATCTTAAAGTTGCTAAGGTTGAGAAACACTGGTTTACACTAACCAAATGGATCTCAGGGCAACCATGATGAGCCAGTCCCAGTGAAGATTTTTGAAACATGTACTCGAGTAGTAATCTATAGAACCCTACATCCTCAGTGAATCTATTGTTGGGGCAATTAGGCTGCTTCCCAAATCTTTTATTGATTTTTAAAGATTAATTCATAACTCAATTGTATGAGCACCATTACCATACTTATAATACACCCAACAAAACTAGTAAGTGTTAGCTGCAACTAACTTGAGCATGCAGTGACCAAAACTGGACTAAATCTAGTGTAAGATGTACATTTAAAGATTCATCTATATACACTTGGCATTAATCACTTGTTTATATCTATATCTATATCTATATCTATATCTATATATCTATTCTATCTATCTATCTATCTATCTATCTATCTATCTATCTATCTATCTACAGTATCTATCATTTATCTGTCATCTATTAGACTATTTATAACCAATTTTAATTATCTCCAGGGTAAAAGTCTAGCTATTTTTGCTATCTATATTGCAAGAACAGTGAAAATTATTATTTACATAAAGTAATTGCATTGATGTAACTGAAATTCATATTCTATTGAAAAAGAAAAGCAAATCTCAGGCTTCATTAATTTACACTAGTTCAGAAGTTCTAATGTAGAATGGAGGATGGGATTTCAAAATCAAATGAAGGAAGTTAGAAAGCTCTCAATCACAGTAATAAGCAGTGATTCAAAAAAATCATAATAAAAGATTCACTGAAATGTTGAGCTCTGGCACTGTTAATTATTCTTATCAAAATACAAGATCGTACATTTAAACAGCTGAGCATGGAAATAAATATTCTGCCAGTTATAAAGAATACTAAAATAACCTCTTGCATAAGTTTTAAAATAATTCATAATATGAACTGAATGCATTTATTCACTGGAAAAAGGCTGCTTGGAAGAAGAAGCCAAAGTTCATTAAATAAGAGGATATCTGATGTTTGGAGGAAAAAGTTCTGAAGGAAGAAACAATAGAAAGATACGGTAAGAGATCACAAATCTTTTGCAATTTTGGTTTAAAAACAGTAAAAATCTTACAGAGAACCCTCTGCCCTGGGAAAAAGTTTAGTCTATCTACAGCTTATATATGATAAAGTTGCTGTCTTGGTATGTCACTTTTGAAGGGCTCACATAAATTGTAAGATTGCAATGGGGTTTTGAGTAGTACATTTTCTATCTATACGAAGAAGGACAAAGGTAGGCAAAGTGAATCTGGTACACTGATTATAGTCTTCATTGTGTTTTTCTGCTGATAATACATTTGTATTCAAACTGCTTCTTTAAAAATTATCCAGTTAGAAGTAATACTTATCCTCTGATCCTGCAGATACTCTGCACTCAACTAGCATGATGTATTCAACTAGCATGATGAAATTTTAGCGGTAATACAAATTGTAGCCAATTCTGTATAATTATGATTACCCATGCTATAGATTGCAAAACAGGGAAGGAATGGAGTTAGAGTTATTCTAATGAGGTAGCTGTTAATTTAACTAGGGACCAGGCTAAGTAATTATTCCACATACATTTCTGAGACAGAAATAAAATGTACTTTTAACTACTTGGGGAACTGATCCAATTGCTCATTAATAATATACTTATATAGACTCTCTGGGCCTTTTTCTGCAAGACCAATCTATTTCCTAGGAAAAGACACATCTACAAGGGTAATTTTGCATTGGCATAAAGAATATAAGGAGATAAGGGGATTCACTAATTCCAGTCAAAACTCCCAGATAAATAAATGCAATTACTTATTATTGCTAAGTGGACCTACATAAAATACATCAAGAGCGCTTTCTTTTTTTTTTAAAGATAGTTTTAAGCTCCTCCAAGGTTCAACTTTGTAAAGCTAGGATCTGAGTTCATTTCAAGTACCTAATGAAAGGTCATCTTGAACAGAAGAATGTGAAGATGTTCAAAATAAGACTATTATTTGCAAAATAAAACATCTGATGATGCATTGTGACTGGATATAAGCATTGCATAATTTGAAAATAACTTCATATTATAACGAAATGGGAAGAATATTATATATGAAGTGTTATGTATGCAGGTTTAAAGTCATTGGTTTAGTTTGAACTGTTCTTCTAAAATGTTGGAAATGATTGGTTTAAAAAGTGCGGGAAAACCCTGCACTCTGATTGGCTGGCAACTGCGGCTGCTGGCTATAACTAGCAGCCGCAGCCCAGCCAAAACGGGTTCGTTCTGAGCTGTAGTCACTAATAAACAAAGAGCTTGAAGCATTCCGCGTCTGTCTCTTCATGCAAACTTAACACTGGCGATGAGGGTGGGATCTCCCTGAAGAAGAAGGCAACGTGGAACAGAAGAAGAGAGAGATGGCTGCACTGAACACCCCCCCAGACCCGTTCAATCCGATGGCAGAAGACTGGGAGTTGTATGCAGATCGTTTCCAAATGTATCTGGAGGGAAACGATCTTGCCGACATTTCCGAGAAGCGGAAGAGGGCGGTCTTTCTCACGCACTGCGGTCCGGCAGTTTTCAAGATGGTGAAGGCATTGGTGGGAGCTGCAGACATGAAGGTAATGGATGGCCTGACTTAGAAAAGTTGTTAAGAGCCCATTACACCCCACAAGTATCGTGCCTCATAAAGAGACATGAGTTTTACCATCGGGATCAAGGAAAAAGCAAAAACGTAAACGACTTTGTGGCAAGTTTAAGAGACATTGGGGGTGCATGTGAATTTAACAATTTAGAAGAGGCCATGCATGATCGATTTGTTCTGGGCCTTAAAGACAAGTTGCTTCAGAGCAAGTTATTACTAAGACCTAAGATCACGCTGAAGGAAGCAATAGAAGAGGCCTCTTCAGCAGAAGCTACCAAGTCCTCAGCAGCAGCCATGAAGAAAATTAACAAGGCCACAAGCCATCCTGATGTGGAAAAGTCCACAACAACTCATTGTGAGCAAATAGATTCTGAGTCAGACTGCAGTGAGGTGGAGGAAGGAATTTATAGACTCAGAATGGAGCGGAAAAGAAAAGACCTGGGAAGAAAGAGGCAAGACCTCTACTGCAGAGGTTGTGGGGGAAGCCACCCCCGCACTGAATGCAAGTTTCTAGACACCATTTGCCTCCATTGTGAAAAAAGAGGGCACCTAGCAAGAGTCTGCAAATCATCCAGAACTCCACCAAACAGAAGGAAGCTTGCTGCAAACAAAGACAAAGAATTCAAGCCAAACAACCTCAGTGAGAAAATGGGGCGCAGCACAGAAGCAAAGGGGAAGAATGAAACTCATCAGACAGTAACTATTGGTCATTCTTCTTCTACCAATAACAGAAAAGTGCATGTCAAGGTACTAATTGAAGGAAGGCCTTGCCAAATGGAAGTGGACGCAGGCTCCTATTTATCTATGGTGTCATGGGACACTATTCACAGACTACTCCCAAACATTCAGAAGAAGCATTTCAAGAAGCAAGCACTGACTCTTAAAGACTACCAAGGGAACAAGATTCCAGTAGTTGGAACAAGAGAATTCAACGTGAAGTTCAAAGGCCACACCAAACGCTTGCCCCTGACCATCGTGGACAAGGATCGCCCAAGCTTGCTGGGACTTGAGTGGTTCAATCCACTAGGCATCGAGGTGACTGGCATCAATCACGTGAGCAACACTGAATGGGAGGAGGCCTTGAAGTCTGAGTTTCCAGAGGTCTTCAGCGACGGATTGGGCAAGTATATGGGGACCCCTATCACTTTCAACCTAGATCCCAAGGTGCCCACAATTCGCTTAAAGCCCAGAAGGGTCCCATTTGCCTTAAAGGAAAAAATTGATGCACAATTAGATAAACTAATAGCTCAAGGAGTTTTAGAGCCTACTGACCACTCCAGGTGGGAGACACCCATAGTCACACCAGTCAAGACTGATGGGTCAGTGAGAATCTGTGGAGACTATAAGGGGACATTGAACCATGCGCCAACAGAGTGCATATCCAGTTCCAGTGGTGCATCATTTACTACATTCACTTGGCAAGGGCACAGTCTTTGCCAAATTGGATCTGGCCCAGGCATATCAACAATTAACAGTTGATGATGCCACTGCAGAGGCCCAAACCATTGTGACTCATAGAGGTGCTTTCAAATGTAAAAGGTTACAGTTTGGAGTAAGCGTGGCACCAGGCATCTTCCAAAGCCTTATGGAAAGGATGCTCCAAGGACTGCCAGGGGTAGTGCCTTACTTTGATGATGTGTTAATCTCTGCTGAAAATGACACTCAGTTACAAGAGAGACTCAGAGAAGTCCTTACCAGATTCAAAAAGCAGGGTTAAAAGTCAAGGAAGAAAAATGCACTCTTAGAACTGACAAGGTTGAGTTCTTGGGCTATATGATTGACAAGCATGGTATCCACCCCACAGATGCCAAGGTTCAGGCAATCAAAGAAGCCCCTAGACCAAAATGTAAAACAGATTTGCAAGCCTTCCTTGGACTCATTAACTTTTATCACATGTTCCTACCTCAGAAGGCAACCATTGCAGAACCACTGCACAGATTATTAGACAAAAAGTCTGCGTGGGTCTGGGGCAGAAAAGAACAATCTGCATTTAACAATATTAAAAGACTAATCATGTCTGATGCTGTACTGATACAGTTCTCTGAGAATTTGCCTGTTGTACTGACTTGTGATGCATCCCCTTTGGAGTGGGGGGTTTGAGCCACAGGCTTCCCAGCGGGAGGGAAGCTCCTATTGCATTTTACTCTCACCTTGACCAAAGCAGAGAGGAACTACAGCCAACTGGACAAGGAAGCCTTGGCAATTGTTGCAGCTGTCAAGAAATTTCATGAGTATTTATATGGGAGAACATTTACCATTGTCACAGATCACAAACCTTTGTTAGGCATTGTGGCAGGAGACAAACCTATGCCCACTATCCTGTCACCAAGGATGCTGAGGTGGACTGAATTTCTTGCTGCTTATTCATACAAACTCATCCACAGGCCTGGCAAAGACATTGGGCATGCAGATGCTTTGAGTCGCTGCCCACTTCCTTCTCACACTGAGGACTTTGCTCCTGAGACTTACACCTTTTCCTAGAAACTGTTGCCAAGCTTCCAGTACACGCTGCTGAAATTGCCAGAGAGACTGCCAAAGACACTTTATTGGCTCCTGTTATAGGCTGGATTAAGAAAGGTTGGCCTCTTCAAGATCTACCTCAACTTGCCCAACTTTTTAAATCCAGGCAAACTGAATTATCTGTATTAAGAGGATGTATTTTGTGGGGTAACAGGGTGGTTATATCTGCAAAACTGCAAAAAGAGGTTTTGGAAATGTTACATGAGGGTCATCCGGGTATTGTCAGAATGAAGGATTGGCCAGGAGTTATGTATGGTGGCCAGGTATTGACAAAATGGTTGAAAACTGGGTTGCATCTTGTCCCAACTGTCAGGTAGTCAGGCCTGCCCCTCCTCTCACCCCCACACAGGAATGGGAATGTCCTAGGGGCCCATGGTCCAGGATTCACATTGATTTTGTTGGCCCTACCAGAGGGCACACTTTCCTTATTATAGTAGATGCATATTCCAAATGGCTAGAGGTTATCCCTATGGCATCCACCACAACTGATGCTGTCATCAAACAGCTTAAAAAGCTTTTTGTAACTCACGGGTTACCTGATGTACTCATTTCTGACAATGGTCCTCAATTTACATCAAACCTTTTTGAATCATATCTAGCACAGCAGGGTATCAGACATGCCCTGACAGCCCCTGGGCATTCTTCAGCTAACGGCCGGGCTGAACGTATGGTACGATTTACCAAGGAAAAACTTCAGCAATTGGGTCCAGGGGATATCACTGAGAGAGTTGAAAAACTTCTCAGTGTCCAGCATATCACTCCTAACCCATCAACTAATTTGTCCCCAGCTGAATTGTTGATGGGTAGGAAACTCAGATCTCCCCTTGACCACCTTCATCCCACTTACGCACCCAACGCACCACTAGATTCCACTAGCAAAGTTCGCACATTCAGTGTGGGTGATTCTGTTTATGCTAAGAACCTTATGGGTGAACCTTTATGGATTCCTGCTGAGATAACCCAAATCACAGGCCCTCGATCTTACAGGGTACAAACAGAGGATGGTGTCCTCTGGAGCAGGCACATTGATCAGCTTAGATCCAGATTACCTCAGGAACATCGAAATTGTTCTTCTCTAGTTCCCATACCTAATACCTCTTCTAGGGGGGAAGGGGAGGATCATGAGTGTAATGAACAAGGAAGAATCAACCCCATGTGTAACGAGCTAACACGACAGGAACCATCCCCAAACCTGTCACAATACCAACAACCATTTTCACAAATGGAAGATTGCACATCATTACCTGATTTGGGTGCTGACATTGGGTTGGAGATGGATTGGGAGTTTCCCGGTTCTCCCATGTTACCCCCCTCCTGCGCTGTCTGCATTGGCTGCTGGTTGTGCTCCGGGTGAGATTCAAGGTGTTAACATTAACATACAAAGTCCTTCATGACATGGGTCCGCAATATTTAAGGGAGCGACTCCTGCCGACATCAAGTACTAACCGCCCTGTGCGATCACATAGGCAAGGACTCCTTGGGTCCCGCGGCTGGCCAATGCCGGTTGGCGGTCCCCGACGACAAGCCTATTCTATTGCGCCCTGACCTCTGGAATCAGCTTCCCGGGCTCCGCCTGGCCCCTGACCTCCGCCTTCCGCCGTGAATTGAAGACCTGGTTATTTAACCAAGCCGGCTGTGACCCTTTGGGGATGGCTTTTATTATAGTTTTATCGTGTATTTGTGTAATTGTATCTTAATGGGGCTTGTTAGTTTAATTCTTTTTTAATTATTTATTGTTTTCTTGTTTTATTTGTGAGCCTCGAGTCTTCGGAGATGGGGCGGCATACAAGTCTCATTAATAAATAAATAATAATAAATAAAATAAGACACTGTCTTATATTTTTTTTGGCTCCCAAAAACACACTAGGTCTTATTTTCGGGGTAGGTCTTATATATTTATGGTGCCAAATAGTGGGTGTGAGTGTGTAGGGGGGTTGTTTTGCAGGTGCACGGTTGCTCCCTGAAAAGTCTTCCTGGAACTGGAGATTTACACTAGGTCTTATTTTCGGGGTAGGTCTTATATTAGGGCAGGTTTAGAAAATAGTGCTAGGTCTTACTTTCGGGGTAGGTCTTATTTTCGGGGAAACATGGTAGTAACCAAACAGGTTCTACCATTACTACAAGTCCTAGTAAGGAAATGTCAGCAGACACATTTCCTCCCTCACAAGGTGAGAACCTTAAAACATCTGAACCACGTAGGTCTCAACGTACACGTAAGAGCCCCACCTATTTAAAAGAATACATTAGATAGGCTGGGTTTGGAGTATAGACTGAACCTAGTGGGGAGGGGTGTTATGTATGCAGGCTGCTGGCTATAAGTAGCAGCCGCAGCCCAGCCAAAGTGGGTTCGTTCTGAGCTGTAGTCACTAATAAACAAAGAGCTTGAAGCACTCCGCGTCTGTCTCTTCATGCAAACTTAACATGAAGGGTAGCTGATGAGCCTAAACTACACAGGGGGAAACTAGACCAAACCATATGGCAGAAGATTGAGTGAGAGATAGATATCCAGAAGGCAACAGATATCCTGAAAAGTAACACCAAATATCCTGAAAAGTAACACAATTGAGAAAAGGTGGGAAATGAGTGTATTAAAAACTGCTCTATAATAATGATATGGATATATCTTTATCATATCATATCATATGGATATCAACACAATTTTATCAAAAAGTCCCTGACCACTCAATCCTATTCAGTGCAATGAACACAAACCCTAAAAAGAATTACACTGTTATGCATCAAAAATATCTCTGAAACTGTCACCAGACTACTACAACCACATGGAATCAGCGTAGCACACAAGCCAAATAAAGCCCTGCAAAACATCCTAAGCAAATCAAAAGATTCAGAAATCTCAGAAGAAGAAAAAGGAGTCATCTACAACATAAAATGACTGCAAGAGCCACTATGTAGGACAAACAGGTAGAAGATTGGCAGAACACATCCATGGACACCAACTAGCAGTCAGAGGACATGATGAAAACTCTTTAATTTCACAACATATAGACAGATGTAACCATAGTTTTAGTCAGGAAAAATGTGACCATCCTAACCAAGCCAAGTCCAAAAATGCTAAGGAATTCCTAGAAGCCTGGCACTCTGACAAGTTAGCTATCAATAGACACATAGACATTAACAACATCTATGGATTATGCAAAAGAGACAATCAACCAGCTAACTCCAAGATTAATATCAGACCAACAACAATATCAGTAAACAACACCCCAATCAAGAATGCCAAAGAAGCCAACAGTAAATAACAGTAAACAGCCCAACCAAAGAATCTCTGAGACCAACACTGACAGGGATGTGAATATAAAGTGATAGCAAACCACACTTCCTACTAGCACTGATGATGTTATCTAATTTGGGCAATAAAATGTCTGCAAGAAAACAAGCAAGCTCAGAGAGCACCAAAGACCCCTCAAACTGCCCTATGATTGATAAATGCTGTCTTGACCTTGGTCAATCCAAAAGCGATTAGCTCTTAAATTTCCTATATATTTTAAATGAATTATTAATAGTTAATTGTTTTACAGGCTACTATCAAAAATTATAATTTGCATTCATAAGGGATATTTAAGGAAGACATTCTATGATGTGAAGTGTTCCAATTTTCATAATAAAACATCAGGTTCAGCGTTGTTGATAAAGTTCAATAATGGTATTAATTTAGGAAGAAATTATCAAAGGATATTTATTGGTGAACCTAACTCTCATGCCACTGGCACAATCTCTCCAAATACCTTGGAAATTTAAAGCAATCAGGCAACTAATCAAAGTCTGATAATAATAAAAAAAAACCTCCTGAATTACTGCTTGTACAGTATTGGGGAAAGAACTCTTGTAATTTCTTCCAGTAAGTAGTTTGAGATTTTTTTTTAGATGAAGTAATTAAAGTGTCCTTTATTGCTCATAGAACGGTTTGGGAGGGGAAGAGACAAATCACCTGCTATTTTTATATTCTTCCCGAATGCAAAAATATTTACAAAATGCAGTGCTTGTAGCAGAAGGAAGGAGTAAAAGTTGAGCATCTGCACATGCTAATAGGATTCACTCAGGGGAGCATTTTGCTGTCTTTTGTACCCACCTTAATATCCTTCCCTCTGCCATAATTTACTTCTAAATTAGTACTGGAAAATCATGTAGTCCATAAAGTGGGATGGGGATGAGGGAAGGGTATGATCTAGGGAGGAAAGAAAAGAAAGAGATACTGTATAAAGAATAGCTAATCAAACCATTAAAACATAGCTATTCCAGAAGGGCATAGAAACAGGTCTATTATGTGTGGTGAGTATTGTGTTATTCCTTTGACACTGTGGTTCTCATTGTAGTGTAATATTAATATGGTTGTTCATTTGTTTTCATCTTCTTATTGAAGGGGGAGGGGGATGTGAGTCATTCAGACTCCCTCTGGATTGGAGTGGCATATAGACCTAGTAATAAAATAATCAACCCATAATATTTTGCTATCTAAAATAAAAGATAAGATGGTTTCTTCTCATGCCTTAGAGAAGCTAGATAAGATGGCAGCCAAATCTTATTCCATAGGATGGTGTTGGCCACAGCAACTCAGGCAAACCCCTAAATAAGCAGGTCTAAAACAGTATAATCTCCTGTCAAAGAAAGCATACATACAGAGAATTCAGGGCACCAGTTGGAAGACAGCACTATACTGTCAGTCAAAACATACAGTGCAGTATTTCAGTTTCTTTGTCTCTTCTCAGCTGAAATGGGTTAACCCACTGCAAAAGACAGTTATTAACAATGGTTCAGTGGTAGAAAGGCAATCAAAAAACACAATGGCTTGATACCACCAAAGCCAAATCTAGCTAGAACAAAAAACAACTGAACAAAGCTGTACAAGGTTGGGAAATGTAGAGAGAAATGGACATGACTGAATCTATAACATCATCAGCATCATATACTTAATGCTGGTTTTCTGCTCTCTTCCATTCTTTCTCAGTCACTGGAGAATGCTGATTCTGCCAGGATGATTTGTAAACATCTTAACAAAGTTATTTCCCTTTCCAGAATACTTCTCACTGCATTCAAGCTTCATGGGGAAAAAGAAAGCACTTGAATCACTGTGATAGACTGGCAACTAAATCATGCCTTCTTATTTCACAGTTTTCTCAGTCTTTTTTGTGTCTGCTGCTACAGTAATGTAGTCAGGTCATTTCTTTACAGGTCTAGTTCCCTGTGGGACATTGATAAATTTCACTGCAACTGCTAAGTAGAATGTGCCACCGATTAAACAAAGTTAGAGGCAGAATCACTATGGCAAATTTGGTAGCCCTTCTTCCAAGAACAATGAAAAAGCACAGAAGTAAGAAGCTTGAAAAATATGGTCCAGTGCTACCAGGACCCAGTGATGTATTAACCATTAACCAGACTAAGCATGTGCTTAGGGCACCAGGCCCAAAGGGGGCACCACAAAAACTTTTATGTAGCCTAAGCTTGGCTTTGTTTGTACAATATGTACAAAGGAGGGGGGCACCAAATTTGTCAGTGCTTAGGGCACCAGTGAGCAGGAACCATCCAGGAACCATCTTCTACTGCTGAGCATTCTATCAGAAAGAAAAGAAAACTTTTCAGAATCTATAAGAAAGCTGTCACTGTGCTGCTGGGTTTCAAAGGACAGAGAATAAATAAAGGCCAGATCGTTTAAAAGAGTACTTTATGAGTAATAAACTACCAAAAAGTATATTGTTTTCCTTAGTTAACTCAGTTTCTGCAATCAGCTCATCAACAGCAATATTGAATAGTGAAATCCTATAAATAGCAACATCTTTTGAAGGAAGAGAAAACTTAATAACTCAGTTGCTGCATTTATATATATATAAAAGTCAGGCCCCAAAGGTCAATCATAATATATTTTATTAATCTGTTGTTCAGCAAAAATGTTTCTGTACTTAGAAATGTTCAAAGGTCATGCATCAAATGAGTGAGGAAGTACTTAAAAGAAATTGGCAACCAATTTGAATATTTAATGTAATTTATATGATAAATTGTCCATGGAGCCTGATTTTGTATATGAGGTCTGACTTTGGTGAACCCTGTATATATTACTCCTTCCATCTACACACAGCAATAAATTGCATTCCCATCTGAATGGTCATAAGGTGGCGGGCAATCAAAACAAAAAACCCATGATTATCTGCTGCTTTGGTCTTTGTTGCCTTGCTATTTCAGGCAACAAGAGCAGCAAGGGAGTTCTTGTCCCCATGGTTTTGGAGTGGGAAGGCAGCCTAGACAAATGGTGAGAAATAACCATCTAGGCACTTAATTGCTGGTTTCCACGTTGCTTCCTTCTCCTGGGCACAGTTGATTAGCCTGATTGAACTGACACCTTTTTGATATGCAAGGCATACATTCCTACGGTGGCAGGAGCCTACTAATTGGCTTACAAGGTCCTTCTGGAGTAGCAAGATTGGCTTCTCAGGTAGATTAGGAAGTCGTGTCACCTTTTTATAACCTCCTGTAAGCTAAAAATAAGCAGCTGGTTCAAGCATAGCTGGATGCATGAAAATGTAACCAATTAGAATGTCACTCAGAGATTCATTTCTCAGACTGATTTAAAAACAGCCAATGCATTACTGCCACTCGTTCAGCCACACAGAAGCATTTCTATCTGTCTTTTTTCTGTAAGGAGGCATATGTGAGATGTGGTGAGATGGGCTGGGGTACAATGACTCATACAATGTCATCTAGTGAGCTCTAACTGGCTAGCTAGTAATGTGTGGTTCAATTGAATATTCCTGTCCCTTTTGGTGTTAAGTTTTCCTATTTTCTCTCTCTCCATATATATGAACCATAAGTATCAAGATGTCACCGCGAATTTTGCCATGGCTTGGAACAAGGACATTTGAAAGGCATTTACTCACCTATAATTCTGCCCACTGATTAAAATGCCAGAGCAATTTGGCATTGCTTTCTTCAGGGTATTTGCATGGTGCTTACATTGCTAAAGTAAGGGACGTGGTGGCTAAGACGCTGAGCTTGTCAATCAGAAAGGTCGACAGTTTGGTGGTTCGAATCCCTAGCACTGTGTAACGGAGTGAGCACCTGTTACTTGTCCCAGCTTCTGCCAACCTAGCAGTTCGAAAGCATGTAAAAACGCAAGTAGAAAAATAGGGACCACTTTGGTGGGAAAGTAACAGTGTTCTGTGTGCCTTCAGCATTTAGTTATGCCAGCCACATGACCACAGAGACGTCTTCGGACAGCGCTGGCCCTTCGGCTTTGTAAGGGAGATGACCACTGCCCCCTAGAGCAGGAAACAACTAGCATGTATGTGCAAGGAGAACCTTTACCTATATTGCTAAAATGTGAGTATTATGTCAAGAATTGATGTTCTTGGGTTATGTTTTTAATGTATTTAGCATGTTTGTGTTCAGTTTGGTCATTACTTTATTATTGCCTATAATATTTTATGTGTTCTATGTTTACCAACTCTTCTACTTATCTAAAGACAATTTAAAGTATTATTTTTGCAATTATTGAATGTATGAATCAAGCTGAGAGAAGCTATAATATATCACAAGCCTTTGTAGATACAATTTCCTTTGTTTAGATGGATTAGTGAAACTGCTGGTAGCAAACAAAAGGCAGGAGACTAATTTTCGAACAGACAGTGATCAGTACCTTTCTTCTTTCAGTTTTAAACTTGACATTATCCCTTGCCTTGAGCTAATATGTGACCAAGCAAGGTTGTGTTCTATTAATAAAGATTTAAAATTGCATAGGGATGAACAAGCAGTGTGTGACAATGTTTGTTTACCCTCATATCAGGCAGAACAATTCTCTACTTTAAAAAAAAATCACATTGCGTCATAAATATGGAAATGAAAGCACAAAAATTCAACAAAAGCCTTATCAGATCAGACTGAAGGCTACAAGTCCAATCCTTTCCTATTCTTTGTTCCCAATAAGTGGTTTTCAGTGACCTGCTGCCTTTGATCCTACATTCTGTTGGTGGTAGAACTATTGTCTCTTGGAGTCACCAACTGCATTATTCTCCAAGGCCCATCATGTGGCAATCAGGATTTCTTTGTAGATAACCCGCATAGTATCAGAATCCTAATGCAAATGTAACTTCATTGAATTGGATAAGATTATTTTAAGGTCTGTTTATTCTCCACAATTTATGTGCAGTTTATCTTATTAATACTTTAGCTCTGGTAAACAAACAGACCAAGTATTATGGATAAACATTTTAATCAGCAGTTGATTGCAAAAGAGTGGAAAGGAGCATAATTATCACTGCAACAATTGCAAAGACATGTCATTATAATGCATATTATCTTACAAATGATGGTTCCAAATGGGCGGTGGCTTCACCTCTAAATACTCAAGAAGAGATTTGTGCTGCTGTGCAAATATTTTCAATGCCACCATGCAAAAAAAAAAACAAAACCCAATAATTTCTTTTGAGAATACAGCGTTCTTTCCAGCTAATGAATGTGTATCTGCCAATACCTCATGCCACTCCACCTCACTTTAACCTTGCTTTGCTGTGCTTTTTTTTGCAGTGTAGACAAAAAGAAAGACAAAGCCAGTCGCAAAATCTATTGTATGTTTGGATGGTATGATTTTATATTGTATAGGCAACTGCTTTTATCTTGTTGTACGCTGCCTCGAGTTCCCCAATGGGGGAAGAGAGGCGGGATATAAATTAATTAAATAAATAAATAAATAAATAAATAAATAAATAAATAAATTGCAGAAAAATCGTGACTAGAGTTCAAAGAAGTTGGGAAAATGCAAATCCATGGAATCAAATATTGGGAATTTAGAAGAAGTTCTCACCAGTGGAAAACCAGCCCACCACCAAAGCCCATCATGCTCCAATGTCTTAAATCACAAAACAGAAATTTTATGACTTCAACTCAAAAGAAAATTAGTTTGGCCACTTAAGAAATGTGAGGTTGTACAAATATAAGGGCACAGCACTAATCTGAGAATATTGTCAAAGCCTGACATGGTAGGATTCAAATATTTCTTATGGTAGATTACATCAATAAAAAGCTTCAAAGGTGTTCATATTGCCTACCACAAAGCTCCTCTTCTTTAGAAAAATAAAATTTTGATTTCATAAGTCTCTATGGTGATTCTTAATAATCCAGGTCATGGTTGTCTCAAAGGTGCTTTTCAAAAGGCAACTGGACTTGCTTTGTTTTTTTCCTTGAAAAATTTTGCTTCTCAGAACTGAAGAAGTTTCTTGGATAAGAAGCAGTAACTTTTCAAGGGGCTCCGTTTGGCCCCTGACCTTTGCACCTTCCGTCACAACTTGAAAACTTGGTTATTCGAACAGGCCAGGCTATGCTGACCTCTTGGAGGGGGGGGTTGAAATTTTAAATTTTATAATGTACATTGGGGTTTTAGTGTAACTGGGCTTGTGAGTATTTAATATTTTTTTAAGTAATTAATTTATTGTTGGTTTTTAGTTGTGAGCCGCCCCGAGTCCTCGGAGAGGGGGCGGCATACAAGTCCAAGTAATAAATAAATAAATAAATAAATAAATAAATAAATAAATAAATAAATAAGAAAAAAAACCAAAATAAGTCAATCTGCCTTTTGAAAAGCACCTTTGGGATAGTTTCATTTCATTAAAAAAATGCTATGTCTATTTCCATTTTCATTTTGCTGGGGAAAATCATTGAGCTCCAATATACAGTTCATAATTTTTTCTACATGCTAAGGGTTTCTACACATGCCCTCGTGAAATGAATCTGTGTTGAGTTTTCCAATTCACTTATAGTTTTTGCTCATGAAAGGGCTTAATAAGTAAAACTGTTGACAGTGGGTCAGAGTATATAGTATTCAGCACACTATGGGTCAAAGAGTAAACTGAACATTAAAAAAAAAGGAGGAAAGGAGCAGTAGATATTATTTTTCTGCCCACATGGTAAATCTAGAAGTAATTCCAAGGCACTAACAAGAAACTTCATGGTCAAATTAAAAGAAGTAAATTATGTTCATTTTTACAGGGCAGAATAAGACAAAACTGTCAAAAGTTAAAGCATAAGATTTTATTAATAGTATTTATAATATTTGGTGTCTTCGCTGTTAGCAGGAAGTGCTGCATATGGTATAGCTTTGATTAAGTCTGGTAACATAATATATCTTCTCTATCTTACCAAAAAATGTTATGGTTTTTAATTGTCTGTAGTCAAAATGGGCTGTGAAGATATTTAATAACTGCCATGGTATATGAAAAATTGTAACTTGGAAAGTTACAACTTCATTTAATGGAACTAAGATAGTTTGTCAATACAGAAGAGAGTAGAACCTGGGACTAGAATTAAAAGAGGGCCTAGAATCTCTATTTTGTCACAAGTGAGCTAAGTCCAACCTTCTGTTGGCCCTTATCTAACTCTAGCAGGTACTGTTAGTTGACAGGATTCCTGTACATAGGCATGATTAGCAATAAATCAATTGGACCAGTGGAGGGATTCAAATTTTTTTACTACCGGTTCTGTGGGAGTGGCTTGGTGGGCGTGGCAGGGGAAGGATACTGTAAAATCTCCAGTCAGAGGTGGTATTTGCCGGTTCTCCGAACTACTCAAAATTTCCGCTATCCGTGCTCCAGAACTGGTCAGAACCTGCTGAATACCACCTCTGAATTGGACCTTCATGTGTAGATCAGATCTTTTGCACCTGACAGCTTGTGAAAATACAATATAAGAGAGGATATAATAGTTTTAAAGCTGTATATCAATGACAACGAGGCCTAGCCATTTAGGATGATGAGGAAAGGGAAGCAGAAAGACAGCTAGCCATCCTTAAGCAAAAAGTCAAGTGAGCAAGGAAGAAATTGCCAAAAAAACAAGGGCCCAAATGTCTATTTCATCCCCCACATAATTGCCTTAGATTCTGTCTAATATGATATGCTGTGAAGAACTCTAGAAGACCTGATGGGATGAACACAACTGGTCAAGCTGGTGTAATAGCTGTACACAAATCAGGAAGTTTGCATATCATACAAACCCCATATTATGACACTGATTGGTTTAAGACACAGAAAGGAGTGAGGCAAGTCTGCTTTCTTTCATCCTTCTTATTAAACCTGTTTGCTGAAGTTATCATGAAGAAGCTGGAATTTGAAGAATCAAAAATTAGAGTAAAGATTCCAACAAAGGAGAACATTTGTAGCTTAGCGTTGAAATGAAGGGTCCTTGTTTTCTGAGCTTGGTTGTTTTCTTGTTGAAATTTCATTCCCAAACTAGGTAGACTGATGATGTTACCTAGTTTGGGTAATGAAATGTCTGCAAGAAAATAACCAAGCTCAGAGAACAACAAGGACCCCTCAGATTAAAGATTAGATTAAAAGGATTAAACAAAAAAGTAAGAAATTTGACCTCTTCCAGAACATCAAAAAAACAAAAACAAAACAAGCCCATGACCAAGCAATGGAAATAACAACTGATGATGAAGATTAAATGCAGGCAAAAATTCACTTTCCTAGAATCACAGATTGATCAAAATAGTAAATACAGTGCAGAAATAAACTGTCAAATCACAACAATTAGCATTTTTATGGAAAAGCAAGGAAATCTGTCCAGCAACAATTAGTGGAAGATTAGTCCGCACTATTGCATTTTCATAGCTGCCTATAGTTGTGAAATTTGGACTATGAAAAAACTAAACAGGAATAAAATCAACTCATTCAAGCTGTGAAGTTGGAGATGATCCTGCACATTCCTTGGATAACCAAGGTGATAAACAAGCAAGCACTGGAGTATATAAAGCTAGATATATCACTAGAAAATTCTGCCTTACATATTTTGACTGAGTCATGTGATCAAAATCATTGGAAAAGGCTATTGTGCTTGGAATGGTCAGCAGTAAACAAGGCCACCAAAAAAACAAGGCCACCATCAATGTCAACACTAACCAGAGCATAAAACAATAGAAGTTGTACACGATTGGAAAATGTGGAGAAAGAGCTATGCATAAAATAGGCGAAAATTGGACATGTTGGAATGGATAAAATCCTGGTTCCTGGTACCAAAAAGGTTGGGACTGCTGCTCTAACAGACTGAAAGAAATTAAAAACAAAATTCATGAAATGATTTTGAGAGAAACTAAAATAAGGGAAGGCTGGAAAGGATTTTTTTTAGCTCAGTACAGAAATAAGAGTGATACATTTGAGAATAGAATTTAAATCAATACTGTAAGAATAGTGAAAACATATAAGGTTCCAGGAGTAAACGATGTAACTGTAAAAATATTAAAATATGGTTTGAGCTTAATTATGAAGTCTGCATCTCTAGTTGTTGTTTGGAAGAATGCTGTTATTTTTTTCCCCATTCAAGATTGAATGAAAAAAAACTATGTGTAGATAATTTGTTACCATGTAGAAAAAGTGTCTGGGACAATTCTTACTAAAACAATACAAGCATAAATTAAAAAATTGGGAAGTTCTGCTGAGCAGGGGAGGTGCAGCCCAGAATTCTGTTCTTCAGCAGATAACTGAGAAACATATGACTGTAGGAAATAATGTTATCGTATGCTATCTGAATTAGAGTTTGGGCTGGAATTGAAGATGAATACTAAATTCAGTAAAAGTATTAATAAAAATGCAATATAATACAAATAAAGCCCATGTGAGAACCAAGGGAACATTTAACAAATAGCTGAACAATGATCCAGGATATGTGATGTCCCCTCAGTTATTTTATTCGTTTATGGAAGAATGAATCCTCACAAAATAAATAAATGAAAGATAAAGGAAATGATTGAGAGGAGGAGGGAAACCAGGAAAATGTAGTCAGATGAAATTGAATGAGCCTTAAAAAGAAAGAGGAGGGAAGTGTAAAGAACAAAAGGCAATGTATGAAGCTTATATGGATAGGCTGGAATCAAGAATGAAAAGGTATGACATATACAGTCAGTGATATATAGATTTAATTGTATTTCCCATTGTTTTTCTTTACCTCATGCCTTAATTTCTTCAGTTACTATTTTTTATCCTTTTATGGTGTTCTATATAATAATTCTAATCCCAAAAGAGAATATAGGGATGTATATAACTAATTTGATTTAAAAAAACAACACCCAGTTGATATCAGTTCCTGGAGGGCTTATTTATAGTTGGCTTTTTATAGAACTTACTAAGAAAAACAAGAAAAAAGGATCATTAATGAAGGCAGACAGTGGTTCATCCATAATTAGTTAATCATACTGGGATGATAGCAGATTTTGCAATTTTAAAGTTCTATCTGTTATTAGTAAAAGGAAAGTTTAAACCAGCCATATTTAATTGCTGCACAAGAAATGTGTTGGGCAAAAGTTTTTGTTCTGCCAAGAGACCATGACAGCTGGTACTTCATACATCTGGAGAACACCAGTTGGGAAGGCTGTTTGAAGTAATATAATGACATATTCTGACATAAACTATGATTATGAACATTTTGATTTAGTGGATTGCTAGAAATATAAATGTAAGCTAGATAAACAATTGCACAAGTTCAGTCTCTGTATTTCTTTCATTTAAAATAATTAACTGAGCTCCTAAGTAATTTGCACCATGATCAACCGCAAATGAGTTACTCCATCATCAACAAATAATGAGTGTGTTTCTGTTCCCATCATCATCTAATAACTGAACAAAATTTTATAAACATCTAGAAATATATTGAAATAGATGTCATTTCAATATATAAAGCTACTAAATCTTTCTTTGAACATCAGGCTACACCACCACACAGTTCAGAATATCAAAAACAGGAGCTTCTTCTGAGAACCTACTCAGAGGCCATATCCATTTGCCTAAGCAGAAATAATTCTCACATCACCCCTCCCCTCTGTTACCTTATTGTCCATCCATCTAAGAAAGTGCATGAAATTTGTTGTCTTGCCTCATGATTATTCAGGACTGAATTTAACACGAATATCTTTCTTTCAAAAGTATTTTTAGGTGAAAGCTAACTGTTATTCACCCTGTGTTACTTAGCTAGCAACAGCTTGTGATGCTGCAGCACCTGGATATGTTATAATCTGAATATAATCACCTGCATTCAGTGTATCCATGGTCCCAAGAACCATAATAGAAATCCTCCTGAATCAGGCCACGGTCTTTAGTTTCTCACATTGTCTGCATGACCTCTGGGTTGATTACAAGCTCCTGCCATTGTTCCCATCCAAATGGCATTTAGAGACATGCAATTTGGAGATAAAACTAAAGCTTTTGGAATAATAACTCTTAATAGAGCTGAGGAGCTCCATTCAGTGTTGCCTGGAAATACACTTCTGGTTAAATGTAAATATAATTTTATCTTAGCAAATTGTAAATTGATTAAGATTGGCAGCAGGAAATCATTTTTACCCAAAGTGATCTAAAATGAGCTAAACCATATGATGAATGGTTACAGGAACTGAGTATGTTTAGTCTAACAAAGAGAAAGAATAGTGATGACATAATAACAGTCTTCCCATATTTGAGGGGCTGCCACAGAGATGAGAAGATCAACGTATTCTCCAAAGCACTTGAGGGTAGGATTAATGCATGAAAGCTCAAGGAGAGATCGGACCTAAAAATAGGATTTTCCCAGCAGTGAAAACAGTAATTTCCCAGCAGTGAAAACAATTAACCAGTGGAATAACTTGCCTCCAGAAGCTATGGGTCCATCACTGGAAGTTTTTAAGAAGAGATTGGACAGCCATTTGTCTGGAATGGCATAGAGCAGTGATGGCGGCCCTTTTAGGCACCCAGTACCCAAACTGTGCATGCCCAAATTGCAAGGCGCAGGCATATGGGTGCATGTGCACACGTACTCCGCGCATCTGCATGCATGCCCTGCACGTGCCTGGCAGAGAGCTTTTGTTCATTGTTTGCAGAGAAACAGAAGTTTCCCTGCAAATGATGGAGAGAAACGCCATGGAAAAACACAGTGGAGCTGAGCTGGGGCAACAGCGCATGTCTGAGTCCCACCTCTGATACGCGTGCCATAGGTTTGCCACCACTGGCATAGGGTCTCCTGCTTGAGCAGGGGATTGGACTATTAGACCTGCAAGCTCCCTTCCAGCACTGTTATGCTATATTCTGGTCAAAAAACCTCTTTCAAGAAGCATTGGCTGTTTGAAAGATTACCCAATCAATATTATAATTCTTACAGTTGTAAAGAATGGTAAGAATTACGTTTCTATTTCAACTGCAGCAATCATTTCCAAATGTGCATCTATTTATATAGAGTGCTATATGCAAATTTTATGCAAATCTGCCACCTCATTGCTTCTCTCTGTTTAATTTCTTCCTTTGTGGCAATCGTTAAGTTGCTTCCTTTCTCTCCCTCCCTCTCCAATCTGTTTCAACCAACACAAGAAATCTTTATCCATTGTATTCCCTGCTATATGGAACACTCTTCTAACCAATGTGTTACATTGCTTTTTTACTTTATGTTTAAATTGTTGCTAAATTCTGCTGTATGTTGAGCATTTTTAATCAGAGGCTTTAATGTACCTTAGTCTGCTAAAATATTGATTGTAAGGTACTTTGTTTAGATGCCGTATTTATTATTTTTTAGTTTTTTAGGGTTATTTGTCATTTTGAAAATGATGCATTGGTTTATTTGCTTGTTAGAGTTTACCATAGAAAGGCAGGATATAAATGGCCAAATAAGAAAAAAAATCCCTTCTCCAATTGAATTAATCTTCTTTACATAGCAATTGGGTATTAGCTGCCTAAAAAGCAAGATAAGATCCTTGAATGTTATAAACATAGGAGTCTGAGAAAACTGAAGGTCATGGATACCAAGATTTTATCCTCTCTTCCAGTTTTTCCTGTTGCCAAAAACAGGCTATAGGCAATTTTGGAGAATAGAAACAAATGACAACATTCTCTCCTCATCCTTCTCCCATGGCAAATGCAATCTCAAACTTCATTTTCCTGTCATGGTTTTAAGGTACAGTCCCCCCCATAGTCTTTATTGCTCCCACCTATTTGGGCTGGTATATTTTACATCACTGGGCTGCAGTACTTCATGGAAATTTTGCATAGGTAGTGATGCCCTCTCAACTGGGTCAGTTATTACCCTACTCCAGGGGTGGGATTCTATCAGTTCGCACCTATTCTCTAGAACCGGTTGTTAACATTCTAAGCAGTTCAGAGAACTGGTTGTTAGAAGAAATTACTGGCCTAATCCTGTAAGGAAGGCAGGAAGGAAACATTCTGGTGTTGCTTACAGAAACTGCCTCTCTGTTAACCCTTATTACATTCTTGGCAGGATGAGACTTCCTGTCTCAGGAACTTCTCTGGACTTTTTTTCTCTCCTTTGCTGGTACTTTGCTTGTGTGGAGTGACCATTCAAAGTTACAATGGCACTGAAAAAAGTGACTTATGACCATTTTTCACACTTACGACTGTTGCAGCATCCCCACAGTCATGAGAGGCCAGGCAAGGGGATGCGTGCCTCGATGTGAGTGATATTGACTTGGCCATGCCCAGCCAATAACATGACCACCAAGCCACATCCACCCAGTCACATGACCACCAAGCCACACCACCAACTAAGACACGCCCACAGAACCGGTTGTTAAAAAATTTGAATCCCACCCCTGCCCTACTCTCAAATGTCCTCTAGACTTCTTTTACCAGGAATGCTGCAATTGTAGCAGTAATACCACTTCAAAACGAGAAACAGAGAGGGAAGGTGGTAGGGAGAGAAATTACTTGATATCAGTGTGTACAAACATCTCAGACACAGCCTCTAAAACCCTGGAACTTGGAATAACAGAGTGTTCTGAATAACTCAGGGGCTCTGCAAGATTGGGCCAGAGGTTCTTCCTAAGGAGGTTCTGCCTGATTGGGGATTGAGATAAATTTGTCAAATAGGCACAGAGTTCACTTTAGATGGGATTGGGGCCCACCCAGATCATCCTCATTGATGGTAGAACAGCCATTTTAAAACTATTTGGAAGAGGGGGAGGCCCCAGGCTAGAGTTAACGTGAACATATCATACGCTGGCTTTGAGATTCTCAATGAAATCAGCCTGAGAGCTGTGACTGGTGTCAGCTTGTCTGGAACTGGAATTCATGGCTAGAGAGAATGTACTATTCATGGAAGAAATGCTTATCTTTAGTAAAATGTCTAATGTTTTATGTGGATTGATAGGTGAAACAAGTATAAGGGTATAAAAAAGAAGAAGAAAAATGTCACGCCTAAGTGTTCATCTGTGATACTCTATCTGTCTCACCTGGCTATCGCTGATTCCCAGTGATATAACCTTGCTTCTAGGAGAGCTTATTTATGCCATTAGCTGGTACTAAACAGTGCCATGAAACAGTGGTCTGATTAGGTATATGGCAACTCCTTATTGCTGCAACATTAATTTTTAATGATCTCGGGGGCTCTGCACCTTTGCAATGACAAATAAGTAATGCTAGGCAGTTTTTTTTTTAAAGGCTTGCTTGAGCTCCCAAAACTCATTTCAGTTAGCGTTAAATGAATTTGTCATACAGCATTTCAGAGAATTCAAAACCTTCATTTTCATTATTCGAAGTAATTTATAAAATAATCTAATATATTCCAATCTGCCTTGGGGTGCAGATGTGAAAAGACTGCAAAAGCCTTGTTACTGCCCCTGCCCAAGAGTGTTGATTACAAAAAACAGCCAGGTAAAAAGTGATGCAAAGAATATAAAACCTCAGGAGAATAATCCTTTAAAACATTTCAACCTAGATACCACTTCTTCTATTTTACTTCTTTGTTGGCTGGTCACTTAGAAATTTCATTTTCTATTACAAGAAATAGATCGAGAAATAGTTCCTTAATGGAAAATGAAAATCCTAAATGGTTCAGCTGCTGTAAAAGCTGAAGCTGAAAATGAAATGACCAAGGGAAGCCGGGAAAATAAAAGAAAGTGGGACCGACTTAAAAAATAAAAGAACAAGATCAACAGCAACACTGCTTACATCCCTTAAGTGTTTTGCTATTTTTAATGCTGGCACCAGCAGTTACAGCAACTCCAGCTACGAATGCCACTTTCTGTACTACGAAGTTCAGAAATCACAGTGACTTGTTATCAAGATCTATTAAATCTGGATGTAACTTCCTCCTTCACCTGTGTCATTGGAAATCACACTCCTGAAACGTGTTAGCCAAAACCAAATTTCAGAACTGTGACCCCCTCATTGCATTTTGGGAACCCACAGGATAACCTTAATACATTGTGTAAAGCAACAGTAAAATAATCCCCAATCTCCAAAACCCATAACCGCTCTTAAGAAATTTGGGTCTGACCATATGCATAACACTACTTCATGATTAGTGCATCTGTCACAACCCTTATATATCCCCCAAAGTTTTCTGAAAACATAACTTACATGTCTGATGTTGTGTCTTGTTGAATGTCTAGTGTTTCCAATAACAAAGATTTGATTATAGCTTGAAATCTATATACTACTAAAACCTTTGATTGACATGGGATTTTTCTGGATGAAACAGTGAGTCATAGAGCAACGATTTTTTAACCAAGGTATCTCAAATGGGCTAAAATATGGAATGTGTCCAAAACCTGAGGTCTCTGAAGAAATGAAACTTTAGAAAATTATGGCTGCTTCTGTGCTATTGGTTGCTGCTGCTGCAATCATGTGATCTTCATTTTCCTCCCCAGTCAATATGGCTCCTCTTGGGCAGCCCCACACACCATTCCCAACCTATACTGCCCCTTGCACATTGTCCCTGAACTGCATGGCACTTTTTGCACACTCCCAAGCAACTCCCAAGGTACTGTTCCCAACTCATACCACCCCGACTGGCATGATACCACTCACACACCCTTTTTACCCCATGCACTTGATCCAACACCTCTTACACATCCCCATGGAACCCATGCACCTTTCTTGACCTGTGCTGCCCCCTTGCTTGTGATACCCAATCTATGAAGCGCCCCACGTGCATCCTTTCCAACCTATGTCATCCACCTGAGCATCCTCCCTAAACTGTTCACTTGCTGCGTGCCTTTGGAATCAGTCCTCTTTCTCTTACTCTTTAACATTTACCATCAGGTTTATGGAGATATCATTCAGTAGTGTGAAGTATTGTGGAGCCTGATGATATTCAGCTTTATATTACTTCTCTGGGCTGGATTGGATATTCCTGGATGTCTGTTCCTGGCGTCCAGAGGCTATAAGGGTCTGGATGGATAGTTTTAAACTACTGTGATTATTTCAGTGCATTTGTTTGAGTCCTGTTACCATGAAAGTTTTGTTTTTACTATGGATATTGAATTTTTTTGTTGCCAATTGCTATGAATGAATTCATTTAAATTGATGATATACCACTTACATAAATGCATTATTTTATAATCATTTAAAATATTTTATTGTGTTTGTGACCTCCTAAAATAAGAACTCAATCCTGATACATTTCAAAGGGAATACCTGATTCACAATTCATTAGTAGTTTTTTGTCCTTAGAAAAGTAGTAAGCAATATGTCTCCTTGGGATCTAGGATATCTACCATCTCCAAAATATTGTGCATTAGCTTAAAATTATAGACATATGAATAAAAACATGAATGTTGAGTTTAAATTCAATGAGTCTACTTCAAGCATCTGTTGATACTATTGCAGCCAAAACTGATAGAGTAGGAAGTGGTATCTCCTAATTAGATGACAGGCAAACTGCTTCTGAAAATGCTATAACAACTTTACAGAAAGCTAACAAAATGTTAGAAGCCTATCCAACATATTTTGAGGCATAATCAGAGGGAAACTTCAAAGTTCAAATTTGATGTAAATATTTGAAAAGTCCTGCCCCCTTTTTTGAGAATTGCACTATTTGATTTAATAATGGATTTTCAATTAGAAATCGAAAGAGGGTCAACAAATTCCAGCTGCTCTTTCATCCCTCCCAAAGGAGAAAAAATAGTTATTCTTGGCCATTCATTTGTCTTTCAGTTCACAATTAAATATTTTGATGATCCTGTGAACCTAATCAGACTGATCTTTCTTGACTATATGAGATACATAGAAGACAGATGTATTTTTTATTATGCCAAATGCTAGCCAGAGAAAGAAAAAATTCTATTTATTATTTGAATATAGTGCCTTTTAAAAAATCAGTAGCTGGCACACATTTTGTATTGGCCTCAGTCCAATTCTATTCAAGTTTCTGCTTAGAAAATTTAGGAGGTTATAGTGATGATTTTTCATTATAATGAAACTGTGGCATATAACTTTTTAAATTTAAATAACTTGGCTTGCATGAGGAATATAAATAATATCATGTGGATATAATTATTTAATTGTGTGTGTGCGCATGCACACAAACACGTGTGTGTGCCTAGGTATAGATATATGATTATTTTTATTTTTTATTTTTATTTTTTTATTTTTTTATTACATTTATATGCCGCCCTTCTCCGAAGACTCAGGGCGGCTTACAATTTCTGGGATACAACCCAGTGTGCTCAGCAATAGCCTTCATTCCATTGTATATGCCTGCTTATTACTAAGCGGCATTTTTACAAGGTCAGCTAATTGCCCCCAACAATCTTGGGTCCTCAATTTACCTACCCCAAGAGGATGGAAGGCTGAGTCAACCTTGAGCCTGGTGGGATTCGAGCCTACAGTAATTGTAGACAGCTGGATCTTAAGAGCAGGCATTTACAGCCTGAGCCACCAAGGATTATCATATTAGGGTCAGCTAAGGTTCTGGCCCAACATCTGGAAAAGAGCCAGCTTTCATCACAGCTGTCCAGTCCTCAGTGAGGAAGCTGTTCCATAGGGCACAGCCACAACAGAGAAGTCACATCTCCCAGGTCCCAGCAGTTAAACTATTTAATAAAGAAGATCTATTGTTATTTTGACTATTAGAGATAGTCCTTGACTTGGAATACTGGGAACACACTTACCTTAGTATTGTTTTCTCATGTTTGAAAATTCCTGGTAAAATTGTCCATTCTTGATATTGACTGCACTGAGATTGTCAGGAAAAGTCCAGTCGAGACTCCAAGAAATGAACTATTGCATTCCAGGGCTTGCTGCAATTTCAGATTACTATTTCACCATTGTTTCCTGTTTTATGATTTCCTAAATGTTTCTACAAATGCTTTTGAATTACTGGCAATCCTCAACTTATAACCACAATTGGGACTGGAAAATTCATTAAAAAGTACAATCACTGAGCAAGTCATCACATCACCATGACTTGTGACCTTTCCTGCCAGTTTCCTTCTTGATTTTGCTTGTCAGAAGACAGTTTGGGAAGGTTACAATGTTTGGCAACGTTTTGACGAAATCTCATCCATCATCTTCAGGCTGGTGTCTTCAGCTTCATTCTTCTGGGAGAAGTGTGTGATAGTGGCTGTTTTTCCCTTTTAAACTCCAGAGTTGGCTGTTTTGTTACTTCTTGATTGGTTGATGGAGTTGATGTATGCAGATTGGATGGCTTTTTCCTGAGACCCTGTGTGGCTGAGGTGTTGGCTGTGTGTCTCTCAGCCTTTTGTGTTGTAACGACCTGGGTAATGGGCTGTGTGATGATCTTCTGAGTTCTATTGTTGTGACGTCCTGGGTGTGGTGCTGTAATCTCCTGGGTCGTTGTCTGTGTTGCAACCTCCTGATGTTTTGTGTTGTAATCTCCTGAGTTCTGTGATGTAGTATCCTGGGTGGAAGGCTGTGATGTGACATTCGGGCCTTGGTTTGGCTCGAGTTTGAGGTCTGGCTATGTGTTTATAGCGTGTGTCAGTTTGCTTAGTTTGGGGGTCGGAGCGGGGTGTAGCAGCTGGTGTTGCAGCCATGGTCTGGTTTCTGGATGGTGGTTGCCTTTCATCTGTGGCGTGGGCTTGGGTTTGAGTCTGGTGAAGGAGATTGGTGGTGGCATCATGTGTTATTTTGGGTCTGGTGTTGGTTTTCGTGGCTGGGACTCATTTGTTGATTAGGGCTAGTTTCCAGATGTCTGGTAGGCGGGAAGTATCATCCCATTTATTCATGTTATGGGGGTGTTTCTCTATTTCGATGGCTTCCCTAATTATTCTCTTGTCGAAATGTTCAGTATTGGAGATAAGTTTGGATCCCTCAAAATCAATTTCATGTCCTGTGGCTTTAAGGTGCTGGAAAAGGGAGGAAGTTTTTTCTTCTTTTCTGACTGCGTTCTTGTGTTCTGCGATGCGTGCATTTATTCTCCTGTTGGTTTGTCCAATGTATGTGGCTGGGCAAATTTTGCATGGTATTTTATAAACTCCTTGGTTTTCTAGCTGGATCTTGTCTTTAGGGTTTCTTAAGATGTTGGCTATTTTTTGGTCAGTGCCAAAGGCTGTCCTGATATTGTGTTTGTGGAGAATTTTGCTGATTTTATCTGTGGTGCCTTTGATGTAAGGGAGGAGGGCGATGCCATTGTCCTGTTCTGTGTCTTGGTTTTTTGAGGGAGTCTCCCTTAGGATTAGGTTGGTGATTGTGCTTCTTTGGAACCCATTGGACATTAATACGTTAGTGAGGGTGTGTAATTCTGTTCTCAAGTGGTCTTTGTCAGCTAGGCATTTGGTTCTGGAGATGAGGGTCTTGGCTATGGAGTTGATCTGTGCAGGGTGGTGATGGGATTGTGCATTTAAGTAGCGGTTAGTGTGTGTCTTTTTCTGGTAGATGGTGTGTCCTAGGGAGCCATTGGGTTTTTTGTAAATTAGGACGTCCAGGAACGGAAGTTGGTTGTTGGTTTCTGTTTCCATGGTAAATTGTATTTTGGGGTGTAGGCTGTTGAGATGTGTGAGGAAGTTGTCCAGTTTTTCTTTCCCGTGTGGCCAAATTTCGAAAGTGTCGTCTACATATCTAAGCCAGAGTTTGGGTTTGTATTCAGATTTGACTAGAGCATTGGTTTCAAAATGTTCCATGTATAGGTTAGCGATGAAGGGTGAGAGGGGTGATCCCATAGGTGCTCCTTCTATCTGTTTATATCTTTGTCCATTGTGGATGAAGTATGTGTTGGAAAGGCAATGGTTGGTCAGATCTAGGATGTGCTTAGGGGGGTTGTATTTGTTTTGAATAGCTGTCAAGGCTTCTTTAATAGCACCACACCCAGGACGTCACAACAATAGAACTCAGAAGATCATCACACAGCCCATTACCCAGGTCGTTACAACACAAAAGGCTGAGAGACACACAGCCATCACCTCAGCCACACAGGGTCTCAGGAAAAAGCCATCCAATCTGCATACATCAACTCCATCAACCAATCAAGAAGTAACAAAACAGCCAACTCTGGAGTTTAAAAGGGAAAAACAGCCACTATCACACACTTCTCCCAGAAGAATGAAGCTGAAGACACCAGCCTGAAGATGATGGATGAGATTTCGTCGAAACGTTGCCAAGGTATTCCCAATCTTACACGGGACAAGACCCGAATACACCAAGACCTACATACCTTTACCCATGAAAATCTACGAATATATATATATAAAGGTAACATTGTAAGTCATGAATGTTCATAAATAAACATTATAGCTATCATCCATAACTCTGTGTGCCTTCAACAATCCTGGTGATGCTGTTTAGTTTGATGCTTTTATAACTTACAACAAAAAATCCATACCATTCCTTTTCCCAGGTATGCTGTTACCCATCGTTTTTCCTTCTTGTTCAAAAGAACCTTAAAGAATTGGGGGATTTGCAGCAGGTTACATGCTCTATAAAGGTACTTTTCATTTTCCTGTGTCACATCAGTGGAAAGGTTGTTGCTGCCTTTGGCTAGCTCCAGGGTATCTCTTTCTCCAAGTCAAGGGTCATTGGCGGCTTGCTGTCATGGCTGGAGCTACATCTTAGCTCTTTAAAATACTCACATTGTTTTTTCTCATAATGCAAGTGTTTAATGGCTGTTGAAAAAAAATTCAACTGTCATTTTCTAAAACAGTACTCTTTAAAAAGGTAAGTTTTTTTTTCTAAGGGGCTCTGAACTACTGAATAGCTGTCATGCATTTGGGGACTTATTTTCAGCAACCTCCCACCTCATACACATTTAAATGCTCTAGGCACTCAGCAGTCAAACCATTAAAAGGGAACAAGCAGTGAGGGTGGTAACAAAGAAATATTCCTGTGTGTTAAAAACAAAGAATATTCTTCATCCTTTGCATTCACTCAGGAATGGTAGTTGTTGGGTAGTTGGAGAGCTTTGTTAAATTTTGGGGATAATAAACAGTGTAATAATGTTACACTTAAGGGACTGGAACCATGTCATGCATTTGAACAGAGCTAGGATTTTCAGTGCTTGCCTTGTTTTGTGTGTGCATGTGTGTGTCTGTGTATTTAAAGCATGTTAAGCTTAAGTGTAGGTTTACACTATAAGAGTTTTTGACAAGAACTGAGATAGCCATTTTCCCTGGAGCACCAGGTTGCCAATCCTGCTTTTGATTAATTATTTAACATTCCCACTCTGCTACTACCCATCACATATTAATAATTTTATTTCAAAAGATGAAGCTGTTCAGGCCAGAATAGGGTGAAAAATCTGGGCAGTGTGGAAAAATAGGAAATGGATTGGGGAGGGAGTCCCTAATATATAACTGATTAGCTTGTAGCAGTCATATATCTTATTCATAGACTGGTTCCAAAAGGGATTTGCCAAGTGTTTGGATAAAGTGCAGAGTAGTGAGCATATTTCCACCCTTTATCCATCAAGGAAAAGATTTAAGAAAAAAAGCCTTGTACATTTGGCTGAAAGTACTAAGGGTTTTTAATGCAGTTAGGAAGTCTGCTCTATTGGAATTTCTGTTCTGGGGCACAAGCATGTCAGTTAGGTAACTAATGTTTCAGCCATTCTATGTCATTCTATATATGGAGTTGCTTTTGAAAAGGACTAGAAGTATGATGTATTTTATATTGCCTTAGGATGGTTATTGTGGTTGTTCAGCCTATATAAGAATCATCTGTAACCCTGAGGTTTGACGACTGGGAATTGACTTCATTAAGAATGTCAAATCAAGGAAGACTCTGTGTCATGTTTGCTTTTTGATGTATTGACAAATGTTTGACAAAAAAAATAGAATGCGGAAAGTGGATGGGTGTGATTTCTCCCTTGGACAACTGCTCAGATTCTTCCTCAGAGGTCAACTCAAGGGAGGATGAGCTCATTCCTGGCATGTCAGGAACAGGGTTAATTGATGACTCTGAATGGCCAGCCAAAAAAGATGTATGGGAGGCTTCGGCTGGGGACAGCTTGCCTTCTGTGGTAGATCTGAGAGCATGCAGGGCAGAGAAAAGACAACAGCAACAGAGATCTGCCGGATCACTTGGGAGAAGGCCCCACCCATCTTAATGGACTGCACCAGAAGGCTATTTATCACAGCAAATGGAGGGAGGCATTGCTAAGAATGATATATTTGGTTTCTGGATGTGTTTGTTTCTCATGCTTCTTGCTTAACTCTGTGCCTTGGCATACAGGGCTTCGGGGGCTTAGGGGGCATGCATAAGCACACCAACGTGCCTACCATCCCTGTCCTATTGTTTCTTTTTTTTCTTATTCGTATCCATTTCATGTATTTATAACCATGTTTATACTTATACCTGTTATCTAATAATCGCTTGACAAACACTGAACTTCTCTTGCCAAGTGAGCTCTTGTGGGTGTGGTTCAGTTGGCCCTGGTGGATTTAGGTTTGTTTGGTGGAGTTATTTGTTGGAGCAACTTTCCATTGTTTTATGGACTATTAGCCATTGCCTTGTAAATTAATCTTGGCCTGTTTGTGGCTGGATTTATTTGAGACAGTTCTGAGCCTGGGTGAAGGGAATTACTGGGGGAACATTAATAAACTCTCTAAACCACATTTACATGTGTGTGTGAGAGAGAGAGACAGAGAGTGGGGCAGCACAATGGGTTAAAAAAGTGTCACTTAAATTATTTTAGGTTCTATGGAGATGATTTCAGTTTTTCAACTAATTATTATTTTAGATTATTAATCTGAGTGTTTGCATTCATTTAGCTCAAGATATATATGTGATGTGTCTGTATTTTTCTGTAATGTGAATTGAGAAATTTGCTTTTGCTGAGGCTTCCAATTCATGGTCCCTCATATTTCATCTAACATTTTTTATTCTGTTACATCCATAAGCAGCCATGAGAAAGTCTACATGATGTCGCTTTAAATAACCACACAGTTATTTAACTCAATGGTTTGACTTCCAGTACAGAGTTATAATTTCCATGGTGATGAGGAATAAATGTTCATCAAAGTATTCTAGTTGTATGCTATACGTGAAAGAATGTTAGATCTGACCTTGAGAAGAGGGGAGTGAGTGATGAATCATTAAGGGAGGGAAAAAGACTGATCAGTCATGAGAAAACAGAAAGCATAAGAATGAAAATAATCCATCCTGATTTTGTTTGGGAGAAGATAAGAGTGCAGAGTAACTCTGGCAGGCTTTCAAGAGTCCACATTGTATTCTACTTTACAACAATAAAGAGCATGCTGTTTCTTGACCTTGCCTACCTCTAAAAACTGATATTATGGAGCCATTAAGGGAAAATACATTACAATTTTACTATGCTTTCTACAGTTTTACAACCTTTTTAAAAATAACCTCATTAAGCGAACATCATGGTTTTAAGTGAACCTATTGTTTTTTTTAATAGGGTGGGTTTTTTTTTACTGGAAACCAAAAGAAAACGCCTGTTTCTGGCAAAAACACTGTAAATGCCGGCCAGTTGCTGAGCACCTAAAATGCAGTTATGTGACCAGTGGGGGGAGGACAGGGGGGCTGAAAATTGGAGCTTCAAAACCAGGACATACATTTCTTTTTTGGATCCATCATAACTTCAAACTGTTACTAAGCAGCTGGTTGCAAATTCAAGGACTACCTGTAACTAGAAAGAGATTTTGTTACCTATCAGTGTTGCTACTTCTGTTCAAGTTGTTCATTTAGGCAGTCTCCAGGGGAGGAATATAATGTCTATTCAGAAAACCGTAACTCTATATTATTCTAAATCAATGCATAAGATGGGCATTTTAATGTGAATTGATATTCACAGTTAACTTTGAAATTTCATTGTTTTTTAATGGAGTAGAGCAAAGAAGAATCAGCGAACGATGTCTCTTTTTTTGTTCCATCCTCAGCATCTCCTACCTAGAACCTAGGTACTTTTGATTCTTTTCAAAACAGAAGGTGGTACAGAGTCAAAAGGGGGCATTTGTCACAGGATCAACAATATTCATGACCTTAACATCAATTTCTCGAAATATCTTATTTATACATGATGCTTTTGTGGTTGATAGCAAGCTTCCTGATTCACCATCTGTTTTTACGAGAATTTCTTTGAGCTTGGAAATTGCTATTCAGTGAAATGAATTGTTAAATCTGGCCTCGTCTGTGATGTGATCACACTACAGACTGCAACACTTTGGCTGAGATTATTAAAAAGATGCATAGATCTAATCTATTTTACTTTCATTTTTCTTGTCTTCAGTGTTCTTTGAAAATTCTTTTAGATTATGATAAATGTTCATCAGTGCTTTTTAAAAGTTATTGTACAAAGACAAGTCTCCTATTATTTTGTTGCTTTTACACAAAGGAAGATCAAGACTAGAAGACTGATCCCCTGACTTTTCAGCAAGCTACGTCTTTCCAATCAATAGCTGTTTGCACATGTTGAGATACATGATGAAATTCCTGAAACCTCCATTGGCACACAATATGATACAACACATCTGCTGACAAGACAGACCAGATGACCTTAAAATAATTTAGTTATATCTCCCATAACATTCTAGCATAATTCCTTGGGAGAAAATACCCCTGAAAATATCAGTAATACTGTAATTATGATTTGATTAAATGGATACTTAGTTATTGAGCATTATTTCACAAAGTCTTATTAAGCATAAAACACATTCAGGTCTACAATATAATTAAGGCATAAATGCATCTGTTTTGGGGTACTGTTTACCCTATCTTTGCTTAAAGCAGCTAATGTTAGTAACTCACATGAAATATTTGGTTTAAACCTGAAAGGGCAAAGTAACCATTCATAGAAAAGTTTGGAAACAATGTTAGTCTGCTTCTATAGGATAATAATTATGGGTTCTTATCATCTTGGCTAAACCAAACTGAATTAATAAATATACAAGACTGCAGGATGGAAATATGCAGGATGGGATCAATTTCTGTATTCCTGATATTGGTTTAATTTGCATATTGCAGTCCTTGACTTTAAACTGCAACTGTGAAAGGGCCTGTTATTGTCATTATACTATTACTTGCAACTGTTACCTGCATCATGAAGAATCAAAACAGTCCTTGGAGAACTCATTATAAAGTTTGAAGGAAGATCGTAGGTCTCTTCTTAGATAAAGAATGGCTCTAGGTTTGGACATATTTGGTTTACTTTATATTTAACTTTTATTACCATATTGTTTATGTGCTATGTTGTAACTAAAGAAAATTTCAAAATCAATGTTATAAAAAGAAGTTACAAACTGTGGCTGCAACACAATTTGTTATCCTTACACCAATTTTAAGAGACATGTTTGATTAAAAGATAGGAACTGATGAGTAAAAGATTGTCCAAGAAATTGAGTTTAAAATGAAGTATGTTACTATGATAGAAGCCTACTACAGTTAAACTGTCAGAGACGAATCTACTTTTACACAAAATATTATAGTGTAGAAAGTTAGCACCTACCCCTCTCCTAAAAGAATGAAATATTTTGAGAATTTTAGAAAGGCAGGATAAAATATTCCCCCTAGAAGAGAAATAAAAATCCTAAGGGAGACAGAAACTCAGAGCTTCAGCTCCCTGCCCCCAGCAGATATTTGGTGCCCATTAAGAAAGACTGGGCCAGTCTATCTACAAAACAAAAGAACTCCAACTCCAGGGTGATGGGATTAAGACATGACCCTCCAGGACATAATAGGATTAACCCATCTAGCAGCAGAGCTCACCACATGGCACAATCTCCTAAGGAGATTGCTTCAGCCAAGCTTCAACCAAACCTGGGAGCTCAGATAACCTCAGCTATGACCCCTGCATAGCCCCATGGGAGTCTGACAGCAACCAATAGAATATATGTTCTTGCATAGGAACAGGAAGTTCAAGTTCAAAGCCAAAGAGAAGCTATTAAAAAAACCCACTCTCAACTCCATGTGGTCAGCTGCCCAGGACCATCCATGTGGTTTTGCTTCATCATTAAACCATTCTCCCCATCAGCCTCCATGTTTCCATTGTCTTCCTCCTGGCTCGGAACTGAACCAGATGGATATTTCTTCCAACAATAGCATAAAAATAAGAAGTATTCTACAGGAAAAATTGTATGCATAAATACTTATTTTCAATGCCAGGTGTGTGGAGTAAAGCAAACAAAACAAGAAATCAGTTGTTAATATATTTTCAAGGATGCTATCTTTCTTCCTTTCTTCCTTCCTTCTTTCTACTTCAAAATATCCAGTATGAGATCAAGGCAAAAAGCACTAAGTTTCTCCTTGTTGTAATGATAAAAGTATACACACTCATAAATTATAGCAAAAAAGTAAAAAATTAAAACTCTTGCTACATGCCTTATCACTAATGGACACCTCTCAGAATAGCAGAATATAAGACACAGATTCTTTCAAACTACCATGTAAACTATAATTGCCAACTTGCCTCACAACTGTTACCTCATATGGGATACATTAATATTTGAAGCTATTTTAATAGAGACATATAACTGATCCACCTTGACTAACAGTGTTTACTTTAGTTAGTGGAAGATCTCCAGCAGGCATAATTTTTTTCTTTGTTGAAAGATACAGGACCTGCCACAGGGGCCTTTTCCTTTTGAAAAATGGCTTTTCCTTCAGAGTTCCTGGTGTTGAATGCTGTTGTTGCCCTCTCACAAACAATTGAGGAATTAATACAAATAATTTTATGTAAACAAAGCTAGCAGAAAGATACTGTTAGTTGGAAGCAAATGGGAAAATCCATTTAATAGGAAAGCCACCAAATAAATAAAGTTTGGATGATGTTTTACATACATATCAGCTAGTGGAGCACAGATACACATTCAATACTGTTATCAAAATTCAAAAAAGTTTTTTGGGAAGAATATTCAGTTGCAATAAATGGTTGATTTTGCACTGCCCAGTTGAGCAGGTCAGGTATTTTAGGTATCTTGGCTTGTTATTTCACCATTCTCCTGATCAACTCACCATCATTCTCTTCTACTGAAATCAGAAGCCACCTTATTTGTGCTTATCCATTGTTTCTGTTCTAGCAATAGATGCTACCCTCCTGATGCAATTAAAACTTTCAATGCTAAGCTGGCCTCAAAGCTCCCCTACAGCATTTTTGTGTACATAAATAGAAAATCTCGAGGGCTCTCTAATATTCAGGCTCGCATTTTGAGAACCCACTTAACACTATCCAGCTGAGTACAAAATGTCATAATCTTTTTGAAACAGGAAACCAGGGCTTGGTTAACTGAACTAAACTTTGGCTCAATTTTTTTCTGTTCTGTTTCAAGATTACTTTCTTACCTTGTTAATGACCCATTTATTAGCTCCTACTCTAAAATTCGCAGAACATTAGTTAAATTGGCCTTTCTCCAGATCACCTATTTTTAATGGGGATACTTCAGCTTTTTGTTAATTAGGCAAGGACTCTGGGATAAAAGCTGACAGGATGTCATTAGTAAACTTAACTCACTCTGTTCTCCTGTTCATTTAGGCAGCTATTATGAAAATGGAGAACAATTTTGGTGCAGTGGTTGAGTTCTACTCCTGCCTTAGGCATGAAACTTGGCTGGGTGACTTTGGGGTGTGCACTCTTCCCCTCTTAAACCCACTTACCTCACACGCTGGTTGTTGAGAGGAAAGGAGGAGGAGGAAAGAGTGTTAGGTATTTATACAAATAATAAAGGTGGAATGAAAATCTAATACTCACACACTCACATTAGTGGCTCACCTTTCACCAACCTAAGTTATGGTACATATCAAGTTGCCTTTATAAAAGCATGATTAAATGCTAGTTTTAAAAAGGAAAATGAAACTACCACAAGCCCATATAAAGCAGGGAAAAAACAAAATCAAAGTGGATAAAGTACAAGAAAGGCGAAAAACATAAAAGAAAAATAGAAAAGAAAGAAGAAAGATAAAAATAAACTGCCATCATCTTTACAGCAGTTTAAATTACAATTATAAATTTATCTTTTCTCTAAAGTTACAACATGTCTCTCTTCTTTTTATAATCTATCCTATCTAATCATCAAAACTGTGAATAAATTCATTTTTTTCTGTTTTCCACAAAAAGTCCACAAGGCATTTCCAGTCAGCAATAAACATAAATATTGTCTTTTCTCTAATCAAAGAAGTGAATTTGGCCTCAGCAAGTTACATTGTCTTCACCAACTATTCCTCCATTGTAGGCATGGTAAAAAAATTTCCATTCTTTTGCATACAATAATCTTGTTGCACTTATCATATACAAAAACAAAATTCCACAAAAATCAAGCTTTTGCAGCTGTTTATCCGTCAGACTTCTAGTGATATATAAGTGAGACTAGAAGATTTCTGGTCTCACTTATATGTTAATCTTTAAATTCTTCTGAATCAATACATGTGTTTAATCTAAATGTTTTTAAAAAAATTTACACAAGCATGACAAAATTTCTTATTTACATTTCAGACATGAACTAGAAGTGCTTTAATATATTCTAAATAATTTCTCTGAAGATATATGCCAATGGTGCATCATTTTGTAAATATTATTTTAAAGATTATGTGTAATCTTAACATAGCATAAATTTCTACCTTCTGCAAATTTCAATCATAACACAACACAAATCTCAATACTTTCAATCAAATATTAATATCAGAACCAATTCAGCCATTCATTGTTCTATCATTATAATCAAAATTGCAGTCCCTTTTATCATACTTGTTCTTCTGTTTAAAATTTCTAAAAGATATATAAATTTTAGTAAAAATGTATATATTATATATACATAATTCTTCCACTCAGTCTTATGTTTAAAACCATAAGTGTCTTTTAATTCTTTCTAATAACTGTAAATAAGAAAAGTATTGGCAACTATGTCTCTCTATCATCAATTCTTCCGTTGAATTTATTTTGTATTCCCCTTAACAAAATTTGATATTTTGAGCAATTCTTCCAAATATTATGAGGGTTTTTTTCCCTCTCATAAGCAGTGTTAAAAAGAAAGGAGTAAGCAAAAGAGTGACTTTAATAGCTATATAGTTCTGGATCAAATTTAATAGCAGTGTACTTCTGGATCAAATCCAAAAATCTTGAGGTCAGGATGTTAATGGAGCTCTGATGTGGTTGTGTGTGATTTAAGGTAATGAAATTTTTCCTGGGAACTCAGACTCAGCTTTTGTTTTATCTCTTCCAACTGATCTTAATAATTGCATTATGTTTTCATCTTTGTTTGCCACCCAGATGTCCACTGGTAGATGAGAAACCATATAAATTTGTTTAATAGACAAAATAAAATCAATAGAATGTTATCCTTACAGCTACCTCAATCACCAAAGTAACTTTAGAAAGGAATTTTAACTAACTCATGTCATCAGACTAAATATTTCAAAATTAAGCAATGTACTAAGCAAATATAGAATGTGAGCTAAAGACAGAATCTGAGTCTCTGGCATATTTTATTCAGTCTGGTTGCAAAGAACATTTTAACCTAATCAGGTCAACGGGGCAACATACTGAAAATATTAAAATAGTTTCACCAATAGGAAAGTATTGCATTAAATAGATAATGAAAATGGCATTAAATAAAAACAATTGTGCCATCAGGCCAACAATATTTTGGAACAAACATCCTTTTTAGCAAATTGAACAGGATGGTCAGACCTACCCTAGCACTAACTGGCTGGCTTTCAACATTGCAAAGTGAAGCAATACCTCTTAGTTTTAAAGAGGTTTTTTTTAAAGATGGTTAAATCTAGTGTGATAGTCACCAAAGTACAATAATAGCATTAAAATAAACTTTCTCCTACAGCAAAATAACAAAGGTGGGGAAACAAACAGTCAGAATACTGTAGCTTATCACTAACTTCTATTTATCATTTGTGTTGACTATTACTATGCTCAGCAAGTACAATAGAACAGCAGTCATCAGCAATGCAGTCTCAAGAGCAGAGAAAAAATATACTGAAGAGAAGGGCAGAGAAATAAATGGAGGCAAGAACTGAAAGGTCAAATAGGTTAGATCCACAAAGTCCTGATGGAGAGTCAGCTAACTGAGACAGGCTAATAGAGAAAGGTAGAAGGTATGAGTGGTTTGACCCTACAAATTTGTATCAGATTTTCTGTCACTTTTAAGGTAAGAAGCTAATTGAAGCTCTTAAAAGGTTAACTAAACCCATGCATTTTAATTTCTTAACTCTACTACATGGAAATGAAAAGTGCTATTCTATAAAGAAATGGGAAGGATTATATATTGTTTTGATAGCCAGTTGTAGTATAAACCTGTATTTAAGGCATATAAATAAGTATTGCAGACTAAAATAAGATCCTGTTCTCATTAATGTACCATGTATCAAGATAGAATCATACACAAACACAGTACTGAACAGGCAAGAAGAAACAATTATTGAATAATGTTGAATAATACTGATTATCTTCCTTTCTAAAAGTACCATATGCAGTTGATATAAAAAGTCTATACATCCCTGTTAAAATGCCTGGTTTTTGAGATGTAAAAAATCAGACCAAGATAAATCACTTCAGAATTTTTTTCCACCTTTAATATAACATATAAGCTGTACAGTTCAATTGAAAATTGAACTAAAATCTTTTAGGGGGAAAATAAAAATTAAAAAAATCACAATAATGTGGTTGCTTGGGAGCACACCTTTAAACTGATATTTTGTTGAAGTGCCTTTTGATTTTATTCAGTTTTTTTGGGTAGGAACCTGTCACCAAAGCACATCTTGGTCTGGGAATCTTTGCCCACAATTCCTTGCACAAGGCACTCCAAATCTGTCAGATTGCAAGGGCCTCTCCTGTGCATAGCCCTCTTCAGTCACCCCACAGATTTTCAATTGGATTCAGGTCTGGACTCTGGCCATTCCAAAACTTTGATCTTCTTCTGGTGAAGGTATTCTTGTGTTTATTTGGAGGAATGCTTTGGATCATTGTTGTGTTGAAAGGTGAATATTGTCTTCATCTTCAGCATTCTAGCAGAGGTCTGGAGGTTTTGTACCAAAATGACTGGTATTTGTAACTGTTCATAATTCCTTCCACCTTGACTAAAGGGCCAGTTGCAACTGAAGCAACTGAAGAAAAGCAACCCCAAAACATAACGCTGCCACCATCATGCTTCACTGTGGGTATGTTGCACTTTTGGTGATGTACAGTGTTGTTTTTACACCAAATATATTTTTTGGAATTATGGCCAAAAAGTTTAAGCTTGGTCTCATCAGACCATAACACATTTTCAAATATGGTTTTGTTAGGCTTGATGTAGGTTTTTGCAAAATGTAGTCAGAGGTGGATATTTTTCTAGAAAGAAAACATATCTTGTCAACCGATCCCACAACCCAGGTATATGAAGAATACAGGAGATTATTGTCACATGTAGTACACAACCAACATACTTGCCAGTGGTAGTATTCTACCAGTTCAGCCCTTTCTGCCAAGCTGGTAGCAGCAATGAGCAGTGGCGACTGAACTGATTCTTTCTGCCACTCTGCTGTTGGGCCAATCTGCTCATCTGTGCTCCCATACTCACCTTTTGTCATGCCCTGTTAGAATCTGACTCCAAGGGAGAGGAGGAACAGCCGACAGGGAGTGGGAGTGTGGCTCCGGAGGTTGTGGAGGAAACTGAGGAAGGGCACAGGCCGGCTGGGCATTCAGGGAAGATCCAGGCTCATCCCCTCTTCATCCTAGGGCACGCAGGGAGGAGCAGATAAGGGAGAAACGTAAATGGTGTGGTCGATGGGGGAGGAAAGGGCCTTGATCCCTTTCATGGGCTGCAGCTGTGAGGACTATTTAAAAGGACAAACTGCACATGGGCCAGTGCTGGAAGCAAAGCATGAAAATATTTCTAGTCTGTCAGTTCTTACCTGAGTTCTGGCGTCCTTCCCAGTGTGTGTATTTTGATATCTGTGGATGTCTTCAAGCCCTTATCCTGCCTTGTTTCATTAATTCTTCAGTGGGGTTTGTGTTGTTTTTTTTCTATTTATAATTTATATGTATTTTGAGTTTGAACGGAAGTTCTTCCTTTTTGCAGCTGTTTGTGGGGGAGTTTTTTCTCCAGTCAATGATAATTGGACCTTTAAAGCCAAGTTGAAGGAATTAAAGCGACTTCACCTATTTTTGTGACTTTGTTGCTTTTGTATCTCATCCTGGGTCATCACACCTTTATTCCCTGCTTTTGATGTGCAGCTGTTTTGCGTGGCACAGCAGAGTGCTGCACGGCAGCTGCTGAAGCGACTGGGAGAGTGCAGGCTTGCAGGAGGTGAGTTGGAACGTCTCTGCGCCTGCGCAAACACCTTTGTGCCTATGCAAAGTGCTCATTTGGCATGCGTATGCACGCAAAGTGTGTGCACGCGCACAAAGTGCACCCACCAAGCCACGCCCACCGAACCGGTGGTAAAACTTTTTGAATCCCACGACTGGCATGTACTGACTACTATTTAACATCAATTTGAATGTGATTGGTTAATTCTGAAGCCAGCCATATCTCTACTTATAAGACAGTACACACCTATGCAACATTTTGTACCTATTGTACATTTTTGCACCTATTGTACATTTTATTGTGCAATATTTTCCCCTAAAAGACTTGAGTTTGTTTTCAATTGTATTCTACAGCCCATATATTATATTAAAGGTGAAAAAACATTCTGAAGTAATTCATTTTGGTCTCATTTTTTTACATCTCAAAAAACTGGGATTTTAACAGGGGTGTACAGACTTTTTATATCCACTGTAAATTGCTAGAAGTGGGGAAAGTCATCACTGATTTAGAAGCTGAAAGAATTGGTCTAAGAGTCACTGTGGAAATATGTGATGCAAATTAAACCCTGTGACAACTTCCAGTCATTTAACAGGATTGGAAAGGAATTAGCAAATAGCCTACCAAGCATGATAATTATATCAGCTGAAACAGGCACAACTAGGATGTGATCAGTTTGGCTTCAGCTGTTATCTACAGTTTTTATGCATGAAAAAGTTGTGGGGAGAAGAGGGCAATCCTTAAAAATAATGTAAGCTGCTTAGAATGCCATAATAGTTTCTTACAGCATTTAAATCCACTTTGAACATTAGCATTATGAGACCTCAATAGATATTGCAAACTACTATCATAGAAAGTATGGGTTTGTATGAGCATGCAGTTATGTGACACCAGAAAAATGAATTTGCTTTTTCTATTACTTCAGATGAAAGGTGACAGATCAGGTTGAAAGAATGAGCACTAAGGATAAAGAAATTTTGGAAAAGTAAGAGAAACTTTTCATGACTGCAATAGTTGTCATTGGATCATGAACTAGGTATATCCACATAATTGATCCGTGATCCCAGTAGAAGAGAATATATGAAGCTCAGAATTGAATTGTAGAGTCCTTGGTATACTCTGAGTTTGATTGTTTGCTTGTAGATGTTTCATCATATGGGCTACTGTGTCCTTTAATTTACTTAAAGATGTTTTGGAGGAGTTTAGTTGGTCTATATCAGTGATGGCTAACCTTTTCGGCACCAAGTGCCCAAACCGCACATGTGCACACCCCCAAAATGCAACGCACATGCATCCCCTGTGCATGAGTCCCACCCCTGTGCATATGCATGTGTCACCTGTGCATGCACTCCTCACCCCGCCCCTGCATGCGCCCCTCCCTCCACGCATGTGTGGCAGAGACCCAAAGACCAGCTGGCTGGCAGGAGGCATGTGTGCATGTGTGACAGAGCCGAGGTGGGGCGATGGCTCAAATGCCCACAGGGAGGGCTCTGCGTGCCACCTGTGGCATGCATGCCATAGGTTTACCATCACAGGTCTATATGCTATGATGATGTATAATAGTCTTCTGGTTGTTTTTGAGATATTTCTGATGTATGGCAGTATAATCCCTTTTCATAGCTTGTGCTTGTTGTCCTCTAGTGGATTGTGTGTTCAGGCACTTTTTTGATAAAATTGCATGAGTATCCATTTTGTTTATGTTGTATAAGCAATGTTTCCCTTTTTTGGTGTTTTGGTTTGCTGCAGTGAATTTGTACTTGTCTGAATGATGTTCTTGCACAACTTCTCTTATGGGAGGTTGGGTTGTTACTTGGATAATGAAGAATTGGTTAAGTCATTTTTCAATAGATTAGTTTCTAATCTGCTATCAATTCCTCTACTTATAAGGATATCCAGAAAGGAGTAGTTTGCTTTCTTTTTCCCTTGTGAATTTTATTAGTCTGAAGATAGTGTTTATTGTTTCATGCATTTTCTCTAGTTCTTTTTTTATTATGATGTAGTTGCCATATACATACCAGAATCATTGATCCTTCTCATTTTGTATTGAGAGAATCACACTCATTTGGTAACAAGAATGTCAAGCCTTAATGAAACTTGTAGAACATGTGTCAACAGCAGTCCTAATTCAAAATTGTTTAATGATTTCATGGGGCTTTCCACTGTAGCCCAGTAATTCATGTAATTAGTTCTCTGCATATCTGGATTGAAAATAGGGACCACTGTGATTCCTGTAGCCCACTGATTTAAATGGGGCTATGCCAACGCAAATATGTTTCTGAATTATTAGATACTTTTGCAATCATGCTGGCTGAGGATAATGGGAGATGGTCCAACACATCTGGAAAACATGAGATTACAGAAGGCTGCTTGAACTTTAAAACTAGCTGGTATTAAGATGTCAGTCAGAAACAGTATTTGAATTAAGAGTGACCTCTGTGCTCTTTGAGTATATGCAAATAATCAGTATTTCCATTGCCAAACCATTTAAACCCATTTTAAAATACATTTAAGATTACAGTGGGTAGCTGGAAGCATTTTCAAAAGTCATTAGAAACCATAACCCTAACCTTAACCCTAACCACAGGCATATTTACATCTTTGCTGGCCTGTAGTATTTTCAGAGAACCACTTATTTATATATTTAGCATACGGCATATCGTACATGGACTACTGACTATATTAACATTTCACCTAGAAAACCACTACAGAATCACTAAACAATTGTCACTTATCCTTTCTGAATATTAGATGAGCACAGAAAACTGTCAGCTAATCATTGCCTACTTGCTAGCCAATAGCTGCAAGTCTTACTCTGCTCTCTCTGTGCTAAGCACACTTCTTTTCCAGCTCTTTATTTATTTATTTTTAAACCAGTGTTTCCATGTTTGAGCTGGTGATAAACTGAGGTGCCTTTCAAACTAATCCATGGTGACAAAGAGCTGTGGTGGTGCAGTGGTTAGAAAGCAGTACTGCAGGCTACTTCTAACTGCCAGCTGCCAGCAGTTTGGCAGTTCAAATCCCACCAGGCTCAAGATTGACTCAGCCTTCTACTATTCCGAGGTGGGTAAAATGAGGACCCAGATTATGGGGCAATATGCTGACTCTCTAAACTGCTTAGAGAACGCTGTGAAGCAGAATATAAGCCTGCATTTAAATACTCAATCATGTCAGCATGCTGTTGTGATCTGGAAATAGCCAAGAATCACCTGCATTGTCACACCATCCCTTTAAACACAAGCTAACAATATGCTGCTGTTTCCAAAGTAACATTTGCTGCATTGAAGCAGAATTTCCTTGTGCATGCAAAACATGAACAAAGTGCAGAAATCAGAATTCCTTGCACTTGTAATCCCTTGGTTACAACTTTATATGATTAATGAAGAATCAACTCACTCAAGTACAGCGTCAACATCATGCTGCTGTATGCTGAGCTGGAGATGCAATTAAACCAGTCTAGAGGCTGTAAAAGATTGGATAAAACAAAAGAGTCTGAAACTGAACCTTGAAAAGACGGAGTTACTATGTATATATAAATTGTTCCATGTAAAATCCTCATGTGATTCCAGCTCATGCATTGGATTTATATTGGGTCACACTCATCTTGAACAGCAAGCCTATGAATTGGGGGAGGGAGAGTTCCTAGTAGACTGATAACCCCTATTGGGGATCACACTGACTGAATAATTTTTGGGTGGGGGGGAGTTCCCACCTGGATTCATAACTCTTGATTAATCAGTTGTGGTCAGTGAACCTTTTCTCCATTTTAACTGCTTTATAGTTGCAGTTCTTTTTGGAGGAAAATACCCTTATGATGGTGAATAATTCTCTCAGGATTTCTAGGTTAGACCTTTTTGGAGCTGCCTTTGAAGAAACTTTTGTCGTTTCATTCAATCCTGTTCTATTTTCTGAGACTGCCTGGAAAAGTCCCTGCAGTTTTCTTTCCAATGTTGTTCAGAAATAGTTGGCCATTGCTTCCTTTCTAAGGTTGAGGGGAAGTGATTGGCCCAAGGTCACCCATCTAACTTTGGGTCAGAGGAAGAACTCATGATTTTCTGGTTTATAGCCAGATACTTTAACCACTACACCAAACTGGCTCTTTTGAACAAACTGCAGTTAGTAAAAAAAACAGTTGCCATTGGTGAGAGAAGTACCAACAGAATAATATTAGATTTGTAGACAATGGTCCATAAGAGGTTTCTTGGTGCATCTGTAAATACTATAAAGTACTGTAAAGCCATTGATGGTTTGGCTCTCAATTATGTCTGGGATCATATCTCCCAAATAGAACCTATCAGTTCTATTTTTTTCTTGTGGGGATGTGTGGGTTAGGTTTTCACACCATGTGAGGTTCAGAGGCTGGAGCCAACAGGTTGCATTGTTTATCTGTTGTTGTGAAATGGTTTGCCCCAAGGTCAGTTTGGCCCCTTCACTGATGCATTTTATGAAAGCAGTTAAATGCTCTTATTCCACTTGGTATTTGGGAATTAGGGAATTGGCTTTGGATCTATAAATACATTTACACATGTCTGAGGGCTGTTTTTTTAATTAATATGGGATTTATTGACTACTTTTATTGCATTGTTACTGCTATAAGCAGCCCAAAGTCTTGGGATAGGGTGATATATATATACTTTTGCAAGATCTCTTTTTAATAACAAAAATTGATATACTTTTTATGGCCAGGGGCTGTAGTTAACATTCTTAAGAAGAGATTTTTTTTTCCTGTTTCTGCTGTGGTGGGGAGATTTTTTTTCTTGTTTTTGTAAACTATATTTTAGGGTCTTACTGACTTTTGGCAAATTCAGCAGTGTGGTAAGATTAACCAGCAACCAGTTCCAAAAGAAGGGGGAAGAGATTGGGAAAACAGGTTGCCCATATCTACTAAAAACAAGAAAAGAAAGGTATAAGATGAACCTAAGATGAAAGGAAATTTCAATTAACTGATTGCCTTATTTGAAATATAACAATCTGCTATAGAAATCTGAATATTCTAATGTATTTTCTGAATCCTCTGGCATCATAATGAATGTTCAAATATGTCTATTCATAAATATGTGAATAGACATATTTGAACAATATAATCCTAAGTAAAACGATAACTTAAGAAAATACTGGCTGGAACATGCAAATGTTGCCTTCCAGTTCTAAAATCGCTAGCAACTAGTAATTCGAGAACCATCCACAGAAAATTTGCCAATGTCTCATCTATAGTTTCTGATTTACCTTGTTCCCAGCCCTGTGAAATCTAATATTTGTATGGTCTTTTAAATTATCAGGAAAGTGCTTACTCTGCCCACTTTCAAATTCTGTGGGTGGTTCAAATTACAACAGCCATTCATTTGTGTAATTAAAAAAAATAAAATATTATTTTAAAAATAAAGCAACAAAAAAACAGGAAAAGGAAGCAATGACTGATTGTATCTTCAGCCATGATATAACTGGCAATGGGCTGCCTGAGCAGATGCAGTGAAGGGTGGGGAGGAAACTAATTACCTAGGCAACAGAGGAAGACAACAGTTGGAAGTCTGTTGAGGGAGAGAGATACAAGATAGGGCTGCTGAGAAAGATTAAACACACTTTTTGAGATCTGTGGGAAAAGTTCTAGAGTTAACAGCCTGAAACTCATTCTCGAAGAATGAGAATGAATCATCCCTGTGGGCACCACCCCCCACCCATAAAGATCTGAATGGAGCTATCAGTATGAAGTGAGATTTTTGTTTGCTTGCTTGCTCGCTTGTTTTAAAAGAATACTCCGTAATGGGAATGGAAGCTTGTTCTTATGTATGCAGAGTTTGAATTGATTGGTTGTTCTTGTAAAGTGTTTGAAATCATTGGTTAAAAAGTGTGGGAAAACCCTGCACTCTGATTGGCTGTCAGCCGAGGCAGCCGGCTATATTTAGCTGCCTCGGCTAAGCCAAATTGGGTCCGTTCTGAGCTGAAGTCACAATAAAACTTAAGAGCTGAAGCACTCCGTGTCTGCCTCTCTATGCAAACTTAACACTGGTGACGAAGGTGGGATTCCCCTGAAGAGAAGGCAACAGAAGCAGAGCAAGATGGCTGCGCTGAACACCCCCCCAGACCCGTTCGATCCGATGGCAGAAGACTGGGAGTTGTATGCAGATCGTTTCCAAATGTATCTGGAGGGAAATGATCTGGCCGCCATTTCCGAGCAGCGGAAGAGGGCGGTCTTTCTCACATACTGTGGTCCGGCAGTTTTCAAGATGGCGAAGGCACTAGCGGGAGCAGCAGACGTGAAGGTAATGGCATGGCCTGATCTGGAAAGGCTGTTAAGAGCCCATTACACGCCACAAGTATCGTGCCTCATTAAGAGACACGAATTTTATCATCGTGATCAGGGGGAAAACAAAAGCGGTAATGACTTCGTGGCAAGTTTAAGAGACATTGGGGGTGAGTGCGAATTTAACAGTTTAGAGGAGGCCATGCGCGACCGTTTGTGTTGGGCCTTAAAGACAAGGTATTACAGAGCAAGTTATTAATGAAACCTAAGATCACGCTGAAAGAAGCTATAGAAGAAGCATCTTCAGCAGAAGCTACCAAATCCTCAGCAGCAGCCATGAGGAAGATGAACAGGGCCACGAGCCATTCTGAGGGGGAAAAGATGAACTAGATTCTGAGTCAGATTGCAGTGAGGTGGAGGAAGGAATTTACAGACTCAGAATGGAGCGGAAAAGAAAAGACCTGGGAAGAAAGAGGCAAGACTTCTACTGCAGAGGTTGTGGGGGAAGCCTCCCATGCACTGAATGCAAGTTTCTAGACACCATTTGCCTCCATTGTCAAAAAAGAGGGCACCTAGCAAGAGTCTGCAAATCATCCAGAACTCCACCAAACAGAAGGAAGTTTGCTGCAAACAAAGACAAAGAATTCAAGCCAAACAACCTCAGTGAGAAAATGGGGCGCAGCACAGAAGCAAATGGGAAGAATGAAACTCATCAGACAGTAACTATTGGTCATTCATCTTCTTTAAATAACAGAAAAGTGCATGTCAAGGTACTTATTGAAGGAAGGCCTTGCCAAATGGAAGTGGAGTCAGGCTCATACCTATCTATGGTGTCATGGGACACTATTCAAAGACTGTTACCAGATATTCAGAAGACTCACTTCAAGAAGCAGGCATTGACTCTTAAAGACTACCAAGGGAACAAGATGCCAGTAGTTGGAACAAGAGAATTCAACGTGAAGTTCAAAGGCCACACCAAATGCCTACCCCTGACCATCATGGACAAGGATCGCCCAAGTTTGCTGGGACTTGAATGGTTCAACCCGCTGGGCATCGAGGTGACTGGCATCAATCATGTGAGCAACACTGAGTGGGAAGAGGCCTTGAAGTCTGAGTTTCCAGGGGTCTTCAGCGACGGATTAGGCAAGTACTTGGGGACCCCTATCACTTTCAATCTAGATCCCAAGGTGCAACCAATCTGTTTAAAACCCAGAAGGGTTCCATTTGCCTTAAAGGAAAAAATTGATGCACAATTAGATAAACTAATAGCTCAAGGGGTTTTAGAGCCCACTGACCACTCCAGGTGGGAGACACCCATAGTCACACCAGTCAAGGCTGATGGGTCAGTAAGGATCTGTGGAGATTTCAAGGGGACATTGAACCATGCGCTACAACAGAGCGCATATCCAGTTCCAGTGCTGCATCATTTATTACATTATCTTGGCGGGGCACAGTCTTCAAATTGGACCTGGCCCAGGCATATCAACAGTTAACAGTTGATGATGCAACTGCAGAGGCCCAAACCATTGTAACCCATAGAGGTGCTTTCAAATGCAAAAGGTTACAATTTGGAGTAAGTGTGGCACCAGGCATTTTCCAAAGCCTTATGGAAAGGATGTTACAAGGGTTGCCTGGGGTGGTGCCTTATTTTGATGACGTTTTAATCTCTGCTGAAAATGACACTCAGTTACATGAGAAACTCAGAGAAGTCCTAACCAGATTCAAAAAAGAGGGGTTAAAAGTCAAAGAAGACAAATGCACACTTACAACTGACAAAGTAGAATTCTTGGGCTACATGATTGATAAACATGGCATCCACCCCACAGAAGGCAAGGTCCAGGCAATCAAAGAAGCCCCCAGGCCAAAATGCAAAACAGACTTGCAAGCATTTCTGGGACTCATTAACTTCTATCATATGTTTCTACCTCAGAAAGCAACCACTGCAGAACCCCTACATAGATTACTGGATAAAAAATCTGCATGGGTCTGGGGCAGAAAAGAACAAGCTGCATTTAACAATATTAAGAAACAAATCACTTCTGATTGTGTCCTGATACAATTCTCTGAGAATTTGCCTGTTGTACTAACTTGTGATGCATCCCCTTTTGGAGTGGGTGGGTGTTGAGCCACGTGCTTCCCAGTGGAAGGGAAGCCCCTATTGCATTTTACTCTCACACTTTGACCAAAGCAGAGAGAAATTATAGTCAATTGGACAAGGAAGCTTTGGCTATTGTGGCAGCTGTCAAGAAATTCCATGAGTATTATATGGGAGAAGATTCACCATTGTCACAGATCACAAACCTCTTTTAGGCATTGTGGCAGGGGACAAGCCAACACCAACAATCCTGTCACCAAGAATGCTGAGATGGACTGAATTTCTTGCTGCTTATTCATACAAACTCATCCACAGGCCTGGAAAAGACATTGAGCACGCAGATGCTTTGAGTCGCTGCCCACTTTCTACACACACTGAGGACCCTGCTCCTGAGACTTACACCTTTTTTCTAGAAACTGTTGCCAAGCTTCCAGTACATGCTGCTGAAATTGCCAGAGAAACTGCCAAAGACACTTTATTGGCTCCTATTGCAGGCTGGATTAAAAACGGTTGGCCACTACAAGATCTACCTCAAGCTTCCCAACCTTTTAAATCCAGACAAACTGAATTATCTGTCTTAAAGGGATGTATTTTGTGGGGTAACAGGGTGGTTATTCCTGCAAAATTACAGAAAGAGGTTTTGGAAATGTTACATGAGGGTCATCCGGGTATTGTCAGAATGAAGGGATTGGCCAGGAGTTATGTATGGTGGCCTGGTATAGACAAAATGGTTGAAACCTGGGTTGCATCCTGCCCAAACTGTCAGCAAGTAAGGCCTGCTCCACCTCTCGCCCCCAAACATGAGTGGGAATGTCCTAGGGGGCCATGGTCCAGGATCCACATTGATTTTGCTGGCCCTACTAGGGGGCACACATTCCTCATTGTAGTTGATGCATACTCCAGATGGTTAGAAGTCATTCCCATGGGTTCCACCACAGCAGAAGCTGTCATCAAACAGCTTAAGAAACTTTTTGTAACTCATGGGTTACCTGATGTACTTGTTTCTGACAATGGTCCTCAATTTACTGCTAACATTTTTGAATCCTATTTAGCACAGCAGGGTATTCGTCATGCCCTTACTGCACCTGGGCATCCTTCGGCTACTGGCCATGCTGAACGCATGGTCCGATTTACCAAGGAAAAACTCCAGCAATTGGGTCCAGGGGACATCACTGAGAAAGTTGAAAAACTACTCAGCGTCCAACACATCACTCCTAGTCCATCCACTAACTTAACCCCAGCTGAGCTTTTAATGGATAGAAAACTCCGGTCTACCCTGGACCACCTTCACCCCACTTACGCACCCACGCTCCCTTAGATTCCACCAGCAAGACTCGTACATTCAATGTGGGTGATTCTGTTTATGCTAAAAACCTTGTAGGTGAACCACTATGGATTCCTGCTGAAGTAACCCAGATCACAGGCCCCAGGTCTTACAAGGTTCAAACTGAAAATGGTCTCTTGTGGAGTAGGCACATAGATCAGTTAAGGTCCAGACTATCTCTGGAGCATCGCCCTTGCTCCTCTCCAGATTCCAGGCCCGCTGCCTCTTCTAGAGGGGAAGGGGGAGATAATGAAGGTAATCAGCAAGTGAGAATCCACCCCATGTGTAATGAGCTGACTCGACAGGAAACATCTCAAAACCTGTCAGGGTGCCAAAATCCAATCTTACAAATGGAAGATTGTGATTCACTACCAGATTTGGGGGGTGACATTGGGTTGGAGATGGATTGGGAGGAGAAACCAAGTTGTAGTAACAAATCAGGTTCTACTAGTACAAGTAGTCCTAATAAGGAAATGTTGACAGATACATCTCCTTCCTCACCAAGTGAGATTCCCAAAACACCTGAACCACGTAGGTCTCAACATACCCATAAAAGCCCTATCTATTTACAAGAGTATGTTAGATAGATGGGGTTTGAGTATGGACTAAACCTAGTGGGGAGGGGTGTTATGTATGCAGAGTTTGAATTGATTGGTTGTTCTTGCAAAGTGTTTGAAATCATTGATTAAAAAGTGCGGGAAATCCTGCACTCTGATTGGCTGTCAGCCAATCTCTGATTGGCTGCCTCGGCTAAGCCAAACTGGGTCCGTTCTGAGCTGAAGTCACAATAAAACTTAAGAGCTGAAGCACTCCGTGTCTGCCTCTCTATGCAAACTTAACACTTGTATTAAAGACTATCGGTTATTTTAGCTATTCCAAATTAGGGAGATTAAGGATTTCTCTTCCTCATACTGAAACTGGGTCTCTCTTCCATGGGCAGAACCCAGATTAGGAAATTAGGAAAATCAAAGCAGATTGACATGAGAAAGTTCCTTCTGAATGGAGACCGACAGCGTTTGAATCAATGTAGCTGTTTTCTATGTATAGCAGAGAGATTTTCTAGAGCTGCAAAACTATCCATTCCACCCTCTTCTAAAATAAATATTGTGGTAGCATAAGGGGAAAAAATAAAAGATATGATGAATGGAAGGGGGCTGTTCATATGATTATCTCTCTGTAGTGAATATGAATCTCTTTAGAACTATAATAATCTTCTTGATTGTAGTGTTGAAAGAATTTCTTCCCTGTAGTTTATTACCTACCCAGGTCAAAACATCAGACACCATAAACAGAGTTCAAGAATTTTATTCAGAACACAAAAGAAAAGCATAAATGCAGCTGATTCCTTCTGAGGGGTGCAAAAACATTTTATAGTCAGTGTAAACAACTAGTTTGTACATGTCTACTCTAGAAATTTAAAGTTTTACTTTCCTAATAAGGACTAGCCTAATTTCTCACACACTAATTGGCATAGTTTATTTCTGTTGCTATGATCTTACCATTTGTTCTTACATTCTTTTTTTCATCTATATAGCAACTGTTTTGCTTGTGTGTAATAGTAAGGAACTACTTTCTTTCTAAAATTGCATTAGTGTGACTTTTTAATTACTAATAATTATTTACAGTTGTAGCAATAACTATTTTCTAACACTATTGATGCCAAACTAGCCAACTGAATATAATTTAACCTGGGCAGGAATAAGTTTCACTCACAGGATGAACCAAGAAAGATATTGTCAAAAGATAGATTGCCAAGAGATGTAAGTTCCCATTTTAAAATTTAGCAGTTTTTCTATTTTTGTTACTAATATATTTCAGGCAGCATTCAGTCAACAAGTCTTGACTTAGTACAATACAATATGCCAAAAAGCTTCTAATTTAACTTTAGCTATTTTTAGATTTACTGCTTTCAGTAGATTTTCAGAAGTATGTCTTGTAAGTTGACATTCTGACATGTAGGGTAATAAGCATGTAGTATCAACAGCTCTTAGATTCCTCTTTTCACTTCTGCCATGCATACATTAAATGTTCATGATATTCACATCCTTTGTCACCTTTGAAATGGTGACAAGCTCCAAAATTCTGTTACAAAATCTAAACTTCAAAAATCCAATCAAGCAAGCAAAAGTGTTTTTATATTTCTGACACAATTTTAAGCCATTTGGCTTATCTCAGTTCCACAGTTACCTTTTCACTAGAATCTGTAGTGAAAGAAAACCAGAAACAAAAAGAACAAAGGATTTTTCTGCCATTTTGTTGTTCCCTGTCAATGCAAAATAGTCACTAATATATAATCCTTCCAGTAATTCTGTAGAGAAACCTCTGCTGGAATTTATGGTATACTTGAACAACATTGTATAATGGTTCTTACAAGCAGTGGCTCATCCAGTTCTAATACTATTTAGATTTCAATTAAAAATATAAAGAAGATTTTGAATGCTACAAAGTAAAGCACCTCCCTGGGGTATTTTCATTGTTTTCAAGAATGTCTCAGGTTCCACATGGGATATAAAGACATTCTTTGGAAATAAAAATGGTAGAGGGCTGTAACTTAATGCTTTGTCTGGAAGGTACCCAGAAAAAAGGCAAAGATAAAAGGAACGGTTTGCTATAATGCCAGAGGGAGCAGTAGGAAGCAATCACATCAGAGTTATTTATTGTTGTATGAGTGTCTTATGACTAACTACATTCCCTGTGGAAACTATTTTGTGAACATTCAGCTCATCATGGAGGCCATTTTGTAACTTTCAGTTGTTTCCTCTCAACATTTTAAATTCCTGTTACACTGTGAGAACATGCCTTGTTTTTGATATTATTATTTGTCCCTTTGAGTTAATGTTGACTCTTAGTGACTGTCTGGAAAAAAATCTCTGGAGTTTTCTTGACAAGATTTCAAATATGGTTGTCATTGCCTGCTTCCTAGAGCTGAGAAAGAGTAACTAGCCCAAGGTCACACATCTGGCTTTGGGCCCAAGGAAGGATTAGAACTCATGGTGACCTGGTTTCTAGACTAGTGCCTTAACCATCACACTAAACTAGATGTCTATTATAATTCAACAGTATAGGCTGTTCTCATGGCATGCTTATTAATCAGCCCTCACACATAATATTGCTCCTCCCACTTATCAGCACACTAAAAGCCATGGCAATACATTTATTTTAGTGTTCTGTTGTGCAAAATACCATAGCTATGTGAAAATTGCACCTTTTACTGATCAGATTTTCTGCATTTGTCTATTCATCTTAAATTGTCTCCCCTGGCTTTGAAGATGAAAGTACTTTTTTATTTTTTAGTCCTGTTAACAATACAGAATTAATTTAAAACCTAAAAGAACAGAATTAATCCTTTTCTCACAGAATGATCAATTAGCAACAATATCTAGAAAGAGCTGATAAGGATTATTTAACACTTCTTATGGCTTAAAAAAGGAACTAGCCTTATTTCCCAATAGATATTTATATCTATCCAAAACAATGGTTTAATATATTTTCTACAGGTAGTCCGTGATTTACAACTGTTCGTTTAGTGACCATTCAAAGTTGCAACAACACTGTAAAAAATTACTTGTGATGTTTTTCACATCTACAACCACTGCAGCACCCCCATAGTAATTCAGATACTTGGCAACTATTCATATTCATTCACGTAACAACAGTGTCACTAACTTAAGAACTGCAGTGATTCACTTAACTGTGGCAAGAAAGGTCGTAAAATGTGGCAAAACTCACTTAACAAATGTTTCATTTAACAACAGAAATTATGGGCTCAGTTGAGGACTGTCTGTACAATATTTGTAGGTTAAAAAATATTGAAACAATATACATTAAAATGCATAAAGTAACTATAGGTCAAAGTTTTTCCAGGGGAAAAATATTAAAATGCTTGTAAAGATAAAGAAGAAAAACAATTCTCATATGACATTTACTGAAGGAAGGTCTGTGCCTAAAACACATAATGTTAGGTACTCCTAGATATCCGGATGATAGGTGCCACTGCAAAGAAGGCCAGCTTAGTCATGATGGCTAAGTAGATTCTCCAAATGGTTGTCATGGGGATCTAAAGATAGTTAATTTGCTGAAGACATTGAAAAGAAGGCAGAGGCTGTTTCTAAGTTCCAACTGCCAAATTTTTCTTAAAAGCTCAGATGCCAAACTTGATCTTTAACAAGCACAGCAAACGCATTTCTGAGGGAAAAATAGAGAGGATTGCAGAGAGAAAGAAAACACATAGAAATATGTGTATTTATACAATACATATAAATCCAGAATAATATGTTTGCTTACATGCGTAATTGGATACGTTATATCAAACTCTGCTGTCCCATAATACCATCAGAACAAACCAACCAAACCAACTCTGTCAAGGACCTTGGAGTACTCATCTCTAATGATCTAAGTGCTAGAGCCCACTGTAACTACATAGCCAAAAAGGCATTAAGAGTTGTTAACCTAATCCTACATAGCTTTTTCTCTGATAATACCACACTATTAACTAGAGCATACAAAACATTTGCTAGACCAATACTTGAATACAGCTCATCAGTCTGGAACCTGCATTATGTATCTGATATTAATACAGTTGAGAAAGTCCAGAAATATTTCACAAGAAGAGTTCTACACTCCTCTGCTCGTTGCAGAATACCTTATGCCACCAGACTTGAGGTTCTAGACCTAGAAAACCTAGAACTACGCTGCCTTCGGTCCGATCTAAGTATAGTATATAAAATCATACATTGCAATGTCCTACCTGTCAATGAATACTTCAGCTTCAACCATAACAATACAAGAGCACACAATAGATACAAACTCAAGGTAAACCGCACCAAACTTGATTGCAGGAAATACGACTTCAGCAACAGAGTGGTCAATGTCTGGAATACTCTACCTGATTCTGTGGTTTCTTCCCCAAACCCCAAAAACTTTAACCTTAGACTGTCTACTATTGACCTCACCCCTTTCCTAAGAGGCCTGTAGGGGGAGTGCATAAGCACACCAACGTGCCTACCATCCCTGTCCTATTGTTTCTTTTTATTTTTCTTATATGTATCCATTTCATGTATTCATAACTATGTTTATACTTATACCTGTTATCTAATAATTGCTTGACAAAATAAATAAAATAAATAAAAATAACAATCCCCCCCAAATTAAACGACTTAAAAGTCTTCCAACCAATTAATAATAATAACTAGACAACCCATGCCCCATTGGGTTATTGTTTCAGAGGTACTTCCTTTCCTGACCAGAGAAACAAAACAACCACAAGTAGGCCAAAAAGTAATAGGAAAGAAAGAGACATTCAACTTTGTGCCTGGAGTTTTCTTATGGAAAGCTGGCATGCAGCATAAGAAAACATTTGCAAAAATATATTTTTGACAATATTCATAGAATCTGGATGCTCATATAGATCTGAAAAATAGTCAAAACAGTCTGCCTATTCTCAAATAAATGTTACATGTTAACAGTAATTGGAAGAGGGAAAGGCTAGTTGTCTAGATAAAATATTCATGTTTTTGGAAATGAAAGGGGAAGCCTTAATTTCTTTTTCACAGGATGTTCTCTGTAATCTGGGACATAGAAGAAATGCTGGTGATGAATTCATTAATTCACCAGTCATCATCTTGAGAAGAAACCCAAACTCCAAATTTCATGACCACATTGGTCCTAATTTTGTTTGCTTGGCTTTTTTTCTCGTTCTCTCTATTTTCTCTACTACATAACAGAATTCTAAAGAAGTCAACAGCTTACACACACTTTTTTGATTTTTTTTTGCTTGGTTCTGATAAAAGTTTTGACCAAACCCATATTTAAGTTTTCTTTTCTTTACCAATTGGCTGTCTTTAAAGAAAAAAACTGGTGAAGTTTTCTAAAAGGGTTGCTAGTCATTTCCCATAAAATATGTCTTGTAAAAATTGTATGTTATAGTACTTACCTTTCAGAAATAAATGAAAATTCTCCTCTAGAAAATAAGTGAATTCTTTCCTATAGACCGTAAATAAGTTCCTTAATTTATTATTAATTAATTAATTTATTATTTATTAATTTGACTTGTATGCTGCCCCCTCTCCAAAAAGGACTCGGGGCAGTTCACAACTAAAAACAGAACAATAAATTAATTAACTAAAACAGTATTAAATAAAACAAGCCAAATTCATCTAAAAAACCCTTACTAATTTAAAATATAAAACCACCACCACCACCCCCAAGAGGTCAGCACAGCCCGGCCTGTCCAAATAACCAGGTTTTCAAATCATGGCGGAAGGTGCGAAGGTCAGGGGCCAAACGGAGCCCCAGGGGTAATTGATTCCATAAGGTGGGAGCCGCCACAGAATAGGCCCTCCCCTGGGACACCACCAAATGACACTGAGCCCCTGCCTATGTGCTCGTACAGGGCAGTTGGCATTCGATGCTGGCAGGAGACGCTCCCGCAAATATCCCGGACCCATGCCATGTAGGACTTCGAATGTTAATACCAAAACCTTGAATCTCACCCGGAGGGTGAGACTACTGAGATGGAGGGTTCTATGGCTAATTGACAGCAGTGGGCCAATGGTCTCTCTTTCATGATGAAGAGTTGGTTTTAAGAGACAGCAGATTTATAAGAGGCTGAATTTGGACCTTTGTGTACAACACAGTTTTCTTTCCCTTTCCCTAGGTGCAGACTTTAGAATTTTCTCTATAATACCACTGAATGAGAATCTCCCCACTCAAATTATTGTCGTTCCCTCTCAGGTTAAAAAAAAATCTATACACTACTAAAGCTCTTTAGTCTGTAACCTGTAACTGGGCAAAGTTTTATTTTTTAAAAATTTTGTTCATATTTATATCCTGCCTTCTCCAGAGACTCAGGGAGGCTTACAATTTTGGGGATACAACCCAATGCACTCAGCAATAGCCTTCCTTCCATTGTATATGCCTGCTTATTACTATGTGGCATTTTTACAAAGTCAGCTTATTGCCCCCAACAATCTTGGGTCCTCAGTTTACCTACCCCGAGAGGATGGAAGGCTGAGTCAACCTTGAGCCTGGTGGGATTCGAGACTGCAATAATTACAGGCAGCTGGAACTAAGTGCTAGGCTACTAACAGCCTGCACCACCAAGGCCAAATGGACTTTTACATGAATCAACTTTTGACTTATGACCAGAGGCACCCCAAGTTAAAGTTAATCACTACAGTTGTTAAGTTAGTAACACAGTTGTTAAGTGAATCTGGCTTCTGCATTGACTTTGCTTATCAGAAGGTCACAAAAAGTCATCATGTGACTCCAGGATACTGCAATCCAAATTTTGATCAATGTAATCTGATGATAGTTGGTTCTCCAAGTTAAACAGAAAGTAGCAATCAGCTATCTGCAACCTGTGATCTATATGTATGGAATATTTACAACAATAATAAATTGCTGTGTTTAGTCCTCCAATACATACTTTATGGGAAATGGAATAAGAGAATGTGAAAAAGCTTACGAGCTTCTTGACTTTTTATATGCATAGCACTTTGCTCCTCCTCTTCTATAAACAGGGAATAAAAAACCATCTGCAACTGTAGATAAGGGTATGACAGACTAGATTATTGTTCTTTCTCACATTTTCTTCTGCATCTTTAATTTGACTTAAGTACAGTCATCCCTGTTTAAATATACATGGAGTACATATGTGAAATAGTGTTCCAATGAACTAATACCTACCTGATTTAGACAGTTAATCCATGTTGTGATAGATAACTAAGTCTGATATCTGAAAATGCAATGAATTCCACATTCTGCTTGTCCTTGACTTCAGTTTCCAATTTCATTCAATCTACATTCCAGCTTGAAACCTTCCTATATGTTTTTTTTTTCCTGGAGAAATCATTCCAAAGTTGTTCTGCCACTACTGAGATAGAGGGTTCTATGGCTGCTACCTGCAAGGGGAATCTGGCTAGGACCTCTGATGATAGTATTTCCAGTAGGCTTATAAAACAGGGCAACCTATGAAATGACATGCAACATGAACTCTGCATGGAAGTATGAATCTATGTGTAAAGTGCTAATCCAAAGAACTATATTTATATATTCATAAACCATTCTCTCTAGAATCAAAATCAAAAATATCAAAATCAAAAAGCATAGAATCAAAGTCACATGAAGTAATAATACCCCTTTATAAAGCCTTAGTAAGACCACACCTGGAATACTGCATCCAGTTTTGATCACCACATTACAAAAAAAAAAAGATGTTGAGACTTTGGGGAAAAGTGCAAAGAAGAGCAGCTAAGATGATTAAAGGCCTGGAGACTAAAACATATCAAAAACAGTTGCAGGATTTAGGTTTGGCTAGTCTAGTGAAAAGAAGGACTAGGGGGCACATGATAGCAGTATTCCAGTATTTGAGAGGCTGCCACAAAGAGGAGGGATCAAAGCACCACAGGGCAGGGCAAGAAACAATGGATGGAAACTAATCAAGCAGAGAAGCAGAGAAGGAATTGAGGAGAAATTTCCTAACAGTGAGGACAATTAACCAGTGGAACAGCTTGCCTTCGGACATTGTGGGTGCTTCATCACTGGAGGATTTTAAGAAGAGACAATCACTTGTCTGAAAAGGAATAGGATCTCCTGTTTAAGTAGGGGGCTGGACTTGAAGACTTGCAAGGTCACTTCCAGCTCTACTCTGATTCTGATTCTTTCTTCAATGAATACTGTTAAGTTTGCATAGAGAGGCAGGACGCAGAGTGCTACAGCTCAAAGTTTATTGTGACTTCAGCTCAGAACAGACCCAATTTGGCTTAGCCGAGGCAGCTATATATAGCCGGCTGCCTCGGCTGACAGCCAATCAGAGTGCAGGGTTTTCCCGCACTTTTAAACCAATGATTTCAAACACTTTACAAGAACAACCAATCAATTCAAACTCTGCATACATAACACCCATACTCATAACACCCATACTCATAACATCCATACTCAAACCCCATCTATCTAATATACTCTTGCAAATAGGAGGGGCTCTTACATTTACGTTGCGACCTACGTGGTTCAGGTGTTTTGGGGTTCTCACATTGTGAGGGAGGAAATGTGTCTGTTAACATTTCCTTACTTGGACTTCTAGTATTGTCATAACCTGTTTGGTTACTACAACCTGGTCTCTCCTCCCAATCCATCTCCAACCCAATGTCAGCACCTAAGTCTGGTAGTGATGTGCAATTTTCCATTTGTAAAAATGGTTGTTGGCACTGTGACAGGTTTTGGGATGGTTCCTGTCATGTTAGCTCGTTACACATGGGGTTGATTCTTGCTTGCTGATTACCTTCATAATCTCCCCTTCCCCTAGGAGAGGCAGTAGGTATGGGAACCAGAGAGGAGCAATGGCGATGCTCCTGAGGTAGTCTGGACCGTAACTGATCTATGTGCCTGCTCCAGAGGACACCATCCTCAGTTTGAACCCTGTAAGACCTGGGGCCTGTAATTTGGGTTATCTCTGCAGGAATCCATAATGGTTCACCCACAAGGTTTTTTGCGTAAACAGAATCACCCACAGTGAATGTGCGAGTTTTGCTAGTGGAATCTAGTGGTGCGTTGGGTGCGTAAGTGGGATGAAGGCAGTCAAGGAGAGATCTGAGTTTCCGACCCATCAACAACTCGGCCGGGGTTAACTTAGTTGATGGGTTGGGAGTGATATGCTGGACACTGAGTAGTTTTTCAACTTTCTCAGTGATGTCCCCTGGACCCAATTGCTGGAGTTTCTCCTTGGTAAATCTACCATGCGTTCAGCCCGGCCGTTAGCTGAAGGATGCCCAGGGGCTGTCAGGGCATGTCTGATACCCTGCTGTGCTAAACATGATTCAAAAGGTTGGAAGTAAATTGAGGACCATTGTCAGAAACAAGTACATCAGGCAACCCATGAGTTACAAAAGTTTCTTAAGCTGTTTGACAACAGCATCTGCTGTGGTGGATGCCATGGGAACAACCTCTAACCATCTGGAGTATGAATCTACCACAATAAGGAAAGTGTGCCCTCTGGTAGGGCCAGCAAAATCAATGTGAATCCTGGACCATGGGCCCCTAGGACATTCCCATTCTTGTTTGGGGGAGAGGTGGGGCAGGTCTGACTTCCTGACAGTTGGGACAGGATGCAACCCAGTTTTCAACCATTTTGTCAATACCTGGCCACCATACATAACTCCTGGCCAATCCCTTCATTCTGACAATTCCCGGATGACCCTCATGTAACATTTCCAAAACCTCTTTCTGTAGTTTTGCAGGAATAACCACCCTGTTACCCCACAAAATACATCCTCTTAATACAGATAATTCAGTTTGCCTGGATTTGAAAGGTTGGGCAAATTGAGGTAGATCTTGAAATGGCCAACCCTTCTTAATCCAGCCTATAACAGGAGCCAATAAAGTGTCTTTGGCAGTCTCTCTGGCAATTTGAGCAGCATGTACTGGAAGCTTGGCAACAGTTTCTAGAAAAAGGTGTAGTTCAGGAACAGGGTCCTCAATGTGTGAAGGGAGTGGGCAGTGACTCAAAGCACCAGCGTGCCCAATGTCTTTTCCAGGTCTGTGGATGAGTTTGTATGAATAAGCAGCAAGAAATTCAGTCCATCTCAGCATTCTTGGTGACAGGATTGTGGGAGTTGGTCTGTTCCTGCCACAATGCCTAAAAGAGGTTTGTGATCTGTCACAATGGTGAAACTTCTCCCATAAACGTACTCATGGAACTTCTTGACAGCTGCCACAATTGCCAAAGCTTCCTTGTCCAGTTGGCTGTAGTTTCTCTCTGCTTTGGTCAAAGTGCGAGAGTAAAATGCAATAGGGGCTTCCCTTCCACTGGGAAGCATGGGCTCAACACCCCACCCCACTCCAAAGGGATGCATCACAAGTCAATACTACAGGTAAATTCTCAGAAAAATGTATCAGGACACAATCAGAAGTAATTTGTCTCTTAATGTTGTTAAATGCAGCTTCTTCTTTTGTGCCCCAGACCCATGCAGATTTTTATCCAGTAATCTTTGTAAGGGTTCTGCAGTGGTTGCTTTCTGAGGTAGAAACATATGATAGAAATTAATAAGTCCCAGGAATGCTTGCAAGTCAGTTTTGCATCTAGGCCTGGGGGCTTCTTTGATTGCCTGAACTTTGGCTTCTGTGGGGTGGATGCCATGTTTATCAATCATATAACCCAAGAATTCTACTTTGTCAGTTCTTAGTGTGCACTTCTATTTTTTGACCTTTAACCCTGCTTTTTTGAATCTGGTTAGAACTTCTCTGAGTTTCTCGTGTAACTGATTGTCATTTTCAGCAGAGATTAAAACGTCATCAAAATAAGGCACCACCCCAGGCAACCCTTGTAGCATCCTTTCCATGAGGCTTTGAAAGATGGTGCCACACTTACACCGAATTGTAACCTCTTGCATTTGAATGCACCCCAATGGGTTACAATGGTTTGGGCTTCTGCAGTTAGATCATCAACTGTCAACTGTTGGTATGCTTGGGCCAGGTCCAGCTTGGCGAAGACTGTGCCCCCGCCAAGAACGTGTAATAAATGATGAACCACTGGAACTGGATATGCGCTCTGTTGTAGCACATGGTTCAATGTCCCCTTGTAATCCCCGCAGATTCTCACTGAGCCATCAGCCTCGACTGGTGTGACTATGGGTGTCTCCCACCTGGAGTGGTCTGTGGGCTCTAATACCCCTTGGGCTATCAGTTTATCTAATTGTTCATCAATTTTTTCCTTCAATGCAAATGGTACCCTTCTGGGTTTTAAATGGATTGGTTGTACCTTGGGATCTAGGGCAAAAGTGATAGGGGTCCTCAAGCACTTGCCTAATCCGTCGCTGAAGACCTCTGGAAACTCAGACTTCAAAGACTCTTCCCACTCAGTGTTGCTCACGTGATTGATGCCAGTCACTTCGATGCCCAGCGGATTGAACCATTCCAGACCCAGCAAACTTGGGCGATCTTTATCCACGATGGTCAGGGGTAGGCGTTTGCTGTGACCTTTGAACTTCACGTTGAATTCTCTTGTTCCAACTACTGGCATCTTGTTCCCTTGGTAGTCTTTAAGAGTTAATGCCTGCTTCTTGAAGTGAGTCTTCTGAATGTCTGGAATCAGTCTTTGAATAGTGTCTCATGACACCATAGATAGGTATGAACCTGAGTCCACTTCCATTTGACAAGGCCTTCCTTCAATAAATACCTTGACATGCACTTTCTTGTTATTTAAAGGGGATGAATGACCAATAGTTACTGTTTGATGAGTTTCATTCCTTCCATTTGCTTCTGTGTTGCGCCCCATTTTCTCACTGATGTTGTTTGGCTTGACTTCTCTGTCTTTGTTGCTTGCAGCAAACTTCCTTCTGTTTGGTGGAGTTCTGGATGATTTGCAGACTCTCGTAATGTGCCCTCTTTTTTCACAATGGAGGCAAATGGTGTCCAGGAACTTGCATTCAGTGCAGGGGTGGTTCCCCCCACAACCTATGCAGTGGAACTCACGCCCTTTTCTTCTCAGGTCGTTTCGTTTCTGCTCTAATCTGAGTCTGTTAATTCCTTCTTCTTCTTCACTGTATTCTGACTCAGATTCCAGTTCATCATAATGGGTAGTGGTGGTCTTCTCCCCCTCAGAATGGCCCTTTGTCTTGTTCATCTTTCTCATGGCTGCTGATGAGAATTTGGTGGCCTCTGCTGAAGACGCTTCTTCTATGGCTTCTTTCAGCGTGATCTTAGGTTTCATCAGTAATTTGCTCTGCAAAACCTTGTCTTTAAGGCCCAAAACAAATCGATCGCGCATGGCCTCCTCTAAGCTGCTGAATTCGCATGCACCCCCAATGTCTCTTAAACTTGCCACGAAGTCATTTACGCTTTCGTCTTCCCCCTGATCGCGGCGATAAAACTCGTGTCTCTTAATGAGGCACGATACTTGGGGTGCGTAGTGCGCCCTTAAAAGCCTCTCTAGATCAGGCCATGCCATTACCTTCACGTCTGCTGTGCCAGCTAATGCCTTCGCCATCTTGAAAACTGCCGGACCGCAATACATGAGAAAGACCACCCTCTTCCGCTGCTCAGAAATGGCGGCAAGATCGTTTCCTTCCAAAAACATCTGAAACCGATCTGCATACGATTCCCAGTCTTCATTCTTCAGGTCGAATGGGGCTGGGGGTGGTGTTCAGCGCAGCCATCTCGCTCTTCTCTGTTCCACGTTGCCTTCTCTTCAGGGAAATCCCACCTTCGTCACCAGTGTTAAGTTTGCATAGAGAGGCAGGACGGAGTGCTACAGCTCAAAGTTTATTGTGACTTCAGCTCAGAACAGACCCAATTTGGCTTAGCCGAGGCAGCTATATATAGCCGGCTGCCTCGGCTGACAGCCAATCAGAGTGCAGGGTTTTCCCGCACTTTTAAACCAATGATTTCAAACACTTTACAAGAACAACCAATCAATTCAAACTCTGCATACATAACAAATACCATTCAAAGCAACTAGTCAGAATAAAAAATTTAAAAGCAGAAATAAAATGTAAGCATAAAAATATTATTTAAACAAGAGTAACAGCAACTACCCACTTCAATATTTGATTAGCTAGTATATTTATCGCATGGCTGTATATAAACGTAATGTGGTCTGCCAGCAGAAGTCTAACAGAATTCTAAAGCTTATGTTCATTAGGTTAAAAAGAAGATGGCTGAAGAACATGTCAATTTTACAACAACATGTAAATTATGATTCCCGATATATCCACCATCTTGGTCAATAACACACAATGCCAGAATGACAGTTCAGCAATAATATGCAATTGTCATTTTTTATTTTTGAGGGAAAATGTTTGATTCCCCCTGCCTTTCTGGTACTTAATATTCAACCTCTGATAGTTTCAGAGAATTATTTGATACTCTTGACAAGAAAATGTTTAAGTGCAGGAAATGTCCCAAAGAGAAATGACTCATAAATTATTTTCAGTGAGTTGTAGTGTATGTGGATCAACCCCTGTTGTGGTAGAAGAGGGCTCCAAGTCTAGCCTGTATGTCCATCTCTCACTGAAAGATGCACACCTATTTGCTCCATGTTTCACATTTTAATCATATTTACAAAGGTAAGCCATTTTGACAAATTGTCTGTTTTGAAGAGAAAGGATTTTTAAGCAATAGCAAAAAAACAGCTAAATACAGGATTACACTCTGCATTAAATACAGATGAACAACTTCAGCTTTGTTGATATTAATTCCACCATTAAATCTCTTGAATATTTCCCATATAAGGAATTATTTTCCTTTAGAATGGTAGGCTACAACAAGAAGGACAAACTGCTTAGAAACAAAGGACTTGATTTGCAGAAATCCAGTTTTGTTTTCACAAAGCCTTCCTTCAAATGTGTAACATTGGTTATGCTGCCATAAACTGGAGTCAGCGTGTATAGCAGATGACAAATCCATGCACAATGATTTAATTTTCCATGAAATGACTACAGAGAAAGGTCTTGTGTTGTTTTGCCCCTGTCTTCTCACAGAATTTTTTTCTTATTGTTCATGGTAGCTGGCAAACAAACAAAAAAGCAAAGGTATCTAGGAAAGTTAAATCCTATGTTTTAAAGCTGATAAATTATATTAGTACTATTTGGAGATCAGTTTAAATTACATTGTAGCTTATTACCATATTATTTTTAACTTGGTTGTAAGCTGTTCAGATTCATTTGATTGTGAGATGATTAGCTATTTAAATATTATATATATTGTGAACAATTCATGTGCCTCACTTCATGCATGAGGTATCATTGTAAACAATTACCACACATCGTCAGCTCTTCAAGATTGATGAGTCTAGGAACCCAAAGTTATGAATGCTAATACTATTTTTATCATATGATTACAGTAAGAAAATATTGCAAGTCTGAATGTGTTTCCCTGCTTGCGCCCTTTATTTTCAAGACAACTGAAGAGGGTCAAGTCTGAGACACTTTCTCAAATTACATTTCTGCCTTGAACTCAAATTTCTTTTATCTGACTGTTGCCTTGGTTGCAGTTCTTCCTCCTGATTTTTAAGGTTGTTCTTGCTGCCTATTACAAGTCTTCAGTAGCAGGAGGAAGCACTAACAGAAAGAAAGAACCAAAGTCTTATTTTATCTTCCCCTTTGTAGAGTGGAAAAGATATTATAATGCAGATTCTTTTTATGTACTTTAGTTCCACATACAAACTTAGCCACACAGAAAAATCAGTGCATGTTTGATGGGCTTAAACCACATCTGAACGTCTTGTATATTCAAGGATCATACCATCCATAGAGCCTCAGCTACCCTGAAAAGTATTTTCCTGAAACTAGGGTATCAGTTGTGCGGGAATTTAATTATTAGTTATTGAGAATTCTTCAAGTCCCCCTATATTTGGAATATGACAAATATAAAAACAATGCACGGTAATCTTTTTCTACAGTTTCAAAAATAGGGTTTTAACTTTAAACTATCATAGTTATCTGTTTGCTTCTGAGTTCAGTTCAACACTGATTTCAAACTTTCAATATCCCCTAGCAAGAGTTAATGTATGAATATTCCCCCTGTGTTGGCTTGTTTAAAGGACATCCAAGTTCCTTTTTTGAATCCCACTGATTTCAAAAACAAATAAAATAGAATAAGATCATATTTGGAAATATATTCTCATTCTCTTGTTCTCCCATTCTCTCTCTCTTTCTCTCTCTCCCTCTTCCTCTCTCTCTCACTCGCTCGCTTGCTTGCTCTCCTCCCTCCCATCCCCCCTGCCCCTCTCTCCCTCTCCCTCTCCCTCTCTTGCTGGTGTTGGTCATAGATGAGAAAGTAGATATGAAATGTATTATTAAAACCTGACTGAGTGGGGACTGGGATGATTGTCTAAGATTGCCTTCTTCAATTTCAACATCTCATGAACTATAGAGTGGGCACCCTGGTCTACAATTTATGAGATATGTATTTCAGCTATCAAGTATAAATCAACTGTATGAAGTTGGATTTTGAGTAAAGTTTAGAATTCTGATCATTTTACTGCCTGACTTGCTGCTTAGTAAATTTCCTTCCTGAGCACATCAACCTCATGCCAAGCTGGTATGGGAATATTCACAACAATTGGCACTGAGATATATCATGCTGTAGCAGAAAGTCAAGGCAAAAGGAAGGAAGGAAGGAAGGAAGGAAGGAAGGAAGGAAGGAAGGAAGGAAGGAAGGAAGGAAGGAATCCAAGGCAGTGAAAAATCTGCATTTTTCCCATCACTCATCTTTCAATTCACTGGAAGAGAAGTTGCTTTAAAATGTTTGTTCCGAAAGGAAAGAGAAATTTGGGAGGGAAATTATTAGAGAAATATGATATCCTTTCATTTATTTAGTTGCAGTTTGCCAAGGTGCACATATGAATATTTTGTCTTTTCTTGAAAAGTCCTATTTCAAAGGTTCTGCAGATTTCCTGACTTTAAGTCTCAGAGAGAATTATAATGAGGAAATTCCTCCAATTGGATCTTTTTAGTAGCAACGCTATCATTGCAATTATTTCCTCATGAATGGATTCCAAGTAGTCTTCAATCCATTTCCACCCTTTGTCCCCAGATATACTTTTAATCTTTGGTGGCTCCTTTGCTAAACTGACATTGTTAACCAACGTTATTTTTTTCTTTTAGTTTCTCCATTGTCAGTTCAGAGAGGCTTCAACTGACTTACAGAACTAGCAGATAATAGGTGAGTTATAATGGCAAATACTGTGGACATGTGTTATAATACAGTGGAACATAACAGCAATTCTTGTCAGGTAACTTCAATTGGACTAATTTTCAAAACTCAAGCTGTAATTATATTTTTCATTTGTTACCACTAAGACCATATTGTTTAATATACTGATTACCAGCTATGTGCAACAAATGTTGATGATTGAAATGGATTCAGAGCTACAGCTGTGATTAAACATAATAATTTTATCTCCCCAAAGACATACTGTAAGAATTTCTTCCCCATCCTTATGCCTAAGCTAAACTACAGTTTTTACTATGATAGTACCTGGGAATGTAGGAGATATGGTTACCCTTTATCTGGAGGGCAACAGTTTGAAGAGTAATACTGTAAAGAACAGGTGTTTTAATAAATTATATATAAAGGTGGGGCAATGTTCTGTATATCAGAAATGGTTTAGTTGTTTGTAACATGGTCCCAAAAATGTTTTGAACATCACACAACTTTATCTGGGAACAAGGTAAATTACAATTATTGACTTATTGTGGCATAAAAATTGGAAAAATGGTATGTTCTCTGTTGCAAGAGTTTAAAATTATCTTGCCATTAGTGACATAAAAATAGATGAATAGTTTCTGTCAAAATCTGTGCTCATGTTTAGCTACATCTTATACAATGCACTGAAGGATATCAAATCCTATAAATCCCTCTGCAAAGCAACATTAGTCGGATTTTACTTTCACTGACTTTCTACTGCATTTCTGTGTTATTCTTGTGTCTATTAGTAATACTTTCAAACTTTAATGGTGATAATAAATTTCGGTAAACTGTGATTATTAATACAAAAGCAGGTTATTCATCTCTTGTCATTCTTCCCACTATGATGTGATTTTCTTCTTTGTATTATTAGATTGTTTTCTATGTTATTAGATAGCATTGTGGTTTTAATCCTCAGGAATTTTTTCTAGAAGAACTTTCCTCCATTGATACCCTCCTGATTTCAACATCCATCAAACTTATCCATATGATCAAAGATTGAAAACAATGGAATTGAAGTCCAACAAATTTGAAAAGTATCAGTTGGGAAAGAATGTTCTTATTATCATTATGTTATTCTTTCAATTATTTATTTCAGTACATATATTATAACTGCCCACTCCAGGAAACTGTCTGCAATAGTATAAATACTTTCAGGATCATTAGAGTTATACTAGAGGCCTTCCAAAGTTACCACGGGATTATATCTCTTAATGCAACGGAAAGGATAAATTATTAAAGATGTGAGGCCTAATTACACTGAATTGAACACAAATTCAATTCATTGTTATTGCTTATTTGCAACAGTCTAGTTTTGGGAGTGCTATCCTCAGCACAGCTTGAGCAAGTCACACATCTTCAATCTGAGCTGAGGTAGACTTAATTTGTTTATTTGGATTTAGATACTCCCCAAATGTAAACCAACTCTTGGTGGCTCGTAAAATAATAAACAATAAAAATAAATACAAAATGAAGCAAGATCCAATCCAATCACTCTATACAAAAACATAGACCAAAAAAAAATCAAGATGAGGTTCCATCCATATTAATCCCAGGCCTTGGAGACAAGAGGTCTCCCAGCTGGGAGAACAAATGAAACTTGATGGGATGAAACTCATGACTGGAATGTAATGATGGAAGGATATAAACTGTTCAAAGGTAACAGACACAACAAAAGAGGTAGAGTTGCATTATATGTAAGAGATCACTACATCTCTATAGAAATGCATAAAACCAAGGATGAAAATGTCCTAGAATCCACCTAGGAGAAATTTCCTGACTGAATAATTATCCAGTGGAATAGCTTAGAAGTTGTGGGTGCTTCATCCCTGGAGGCTTGTAAAAAGAGACTGGAAAGCCATTTGCCTAAAATGGTATAGGGCCATGATGGCGAACCTATGGCACATGTGCCACAGGTGGCTTGCAGAGCCCTCTCTGCAGGCACACAAGTGGTCAGCCCAACTCAGCTCCACCACACATGCACACCTCCCAGCTGATTTTCAGATCTGTAGATCACACTGACCTCCCCCATCCTATTTGCAAAAACCTTAACTTTTGCCTCACTAGCTGTCCCCGCTCTGCACTATCTGCCTCTCCCTCCTCCAGAGTCACACACGCTGCCTAATGGTTCTTTGGCTGCTCTGGTTCCTGCTCCTTGCTTGTTGTTGTTGTCTTTCTCTCTTTCTCTCTCTTTTTCCCTTTCTCCATCTTTCTCTCTCTCTCTCTCCTTCTCCCCATCTTTCTCTCTCTTTCTCCCTTTCTCCCTCCCTTTCTCTTTCACCCTCTCTCTCTTTCTCCCTCTTTCTTTCATCTCCCTTGAAGAGATGGAATGGGGCATTCTCTACACTTAAGTAGATTTCATCTCTTTCCCCACACTAGGTACAAATACTGGATTGCTTTCTTTTCATTTTATTCAAATAACAACAAAAAACCCAATACAGTTCAGTATGAATTGGCTTTCCAATCCCTCCTTGATGCACTTTTTAACATTGGATATCTAGTTTAAATGCCAAAGAAAAACCAATGATATACTTTGCAGACCTTTGGAGGTTCACACTGTCAATCGTTCACACTACTCAAAGCTATTTGTTTAAAGTAAAACTAACAGGTGTGAATTAAGTTTTAGCTAAAAAATGGAGCTTTAATTCCAAAATTTTGTGTTTTTGTAGACTCCAAGAGTGCAACATGTGTTGCTCTCAAACTTACAAAATATGAACCAAGGATAGAAAAATTATCAGCATGCATACAAGAGCAAAAGTCACATTAATCAAAAGCATGCCAAATGCAAACTATTAACTTCAATAAAAAGTTATTTGTATAATTGAAAGCGCTGTTATTGTGGGGGGATTTTTCAGAGAAAAGAAGTTGATCACACATGAGTTTTTTCTGAACTAAAACATTATTCAGGTTAAAGTGCCTTGTTGTCAGGGGAGGGGTTCTGCCGAGGTGGTAGCTGGGAAGATCAGCAGAGAGAGAACTGATTCTCTCTGCTTATCTTCTTGGCTTCTGTTTTGGCCCAGTCACCAGCCTGGGCTCTTGGCTGTTTTTTATTTCCTGCTTTTTCAACCTTAGCTGCTTTGCACAGCTGAGGTTGAAAAAGCAGGAAAGAAGAGGATTTTCAAATGCTGCACACCCGCGCGCAGCACTTGTCAGCTGTCCAGGCAGCACAGCTGATGATTTCTTGCAAACACTGTGCAGGTGCACACAGCGCATGTTAGGCGTGGCCACGTTCACAGCCACGTGCAAAATGCACACTCACCATATTGGGTATAACACCGGTTGGATCCCACCCTGCGTATTGGCACTTCACAATAAATAAGTGGGTTTGGGGTTGCAGTTTGGGCACTTGGTGCCGAAAAAGTTCGCCATCACTGGTATAGGGTCTCTTGCTTGAACAGGAGTTTTGACTAGAAGACTTTCAAGATTCCTTTTAATTCTGTAACTATTTCCCTGTGCCATTTCAGACAAATAATTGTCCAAGAGCTCTGAGGTTTAGGTTAAGACAATTTGAAAGAACATCTCTTCTATATGAACCTCCATGCTGCATCCATGCTCCATGATCATCTGAGGAGATACGATCTATGTTTCCCCCAAGACAATCTGGCAGTGACCCAGTGTAACTCAACTCCATTGTTGCCCTAGGTCTTTGGAGTGTACTTCCTGCAACGTTGAGATAGTTTATCAGCTTTTTATTAGATTTATTAGCTTTTTAAAAGGCCCCTAAAATTATTGTTATGAATAGGCTTTAATTTTTTAAAAAAATTTACCACTTGTTTTACTTGGTTTTAATAATTTGTAATTCTTATTTTTACTCTTTTTGATATCATGAGTTAAAATTGCTTTATTGTAGAAAGATGAGAGTCTTTGATAGCTGGCAGTTTGCCGCGTTCAACAAATAAATAAATGATAATTTTCTGATTGCAAATCTATTCCTATGTAAGTAAAGTCCTTTTGAAGATATCCCCTGCTGTCAGAGGCCCATCTGTTTTTGCTCCAGGAAAGGGACAGCTCCTATGTTTCTCCCAGACTAAGAATTCACCCTCTTGGGAACTGCATTTTATTCTCACCCTTTGTTCATAAAAATCTATGAAGATGTATCTCTTTTGCATGATTTTTAGTTGTGTGTTTATTTTTGTATTAAATTTAATTTATCTTTTTAATTTTTATATATTTATTTACATATATTTTATATTATACATTATATATTTTATATATATATATATATATATATATATATATATATATATATATATATATATTTGTTGTTGTTGTTGTTTTATTTGTAAGCGCGAGTCTTCGGAGATGGGGTGCATATAAGTCCCATTAATAAATATATATATATATATATATATATATATATATATATATATATATATATATTTTCAATTTGCTAGCTCCATTAAGTAGTCATCAGAATTCAAAGACAATATATAATCAAAATAATAAATACTTCTGCTATCCAACTGCTATATGTATGTCAAATTATATATGCAACAGATAATTCCCCGTGCAATATTTTTAAGGAATAAAATAAAATAATTTTTAATTCAAGTAACTAGGACAGGATGCTAAAAATAGTCAGTGGATTTTTTTTTCCCCTCTGGTTTTTTTGGCTCTGATAAAACTTGACCATCAAACTCGTTTCCTTCCCTCACTGGAAAAGATATCCCATTTTTATCTTTTCCTCCAGTTGTGCAGATCAGAACTATCACACAAGTTCTGAAAAGTCACATTGAAAAGAAAGGAAAAAGAACAGCTCCTGATATCAGCTCTCCTCCAATTAAAAGAAAAAAAAAGATATTTTTCTTCAATTTCAAGAAAAATCAAATTCTGGTGTGGGTTTTTCCCCCCCAAAAAATGATTTTCAGCATAAAGGAAAAAAGAAAAATAGACCCAACATTGATAAAGTGATTCTGTCTTTCCAGCCAAAGAGAAGATAAAGATTCATCCTGTTGAAAGCAGGGAGAAAAGTAAGTGTATGTGAGAGAGAGAGAAAATGAGGAGGAGGCATTGGGGGGGGAGGGGAGAGAGAGAGAGAAGGGAAGGGAAAGTATGGTTCCTCCTTTGTGAACTTTGAAGCACTCAGGTACAACTATATTGCTCTGTGGCCAGCTGCAGCTGTCATTCTCTATTAAACAAATGAAATATGAGTGGCTTAGTATTTCCTCCATGCGTTAAAACAAAGAAGTATGACCTTGAACCACTAATTACATCTACAACATTAATAGGAGCCCAAGGAAGCAGGAAGAGTTTACAAATCTAAGGAACATTTATAAAGATTATAAAGGAAACATTAGAAGGGTGACATAGAAGAGCTATGTTAGAGCTTTACTAAACAAAATGAAGTTCATTTCAGTGCACAAGTAACAGAAGAACAAATTGGTTAAGAATATATGAATTGCCATTGAGACAATTATTTGAAGCTCAGCTAGGCAATCCAATACACATTTTTGGATTGCCTACAAGCCTGGGAAAACTAAGATCTGAAGTCCAAAACATTTAGAAGGCACCAAATTGCCCACCCCCAGCTGAAATGTGTCATATTTTAATAAGAGTCAATTGTTGACCTTTGATGAAAAAAGCAACAGCATACAATGGTAAATAATCACACAAGGCTGAAATATGAATAATTGATTTATTAGATTTTTAATGCCTTTTTTTATAAATAACTCAAGATGGTGAACATATCCTCCTTTTTCTCACAACAACAATCCTGTGAGGTGAATTGGGCTGAGAGAGAGTGACTAGCCGGAAGTCACCCTGCTGCCTTTCATACCTAGCCTTTCATATCTAAAGCAGATCTAGATCTCATAGTCTCCCAGTTTCTAGCCTGGTGATATTATATATCATTCCTAGCCTGATTTCCTAAAAATATATTTTTTCAAGTAATCCTAAAGAGTGATGAAATTAATACAAGGATGTGATGGTAGGGTAGAAATTTGAATGCAGGATTCATTGGGCTAAGATAATTTATTAACTTATGTTGCTACAATTACTCAACTGAGATTTACTAGTAAAAATACATAGTGTAAGTCTCTCAAAGCGCCATTGTTTGACGTCTAACCATTGAAGCACAGTATCATTTTTTTTTTAATCAGATACTTGACCGGTATACCCCTCTACATAATCACGATGTGATCTATAATTTGACATGGAAACATACAGTCAAAAGAAAAGAAGTTGTATACTTGACTATATTAACAATGTGAAATAATATTAAATATTTAAGACTGAAAAAAGTCTTAGAAAATTGGATTATGAACAAAATATCCCCCAAAATCAAATTGCTGGAAAGTCTACTTCCATAGTCCTTTGCTGGAACTCCCCCTCCTAAAAAAAACCAAAACAAATCCCTTTACATATTGACCAAGATCAATAAGCCAGTGCTGCATATATATTCCTGTTTTTTTCTTCCTCTGGCCATCCATCATACATTCACACTGCATAATAGAGGCTAGGTACTGGACATATAGATAAGAATACTGTCTACATATATGGAGTCATGTCAATAATCTTAAGAACTCAGCCCCAAATATGGCAATTATAGGAACTTATTAAATTATAGATAGATGATAGATAGATAGATAGATAGATAGATAGATAGATAGATAGACCGACCATAGGAAGATAATAACTTTGTAGACAAATGCAAGACAGATAGATTGATAATATTTTCTAATCAATTTATCTTGAATCCTGGCTACTATATAGATAAGCCCATGCTCTCTTTTTGACAACAGTTTTGGAAGTTATTTGTATTAACTTGTTCTTGGGACTGAAAGAGCGTGACCAGCCCAAAGCCATCCAGGTGGCTAAGATAGACTAGAATTCCTCCTAGCATTATGGGTCATCCTAGACTTAAAACCAGTTGCTAAGCAACCATTCAAAATTCTGACAGCTTTCCCCCCTGCAGTCACATGATCACACTGTAAACACTTAGCAACCACCCCACATTTACAGCTGTTTGCAGAGTCCCATGGTCATGTGACTATGGTTTACAACTTTTTTGAGGAAACTGGCATTTTCACCTAATTCAGACTGAATTCACTTAAAAAATGCTTAACCACTGCCTCAAAAATAGCAAGCAAAGGCATGTGGTGACCTGCTTAATGATCAGCACAACTTAATTCCAAGTTCAATTATAGTCATAAATTAAGAACTACCTGTAGTTCAGTGCCTTTTACCCCTGTTCAAAATTGGTTCTCTTCTAATATCTACAAAACAAAATTATCCATGGTAGTAGTCTCATTATTAACTTAAATGGGACAAATTTCATTTTCTTTAAAGCAACCTTTGAATGATTTGCATAATCTGAACCTTCAAAGTCATTCTGAACTATAGGCAAATAAAAAGTATCAAAACCATCCAATTCCTTCAATTCTTTTAATAAAAAATTGATCATTGGCTTTTCAACATCAATAGATTCCTCCAAAACCTCTGACAGATTTTAAATTTCAGAAGTAGAAGTAGTATCTGGACTGTATAATCTTAATAACATATACTTAAATTGAATAAACTATCATTCAGAGTAAATCAAATTCAGTTTTCAGATCTATTGTTTTAAAAGCTACTCCATCAAACTAAAGCTAGTCTAAAGTATTAACATAATAAAACGATAATCCTAGTCTACCAACCTTTGAGCAAAATTAGGTTGCATATCCCTTGATGTCATAGGTGTGGCTTGTTGGATCCAGCTTGCTGTTCCAAGCACTTGGATGTGATTCTGCTAAAGGATTGGCTAAAATCAAATTAATTTTCTGCAGAATGACAAAAAAAGTGTTTGAATTTGGGGTGAAAAATAGTTCTGTATAATTAGTTTGCTTTTTAATTCCAATTGTTTGCTTCTATTTCTATGTCCTTATGAAACCCAGACTCATAAATTTGTAAATTGGCTATAAAGGTACACAGGGGGAAAAATCACCTCCCTTTTTACTACTGTGTAGTCCCTTAATAGAGTCAGGGAGACTGGGTGGAGCTGAGTGTTTACTGGCTGGATGCCCTTCCTGATGTCACACAGTTCGCAGCAGACTTTTTTTTTCTTTGTGCCACAGGAGAAAAACATATGCCAATACCTAGAACTGAACTTTGAACTCTCCTAGTGGGAGTGCCTGAACTGTTTTCTCCAAACAACATAGAGTACAAAATCTGTCTTAACTCTCCAAATATATGAGGTTCAAAATGGCAAACGATTGTGACCCAGACAACAAACCAGTACAGAAGACAAAACTTTGTAACATGGCATTATAACCCTGAAATTTCTGTTGCAATACTACCTAAAGTAATCAACTTTAATATTTTCTGTCTTGGGTTAGTCATCTTTTGAGGAGAAGGCCTTACTGTGCTGTGTTACTAATGTCTCAATTTTCCAGAAACTACTTTGGTCCATACAAATTGTAGCTATTTTGTGTATTTGCAGAGTACATGTTTCACATCTGGGAATTTGATTTTAATCAGAAGGTATTTGTATTTATTGCAAGTAAATTACCAGAACTATTTGAGGGTCTCATTTATCTCAACAGTTTACAGATACTCAGAGGTCAGAGTGTTTTGTCACCAATCTTCAACATTCTGCTTTTTTTAATTAGTCACTTGGCTGGAGCTTTATTCAGCTGTACAGAGGATCAGCCAATTTATTCTTTAACTGTTCCAAAAACTGTCAGGAAATAAGCTCAGATCTCTGAACAATGAATGGAGATTCTATATACTGAATGGACAGGAATTAAAAAATACACCACAGTAGGAGTAACCTTAATTCAGCCTTACCTTGCTTGCGGACTTATATGTCGTTTAAAATTTTGAACCCAAGTCATCCACTCATTTAACTTGTGTGGAGCATGTAGAGAATGTCTTTTTTTTCTTTTTCTTTTTTTTTACAAAGGCATCATCTTCTTTCAAGAGAAGTCATCACCAAGATTTTTTTTCTTTGTGGCATTTTTCTGCAAGAGCGGGGTCCACTTTTTTTCAGATCAAAAGTGTGATCTACTGGTTGCAATGAGGATTGTATGACCTAATATGCAGACATTTATCTTGATCTAGCAATACCTGTGATGCTCTGGGTTTTTACAAAATATGTTTTCAATATTATTACAATTGTGATAAACCTTGTGTTTCACATTGAGTTGACATTGCTAAAGATCCTAGAAATACAGTGTTTTCTGCAATGTGTTCATGTGTGTGTTTGAATTAGAGAGATTAGAAAGTTTAGAGAGAATGGCAAATTAGATAAGTTTGCTTTCTATGGGCAATATCTGTGATCACCCGGGGCCTGGCACAAAGGCAACTCAGCCAAAGAACACAATGTCCCAGTTACCTTCCGGTCTGGAGAAAAAACTCTCCCACGAACCTGCAACAGCCTTTGGCTGCAGATATTCCAATCCAAATGTTGTAAACAGAAAACTTTAAATTATAAATCCAACAAGCCAAAATAAAGTAATAATTCCAGCAGGGCAAGATAAGGAGTTCCAGAAGTGAAGTAACACGGCAGTAAATCAAACCAGTTGGAGGATTCCAGAAACTGTGATAACAGCAGCCAACACTAGATAAACTCAGCAATTGTTCCCGACAACCACCCCACCCATCTGCTTCTCCTTTAAACTCCATCCCCAGGTGTGCCTTGTGAAGGGAATCAGGACCCTTTCCTCCCTCGTAAGCCAAGCAACCCATGTTTCTTCCCTGCATGCCCTAGATGGAGAGAGGGTGGGCCTTGGTCTTCCTCTGAACCCCCCCTCCCTTGTTCTACCTCTCTCCTGCTCTGCCCAGCCTGACTTTGCTCTCCCCCAGTTTCTTCCACAGCCAATGGAGCCATTCTCCTGCTCCCTGTCAGCTGTTCATCTTCCTCCTCGGATTCAGACTTGGATGGGGCATGATAATATCTGTATATTAAATTGCTCAGTATTAACCAGATCTTCGGTCTAGCTTACCTGTACTATCTAACCTGACACACAGCACATTATCCAAGGAATCACATAGAAAATATTCCTAGTACTCTTTAATTGCAATAGAATTATGGAGGGGAAAGGATAATTCTGGGTTGGAATCATTATGGGAGGAAAGAAAAGTAAAGCTGCCAATGCAGTAATGTCTGTCTTGACAAAATTTACAGTACACTTGAAACCTATTGTGCAGTTGTTGCCTTCCAACTTCAGCAAGGATCTTATACATTCAAAAAAATGTAGAAAATAGAAATCAAAATAACTTCTTCTTAAATTGTAGTTTTAATTTTCTTTTCTATTCATTCACAGCCCATCAGATGCTATATTGCTTCCTTGTTATATTTGTATCCTGTTCCCAACCCTGAAGAGCTCTCAGGACAGCTGGCAAAGGGTATTTTTCATCAGTATCAAAACATACCAAATCTATTTCAAGTAGCTAAATGCGCTTCTGCCTGAGGTAGCAGCAAAGGTGTTTTTTTTTCTTCAGAAAAAGTGCAATAGTCCTCAAGACTAGTCACATTTTTTCCCTTAAGGAAGAAAATCACATGAGAAATTATTTTCCATCGTGGCAAGAAAAAAAATAAGCAATTTGTTTCCCTTCGATAATAAAACAAACAGTATGAATTGATTGCTCATTTTGCCCAAAGGAAAAAATAGGGCCAGACTGCCTTTGACACAAATAACTCTATCCTGAGGTGTGTGTGTGTGAGAGAGAGAAAGAGGGCGGGGAGTGGGAGTGGGAGTGGGAGTGGAGAGGGAGAGGGAGAGGGAGAGAGAGAGAGAGAGAGAGAGAGAGAGAGAGCATTCCCCCATGAGCCTTTGTGGCAGGTGCTATATTCCAGACTTATCTTCTCCACCACTATTTTGAAAAATAGATCTTTGTTTCAGAGAGAACTTGTCCTCTGAGACTTTTTACAGTAAGTGCTCTTCAAAGAACAATAAACTTGGACATAAGTACCTGTCGATATAAATGCTTTTACTTAAATTCAGATTAATTGATTGGTGAGTATGTACTTGGGTAATATGAAATGGGCAAATGTAAATCCATTAAGAAATAAAGAGGTCCCAGATGGGGCCAACTAAAGAAACATTGTCTGGAGAACCACATACAAAGTCATCAAATGGATTTTGTGGGTAGAAAGAAAATCCCAAGGTAACTGAACCAAATGTGTGGATCTGCTTGCAGTTGAGGGATGCATAAATGCCAATGTATATTTATTTATTTTGTTTATGTTTATTGGGATTTATATGCCGCCCTATCTCCTGAAGGACTCAGGGCAGCTCACAACAATAAAAACATACAAAACAAAATTTAAAAAAGTATTAAATGAACATCCCAATAACCTAATTAAAACTAACAAACACCAATAAGAAACCCGCCCCCATCAGTCCAGGTCAGCCAGCTGAAAAAGCCATGTTTTCAGGTCACGATGGAAGGATCAAAGGTCAGGAGCCATCTGAAGCTCCAAGGGCAGCTGATTCCAATGGGCAGTGCACTCACAGAGAAGGCTCTCCCTCTGGGGGTCGCGTACAGTTCTTAGGTTAGCACATAATTAAAGATATTTCTTCAGTAAAGCAATTGTTATTTTGGAGCTCTAGCACATGTGCTGCTACAGGAATGACATCCATGTATGCCTGTGTTGTGGTTCACCGGCAGCAGGTGCAGACGGCTGAGGTCTCGGAAAGTGAGGACTCAGATGAGGGGCCTGCGTGTGATGCAGGGATGGGGCCAGGACTATCAGAGAGTGGAGTGCTGCCTTCGGAGCTTGTGGGGGCTGACAGCAGTGATGCAGAAGCCCCCAAGGAGCCTGTGCCCAGTGCACGTGCACTCAGGGCAGGGCTGCTTGAAGGAAAAAGCAGCTGCAGCAGCACAGGCGACTTGGGAGTAAGGCTGCAAGGTGATGGCCCCTCCCTTAAGGGATAAAAGCCAGCCCTCAGAGGTGGGATTCTTTGCAGGAAGCAAAGAAGTTCTTGCACTTCAAGTCTTGTGGAAGTTTGGACTATCCTGGTTTGTATTTGGAGACTTTTGGTTTTGATTATTTCCTTGTAATTTAATCTAATGTTCTTGGCAGCCTTGCACAACCTTGGCAAGGCTTGTTCTTATCTGAGACAATTAGTTTTTAATAGCATTTTACTGTGAATGAATGGAATTCACAGAGAAACATTAAAAAGGTTTTGCTTTTATCTCTGTTTGGTGTTTGTTTGCTTTGAATGATGCTTGGGTCAGAACTCCTTGGGGCCATCACTATCTTCATTCTACATCAGTAGCACCATTGATAGAACTGTGAACTTTTCGTGATGGTTTTGATTCATAATGTTGAAGAACTAGTGAAATGGAATGGAATGAGTAGCAAACCTAGGAAGAAAGACATGGTTTCAAGTCCCTATTCATCCATGAAGTCTACTGGATTTGATATGGTTTGGGGTGGTTGTTGTTGTTTTAGTTTCTTTCTGTTACTGAATTATCACACAGGTAACATGGAGGATGTCTAATTTGCTTGGTAGTAATGATGCTTTAGACAAGAATTCTATCTTTGAGTATTCTTTGAGGAAATAAAATTCACTTGGTGACATTGTCACTGTCCTCTGCTCTTTCCTGGTTTTGGTTTCCATTTGTCAGGATAAAACCAAATATCATTCTAGCTGTTTTTGCTTGGTAATAACCACCTTTTTTTGCAAAGGAAGTATGAGAGATTATGCTGGACTGAAGTTATGGCACACTAATTTCTTCCTTTGAACACACAAACATACTGGCATAGACAGCTGCTGTGGCTGCAATATTAACTTCTTTTGCAACCATTTAAATAGCATGGTTTAAATGACTGTTCAATGGGAAAATACCAAAAGAAAAACCAAAAATACACCAATAGACTGGGTGAAACCAGGCTCAATAGCAGTGAGAGGGATCTTGGAGTCTTACTGGACAACCAGCTAAATATGAGCCAGCAGTGTGCAGCAGCAGCCAAAAAAGCTAATACAATCCTAAGTTGTATTAACAGAGGGATACAATCAAGATCAAGGGAGGTACTAATACCACTCTATAAAGCCTTAGTAAGACCACACCTAGAGTATTGCATCCAGTTTTGGTCACCTCACTATAATAAAGATGTTGAGACTCTAGAAAAAGTACAGAGAAGAGAAACCAGGAAGATTAGGGGACTGGAGACTAAAACATATGAAGACCAGTTACAGGAACTGAGCATGACTAGTCTAGTGAAGAGAAAGACCAGGGGAGACATGATAGCAGTGTTCCAGTATTTGAGGGGCTGCCACAGAGAGAAGGGGGTCAAGCTATTTTCTAAAGCTCCTGTAGGCCAGACAAGGAATAATGGATGGAAACTGAACAAGGAGAGATTTAACCTGGAAATAAGGAGAAACTTTCTGAGAGTTAGAACAATCAACCAATGGAACAGAAGTTGCCCTCGGAAGTTGTGGAAGTGCCATCACTTGAGACCTTCAAGAAGAGATTGGACTGCCATTTGTCAGAAATGGTGTAGGGTCTCCCGCTTGGTCAGAGGGTTGGACTAGATGACCTATAAGGCTCCTTCCAACTCTGATTATCTGTTAAAATATCCAGGGCTTAGGAACATTTTGCTTGAGATAGATTAGTTAAAGTTGCTCACTTCCAGAAAATCAATAAATATAAAGCCCAAAGTCATCAGTCAGATTATTTTGTCACATAGAGCAGAGAAATGTGTCCCTCATCCCTGGAAATAAAGATGTAAAAATAATAATAAACCAGACAGCTTTGTTTCTCTGTCTAACAGAGCTCATAACCCATCTATCTTCTCGAGGGGTGGGATCCTACCAGTTCCCACCGGTTCTATAGAACCGGATGTTAAGATTCTGCCCAGTTTGGACAACCGGCAAATCCTGCCCCTGGCTGGCCCCGCCCCTTCCCCTCCCAGCCACTTGCCTCTGATGAGGCTGAAGATATGTTGCTCAAGCTCCTGGGCTTTAAGCCTGGAGCAAGAATCCCTTTCTCTCCTCCCACCTTCCTGTGCCTATCCCATTTGGAAGATATTGAGATTTGCTGTTGCTGATGACGTCCTCCATGCTTCCTAAATGAGGTAGATCAAGTGGGGCTGCTTCTCTGGCTGCACTCTTGAAATCCAAGTGCTGGATTTCAAAATAAAAGCCAAGGAGCTCAGTGTTACAAGGAGAAGTTCCAGGTAGCGTTGCTGGAGCTGAACCGGGCTTTAAAGCATTTTAAAGTAGCCTGGAGCAAGTATCCCTTGTGGGGGGGACTTTATTCTTTAAAACCATGTCCTTGTGATGAAGGGGCAGTTTATACTATATTTAGATTAATCCACCAGTAGAAAAAAGGTAACATCCATTTGAGATCAATCCATGCATTTGGTGAGGAAGAGGAGGATATTAAGTATTAAATCAGAGCCTTGCTACAAGGGCAATCCAGTAGAAGTGCTTGATGGCACTGTCCAAGCAGAGACGCGAGTATGGTAAGTATGGGATCTTATTAAATCAATTCATACAGAGATACAATGCTCAGTATCTTTAAAGTTGGTAATTCTTTCATGTTATTGACTTGGGAATAATCAAATGATCAGGTTTCATGCTGCCTGGGGAATTCTGGGAATTGAAGTCCACATAATTCTGCTACCACATAAAGTCCACATAATTCTGCTACCCTTCAAAAAGACCTTGACTATATATCAGAATGGTCAAACAAATGGCAACTTCAAATCTCAACAAATAAATGCTCTGTCTTACCTATTGGCAAAAAAAATCAGAAAATAAAATAAAAGCGGAATAGTCAAGACCTTGTTGATGATCCAAACTCTGTCAAGGACCTTGGAATACTCATCTCTAATGATCTAAGTGCTAGAGCCCATTGTAACTACATAGCCAAAAAGGCATTAAGAGTTGTTAACCTAATCCTAATCTTTTCTCTGGTAATATCATACTACTAACTAGAGCATACAAAACATTTGCTAGACCAATACCTGAATACAGCTCACCAGTCTGGAACCCACATTATGTATCTGATATTAACACAGTAGAGAAAGTCCAGAAATATTTCACAAGAAGAGTTCTACACTCCTCTACTCGTTGCAGAATACCTTATGCCACCAGACTTGAAACTCTAGGCCTAGAAAACCTAGAACTATTCCGTCTTCGGTCCGATCTAAGTATAGTATATAAAATCATACATTGCAATGTCCTACCTGTCAATGAATACTTCAGCTTCAACTATAACAATACAAGAGCAGACAATAGATACAATAGATAACCGCACCAAACTTGATTGCAGGAAATACGACTTCAGCAACAGAGTGGTCAATGTCTGGAATACTCTACCTGATGCTGTGGTTTCTTCCCCAAACCCCAAAAACTAACCTTAGGCTGTCTACTATTGACATCACCCCTTTCCTAAGAGGGCTGTATGGGGAGTGCATAAGTGCACCAAAGTGCCTACCGTCCCTGTCCTATTGTTTCTTTTATTTTCTTATATGTATCCATGTATTTATAACTATGTTTATACTTATACCTATTATCTTGTAAGCAATTGACTAATCAAATAAATAAATAAAATAAATAAATGTCTTAAAGTTGCTAAGCTTGAAAAACACTCAGAAGTACAACTTCTTGTGAGCCTGGGTTATTTTCCTGCATTTTGGGAATAAGGAAATTATCCTATTGTGCCTGGTGCAGAGATGCAGCTGAAATCTAGTTAGATGTTAATTGGAAGGTTAAAGCCGCAGGTACAGATAGTCTTTGACTTACAACTATTTGTTTAGCCTCCATTTAAAGTTCCAACAGCACTGAAAAAAAGTTACTTGAGAAAAGAGAGGGAGAAAGAAAGAGAAACAGAGAGAGAGAGAAAGAGATACCTGTTTAAAAGAAAATAGAAAAATAGCAGAGCCAAACACCATGGTCATTAAGTGAACCTTGTCATCATTAAGCAAACACTGTGGTTGTTAAACAAGTCCATTTTCCCCAATGGACATTTTTAACCGGAAACCAGAAGGAATTGCTGGAAACTGGCAAAAAAACATAGAAAACCTCAGTCACAAGACTGTGTGGGATGTTGTAACTGATCATAAGTGTGCGTGTGTGTGTGTGCGTACATGAATGGCTGTCAAAACACCAAAAACAGGTCAAATAGCTCTGGGGAGGTCAGTCGTAAATTAGAACACTTGCTAAGCAACTGGCCATTAAGCAAGGACTACTTATATTTGGTTTGCCAGTCACATGGCCACCTAGCCACACCCACAAATAGCCACCCACCACAGAAATGCCCACCCACAAATGCCACACTTAAGAAATTTGAATCCCACCCCTGATTTTCTCTTTGCTCACATAACTCAAATATATAAGAAAACAGTCTCTTGACAGAAGACTCTGCTGCCAAAAATTGGTGGCAAGCCACTGAATAAGAACACTATGATTTCTCAATGATTTTCAGCAGAAAATGAAATAAAATAGATTAGTAGGTTATCTATGCCTGTAAAACATGACTACCACCATTAATATACCTACCAACAAGAGAAAAACAAAAATCTAAAGAAGAGTGAAAAAAATTGGAAATCTTGACTACGCACCTTCTGATAATACTATAACATCAATGTTTAAATTATTGTTGTTGCTGTTCACAGCAGGAGTCTTGGTTGCAAATAGTCTTTGTTACAAAATGTTTTTTCTTGGTCACACAAAATGTACTGATTAGCAATATCTGTTCAGGCTTTCAAAACAAATATTTTCCTTCCTTAACCCTGATGAAACATTTTGCATGGAAAACATTTTTTTGCCATTGGACTCTGATCTATTCAGTTACATCCAAACCCTAATATCCTTCATATTAAAAATCTGAGTAGGTAAGAATGCATCAGTGAGATTTCTAGTACTTTATACTGGTTTTCTTAATATTCAGGGTGTGAATTGTGTGATTGGATTTCACATCTTTTTAAAAAATCAATATTTGACACAAGGGATGTGTCTCCTTTACTTCCTGCATCATTTATCTGAAATATTTATATAGATGTATTTTTCCATGTCCATAGAGATGCAGTGATTTGTGTGGAAGATTATGGCTTTGAATAGAAAAAATGATCCAATTCTATCCACCCTTAACAGCTTTGAATTTTCTGTCTTTTTTTTAAAAGATTACTTGATTTTGGTTACCCTCTTAATGTATAATTCAATTTTGACTACAAGTGATCTTGGAAGTTTATGTTTGTATTATGTTTGATCTATAAAAAAATCCTCAGTTCTTGCATTTAGTGTGAGAAAAAAAAGAAAAGAAAGAAAGGAGGGAGGGAGGGAGGGAGGATGGAAGGAAAGGAAGGAAGGAAGGAAGGAAAGAAAGAAAGAAAGAAAGAAAGAAAGAAAGAAAGAAAGAAAGAAAGAAAGAAAGAAAGAAAGAAGGAAGGAAGGAAAGAAAGGAAAGAAAGGAAAGGAAGGAAAGGAAGGAAAGGAAGGAAGGAAAGAAAGAAGGAAGGAAGGAAGGAAGGAAGGAAGGAAAGAAAGAAAGAAAGTGGGTTGCAGTTTCCGTCTTGCTTAGTTTATCTAAGAAAGTATAATTCTCATTTTCTGATGGGAATACAATGCTGCATTCAAGTCATTGATGCTCAGTGTATGCATCTTTGTCAATCAAAAATCAAGAGGTAATCAAAAGGAAGCAAGGCCATGAAAATAATTAATGTGGCAAGCTGAAGATCCCCACAATGGCTTTAGCCCTGGCTGAAGACTTAAAAACTCAGCTTTTGGCCTTTCATCTTGCTGACACTTCTGAGCATGACTGGGAATGCTTCAGGGATGTTGTTCACTCATCTGCAGTGAAGATGTTGGGGCCCTATACTCACAAGCTGCATGACTGGTTTGATGAGAAGATACATGCTCTACTTCTTGAAAAGCGTTGCCTTCAGCTTGTCCATCAGAATGATTTATCATCAGCTGCCAAGAAAATACCTTTACAGGTGCTTGTAGGATAGTCCAGAATAAACTGCTGATTCTAAACTGATAAAAATGTCTTCAAATGGTTCTGTGAAGTCCTTAACACTCTCTACAGACCTCATTCTCTCAGGAATTCCCCCTTCCTGAGTTAGATGGTACACCTTTCTTTATAGAACAGGTTCAGATCTTGCAGAGATAGGCTGAACATTTTGAAACCATTCTCAACTGACTGTCATCTATTAACAATGAGATGATAGAGAAGATTACCCTGAACAACATCATCACCAGCAGCATAGATGACCCACCATTAGTAACTAAATTCATGGAAGATGTCAGCCAACTATCCTGTTAGGATATATGCAGAGTAACCCTTGTGTAACGAGGATATGCACATGGAAACTGATATGAGAACAGTTATGAATAAATACACAGCCACACAGAGATACACCAAATTGTGTTAATATTTACTCGAAGAAATAGCACAGTCCAAATAAACAGTCCAGGTCATACCCGTTTTAACAGTCCAGCAGTATCCAGTTATAAAGTCTTCTTACCCTTCTCACGTCTTTTACAGCAGACAAATATCAAACCATAATACAACAGATAATCTTTAATATCAACAGAATATCAAAGTAAACAGAGTTAGTCAGTATAAGTCCGTATTCAGTCAGAGAGAAAATCAATATCAGCATCAAGAGAGATCTTCAGTGGGAGAGAGAGTTAAACCATGATCTATAGCTCCCTCATATGGCAACTTGCAGCATACTCAACCAATCAGAACACAGCATAATACATTACAGTATTTTTCCTTAAAGCTACAGACATATATATTTGTGCTTTATATATTGTCAACCCAACTACGTTATGTACATATACATAACATATCCAATGCAAAACTCCAGGATCAGAAGATATATCTGCAGAGATATTCAGTCACTGGTCCTGTATTATAGACAAACACTAAGTAATTCCAGTCTTTTTGGAATAAATTCCACAGGAATTTAAAAATGTATTCATCATATATCTCTATAACAAGGATTGGGACAACTACTGAGGACTCTCACAGCTCTCTAAATCATCTGATCACTCATGTGGAGCTGGAGCTGTTGCCAGTCATAGTGTGGCTTCTGCAGAGTCATGGAACTATTGAAGTTCTCTCTAGAGCAAGTCTACCATCAGTCCACACACTGCTGATGAGACCACAAACATTTTATGAAAGCTAAATGCCAACATTATATTTTGTGTATTCCTCTGAATATAAAACCAAGGGAACAGCTATGTAAAATCTTGTAACTTTCCTTTTGACTCAAGTATTGCAGCTAGCTGCAAGATTGACTAGCTGACTGAGTTTTAGTATGCAGAGATCAGTAATCGCAGGGGTAGATGGATTCAAATTGTTTTTTAACAACTGGTTCTGTGGGCGTGGCTTAGTTGGTGGGCATGGCTTGGTGGTCATGTGACTGGGTGGACATGGCTTGGTGGTCATGTTATTGGCTGGGTGTGGCCAACTCAATATCACTCACATCAAGGCATGCATCTCCTTGCCTGGCTTCTCATGACTGTGGGGATGCTGCAACAGTCGTAAGTGTGAAAAATGGTCATAAGTCACTTTTTTCAGTACCATTGTAACTTTAAATGCTCACTCCACACAAGCAAAGTACCAGCAAAGGAGGGGGGAAAAACTCCAGAGACATTCCTGAGACTGTAAGTCTAGTCCTGCCAAGAATGTAATAAGGGTTAATGGAGAGGCAGTTTCTGTAAGCAACACCAGAATGTTTCCTTCCTGCCTTCCTTACAGGATTAGGCTAGTAATTTCTTCTAACAACTGGTTCTTCGAACTGCTTAGAATGTTAACAACCGGTTCTAGCGAATAGGTGCGAACTGGTAGAATCCCACCCCTGATAATACGCCATGTGGCAGCCTGAATTCTTCCCAGAAAGTTGGTTAGATAAATGTTCTTGTACATTATCAAAGTTTAAACTTTTTGCAGCATCTCTAAAATGCTAGATATTGTGCCAACAGAAAGGCACTCAGAAGCCCTGCATCTCCTGCACATAGGGAAAGGATAAAATGTTCCTACTGTACACAGTAGTCTGTTATGATCACTTGCTCTGCCTTGCACTCTGCCATTTTTAGTGCCTATAATTAGGGCAGTAGGTCACCAGAATAAAAGGATTAGAGCTTCTTCCTTTTGGAGAACATTGTGATAAACACCAAAACCCAGACTGTGATTACTGTGATGTGCTGCATTTCCATCTTCTGTACATGTGTGCCAAGCTGCTAGCATGATGCCCCAGTTATGCAGCTGTTTGAACCAGTCTATTTATGACACCATAGCTGACCATTAATTTCTAGGATTACAAACCGCTTGGCATAAAGGAAAATAAACCCTTTATTCTGCTAGGAGAGTTTTGCAGGAAAAAGGTTGCAACATTCTGTACATTCACCCAGTCACATTCAGACGTGGATTTTTCTTAGCCATGTTATGTCTCTGGAGATTCTCAGTCACGCAGGCCATGGTTGTCTCAAACATGCTTTTTCCAGGGGTGGGCTTCAAACATTTTAGCAAAGGGTTCTCTGCCCAGTTGCTGGGTGGGCGTGACCTAGTCAGCCTCCTGCACCACAGCAGGAGAGGGTTGGGCTCCCCAGGTTCTGGAGGCTCTCTGGAAGCCAGAAACAGGCCCATATCCAGCCTTCCTGAACTTCCAGGAGGGTTTTTCACCCTCCCTGAGCCTCTCCGCATGCCCTGCACTTACCTGCATCCAAAACAGGCCATGTGGGGACTCCTGTGAGGGGCAGGGTGGGTGGGGCCAGCCAGGAGTGGGATTTGGGGGTCTCCAAACTGCACAGAATCTTAGCTAGGGGCTCTCCTGAACCCTGCAAACCCCCAGCAGCCACCCCTGGCTTTTTCAAGAGGCAACTGGATTTCCTCAGGGTTTTTTGGTTTTTGTTTTGTTTTTTGAAGACGTTTCGCTTCTCATCCAAGAAACTTCTTCAGCTCTGAAGCCATTTCAGTTTTCCCTTTTCCCTTTCCGAAGGGAATGAAGATACTGTATATTGATTTTTATTGTTTGGCTTTATATCTTTACACCTGACTGTAAATACAAGGAAATGAAAACTGAGCAGATAGTTTTTAAACATGTTGTATACCTTGTATGTAAGAGAGGTACTATACATTTTAAATTAGAAAATGTCTGAGACATGCAATATTTGTTTTTATTTTTAAAATTATGTTTAGGAGATAGAGAAAAAAATTCTAATGTTTTGTATCATGTATAAAAAAAAGAGTTTCCTCTTTTGCTTTAAACAAATTCAGGTTATTACTGTACATTAATACAAACTTTATATCAACATCAGTTATTAGATTTAAAATACACCGAAGAGATCTGCAAAGAAAATCTGCAATATTTCCTTGTTCTCAAAGACTGCTTTTGTTAAAACTAATATCATCTGATAGTAACTAATTATTATCATTAAATTTTAATTAGCCACAGATAGTGCTTCAAATTCAAATATCGCTTTCTATTTTCAGTTCAATTTGTTCGAATATTAAGAAAATATACAAGTGTGGTGCTAATTGCAGGATTGATGTTTTATTGAGCAAAGAGGAACTGTAAATTCAAAAAAAAGGAGAAAAAAGAAAACAGCACAGGAAGAAAGCTTTCTTCATTAATAAAAGCAGTTAGTGAGGGCTCCAGCTGTGTGACCAAGAGAAGACCCAGCATGTAAATATAATCTTATAATTGGCGCATTAGGCAGGAGAGATATATGTATGTAAGAGAGAGGAAGAAACTAAAGGAGAGAGCTGTATCTGGCATGCTACACTTAATAAGATTTATTTTAATTGGAGGAAATGTTAGTATTAAATCTATATAATGTGATTACCTGTATTTTTCAATTTGAATGGATTTTGCACATTTATATGACAAATAGAGTAAATAGAACACCATGGTATATTTTATTTGTATTTTATTCTAATTCAAAGGTTCCAGCCCAACAAATCCCAGTGACAAGAAAGAGAAGGAGATGGGATAGATAAGAAATGAAATCTAGGGAGAGATAATCATCTGGAACCAAGAAGTGTAAAGCTTGATCAGAAATTTCAAAATCTGACTATCAAATATTACATTGGAGCATTGTTAATGAATAGTTTAAAAATGCTTGGAGATAACCACTGTGTATTGTTTGTAAGACATTTGGAAGACAAAATTGTTTGTATTCAGCTATAGTGGAACACATCAGGAATGAAAGGTGTTGAGGTAACTGGGACAATATCTTACACTGTTTTCTGGGATTGTTTTGATCCTGTGAAATCTGAACAAATAAGGAGAAACTGTGACAGCAATTTCAGTGATAGATCCGTGCCCTTTATGGCTGATTCAAGGGAATAAATGTATAAATAGATTTGACTGATGATAACTTTCCCCAATAGAAGAGAGTATCTTAGCTCAGGGTTGAATTTTTTATGCCTCTTTTGGGTGGTATGTAAATGTGGTTTCTCTCTATATGTCTACTGATGCCTGATTTAACTGCATGCCAAGCTTCCAAGACTTCCTTTCTTTTCAGATTAACAGAGTTGGGAGGGACTTTGTAGGTCATCTAGTCCAAACCTCACCCACCCAAGCAGGAGACCCTACACCATTTCTGACAAAATGGCCAACCAATCTCTTCTTGGAAGTTTCAAGTGATGAAGCTCCCACAACTTCTGAAGGCAAACTGTTCCATTGGTTTATTGTTCTCACTGTCAGAAAATTTTTTCTTATTTCTGGATTGAATTTCTCCTTGTTCAGTTTCCATCTATTATTCCTTGTCTCACCTACAGGTGCTTTAGAAAATAACTTCACCCACTCCTCTCTATGGCAGCCCCTCAAATATTGGAAGACTACTATCATGTCTCCCCTGGTCCTTCTCTTCACTAGACTAGCCATGCCCATGTTCTTCGTATGTTTTAATCTCCAGTCCCCTAATCATCCCAGCTCTTCTTTGCACTTTTTCTATAATCTCAACATCTTTTCCTTCCTTCCTTCCTCCCTCATTCCCTCCCTCCCTCCCCCCTTCCTTCCTTACATCCTATTTAGTGGAAGCTGTGTGTTGTAATATTAAGTAAGTTTCATTATGTGTTCTGACTGCTTCTTAGTGTTTGTAGATGTACTCTTCTCATTTTCTGCCTATCCATCCTACATAGTGGCTGTTACAATCCTTGCATTATGTATTGTAGCTGACTCAAAGGCAAAAGACTTCACATTTACTTGCATTGATGTTACCTAGTTGGGTAATGAAACATTTGTAAGCAAACAACCAAACAGCTCAGACAGCAGCAAGAACTTCAGAATAGATTTTTCATCTAAAACTTTCTTACTGGATAGTCTTAAGTCAAGGATGGTTGATCCTCTTATACTTTCCTCCATCCTCTGAAAGAAAAACTAATCAGCAAGACAAGTCAGAAATGTTGGATGGAGCAAGTTTTCTTCTACAGATAATCACTAATTCAAATCCCCCATCAATACCACTTTTTGCCTCTTTACGTGATCTGCTATTTCCTTATGGAAAACAATATCCACTTTGTCTTTATTGGACTCATCCCAACATGTTTCTAATAGATATATTAAAATACATCTTGTCTTCTTGTACTAACGTTTTCAGAAAACTGAACAAAACAAATCTAGGCATTTATACATATCTTCCATTCAAACAACTATGCATGCAAAATATGTGCATGCTGTATATCCCTCAGGCTCTTAATAGCAATAACAATAGCACTTAGATTTATACCGGTATACCCCTCCATAGTGTTTTACAGCATTCTCTGAGTGGTTTACAACACTGGCAATACAATCTGGGTCCTCATTTTACCAACCTCAGAAGGATAGAAGATTGAGTCAATCTTGGACCAGTCAGGATCGAACTCCAGATTGTGGACAGAGTTAGCCAGCAATAATGCATTCTAACCACTGCACCATCACGGCTCCTCACACAAAATATCTGTGAGGATACAATTGATACTTATAGCCATCTAAAAATCAGCACACATTATCTATTAGCTCTGTATTTATCTTAAAAGCTACCATCAGCACTCGTGAATCAATTGCAGGTTTGCCATTAGCTAGCAAAAATTGCCTCTACTACTCTCTCTGCTTTCAATTTTGTTACATGTATTATATAAAAAGCTAAGTGGTAACATCCCAAGTACTGAAAATATAGAACTCAGACACTTCATAATGATTATCTTTGACCTTGAGTGATTAAGATCAAATCCATCCAGGAGAGGAAGCCAATTAATTGTCTTTCAGGTTAACCAAAGTCCACACACATGCCTATTAAAATATAAATTAAATGCACCCAGAGCGTTCATTTAAAATTTTACTTGTGTCAAATGTGTTGCTATCAAAATAACATTGAGCAAAAGTATTTGATCTTTAATCATAACAAATCTATTTAAGGCTGAGAAATACACCACACACATTTCTCATTATAAAAAAAACATTTCTAAAGTTCATAATAAAATTGTCCAGCTCGTTAATTATCACAGTTAAGTCAATCAAACTATCTAACTTTCAAGCAAAGGATGAACAGAGTAAGAAGTAATATTTCTAAACAATGCTGCTTCCTGTGACTTTGCAGTAACTTTGCACTTTTCCTTCTATATCTTGTTTGTGTTTTGTATAATCACAGCTTTTTCAAATACAACTTGCAGTCTGAATCTGTGTAGTCAGATAAGGTTTTAATATAGCTAGAAATGGTTTTCAGAATGAACCTCACTTTCCAAGCGATGGAAAGTGAGGTTCATTCTGTTTCAAACTGTGAAACAGATCCCTTGTTCAAAATGTCTATATATCAATACATAATGTTGTTCCTCTTATTTTGAGTGTTTTCTTGCTCCAATTTAGTAAGGAGAAGGAAGAGGAAGAGGGAAAGAGAGAAGGGGGAAAGAGAGAAGTGGGGAGGACAATCCCTATTCCTGCTTCATCCTAAATAAAGGTAACTGTTTTTATCAAATTAAGCAATTTCACTTTCCAAAAAGAACAAAATTCTCCTTTTAAAAAAATCAACTGTCCTGCAAAAAGTAATGGAGTTTTAAGATCATTCAATCAAATACTGAAGATAATTAGCAGATGCCTACTCTATGAAGTTAACATATTAGAAATTTAGCAAAGGCGTTGCTGGAATTATTACCCTTCACTGAGCAGTATATATAACTATTTCTGCTTTTGCCAGTATTCTCAAATATGTGTGAGTTTCTACATGTCTGTATGTTGAAGACACATGTTTTCTGTATCACATCTTCATAAGTTATTTTCTGCATGCTATTTTGTTAATGTTTATAATAAAAATTCTGAAAACTCACTGTGATGGGTGAATCCATAAATAAGGCCTCCCCTTCCCCATAACTTGTCCATAGATTTTATGGCATTAGGAAGCCCATTTTCTCATAGGAAATGATGACCTGGTTGCTACCTTCCAGACACATGTTAATTATAGCATAATTAACATGTTATGTTAATTATAGCATAATTATAGCAAAATAAAAAGACTGTAAAGAAATAGCTGGTTACACAAAGTAAAATGCTGCCTTATTTGTTTATCAGTATATTTTTAAATATGAAAGCTTTTTGAGTAAATGAAGTCAGGTGACTTAAAATCTTAAGGACACTGATTTGAACTGTTGGGTTGAACTATGATGTTACCTAGCCTGGTAATAAAATGTTTGGAAGAAAACAATCAAGACTAATTTCTTATATAACTTCTTATACAACCAAATTGGACATATATTAAAACCATCTAATCTGACAAGAAAAAGTCTGCAAATATCCATTCCAAAGAGTTTTCTTTCCTGTTTAGCATGAATCAACCAATAATTAACTCAGAAATACCAGGATGTTGGTATAATAATTTCATATATCTGCCCTTATCTCAGAAGGCACATACTACTGAATTAAAGTTAGTTTCTTCCTAAATTATTAGTTTCTTTTGGCAGTGGAAAAAGAGCACCTCTAGAAAACAGTTCATAGTTATATTAGTTCAGTAGAACTACGTCAAAGGAACCATATTTAAACCTATTGCACTCATCATCTGTGGCCCAGCCATAAGATAAAAATATAAAAGTAGCCATATTGGATCAGGTCAACACCCAGTTTAATCTAGCACATTTTTTTCACAGTGCCTCTGGCATTCCCATAAGCAAGAGTTCAAAACATACCTTCGTTCACTGTTGTTGCCTGCAATTGGTAGTATAGACATGCTGATCCAAAGTTAGATTGCGTAATCTTGTACTCTATAGCATCGTCCATCTGTCCAGTGATCTCTGCCCTCCCACAATTTCCACCAGGCTGTCTGTGCCTCCATCAATGCACGAAGACTTCTGCCAGCCCTCCTGTAGCATCTGCTGACTTTCACATGAGACTTCTGCCAGCCTTCCCACAGCCCCTGCCCGCCTACCCAACTTGCTGGTGCCTGCCTGCAGCATTCACATCCCCCCTATCCCATGCTCCTTACCTGGGAAATCTACTCTTCTTGCTCAATTGAGTTGATTCTGGAGTTACAATGATAACCAGGACAGCTGGAATTGCTGTGCTAAGTGATGTAGTTGCATGACATCATGTTTTACCATCACATTATTTAGCAATGGCAATCCCAATTGTAATCAAAGGACTACTTATACATGAACCGTATTTGTCTTTGGATTGACTATTTACCCACTTGAAAGAAGTCCTTCTGAGGGTCTTCACCATTGTTTTAAGATTTTACCACCCAAATAGCTTAGGATCATCTGCTAAATGAGCTAGCTCACTGTTTATTCCTCAGTGAGCTAGCTCACTGTTTATTCAATGCACCAGCCCTAACATTTCTCTCCACTGAGAAAATTACTCATTTTTTCCAAGGCCCCCTTTCTCTATTTTTTTAAACCAGGTGTCATCTATGAAAAGACAGCTTCTTTTATCTGCTCAGTTTATTCAAGATGATGAACATTGAAAAAAGCTTTTGAAACTCTAAGTATGCAGGGTCAACAGAGGCATGTTCACCGACATACTTACCAATACTCTAAAAAAATATCTAGAAACTTGGAAAGGGAGTGTTATCTTGTGCAATTCATAGTATTTTTTCTTCAGGTAGTATGCTTTTATGTTACTATGTACAAGAGTAGATTATGGCCCTAGGCCACACTGACTGATAGTGCCACCTCCTGCTTTTAGAAAGAATGGCAGACTCAAAACTTTGGATCCCTAAGCCAAAGGGAGCCAAAAGTCTATTCAACATTGGCCTAAAGCCAATCAAGTCTTTTACTGCTGATTACCATTCTTCCAACTTTTTGGGAGCAGGTGCTAGGTTGGTTGGCTCCCTTTTTAAGAATATGTGGCCGATTCATTGCCTTCCAGTCTTCTCTAATTGAGTCTGATAGAGTGACATAGTTTTAATCAGAGGTCAACAATTTCACAGTAAAATTCTTTAAGAATCTGATGCAGTCATGCTATAGAGGTTCATTTTTTTTACTGTTTCTGTGATATTAAATGCTTTGCAAAGTAGCTATAGGAAAAAATTTTAAGATATGTAGAGGTTACCTCAATTTATCTTTGTTTAACTGATGGAGGTTTGCTTTGTTTTTTACATTTAAAAGTAAAAAGAAAAAAAATCCAGAATTCTCTATTGGTATCTGAACTTCATTTTCATCTTGCTGGGAGATTGTCAGAAAGTCTTGCAGTTACTTTGAGCCTGAAAGCTAAAGGAGTTTAAAAGATTGCTGAGTATTTTCTTCCCCCATCTCACACAGTTTTTTAAAAATCTTTCTAGCAATCTACAAACCACATTCAATTTGCACAGCGCCCCAGAAATCCAGTTGATAAGAAGTTGGTGAGTGTACATTTTTTCCACATTCATACATGGAACATTTGCTATAAATTTTTGGTATAGCTGTAGTTATCATCAACAGTTAAGAACCGAACATAAAGTTTCAGTTACAATGCTACTTTTTTTTTTACAAAGGCACAGATGGTCTTTAAACAGTCTCCTCTATATTACATAGGCAAAGACATTTCTCTAGAGAAAGGAGAAATTCTCCAACTTATCAAAAGATTGTCTACAACTTAGAAGGGAAAATACCATTGTCAATGAAAAGGTCCCACAGGAAGTTTTCCTTGTGATGCCTTCCTATGAGGATTTCAGTGAAACATGGGGAGGCTGCAGTTTGCCTAAGAGATGATTGTAGAATCAAGTTAATTTCAAATTTCAAAGGGAGGATATATGGCAGATCCTGTTGGTTAAAGTGTTTTACCTGGCAAGATCCTAGAAGAGAGCCTTTTCTGCTGTTGCTCCTGTCCTTTGTAATTATGTACCTACCCCTCCCCCCACTCTTCTGGCCTCTCCCCCCACTCTTCTGGCCTTCAGAAAGAATGTCAAGACCTGGCACTGCCAATTAGCATGGGGGTCAAAGAGTTTTACAACTGTGGGGATAGTTGGTAAGGTGTTACATCCCATGCTCCCACAGGCAGGGCCTCCTTGGGGTACCGTCGGCTAGACATTGTTGATTGGTGGTGCCCAGGGGTAGGGCCTTCTCTGTGGGAGCACCCACCCTGTGGAACCAGCTCCCCTTGGGCCTTCGTTTGGCCCCTGATCTCTGCTCCTTCTGCCATGACCTGAAGACCTGGCTCTTTCAACAGGCCGGTCTGGACTAGACAAGGGGGAGGGGTGGGTTTGTTTTAGACTTATTTTAATTAATTTTAATTTTATTATTTTATTACTATTAGGCTTGTAATTGTTTAATTGTTTTTTAATGTAAATTTTTGTACTGAGTTTTTATTGTTAGCCGCCCTGAGTCCTTAGGGAAAGAGGGCAGCATACAAGTCTAATAAATTATTATTATTATTATTATTATTATTATTATTATTATTATTATTATTATTATGTAAGACAAGGATCTTCTCTCCACCTTTTTAGTTTTTAAACTTTTAATACTGTATATATCCCTGTCTTTTAATTCTGTTTTTAACTTTGTCCTTATTTATGCTTTTATATTTTGTGACATGTTTTTATTGTAAACTGTCCAGAGTCACTTAGTTGAGGTGAGTAGTATAGAAATGTGATGAATACATACATACATACCAGAGGTGGTATTCAGCAGGTTCTGACCAGTTCTGGAGAACCGATAGCGGAAATTTTGAGTAGTTGGAGAACTGGCAAATCCCACCTCTGACTGGAGATTTTGCAGTATCCTTCCCCTACCATGCCCACCAAGCCACGCCCACAGAACCGGTAGTAAAAAAATTTGAATTTCACCACTGATACATACATACATACATACATTCTTGAAAGAAATTCTAGAGAAACATAAAACTTGTTCTATTTAAGAAACAACAAAATTAACATTACAAATAAAAAATAAATTTCACTGGAAGATGTTCTTCTAATGTGCCAAGAAAATGGTTTGAAGGAGAAATTAGTAATCGGTTTACCAATTTTGTGTTTCTTCTATGCTATAATATTTAAAAATTAATTTTAAAATTATGCATTTTCAGCTGTTTTATAACCAACCTGTATATTTAACATATATTTTCTCCAAATGAACTGGAATTTAAACCACAAAAGGAAAACAGCAATTTCTTTACACAGCGGAGTGCCATAAACTTTATTTATTATATCAGCAATGCAAACTTTTAGTAATTTTTGGATATAGAAGAGTGCTGCTATATTAAATCAAAGATTTATCAGTTCAGCTTCATATCTTTTACCCAGATTAGATATCCATGAAAAACATCACACCTGGGGAAATAGCATTCTCTCCTTTCGAAGCATGGTTTATTGATTGTTATCTTGTCTTCTCTTGAGATAAAGATCTTCCTTTTCAGAGGCATATTTTTACTGATCCTGAAGATAACATTTGAGACATGTTGTTCAGCAGCTATCGATAGCCTTGAGCCTCTCAAATGCCTGTTAAAGCCATCTAATGAATTTGTCATCACTTCTTGCATTAGAAAAGCTTTCTTTCGCCTAACTAGAATATCTGATCATTCAGCTTCATGAATTGATGGTGCATTCTATATAATAACATGGTGATAGGGCTCTGTGTTCTATAACATTTCATTATATAAGAATTGTTCTATAGCCCTCCTCACTGATCATACCTTTTTGATGCCTTTTCAGGTTGGTAACAATATCCTTCTTGAAGTCCATTGATATGTATAAACAATAAAATTAAAAAACTTGGTGGGGGGGACCAGAATTGTACATAGCATTCCAAGTGTGTTTGCATTGTTTATTTGGTTGAAGGGTACACTGGTATTTTTAAAATGTCTTTTCTAATTACTGGTATATTAATATGAAATTTGTATATTATAGACCCATAGCAAGCAATAGACGCATAGCAAGCAAAACTCCAAAGCAGGTGGAATCCTCAAAGAATAACTTTATTGGATATATCATATTGGCACAGATCTAGTAAAAACCGACTCTGAAGGTTCCGGTGGTTTTCACCTAATTAAAAGTAAAAGTTTTCCCCTTCAAATGCAAACAATCAGTCACATGGCCCAATCGAGGTGCTGCCTGGTTACCTGGTAACATCACTCCTCCTTCCTCTGACCAGGTGTGGGAATGTCCTTGGTTCCCAAGAGAAAGTATTTTATTTTGGCTACAAAACCCCAGCTATCTATAATCCCCCCCTCCCTATCCCTCAGCTCCAGTGTGGCAACACTGAAGCTCCAAGATGGCTTCAGTCAGGCCAGCTTCAGGATTGATACACTGATTATTTCAACAGTTAGGATTAGGCTAGAAATAACAAGCCCCTTTACAATGGTCACCAGGGACTAAACTAAAAACAGCAAATATGTCCAATATAAATGAACAGCAAAGAATCCACAGCTAGGCTTCCTCTAGTCTGACAAATTGTCTTTTCAGTAAAGATTGAGGAGAATGATTACCACATGGAAGCAGGTATCATATACTGGTAGTTCACCTCATGTTGAAGAATTCAGTAGAGAATCAAGAGGCAAATCCTTTCATGGTATCTCAGTTATCTGCGTCCTCTTCGCTGATGATGTAAAACTATTCAACACCACCGTCAGTGCTACCATCCTTCAAAAAGACTTTGATTATATGTTTGAATGGTCTAACAGTTGGCAACTCCAAATCTCTACCAACAAATGCTCTGTCGTACACATTGGTAAAAATAATCTACATACCAAATACAAGCTAGATGGACATGACTTTGTTGATGACCCTCACTTTGTCAAGGACCCTGGAATTCTGATATCGAATGATCTAAGCACCAAAGCTCACTGCAACAGTATTGCCAAAAAGGCTTTAAAAGTTGTAAATTTAATTTTATGAAACTTCTCCTTTGGTAATACTGATTTGCAAACTAGGGCATTCAAAACCTTTGCTCTGCTGTCTGGAATCCACATTGTATATCAGACATAAATACAGTTGAGTGAGTCCAGAAGTATTTTACCAGAAGAGTACTACATTCCTCTGTTCGCAACAGAATACCCTACAGCACCAGACTTGAGATTCTAGGCTTATTCTATTCTTAACCTTGAACTGCGCTGTCTAAGATTAGACTTAAGCATAGTACACAAAATCATACGTTACAACGTCTTACCAGTTAATGAATATCTCAGCTTTAACAACAACAACACAAGAGCACAGAACAGATATAAACTAAATGTAAACCACTCCAAGCTTGATTGCAGGAACTACGATTTCTGCAACAGAGTGGTCAATGTCTGGAACTCACTACCTGATTCTGTTGTCACCTGCTCAAACCCCCACTCCTTTACCCTCAAACTAACCTCTATTGACCTCACCCCATTCCTAAGTGGTCTGTAAGGGGTGTGCATAAGCACATGATCGTGCCTACCGTCCCTGTCCTATTGCCCCCAATTATTAGTTCCTATTTCTTGTATTTAAACTTATGTTTGCTCTTGTTTCTGTTATATTGTAAGCTCTTGACAAAATAAATAAATAATAAATAAATAAAAATTAACAAGTAAGATTAGCAGGGGAGTCTGCAGTTCCACACAAGTAGCAAAGCCACATTTTCAAACAGATTGTCGCCAGCTGAAGTGGGAGATATATTCCAGCAATTTCTGTATTTTAAGGGTATTTTTCCTACCCTTATGTTCAATGCTCATACATACACTTTAGAAAAGTTCAGTTTCCCCAAAAGATGCCAAAAAATTCAGGACTTATAAAAAATAAATACAGAATCCATGTCATAAGAAATATCTAAAGCAGAATCCTAACTTCATCCATTGAATCTCCAGTTTTGATGGAAGCCATACAATTTGTTTTTAAAGCTGTCGTGAGACAATTTACTTATTTCACTTACCTTTATATGATTTCATAAGAAACTTTATAATGTTTTCATTATAAACTGTTCATCCCTGTTTCATTTTCATTAGAGTCCATATCAAGAACTTTATTTTATTTTCATTAAAGGGTATTACATTCTGAAGATATCTTATATCATCATATTACCTTGTTTATTTTTCGTTTGTATTAGCAGAGACTGGATATTGACTAATAAATTAGCAAACTAAGTAGGAAAACTTGTAAATTCTTTTTAAAAGCTAACCTTTTTGTAACCACAAAGTATCTTGTGAGACTTGGAACTATCTGCAATTTGAGCCTAATTGATAATCTATCACAGGGGTCAACAAACTTTTATATAGAGCGTCAAATCGCTCTTCCACTTTTGCAAACACAGATAGTACGTCTGCAGGACAATAAGTATTGCAGCCACTGGATAGCATTGACCCACTAATAACAAGGTCACTGACTGGTCACTGCTCAGGCTGCCCTGCTACCACCCTTTGACCCTGTCCCCTGGCCTAGGAGCTCAGGTGAGACTTGGACCTGGCAATCTGCTGCACATCCACCCATCGATTCTTAACTCATGGGTCATACAAAAAAAGGCAATGGGCCAAATCTGGCCTGAAGGCTGTAGTTTGCCTACCCTGATCGATAATACTAATAGTTCCCTCCGGCTGATCCCTGTCAATTGAATGAAAAGGAGCTAACTTCATAATTGATATCCTGATGATTTCCTGTGCTTAATATAATTTACTCCAGAACCTACTATACCACCTTTACATATTATTATTCGGAAAACATATGAATGTATGGAAATGGAGAGACTAACACTTAAATTAAATGAAAAGGAGGATTCAGAGATATGGGATAAGTGGTATAACTGGGTGGAACAAAATGCAAAAAGAACAGTGAAGAAAAAAAGGAATTTAGGAAACACAGGATACTTAAGTGGAGGCAAGGATGCTATAGATAATACACTTCAACATACAGTGAATATGAAGGTTACATAGAATAATTAAAGCTACAACCTAAGCCAAACAAATAGGAAAAACTGGTAATTAACATATTTATATATAATCTATTTTTATGGTAAAAGTGTATATCCAATTTGAGATCCAAACTAAATGAAGAAAGCGCTTGGCGCATTCTTTTGTATTTGTGTTATGTGTATTTGTATGTTCATGTGTTTTTAATATTCTGTAAATAAAGCTTTTTATATATATATATATATATATATATATATATATATATATATATATTTGTTTTCGTAGATTTTCACGGGTAAAGGTATGTAGGTCTTGGTGTATTCGGGTCTTGTCCTGTGTAAGATTGAGAATACCTTGGCAACGTTTCGACGAAATCTCATCCGTCATCTTCAGGCTGGTGTCTTCAGCTTCGTTCTCCTGGGAGAAGTGTGTGATCGTGGCTGTTTTTCCCTTTTAAACTCTAGAGTTGGATGTGTTGTTACTTTTTGATTGGTTTGTGGAGTTGATGTATGCAGATTGGATGGCTTTTTCCTGAGACCCTGTGTGGCTGAGGTGCTGGCTGTGTGTCTCTCAGCCTTTTGTGTTGTAACGACCTGGGTAATGGGCTGTGTGATGACCTTCTGAGTTCTATTGTTGTGACGTCCTGGGTGTGGTGCTGTAATCTCCTGGGTCGTTGTCTGTGTTGCAACCTCCTGATGTTTGATTTTTTGAGATCACAACACAAAACTGTAAAAGAAACAATGATACGCTGGATGAGAGATTTTGGTTACAACATAGTTTTGGATGATTGGCAAACTATCTGGACTAGAAATAAAAAAATAACCTTCGCAATTCCATTTAAAGAAAATCTGTATAAACTATTCTATAGATGGCATATAACACCAACAAGACTATCTAAAATGAATAATAAGCTTTCTTCCTTTTGTTGGAAGTGTAACAAGGAAAGAGGTACATATTATCACATATGGTGGAGTTGTGGAAAGGCCCAGGAATATTGGAAAGAAATACATAAATGGTTACGAGAAATCTGTGAAGTAGAGATTAATTTTAAACCAGAATTTTTTTTACTGGGAATTACCAATAAGACCTACCCGAAGGAAATTCTTTATCTAATGATCCATATTATCACAGCGGCGAGGATGGCCTTTGCACAAAACTGGAAAAATACTGAAACTCCAACAGAAGCGGAATTAACGAAGAAAATTATTGAGTGCGCAGAGATGGACAAATTGACAATGGAAATTAAAAACAAGGAAGAAACGGACTATTACAAAACTTGGAACAACTTCTATGGATGGTTAGATAAGAAAAAGACCTAATAGACTTTTTGAACTGGACTTAACAAATGATGGACAATGAATGATACGAGCCTAGCTGTACTTGGTTCGATTGTAATATATGTTTTGTGTCTGATTATGTTTTGTTTACATTTTTGTTTGGTTGTGTGTAATTATTAAACAAAATTAATAAAAATAAATAAATAAAAAAAAGACCTTCTGCAAGAAAACAACAGGACTTTGGAAGACAAGACTGGAAGTGAATTCAAGACAGTTCACACAAATGACTATCAAATGCAGCACATACCATTGCTGCTGTTCTTCATAGTCTGGAAACTCCACAGTCCGGTAGTTTCAGCAATTGGATATGCATACCAGTTTAAGAGTGGAACCCGCTTCCTCTGCAATGGATAACTTGAAGCTATATGCTAATAGTAAACAAGACATTGACTCACTGATCCACCTGACAAGGATCTACAGTGACGACATTTCACTTGGAATGGCTAGATGGTAGTTACCTACCTACCTATTGTTTCTCTGTCTCTCTCTCTATCACCCATCTAGCTATCTAGATAGCGCAATTTAGTGTGTGTTACTTAGCATAGACTACATTGAAATCCTTCAGTGTTCAAAGTTACACAGGAAAAAAAAAGAAGGCTCTGTAAAAGAAGTATTAGCTACAGACATTTTAAAGGTGTAATATACAGCTCAGATGGAACTGATTATAAAATTCATATCTTATATTGTAATTTCCTAGTTTTTGAAGCACAGCTGGAAATTGAAAATACAATGTAATAATTTTAGCTTCAACTTAAGATAAACGTATTGAGCATGTTTGTTTTCTAAGGTTATTTTTAATACCTTTGGTAACTTGTACTATTTCCTATCATGTATAAATTGGATTTAATTGTTTTTAAAAATATACTTATTTATCATAATTACAGTATAACTCATATGCTGCCTGCATGAAATGAACCTTAAAAGTGCTAAAATCTATTAAAGCAACATAATATACTATATTATACAATTAACAGTAATATGTAGGAAATAAAAATTCAATGCTATAAAGGAAAAAGCAGTCCAAACTTTCAAAACATTTAAAAGATCATCACAGCTCCCAATTCAACACAATGGAAGAACTGTTCCTCCAGAGAGGCAGGGCCCAAACCATTTAAAGAGATATACAACAGATCAATCATTTTTAATTTAACCTGTAAATCTAGGGGAGACCAGTACAACTTTGTTAGACTCCATATCACATGTTTCCATTAGAAAATACAGTCCAGTACAGAAGTCTAGTCATGATATTCTGGCCCACTACAATTTCTGGATTTTGTTCAGGAATATCCCCACATACAACAGACCATTCTGGAGGTAATCAGCACATCTATAATATTGGCCAAGACAGCATGTTCTAAAAAGAGGCATAGTAGATAAATATTTCACAGCTGAAAAAAGATGCTTCTGGTCATTGTACCGTCGCATGAGATGTTTTTAACTGTTTCAGGGGACAGACTCCTTCAAGGGAAATATGACCTTGGTCTGGTGCCTATTTTCTCATCCTTATGAAACAAGGTTCCTCTGGTCAGTAAATCCTCTCTGTCTTGTCCTTGACTCAGTTTAATCTGCTACATCCAGTCCATAATCTGGCCCAAGTAGAAATGAACCAGTCTAGCACATATGGTGCAGAAGAAAAGGAAAAGTAGATCTTGTCATCTTCTACATACACATACTGTTCAGCTTTCCATTCCTTCTTGATCACTCCCAAAAGCTTCCCATAAATGTTCAAAAGCATTGGAGATAGAATTGATCCTTGCACAGTCTGCAAGGTGCAATAACAATCCATGAAAAAATGCAATTTGGAACCATGAAAAAAACATGTCCAACCTCAAGTCCCTAAGGGTCAATGGCATTAAAAGCTGCTGAGAAATCTAGAACCATGATAAACTCTCCCCTGTCATGCTTCCTCATTAGTCAACTCCATGCCATGCCACAACCTATTCTCCAAAACACCTGAAAGAAGCAATGGTTATGAAACTAATCAAGGAGAGACCCAACCTAGAACAAAGGAGAAATGTCCTGACAGTTAGAACAATTAATCAGCAGAACGACTTGCCTCCAGAAGTTGTGGGTCTCCAATATTGGAGGTTTTTAAGAAAAGATTGGACAATCATTTGTCTGAAATGGTATATGGTTTTCTATCTGAGTAGCAAATTGGATTAGAAGACTTCCAAGATCCATTCCAATTCTGTTATTCTGCTATTCAGCACAATTTTGCATTTAATAGAGAAAAAGAAAGAGAGAATATTACGGAATTGCTAAAATACTCTCCGCTTCAATCTGATTGATATCTGAGCCTAACAAAAGAGCAAGTATTACCTGCCTGATACTCAGTCTCTTGAAATAGTATGCATTAAACCTACCACAATAATTTTCTCTTTCCAGAAGCTGCTAATTGTAAAGATCTCTTTGTAAAAACATTTCACCTCTCCCCAACAAATGAATATCCCAAACGTAAAAGTAAACATAGTTTACAGTCTAATTAACCATTTACAAATAAATGCAACCAATAGAGGGACACAAAATAGGTTTTGAATACTGAACTTCTGTAGATCTTTTCAGTAGGCAAAAGGAGGGAAGAGAGAGAAGGATGAAGAAAAACATAATATTTATGTAGTCAAGTGTGTATTTTGTAATAATTCAAGATGAGTCGTGATTCATCCTGTAATAAATCCATGTAGTTCAACATTCTGGCTCTTATAGTGTCTAAATGGATACATTTAGAAACCTGGACTGGAAGGCAATAGCATCCTTCTCGGAGGCTTCACAGCAAACAGTATATAAGACACTCAGTCTATTTAGTCATCAATGTTAGTAGACCTTGATAGCCTGATTATCCATAAACACATCAAAACCATACAAATTGGCTGCAATAACTACAGCCGTTGGCAGTGAATTACACAGTTTAACAATATGGTATTATGGGAAACAATTTTCTTCTGTCAGTATTAAATATCTCTCTCCATTGTGCTTCAGTGAACAAAGTTCTAATAGTGTGTTCAAAGGGGGGACAGGAGAAAAAGTTTCTCTATAAACATTATTCGTGCTCTGCATGATTTACTTACCTCTATCACATCTGCTCTTATTCTTCATTCCAAACATACATATAGAAATACAAATACATACACATACTCATATGCATACACAAAGGGTGTGATTCAAATTTTGTAACAATAGGTTCTGTGGGCGTGGCTGGGTGGGCATGGATTGCTAATGGGAAAGTAACTGATTCCATCTCATCTTCTCCTACAAAAACACACTTATCAAAATGAGATGATTGGGACTAAATATGTTATTCCAAATGCAGTCAAGTTACAGATATACACAAGGGTCTTGTTATGTATTAGTACAGTAGTTTTATTTTCAATTATTTCCCCAATTATTCTAAATATGTGTTTGTGTTTGAGATAGGAGCTGGATACTTGGTCCACATTTCCATCGGCACTTCACAGTGATGACAAGATCCATTTCCAAATCAATTACTTCCTTATGTCTATATGTGAAATTTAGAATTTTTTTATGCCAATAGCATCACTTTACACTTTACCTTGAATAATATGTCTTACTCTGAAGTGTATTCACGGTTTCTTTTTTATTTTATCACTTCTAACAGTTTGTTACTATAAGCAAATGAAACAATTCCTTGACCATCTCTAACTTCAAATCATTTTGCTAGATCAAAAACCTCTGGTCTCAACATTGATTCCTGTAGCATTCCAACAATATAAGGATTGCCCATTTAGTCATATTCTCATTTTTATTTTATAATTGGTTGCTTGTCTCTGAGAGCCCTGTCTTTTTAACAACAGCTGAATTTGTGAATGTCAACATTCAGAAGAAATTGCACACCTTTTCCTATTTTTATTTTTAAATCCTCCTTGACACATTTTGTTTGGATCCAGAGATTGATTTATTTTAGTCATCAGTTCAGCTTATAATTTTATCCTTCATTACTCAGATTTGCATGAATAATCATTTTTCTCAGTTTATCAAATGTAAACCAATTATGAAGCCCTAATTTCCCAGCAATAAAGATACTAAAGATGGTAGGAAAGAATTCATTCAAACTCTCTGCTATTTCTCCCTTGGCATACCCTGAATTTTTTTTTATCCATTTGAAACATTTGAAAATGTTTTGTTATTTGTTACTGAAATCATGTGCAGTATGCATGTCGCCATTCAAGATGCCTTGAAAGATATTTCTTACTTAAAAGAACTTCCAGTACTAGAAGATCAGCAGTACAAATGAGATCAGCAATCCAGCCATTGCAAGCTGGAAGACTACCGGAATGGATGAAATCAGTCAGGATTCTAACTAAGCTATGCCAGCAAATCTACTGGATAACACAGTGGCCAGAAGAGGTCAATCTACATTCTAATACCAAAAAAAAAGAGATCCAACAGAGTATGTAAACTAGTATACAATATCTTTAATTTCACATGCTAGCAAAATACTTCTTAAAATCATCCAATACAGATTAAAGTTCTACTTGGAAAAAGAGATGCAACAGTGGCTCCAGTTGTCTGATGCCTTCATGGCCAAGGGTCGTCACTACCATATACCCTTTACCCTTCTCGAAGAATTTGTGGCCCACCAGGCAATAGCGTGCAACATCCCCAGGGCCCACAGACTCAGAGCTGTTAGTCCTCCCAATGAAAAAAGATACAACTGCAACTATATACTGTCCACAGGCCCTACGCCCACTGCAAGGGGAAAATCCTTCATGGTTGTCCATAAAACCAAGGTCGCAACCTCCTCCTTGAACAGTTCGGGAGAGGACTCATCAGACACAACCCAACTTAGCTCTCCAACTACAAAGAGAGTTGAGCCTTGTCCTTTGCACAACACTCGACACTCGCTGAACAGGTGCCAAGGGTTTGCAGCAAAATCCCTGACCCAAAGGAAACATTTGATAAGAGAGTTCAGATTCTGCTACAAGTGTTGTGAATCTTCTAAACATGTGCCCAAAGACTGCACAGCCAAGGTGCAATGCCATCTATGCAACAGTAACGAGCACCCAACCACTCTGTATCCAGACTCTGAGCCACAGCACACAACTCCTAACCCTCCTTTGAACAAGGAGCCTCAGCGCACCACAAAAGCACAATCGGAGCCAGTGGTGAGTGTCAATTGCACATCAGTGTGAGATAACACACCAGCCCCTCACTAATGTCATCAGATCTGCTTAACTAAAGTCTACCCTGATGGACGCCCACAAGAAGCGGTGAAGATGTATGTAATCCTAGATCCTCAGAGCAATCGCTCACTAGCCAGGTCTGCATTCTTTGACCTCTTTGATGTTCAGAAGGAAGAAGCGCACTTCACGATATCAACGTGCACCACACCAAGACGTACGGCAGGGAGGAGAGCTACTGGACTCTGTATAGAGTCATTAGATGGAAGTTCCCAATTCCTACTGCTGCCCGTGTTGGAATGGGATGGGATACCAGATGACCGCAGCCACATTGCAACACCAGAGGTAGCTAGCAACATACCTCACCTGAAGCATATGGCTCATCACTTTCCCACCCTAGATCCTGAAGCCAAGATTTTGGTCTTGCTGAGAATAGATGCCCCTGATGCTTTAGCATACACTGAAGTAGTCAGAGGCCTGAGATACTCACCCTATGCCTTCAAGACAGACCTGGGTTGGGGAATCTCAGGAATTGTCTGTGTCGATCGGATGCAGGCCCCAACCCAGGCAAATGCCTTCACAACATCCTTTCCAACAGATGTCCGATGCTCTTTGAAGCTGTGGAAGCAACAGTACCGGTCCACCCTAATAGGCCATCAGAAGCAAACAGCAGACTTTCACCATTGGCAGTAAGAGTACCGGTCCACCCTAAATGGCCGCCAGAGGTGTCTAGCAGACTTTCACCAAGAAGCTCTACACCAGACCAGTCACCAACCTAGTGTTGATGCGGAGAAAGGCTGAACTTGAAGATTGAACCTCAAGCTTTGCATGCTTTGCTTTGTTTGATGCTTTATTACTATTTACTGCTTCTCTTAGTTATATAGTTAACTACTATTCAGTTAGTATTATTATTTACTGTTAATCTTAGTGATACAGTTACTTGCTCTTTAGTTAGTGGAATTTATAATTCCAGGTGGGGAGTGTGCTGTCCAGCCAGTTATAGTTAATGGGATTTGAGATAGTTACTTAGGAATTGGGAGCTGTCCCCTTAAGGGAATGCATCATGGTAAATGTAGTTAAGATATTCTGGGAAATGTAGTTCATGTCATGTGGCCACATCTGTAATCATGATTAGTCACTGAATTGACCCTTGGTGGGTTGGGGGAGGTTTCTTCACTCTTGCCTGAACACAGCCTCATGGTAGCATGTCTACCCCCTGCTTCTACGATATGGGAAGAAAGAGATGACCATCTTTTTACCTATAAAGACAGACATGAAAAGGATTGGACATTAAGAAGAATCTCATCATAACTGTGAGTTAATGAGAATGCCTGATGAACCAATAAAAATGACTTTGTATTGATGCTTTGTGGAGTTTATCTATTTGCATTTGTACAGGACTATTATGTCAGTCATATCAAACTGTGGAATGGGAATTCCAGCACACAAGAAATGCATTCCAAACTTGGTAGAGTGCCATGAAGGCCTTGGAAAAATATTCAAATGCCACAATGTGTCTATAGCTACAAAAATCAGAACTGTGCAAAGCATGGTATTCCCTGTGACACTACATGAAAGCAAAAGTTGAACTTTGAGAAAGCAAGATGGGAAGAGTATTGATGCTTTTGAACCTTGCTGTTGAAGAAAACTCCTGAGAATACAGTAGACACTCAAGAAAACAAACTGGTGGACTGAACAAATCAATGTAGATTTTCTCACTCAAGGCACAAATGATATGGCTCAAACTATCCTATTTCACACAAATTATACAAAAACCTAATTATGTAGTAGACTGTAATGCTGAGAAAGGTAGAAGGAAAGACAAGAAGATGATCAGTAGCAAGTTGGATGGACTTAATTAGAGTGGTGATGTATAATTGGCAGACACAAGAGGTACAATGTTGAAAGATCTGAAAGACCAACTTAGGAACAAATCATCATGGAAAAAATTTATCTATGTGGTCACTAACAGTCAACAATCACTTGATGGCAATTAATTAATATCTTTGCTTTGCACTTCGCAATGTCTATTTGTATTTGTGTGTGTGTGTACATTTAATGACAGCTTATCTTTTTACAGAGTTTATATTCCTTTCAGTTGTCTTTATTTGGGCAAGAATTTTTTTTCCTCTTGAAAATTTCTTGCATCTAATAGCATCTTAGACTCTGATCATTAGCTTCTCTGATGACCTCTTAGAAGTTATAGTACCTATAGTTAATAATCTAAAGTATATAGTTGAGATTCTATTAATCATTTTTAATAGCTGTAATGTATTATGGGAAGAAAATTGCCATCCTAATTAGTCTTTTCATCACTCCTCTTGTCATTAGTTGTTGGACCTGAGTTCAAATCTCATACTTAAAGGCAAACTACATAATTCATTATTTTTATTTATTTAGTTTGTCAAGCATGTATGAGAAAACAAATATAAGTATGAACATAACATCAACATATAAGTATAAACAGGTATAAGTATATACATAATAAATGAGCACGAATAAATGGGAACAGTAGGACAGGGATGGTAGGCACGCTGGTGCGCTTAGGCACACCCCCTTACAGACCTCTTAGGAATGGAGTGAGGTCCATGATAGACAGTTTAAGGTTAAAGTTTTGGGGGTTTGAGGATGTAAGAACAGTCAGGGAGTGAGTTCCAGGCATTGACCACTCTGTTGCTGAAGTCGTATTTTCTGCAATCGAGTTTGGAATGGTTTACTTTGAGTTTGTATCTATTGTTTGCCCATGTGTTATTGTGGTTGAAGCTGAAGTAGTCATTGACAAGTAGGACATTGTAGCACTAAGCTTAGATCAGACTGTAGGTGGCATAGTTCTAAGTTGTCTAGATCCAAAATTTTAAGACTGGTGCTTCAAGCATACGGTATTCTATTGCGAGCTGAGGATTAACATCACACTAAATTAACATCACACTAAATTGAAACTTGGATCTGAAATGCCTTCTATATAAGCTCACAATATCAAGGACCTTCATTTTAAATATACTTTCTTTGCTTCATGATATCCTCCAGTTGGGCTCACATAGACAGTTTTTCATAATGGTTTCCTACTGAGTGAAATCAATAACCTTCCTCTGGGTATAATTAAGTCTGGTTTCACAGAGTTGTTTGTATGTCATATATTTACTTGACTTATGCATTCGATTTATATTCTCTCTTTTGACTCAAACCTGAATCAAATCTAGAAATTAAAAAATGATTTAATAGTAAAATAAAAGCTTAAAAGCATAGCATCCTAGACACATTTTGCAGATTTTTCTAAACAAGATAATGGGGCAACCTATTCCTCAAGAGGATTTGCATTTTGCAGTCTCAGGCTAATGCAGAAGGCCATCTTCCACGTGGCAGATAGACTTCTGACAGCAAAGTATCTTCAAATGGGCTTCACATGTGATCTTAACAGCAGGGCTGGGTTTGTTGAGGCTAGTGCTGAAAGCTAGTTTCTCAGGCACAGATGTCATTTATTTCAATAATCAAATTTGTCTTGCTTCGGAGCTAAAAAGAACAAGGCAAAAATCATAGGAAAGGCAAGGAAAAGAAGCACAGGGTTTCAACAGAGTGAGTTCTATACACACTCTCATATAGAATGAACGCAGCCAGTTCTTTATAACAGCATGATTACTTTTATCTACCTTTGTTGTTGACAGAGTTTGAGATGCTTCTACCAATTTCATGCAAGGAGAGGCAGTCACTTAGGAAGGCAGATCAGGCCTAAAGCATTTAAGTCTTTAAATGTAGAAACTGTAAAGTGTGTGTTTCAGCAACTGACAACCAGCAAGATGTTTCTGTGCACAAGGATCCTTATCCTTGCAGTCTGCAGTCATACAAAGCTCCCTTCACTTTTCAAATCCCCAAACGGAACTCTAAATCCAGCATGTACCTTGTTATATGTGGGGGATCAGGTACCAATTAAGGCAGCTCCGTGTTATCAGGAAATCTCAAACTGCTCCAGTTTTGAATAACTCTTTTATAGATGCTGAAGTCTTCCAAGAGCCAGAAACCAACAGTTATACATACGATGTCCAAATCACAGGGTGAATAGTACTTTGACAGTATTTCTACATCTTTCCAGCTGACCAAATGTAACAGCATGCAATCAAAGAAGGCAGACATATGAATGGAGCACCCAATCTTTGAGAAACATCACAGCTACTTCATCTTCTTACCTTCTAATCCTAGCTTGCTCTGTCATGGAATAAGTAAGCCAGTGGCACAGCTAAGGGAAATAAGAAAATAGACTTACACACACTTTATTCAACTATACTTAAATGATGCATGCCTATTTAGTGCTTTCACTCAGGATTCAGTAATAGATGTGATATCAACAATTGACCTCAGTTGAAAAGTACGATTCCTAGACCATCACTGTCACCTTCATTTATAATAGCTGTTTGCAGCCCTCTTTCATATGTTCCTCTGCCAGTTACTACATCAACATTTGCTCCATGTTCTAATCACTTTATTGGTCTAGCCTACTCAGTTGTTCTACAGTTGCTGTACAATTTTTTATCTCAGTGCTATATTCACAATTTAAAAATTGGAGATAAAAAAAATATGGCAACTTTCTTTCATAAGATCATCCACTGATGATCAGTTAGACATTTTAGGTTGGGTAAAGTCTTTCTCCATTGAAGAAAAGAAGGAAGTTTTATTTATTTATTTATTTAGTTAGTTAGTTAGTTAGTTAGTTAGTCAAACGCTTACAATATAATAGAAATAAGAATAAACATAAGTTTAAATACATGAAATAGGAACTAATAATTGGGGACAATAGGACAGGGACAGTAGGCACGATTGTGCGCTTATGCACACCCCTTACAGACCTCTTAGGAATGGGGTGAGGTCGATAGAGGTTAGTTTGAGGGTAAAGGAGTGAGGGTTTGAGCAAGTGACAACAGAATCAGGTAGTGAGTTCCAGACACTGACCACTCTGTTGCTGAAATCATACTTCCTGCAATTGAGTTTGGAGTGGTTTACATTTAGTTTATATCTGTTGTGTGCTCTTGTGTTGTTACAGTTAAAGCTGAAATATTCATTAACTGGTAGGACATTGTAACATATGATTTTATGTACAATGCTTAGAACATAACTACAGGTTATAGTCCTCAAGTTACAAGCATTTGTTTAGTGACTATTCAGAGTTACAATTGTACAGATAAAAAACAGACCTAGAATCAGTCCTTATATTTATCACTATCATGGTATCCCCACAGTCACATGATCAAATTTTGAGCACTTGGCAACTGGTATGCATATATGATAGTTGCATGGTCCTGGGGTCATGTGATTGCCATTTGCAACCTTCCAACTGGCTTCTGATAGTTAATGGAACTAATGGCCACATGATTCACTATGATATGTCAAAAAAAAGTTGTAAAATCAGGTGTGAGTCACTCAACAACCACTGTGCTTAGCAATGGAAATTTAGGCCTGTTTACCTATAAATAATTTTACAAAGTTATACTATTTGTCAATATCTTTTATTGCACTTAAATTTTAAAAAATGAACTGGGAATTAGCTTGTGTGGGGACAACCTAATCTTATATATGCAGGTGTAAGCAATTCTTAACAAAATTATGTATTTCCATATTCTCTGGTGACATATTTCTACTTTTTAACATGTAAACCTATTTAATATTATTATTTGCAATTAATTAAGTTCTTGGCAATTACTTTTTAGCACTTAACTGCACGTCAAATATAACTCTAACAGAACATATTTTATTGCGAAGTTTCCTGAATTCATAATTAAGGAGTTTGTACTTAACAGACTGTGGAAAAATATTTACTTTATTCAGTGGTGGGATTCAAATAATTGAACAACTGGTTCTCCGCCCAAATGATTTCTTCCAACAACCAGTTCACCAAACTGCTCAGAAAGTTAACAACCAGTTCTCCTGAACTGGTGCGAACTGACTGAATCCCATCACTGACTTTATTTACAAAAAAATGATCTCTGCCCTCTCTTCCAGCTAAAACTGGCAAACATTTTTCAGGCAAAATGTCTGTTATTTTCATACAGTTAATTGAAACAAGACTTGGAATATAGCTAGTCATTTCTTCTTAAGAAAGGCATGGGATTTTCTGATTGTTGCTTTAATAAACTGCCATGCTTTGGGGTTGATGTTGATTTAGTTTGGTAGTGCAGACTTCTAGGCAATTTCTATTTTTTGTAAGTATTGTGTATATGTCAGTGGTGGTATTCAAATTTGTTTACTACCAGTTCTATGGGTGTGGCTTGGTGGGCATGGCAGGGGAAAGATATTGAAAAATCGCCATTCCCACCCCACTCCAGGGGAAAGATACTGCAAAATCCTATTCCCTCCCCACCCCACTAACCTGCTTTCCAGCTCTGTTCTCCTGTGCAGGGCAACAAAAGAAGACCCAGCCGATCAGTTGGGACTCAGGAGGCAGCAAATATATGATGGCGGGGCCAACCAAAGGTGGTATTTACCAGTTCTCTGAACTACTCAAAATTTCCACTACCAGTTCTCCAGAATCTGTCAGAACTGGCTGAATACCACCTCTGGTATGTGTCCATTGCAATATGTAACTGATTTTAAATGTTATAGCAGAGGTAGACATTTTTGCAACTTGGTGCAGTTTTTTCTTCATTTTTTTCAGCTTCTAGGTACACAGAAACCACAGAGTGATGTCACCTGGAAGTTGCCACACTTGGATTACAATACAAATAAGTTTTGTATATAATGCATATGCATTTATTCAGAAAGGGCACCTCACTGTATTATGGTATGAGTCGACTCATGGGACTCTTAAGTATGTTCCATCCTTTATTCTGTACCCAAAACCATGAGCTGCTCTGATGAATAGCAGACAGATGACAAGGTCTAAAGTAGAATTTCCAGAACATTTTCGAAGCATAGAAACAATTTTCTTTACCACTGGTTTAGTCATTTAAATATTATCCTCAGATTACCAAATTACCTATCTACACTATAGTATTTGTAGCACTGTCAAAAAGTATTCTATAATTACAAGAGGAGAACATAAACTTGAATACTTAACGCATAGCCATTCAAAAAATGAGCCCATAATTTAATAACAAGTATGTTATTGCATTTTTCCAAACATAAAGGTTCTAAGATTATCCAAAAGGCATAGAAGTGGCTTTTGAACTTTTAAAAATAATTTATATATTTAGGGTTCTTTATTTAGCCTCAATGAATGCCATCAACTGGAATTAGAAATTACTTTGTAATATTTCCTGATTGTGAATTATTATTTCTCAACATGTGATTTATTTTTAAAACTAACGTTTATTATCACTACAGAGTTCACAGTTTTGTGACTCAGAATGTATTCTTACAGAGTCTGCAGTATTTTACATAGAAACCAGAATATCTTTGTATTTAACAATATTCCTTTTTTTCTTTATGAAATATAGGGCTACAAGTACCTTGCTTCTGAGAGTTCATTCTTCTTCTTGAGAGTATTCCATTCTAATTTGCAAGAAGTAAAAGAACTCTTTCTTATCTGATAGCTTCCAAATGTGCAGTGACTCCACTGTATTGTCAAGGTATTCTGGGAACTGAATCTCAGTGTGTTAAGGCTGAACTAAATAAGAGTCCAGCCAATCTGTTCACTAAACTGTGCAGCATTCGTTTGATGTGATACCCAATATGTATGATATGGGGTTGAATTGATAGGTGAAAACTGTAAGCATGAAGGGAAAAAAGAATCTGAACAATTTGCTACAGCGCTTTTGCAGCAATGAAGCACATAATAAAATTTCAGAATTCCATTAAAGTTCAGTAGTCATGGTTCACTGCTGAATGTCAAGATGTCTTTGGTTTGGAAATTTCATGGCTTTTCAAATAAAGTTATAAGAAGCAGCTATTAGAAGCAGCTAACCTTTTTTGCTTTGCCCTTCTGTCCCCAAACCTTACTTACTGAGATATATAGGGAAATTATGTTTTATGGAGAAAAAAAATCAAAATTATATCGCTTCAACAACTTTTATAAGCATAGTAATATCAACATTTAGTTTTCCTTCACAAAGGGACTACAATTAGGTACTTTGTGTACTCTTTTAAAATAGTATATATCAATTAAGGAAGGCAAATGTTACATAGACATATTATGATGAAATACAGGTTCAAGTTCACATTCCACTGTCAGTTATCAATGTGACTGTAAACTGAATGCTCAATTCTCACTATCTCCCACCCCAATGTACTGCAAAGTATTGCGCAGTTTCTTTGTGCCACCCTGAATCCCTGGAGGAAAGGCAGGACATAAATTGTCATCATCATCCTGAATTATTCCACTACAGCAGTGGGTTGGCAACCTTCTTCTGCATGGGGGCCAAAGGCCTTGTCATCACCACCACTGCCACAGTGATGACCTGGGGTGTGACACACAAAAATAACCAGGTCACAAAAATAGAAGAAAGTCCCTTTAATGCCTCCAACTTGGCCCCAATGTCCAATTATCCTTGGCAGGATATCACACTCTTAAAGAAAACAGTTTACGGAGGGAGTAAATGCAGTCTGCACCCAAAGTAAAGTTAATTCGAAATAAAAAAACCCAACACACCACACTGAAGGAATTACTATGGCAGGCAAGGATGATTAATTGCAGACTTCTACCAGATAATGCAGCGACCACAGTTGAGAGGAAGCCAAAACACAGATAAGCTCTGACAAGAATGCACACTTTGCTTCCAGCAACTTTGCCATGCACAGTTTGTCCTTTTAACCAGTCCTCCCAGCTGCAGCCCATGAAGGGATCAGGGCCCCTTCCTCCCCATAGACAAGCCACTCATGTTTCTCCCTTATCCGCTCCTCCCTGCGGCCCTAGGATGAAGAGGGAATGGGCCTGGGTCTTCCTCTGAATGCCCATCCAGCCTGTGCCCTTCCCCAGTTTCCTCCACAACCACTGGAGCCACACTCCCACTCCCTGTCAGCTGTTCCATCTCTCCCTCGGAGTCAGACTCCAACGGGGGCATGACAGCCACCGCCATTGCCTCCTCTTTCTCTGCTCATGGCATGCTCTTCTTCTTCCCAATGCCAGATAGGAATTTCTTACTGCATTCACTTCAAGGTGTGGTGAAGCTGTTGCCAAAATGCCTCCCCCTCCAAGAATGTGACAAGTGCTCTCCCATTCTCTCATGCAGGGTGGGTGAATTCTTTTTAGAGTGAGTGGAAAATCACAGGCCAGATGATTTTGGATAGTGAACCACGTGGCTGATCCCTGCACTACAGAATGAAGTCCTCTCCATTGAAAATTATAGGCCATAATTTATCACACTGGTCCAACGCAGGCTAGTAGATAATCAGTTCTTCTAGTCTAGGGCTGAGAGAAAATGTCTGGCCCAAGGTTATTCAGTCAGCTTTCATGCCTAAGGAGGCAATAGCTGTGATACTTTCTGTATGAATATAGGAAAATGCCTTATATTAGTAAGACTGTCCACATGTCCCAGGATTAAGTACTTTGATTTGCATTAATTCTCTAGCATCTCAGGTACAAAGTCCTCTCTTTTCCTTCTTCTTAAATCTTTATTTAAAGTTATCAGAATAAGAACATGGAATGTTTTGATAAAAAAGCATGTGTCTTTCCAGTGGTGGGATTCAAAAAATTTTACTACCAGTTCTGTAGGTGTGGCTTGGTGGACATGGTATGATGTGGTGGGCATGGCAGGTGAAGGTTACTGCAAAATCCCATTCCTCCCCACCCCACTAACCTGGTTTCCAGCTCTGTTCTCCTGTGCAGGGCAATAAAAGAAGACCCAGCCAATCAGCTGGGACTCGGGAGGCAGAGAATAGATGTGGGCAGGCCCAGTCAGAGATGGTATTTGCCGGTTCTCCGAACTGCTCAAAATTTCCGCTACCAGTTCTCCAGAACTGGTCAGAACCTGCTGAATACCACCTCTGTGTCTTTCACTGAACTATCTTCACTATCACTATCTTCAAATAAAATACAAATTTGAAAGTAGTTGATAGGGCAGCCATGCAAAGGAGGGAGAAAACACAGAAAAGTCAAGACAGCAGCCATGATTGTATGACTGCCCGTTTTTATATATATTGCAGAAAAAGACTGAGAGGATGATACTGAATAAGTAGCAGAAATGCAATATGTTATTTATCATTCCAAAGTTTAGAACATAGAAGACAAATTCTAGCTAAATGTTAAGAAAACATTCTAACCATACCAGCAGTTCAATAGGGGAAGCAGCAGTTACATCCAAATTACTGTCCTAAGCAGATTAACTTAATTGATCCTGTGGTATGTTGCTTGATTAATTCAGAACCACAGCTTTAAATAGGGCAGTGGGCTTCTAATACAAAACCTTGTCATTTTTTTACATTTTATCAGATTATTTCTTCATCTAGTCAGTTTTATTGTCTAGCAATATTCCACCGTTTCTGGCAGAGATGTCTCATATCATCTGCCCTCTGACCATTTTAACTAGGTATGCCAACGCTTGAATGAGGGATTGTCTGTGCACAATATATATATTTTGCCACTGAGCTATACTTGAGGGAGTTCTCAGTGCTTTTCCTTGGCCAATTTGCACCATAGCTAGCCTTAATGCAGTGAAGTTTAGACCGCAGGGATTCTAGGCTGGATAATGTATTTTTAGCCTTAATATATTGCTTTTTCAAACACACTGTTCAGTGCTTTCTCAGTACTCAGAGCTGAATGGTTCTTGTATTATTATTTTGTAGTCATTACAAACTCAGGATCTTTCTGGGGAGTCTTTAGCTAAGGGTCCTTGTTAAGCAGAAATGTTTGTTAACAATAGTCAGCTCCTTATCAAAGAAGCTGTCTTGGTACTGTGATTTGGCTGTGGCCCCATGACTCCAGAGAGAATCTTTTGAGCCTTCATTAGAAATCCCTGCAAGCAGTCATTTATTTGATTTAAGTACCATGGCCATAGTTGTGAAGCTACATGAGCTGATTAAAAGAGAGGGGAGAAAAAAAAAAGAAAAGTTGTCATAGTCTTGAGCACTATTGCAACAATGTTCTCCATCCAAGAGGAAAAGAATTTGATTAGAGTGCACTCTAAATAGTTCTTTCCATTCCAGATAATCTAATGCATGATTATTAAATGAGACAGCATTTGTGAAATGTCAGTGATTTTGCTGGAAACATAAAATGTTTCCCAAGATATATGCTAAAGAATCAATTTAGTGTTTAAAACAATTCCTGTCTTCTCTGTTCAAACCCTTCCCATTAGACAAAGTCGGTTTTAGCTTGCCATATTAGTTCCAAGCTGAGTTTCTGTTACTTGTTACTGTTCTATTTAAAAGGTTTCATTTAAAAGATTTCTGAACCTAGAAAATAATAAAAATAGCACATGGAGTCAGATAGACCTCTGCAAATAAAAAAGTATGTATTTAGCAGCCAATAGACAACAATCATTTTTAGAAAATGTTTTTTTTTTAAGAAAATATTAGAAAGGACAGCAATAAAAAAAATGGGTTGTAGCTCTTTTAGGAAAGGATTCCAGAAAACCCACAATGTATTTTATTACTTGTCCATGTTATATTACTAGATTTACATAAACAAAGGGGCTGTATTGAAACACAGTATTCTTTCTATATAGCTATTCCATTTCATAACAAATTTAAATCAAGGGAAATGAGAGGTTAGACTAAAATTTCACCAGGTCTTCTTCTACCATTCCAGCAAAATAATAATTCCCCAAAACTATGGATAAATTAAACAGTTGATATATTTATACTTCTAAAACTCTTGTGACTCCAACCTTTAACTGGGTAAAATGGTGCATCATAAAGCAAAATAATTTCAACAAAGGTACATCAAAAGAGCTGCCTTACAAGATGCTGGAACCCTTTGCTCTCAAGGGAATGGCTTTTGGGGAAATTGTGACTGATTCAGCCCTGCTGGCTGCTGCTTTGATCATGTGGTCCGCACTTTTATCATTCCATGTCAGCTTCTCAGCCATTCCTGCCATCCCACACGGCCTGCAGCTTCCACTTATCTGCCTTCTGGAAAAGAAGGGGAGGGAGGGAGGGAGGGAGGGAGGGAGGAAGGAAGGAAGGAAGGAAGGAAGGAAGGAAGGAAGGAAGGAAGGAAGGAAGGAAGGAAGGAAGTGTAAGGACAGCAGATGAAGGAATGACAAAGAAGGGAGGGCAGCTGGGAAGAAATAAGGAAAGATTCCTGGTGTCCACTGCCAGCTTCCCATAAGAAAAATCGATAGGGAAGCCAACAGGAAGTTGGAGGTTTCTCCTGCTACCATAGTTTTGTTTTTGTTTTTTGTCATCCATGGTCATTCTATTTCTCTGTTTATGGAAGCTAGGGAAAGAGGGAGGGAAGAATTCTTATTGCACTGTTCCCAGTCCATGCCACTTGCACACACAACCCCTTTTCAATCCCTACCAAATCTCTATACTTTCCTAATCAATATAGCACCTCTTATGCACCCCCATATACCTTCCCTGATCTACGCTGTGCCCCATATACCTTCCCCAACCCACATAGCACCTCTAGCTATCCCCTGTGCAATCTCCCTGACTCACAAGGTCCCGAAATCCATGCCATCCCCTCAGGTGTTATTCTTGACCTGCATGACCTCCCACATTCAGTCACCCTTCCCAACCTGTGCCACCCTCTCATGCATCCTCCCTGGGCCAGTGGCACTTCTTGCACAACCCTGCAACTGCCATGCATCTTTCCTGACCCACTCCACTCACCCTTTGGCTGGCCTTGGACTTACAACTTTCTGCTGGCTTCTCCACTGACTTTAACACTGCAAACTTCCCACAGACAAAGTAAATGGAGAAGCTGGCAGTTCTGTGAGGGAGGCAGGAAGATAATGGCAGGAAGGAAAGGAAAAAAGGAAGGAAAATATCTGATGCTCATTGCCAGCTTCCCAAAAGGAAACTCAATAGGAATGCCAGCAGGAAGTTAGAAGTCGCTCCTGCTGCATTTTTGCCTGCCCATGTATGCCGCGTCGAGTTCCCCGATGGGGGAAGAGAGGCGGGATATAAATCTAATAAATTGAATAATAAATTGAATTCCGTTTCTCCATTTGGGTAAAGAAATAACTCTGAAGCAGTGACACAATGGAGCATGGGTTTTCTAGCAGATATTATAATACCAAAACCATATTGCTACGGCCATCTAACTCTTTGCTCAGTTCAGGAACCCATATGTCCTTGATAGTTGTTTGTACTATTAAACTCTTTCTATTGAAACATTTCTGTGTTCCTGTGTTGGTTCATTCACATATCACATTTGCACCAGTGTGGTACCAATGCTGCATTACTGTGTTTTGCGGTGCCATTTTCCGCAGTCGCCTGCACCATTTTCCCATTCTTGCTTCACATTTTGTTCAGTTCCTCAACAACAATCTTCTAAGATTGTTTTTTTTTGGGAAAATATCGCTATCTAAAGAAAGTTGCTGCTTTCATCTGGATGACAAAAGCATCATAGTATGACAAGCAACATCCCTTTCAAGTGTGGACTTTGCATTGTGACATTGCAACTCTTCTTTTGTCAGTGTGCTCATCTTCCCCCCTCTTCCCATGGATGCTGCTCTGTAGGCCATTTTACAATTCTTGCCAGTTTCCTCTGTGTATACAAGCATATAATCAATGTGCATCACATGCTTGCCTCATCTTGCCTTCTGGGCCTCTGGGTTCAACAAGCTATTCTTTCCCCTTACACACAAATATACATAGACACGTGCAAAAAAAGCATGTTGTAATTCCATGGGAATTTATATGCAGTTTCCAGTTAAATTTGAGGTACTGTTTATTTATTTACATATTTAGCCCTTCCACTATCCTAAATATCTCAGAACAGGTTGCACTCTAGAAATTGCATAACATAAAAAAAGTAAAAAATGAATAATAGATTAAAAGATTAAAACAGCAATTATTATTTTATTGTTCTGTATTTCTTGTGGGAAGGAGTCTGTTCCCCGTCAAATCCATTTGGGGCCCATGAACTTCATCCCTATCTCGGCTATACTTTCAACACAGAGAATACCAGGATAAAATGAATTTACAGACAGATAGACTTATCTGTTTTATAATATGTCATGTTGTAAGAGATGTTGTAGGAGACAACATAACAAAGCAAATAAAAAAGCATGCAATTTATTACTATTTCAAAGGGCTGTAGACTGACCCTGAACATTTTCATGCTTCATTTTTCATGATATTTAATGTATCAGATATGTTCCTTTTCAAGTTCCAAGCACTAAAACTTCTAAGTATAAATAACAACTATAATCAGAGCTCTGTTTTTAAAATCATAATATGCTCTGATTGGAATGGCATTTCTGAGTTTTGCTGTTAGAGACATTTATTAATGGATGGATTGATAATGTTATTTATGTGCCTGAGATCATTTCAGAAGAGTCAGAGAATATAACTGTAGGCGAACAGTGTCTGTTCTTGTAAAGTTTCCCTGGCAATAAATTTGATTTTCAATGCAAAATATATTTGATGTTGGAAGCCTACGCAATCAAGCCTTTGAAAGATACCTCCAGAAGAAGGTATTAGACAAATGAGAGAAGACACAAGAAATACTTTCAATATCATATCATGAAAGAATATTAGAATAATGCTCAGCCTCCTATGAGTTCTTTTCCCAGGGTTTATCTGAGGAATAGCATATGCTGTTATTGCTTATTTTACAAAGTAGAGTATCTATAAAATGGAAGAAAAAAATCTGCAAAAGGAAAATGACAGAATTGAAACCAATTTGCATTAGTGCTTAAATGTTTCAGTATTAGGAATGGAAAAATGTTGTTCTTTTATTCCCAGTAACACAAATCATACATGAACCTTTAAGAAATTGCTTACAAAGATGGGCTCCTAAGTACTGTAAATCTATTCTTACACTTTTAGCTTTCCAGCAATAGCTCTTTGTTCAACTACTCTTCTCTTCCCTGGGTATATGCAAATGATCTGACGGGACTTGATAGAGTTGTATAATTAAATGCCACCTGAGTTCTCAGTAATAAAGTAAGATCAACACTCTATTTGTCACCTATTAATATATGACAGGTTGGCTGCAAAGGGATGCAGTTTGAACACAAACAGTTGCTTCTAAATTCCATCATCCTCTGCAATCAACACCAATATATTAGTTTATTATCTGTGGCAGATGAAACCTTCAGCCCAATTTATCAACAGAATCGATTCTCCTAAATATTGTATTTATTATTATTTAACGTATTCAGCAAACATATTTAGCAAAGAAGCTGTCTGCCTCTCCTCCTAGAACAATTATGAATTGTTTCTTGCTGGAAATTTTCAGAAAACTGGATTGCCACCTGAGGAAAATGGCTTAGTGGCTTTCTGCATTAAGTTGGAGGATGGTGGATTAAATGACTTATTTGTTCATTTTGCACAATAAATTATCCTGCTTTTAGATATACCTTAGTGAACCAATAACCCACTATATGTTTTTTAAAAAAAATTCTGGAAACATTGCAAACATGTAAGGCGGTTGATATTAGTGATACAATAGCTGTGTATCATTGCCAAAAAGCTTTTATGCTCCTGAAATAAAAACAATAGGAGTATCTATATTTTCCTCTGCTACTGTTGCAATTTATTTTGAGCAGTTCTTGTTGCAGATTATTGCTTTCACTGTTTCTACTCTAGATGTTTCTTAAGAAGGAAAGCACTGTTAATGTCTGCAGTGGGCAATAAGGATTTCTGAGATCATTTATTGTAGTTCCTGGTACTTTCTTTGTCCATGCTGGAAATCGGTAGCAAGATTTCACAACATCAGAAAACAAACATGGACTATAATGTGAATCCTGAAAAACGACTAACATATTTTTTTATGATTTAAAGACCTGGTTGTTTGACCAATCCGGGCTGTGACCCTTTTTGGGGGGATGGCTTTATATTTTTAAGTATTGTAAATTTGTTTTTTGGGCTTGTAAAATTGGTTTAATCTTTTTAAATTATTTATTGTTGTTGTTTTTAGCTGTGAGCCGCCCTGAGTCTTCGGAGATGGGGCGGCATACAAGTCCCAAAAATAAAATAAATAAATAAATAAGATGGAGCAAGGGAAATGTGAAAGGAAAGCCTTGCTGTGGGCAGTATGAGCTCTTTTATCCTTTGTTTCCTCCCCTGGGATTTTAACAAAGCCAGAGGAAAGATCCCATCTGTGTTCAGAGGAAGGGTTATGTTGTGTGGGAGGAATTTGCAGCTGAGGGAGCAGAAAAGGAGTCAATTCAACTGGCCACTGACAATGAAGGAGGAGCTTTTGTATTGCACCAAACCAGCAGCAGGCAAGCTGAAAGGAGAACCAAAGTCCAGCAGTTTTACCACTCCAGTAACAATTCTGAGGCCATTTCAGATAAGTCGGAAGCTGGTAAAGTACCATCTCTCATCACAGTCTGGGAAACTGCCAAGTAACAGTCGAGAGCAATAGAACCCAACCTGAAAATAACTAAATAGTGGTTAAAGACTCTGGTGTAAACTCAAGCAACAAACAAAAGAATATGAAATACACATAGCAGGGACATAGATGTTAGCATAAACGTAGTATGTAACAAAGATATAAAGTAATAGAGAGAATATATATAGGTCAGAGATGAACTATGGAATCCCTGTGCTTTCTGAATTTACAAGTGATTTATTATCCAACTAGGTAACATCATATATACTACTAATGCCACAATGCCCTGTTGATATCACCTAGTTGAGCAATGAAACATCTGCAAACAAACAACTGCACTCAGGGAGTTCTCAGATATAGTACAAAATAGCATAAGCTTATTAATGTGATAAGGTAGAAAATAAGTTTGTTAATTTTTTTTTGTAATAAAGGCCTTCCTGAAAAAGTAGGAAAGATAAACAATCTGTTTGTTGATGGTCTATAACATTTCTTAAAGGAACTCCCTTACAGGAACCCACCCTGAAAAAGCCAAAAGCTACTTACATATGTTACACAGCTTCATCCATTGTTCATCATTGTTCTACTTACTGTGGTTTTCAACCTCACCCCCAAATGCTAAATGCAGCTATTAGCTTCCAAAATTATGCTTATTTTTATTTGCCAACATGGGTCAAGATATGGCAGCCCTTACATTTTTGGAGTTAGACATTTTAACCATTGAATTTGAATTGTTAATGTTTTTTCATACCTCACTTTTGCAAACTCTCCAGAAGTCTTCTTACACTTATATTTCATCTGTCAAAATAAAGATTACAGTTTCTTGCACAAATGATATTTGTCATGCCCCTGTCAGAGGATGAATCCAAGGAGGAAGATGAACAGCTGACAGGGAGTGGGAGTGTGGCTCCGTTGGCTGTGGAGGAGGCTGAGGAAGGGCAAAGTCTGGCTGGGCAGAGCAGGGAAGAGATAGAACAAGGGAGAGGGAATTCAGAGGAAGACCCAGGCCCACCCCCTCTTCATCCTAGGGCATGCACGGAGAAGAGAGCAATGTGGGTTGTATGGCTTATGGAGGAGGAAAGGGCCCTGATTCCCTTCATTAGCCACACCTGGGAATGAAAGTTTAAAAGAACTGAATGCTGACTGCGGCAGCTGCTAGGAGCAAATGTGACTTTATCCTGTGTTGTCATGGCTTATCTGTGTTCCTGGTGTCTTCCCAGCTGTGTGAGTTTTGCCGTGCCTGCATGTCAGGAATCTTGCTCCTGCCCTGCCAAACTAATTACCTCATTTTGGCTTGAGTGAACTTATAATTACAGTTTGTGTTGACCATGTTTTGGACTTGATTCATTGTAGTCAAAGCCTGGGAGAGTTTTTCTCCAGCCAGAAGGTAAAATTGGGGGCAAAGTTGCAGCTAATAAAGGGACTGTTATTGATTATCTGACTGTGTTGCCTTTGTGCCACGCCCTGGGTCATCACAATATTAGTAAATAGCAAAACATTTGGAATGGTAGGTAATTGTTTATAACATGGCATTAGCAATCTATATCAATGAGTGATCTGGTAAAAGGGATTGTTCCTGTTAATAAATACGTTTCAAAGTCTTAGTTAATTTATTAAGCATTTTAAATACATAATTAGCTGTACTTTTTGCCTTGAAGACATAATGAAAAGAAAGGATTTAGTTCTATGGTCTGAAAGAAGTTTATTGTAACTTGTTAAGATGACTCACCAGTCCATATTTTCAATCTCTGTTCATTCTTTTTCATTTATTTTAACTATTTTCTTATTTCTGTGCCTGTTTACAAGCTAACTCTTGGTCTTCTCTTGCTTACATTCTCACCATGTTAAGTATTCATAGTTCAACTTTTCTAGGATATTCACAAACTTGGAAGTATGAGAGACAGGTATATTAAATGAAGTCTGCATTACAGCTTGTGAACATTGTAGCATCCAGTTTCACTTTGGTTTCAGCCAGTTCTTCATGTGATGTTCCATTTAAATAAATGTTTTCATTTTCTTTAATATGTATTTTTGTGTGTCTTTCTTTGAATAAAAAGCTGCACTGTACATTCTGTAAAAAGGTAGAGTTCAATATTCTGCAAGGCCCATTTTTTACCCTCCCCGAGCCTCCGCTTGCATCCTGCACTTACCTGCATCCAAAACGGGCCATGTGGGGATTCCTGGGAGAGGTGGGGTGGGTGGGGCCAGCCAAGAGTGGGATTTGGGAGTTCTCCGAACCGCACAGAATCTTAGCTAGGGACTCTCCCAAACCGTAGCGAACCCCCAGCAGCCCATCCTTGGATAGAAGCAGGTAAATATAGAGTTTTGAAGATACATTTTGTCTTTTTGTCCATTTGCAAATACTGAACAACTATTAAAGCAATTAACAATCAATTAAACCAAGATCTTATTCAAACAGTATCCAATCCACCATCCTATTGTGGCTGAGATATGTATGAAAAGGCAACCATGTACAAATAACTTATTGTTCTTGCCATTGAAACTGAACAATGGCACTGATCTGGAGAGAAAGACCAATTGGATTAGCCTCATTTGTATACTTAGTGTATTTAGTGCATTTAACTATGAACTAGAATATTATTTTTTTAAAAAGAAAAAACTAATTGCAAACTTAAAGTGATTTTATATGTGGGTGTGAGTGTGCATGGAACACACAAACCACAATGTAAGGGTTCTCAACCCTTGAACGAAAGAGACTTGACTGGTTGTCTTATTTTTCTAAAAATAAAAATTTATGCTATTATTTTTATTTATCTGGATTTTTCAAATTCTGGGGAATTTTAACATGTATATTTTAACTAACATCTAATTATCAGTTGGATAGATGTTTTAATTGTAATAATAAATGAACGAAACTGTTCAGAGAGTCCTGAATTACTTAATCAATTGGTATTATTTCAGAATTTCCAGCTAGGAGAATTAAATTCCCAGGAACCAAGAGAGCAACAGGCTGGGAAAGACTACCTTAAAGCACACATGTAACCCTGCACTTGTATCCCTTATTCTGTTTTCCTCGTTCTTCATATCAAAGGGTAACAATCAAGAAACTCATTAGTTTATACAGTAATACTACCACTTTAACTTCAACACAACTGTTAAAAGAATATTCAGAGGTATGAACAGGGGAGGATAAGATTCCTTGATTAATAAAATGAAGGGTAACTATTAGAAGAACAGTTTAAAAATCAACATATCAAAAGAAGTGATTCTTTCCATTAAATCAACAGAAAACAATGAGTAATAAAATTCAATTAATACTTGAAGCTATTAAGTGCTTGACAGCAGTGGAACATGAAAGCATTTGGAAATGATTATGAGCTTTGAAGCAAACATCTTGATTTCAAAAAAGGAAAATATCAATCTCTTCCATTATTTATCTTTTATTCTGTTTCTATATAGTTGTGTGTTTACTATATTTTTTTTCCTAACCAGCCTTTTCTCAACCAACCAAGCTGATTCAAGCAAAATACTCTGCTCAGCTTGTATTTTTCTAGGATTGATGGGAAATCAGAGAGTTCAGGAACAATTTATACTTACTGAGATTTAAAAAAATTGAGAATCTAGAGCTGTATTCCTTGCACTATTTGTATCTCTTTGTATGTAAATGCATTGATGCTAACATACTATCTGACTAGACACAAAGGATTTTAGAGGTGGAGAAGATATAAACACAAAGACAAATGCAATAAGGAAAACAGTAATACAATGGCAGGATCTTTCTTTATTTGATATACTGCAGAGGGACATTTTATTCACTTTTCAGTAGCAGTTCAGGATGTGTTTTCTAATTATTGCAGAGTAAATATGGACCAAGACCAAAACCTATCAGATATATGTCTATTGCAACAGGCAGAGAAAATGTTTTGAATTATACAGCTAGGTATATTACCTTCTTATTTGCATCAGTTGTATTGCCTCTGTTTTACTGCTATTTGTCTTTACAAGGAAACGTGATTTAGAAATAAATAACAAAAGAAAATATTTGTAATAGAGGCTTTATCAAAAAGATTCCTTTAATTGGAGTTGCACCTGAAAATGTGTGTTTAAAAGGTAAAGGCTGAAAGATGATGCCTACCAGTGGTGGAATTTGGATTTTTTTACTACCAGTGCTGTGGGTGTGGCTTGGTGGGCATGGCAGGGGAAGGATACCTAAAATCTCCAGTCAGAGGTGGTATTTGCCAGTTCTCCAAACTACTCAAAATTTCTGCTACTGGTTCCCCAGAACTGGTCAGAACCTGCTGAATACCACCTCTGATACCTACCTATTAAATGAGGGGGGTATGTTTATAGATATATGTGTGTGTGTGTGTGTGTGTGTGTGTGTGTGAATGATTGCACAATTATACTCAAATATGCCATGACTTTTTGTTCCAGAATAAAAATGTATAGAATAAAGATCTGGATAAGACAGTAAACTGTGGATAACAATTAAATTAATGCAAACAGAATTTTTTTAAATGATACTAAGAGTTATAGAAGAATATTACAACCTTAATAATACTTTTGACAAATGTTAAGGGAAGTATTTGGGAAATTAAGTTATAGTTACAGTTCTGTGCAAGAACCACAAATTTTAGGTAAAGAAAAATTGCATGGTTAAGAGTTAATGTCATGCTCATATGGAATAAAACCAAATGACAAATTTATGTTGAAATACCAACTTGGCTCTCCACATTAGAAGCATTAATGTACCCATACATACTTCACCGGGGGGGAGGTCATTACATATGAGGATATATTAGATGAGAAGGGAGAGTTAAAAACGAGGCAAGAGTTGAAATATTTGGGATTGGAGATAGAATGGTGGACTTATTTGCAATTACAATCGAGGTATGGTAAAGATATGAAAGAATGGGGAATTAGTAGGCGGAAAACAGAATTAGATAAAATACTATTGGGAACAGATAAGAAATTGATTAAAAAATTTTATAAAGTGCTATTGGAATGTAAATTGGAAGAAGAAAAAGTAAAAGAAACAATGTTGACCTGGATGAAAGATTTTGGATATGGCATAAATTTGGATGATTGGCAAACCTTATGGGATAGAAATAAAAAAAATAACTTTGGCAGCACCATATAAAGAAAATGTATATAAAATGTTTTACCGATGGCACATCCCACCATCAAAATTGGCAAAAATGTATCCGAAATTATCCCCCAAATGTTGGAAATGCAATAAAGAAATTGGAACATATTATCACTTATGGTGGATTGCAAAAAAGCCCAAATATATTGGTTGAAAATTAGAAATTGGATAGAAGAGATGTGTAAAATTAAAATAGAATTTAGACCTGAAATCTTTTTACTGGGAATTAATGCAGGAGAATATAATAAAGATGTAACATACTTAATAGTCCATGTCACTACTGCTGCGAGGTTAGCCTTTGCCCAAAGATGGAAAGATAATGAAATGCCTGACAAGATGGAAATAATCAGGAAAATTTGGACATGCGCTGAAATGGATAAATTAACTGCCAGCATCACACTCCGATCGCCCCGTGAGCTCCCACAGGAGGGGACTCCTGGGAATACCATTGGTTAGGCATTGCCAGCTGGCGGTTCCCAGGGCTAGGGCCTTTTCTGTGGGAGCGCCCGCCCTATGGAATCAGCTCCCTGCGGATCTTTGTTTGGCCCCTGATCTCCGCTCCTTTCGTCGAGACCTGAAGACTTGGCTGTTTCAGCAGGCCGGCCTGGATTGACCCCGGGGGTGGGTTGTTTTAATTGTACTGTTTTTATCGTAATTTTAATTGTTTTTAATGTTTTTAGTAATTTTAGACTTGTTTTTGTTTTATCGTAAATATTTCTCTTTTTATATGTTCGCCACTCTGAGTCCTTGGGGAGAAGGGCGGCATACAAGTCTAAATAAATAATAATAATAAAACTCAAGAATTAAAAAATAAGACTGAATCTGATTATTATAAAATTTGGGAGAAGTTTTACCACTGGTTGAAAAAAGGAAGGAATAAGTGTATGAAAGATGACTAAAGTTTATATATACATATGTAAATTTGTATTATTCTTTATATTTGTCATTTGGTGATGTAAGATAAGCAGGTGTGTCGGGATGTATGCACCATGTTCATTGTTTTTAAATGTTTTTCCTTTTTGTTTGACTAATAAAATTTACATTTAAAAAAAGAGTTAATGTCATGCTCAAGAAAAGAGATATGGCTCCTAGGAGGACACATACAAATTCTTAGCTGTCAAGAACAGGGGGTGAAGTATGTTAACATATTAAATATATATGTGCATTTGTAATGGTTCAAAATATCTAATAAGATAGGCTATATATTTTTTCAAGATCTCTCCACTAAAGGAAAAAGAGAAAAATTAGTATGTGTGTTGCTTCTTGCATTAATCATAGTAACAGATACATATGCAGCTATTCTTGCAGAAGAACAAAACAAGCTAACAAACTAACAAACTAACAAGCAAAAGTTAACAAGCTAACAAGCAAAACAAGCTTCTTATGTTTTTTCATCCTACTCACCATTGGGTGAATCTTGGTGCCTCTACAGTGGCTGGATCCAATTTGTTATGTTTACTGCAGAAATTTGTGGATCAATGTAAATCCAATTTTCTTATTCCAATGTGCTTTTATCTATTCTTTGCAAGCAGATTTACACTCCAGCAGTTTTATCTCTGAGTTTTTAATTTAAAACCTAAAGCAAAATTTGCTGATCTATTACTGGTAGAGGAAGGTTGTACTTATTTTTGAAAATATACGGTGGCTGCAGCTCCTGTTCTTTTCTTTCTTTGAATAGCAAATTCCTTAGGTACTCTCACTATTAATGATATTCCTCACATCTTTTCAGGATTTCCAGGAATGATAATATGATTGTGCAAGATTACATCTTTTTTAATAAATAATAATAATCAGTTTATTAGTCACCCTCAATCTCTGAAGCAAATTTAAGCAGCATACAAGGTAGTAGACAATTCAAACAGAAGACACATCCATAACAGCATTCAAAAATATAATTCCCTACAATGAGGAACAAATAATCCAGTACCATACTTGCCAGATGGGGTTAGAAATCATTCTGGGAGTGCCAGTCTCTGTGACATTCCTATAGGTCACCACATTTGGGTCTCTGCAGATTTCAGTGGAAACAACTTTTATACTAGGAAGAATGACCATATCCAAGATCCTGTATGTTTGTTTGTTTGAATAGGTTTATATGACCACCTATTTCACCAATGCAATTTAGGGTGGCTAACAAAAGTTTTAAAATAAAATATAAAATATATTAGGACCCACTAACACAAAAGTGACTGCCAACAATAATAGGGGCTCAGTTACTTTTATGACCCCCATGCCCAGGAAAATTGCCAGGGCTTCAAGACTCTCTGAAAGGTGAGCAGAGTCAGGCTAACTTAACTTCAGAAAGAGAGCAAATGGAGCTACCAAAAAGGCATGTTTCCTGGGTTTCATTATTTGACAATCCAATTTCAACAGGATCTGGAGCATGTCTCAGCTGTCTGACCGACTTAGATGGATAGATGGATGAAAAATAAGACAATCTCTTGAAATAAATTGAACAACAAAAAGGACAAGTATAAAAAGTAGAAAGAGGGGCATATAACTAAGGCAGAACATCAGCAAATAGCCAAAGCCTGCAAAGATGAAGTGAGGAAAGCTAAGGCTCATAATGAACTAAGGCTTGTGACAAAAGTAAAAAATAGCAAAAAAAAAAGGGCTTCTCTCAGCATGTTACAAACAAGAAAAAAGTCAAGGAAACAATTGGTCCATTGGTGGGAGAAAGTGGCAAGAAGGTGATAAGCAACAGGGAGAAAGCAGAACTACTTATCTCATTTTTTGCATCTGTCTTTACTCAAAGAGGAAAACCAGTCCAAACTATCAAAAACAGCACTGCAAAAAACAGATTAGGAACACAAGTTAAAATTGGGAAGAAAATGGTAAGTGAGCATCTGTCCACCTAGACAAGTTCAAATCACCAGGACAAGATGGATTACACCCCAAGGTTCTGAAGGAACTGGCAGACATGATCTCAGAACCATTGAACTATATCTTTCAAAGATCCTGGAGTACTGGGGAACTGCTAGAGGACTGGAAAAGATGTTCCCATCTTCAAAAAAGGGGAAAAAATAGATCCAGGAAACTACAAACCTACCAGCCTATCTCAATACCAAGGAAGATTCTGGAAAAGATAATCAAGCAACAAATCAGCAAACATCTAGAAGCAAACAAAGTAATAACCAAAAGCCACCATGGGTTTGTCAAAAACAGATCACGCTAAACAAATCTTATTGCATTTGTTGACAAAATGACAACATTAGTGGACCAGAGGAATGCTGTTGATATAATATACTTGGACTTCAGTAAGGCATTTGATAAAGTAGATCATAACCTACTACTTGATAAGATAGAAAAATGTGGGTTAGATAGCATCTCTACCAGATGGATTTGTAACTGGCTGACCAATTGCACTCAATGTGTAGTCCTCAATGGAACTGCATCTACATGGAGGGAAATATGCAGTGGGGTATCCCAAGGCTCTGTTTAGGCCCGATCAATGATTTGGACAAGGGGATAGATGGTGAACTCATCAAATTTGCAGACAACACCAAACTAGCAGGAATAGCCAACACTCCAGAAGATAGGCTTAAGATACATAAGGATATTGACAGACTTAAACATTGAATGCTATCTAACAAAATAAAATTCAATGGTGAAAAAAGTAAGGTTCTACATTTCAGCATGAAAAACAAATGTACAGGTACAGTATATGTGGTACCTCGCTCAATAGTAGTAATTGTGAGAGTGATTTTTGAGTCCTACTGGACAATCATTTAAATATGAGCCAGCAGTGTGCTGCAGCTACCAAAAAAGCCAACACAGCTCTATGCTACATGAACAGGGAATAGAATCAACATCATGTGAAGTGTTAATGCCACTTTATAAACCCACACTTGGAATACTGCATCCAGTTTTAGTCACCAGGATATAAAAAAGATGTTGAGACTCTAGAAAGAGTACAGAGAAGAGCAAAAAAGATGATTAGGGGACTGGAGGTCAAAACTTAAAGAATGGTTGCTGGAATTGGATATGTCTAGTTTGATGAAAAGAAGGGCTAGGGGTGACATGATAGCAGTATTCCAATATCTAAGGGGCTGCCACAAAGAAGAGGGAGTCAAGCTATTCTCCAAAGCACCTGAGGGCAGGACAAGAAGCAATGGCTGGAAATGAATCAAGGAGAGAAGCAACTTAGAACTAAGGAGAAATTTCCTGACAGAACAATTAATCAGTGGAACAACTTGCCTCCAGAAGTTGCAAATGCTTCAACACTGGAGGTTTTAAAGAAGAGATTGGATAACCATTTGTCTGAAATGATATAGGGTTTCCTGCCTAAGCAGGGAGTTGGACTAGAAGACCTCCAAGGTCCCTTCCAACTCTGTTATTCTAGTCTAGTCTAGTCTAGTCTAGTCTAAATACCTGATTCCATGCCATGTGGGGGTTGCTATGGTAGGTAATAATCAGCACTTGAATTACATCCAGAAGCAAATTGGAAGGCATATACACATCGTAATTACCTTTGCCACCATGTTCTAGACCAGCTGAAGTTTCTGGATGTTCTTCAAGTCTATCTGTCTGTAAATTCATCAGATGGGAACAGAAAGAAATGACAAATGATAAACTTGAATCCTGCAAGTAGTTATCCTATCTTTGATAGTTAAGAAAGAAAAAAATAAATCTACTCTGAGTAGGATCCATGATAGAATTGTTCTACATTTCTAGAGTGCAGCTTCTTTATTATATCACCTGCATTTACATGTGGTTGGTCTTCGTCCCTACCAGATTAGAGGTGTAGGACTTGCAATTTCTGGAGAATGGGAATGTTAAATTAATAGGATGTATTAATTTTTGGAAGAGAGAAAACCAGTTAACTTGCAATAATAAACAGTAAGGATTTGGATGGAAAAGTGGGGACAGACCCAAGAGGACACATCAGAAATATTTCCTATTAAGTGTGAAAATCATAAAAGGGATCATGAAGAATAAAGGCCAAACCAGAAGACTCAGGAGGGAAAAAAATGGCAAGGAATCAGATATTTGTTCAAAAACTAATAATAATAAAAATCCCTGAATTTGAATGCAGCTTTGCTGAATGATAAATCTCAAATTATTATTTCACTTTTTTCTTTTCAATTTTTGTTTGCTTTTTTTCTTTTTTTACAATGTGATGGCTGCTTCTGCTTATTTTTCCTTCTTTTGATGTTTCCAACTTCACTAAGTCATATAAACATATTCTAAAGGGAGATTATATTGATTTAGTCAACAGTGAAAAGCTGTAGATTCTCTATCAATTACAATTGCAGTCATCTGAGTTCCCAGTTATGAAGCACGGATTTACTTTGTACCTTTTTATTTGTTGAACTGATGCTTTCAAAACTCTGTGATTCTCCCCTCACACTCCTATGAATGAGGAATTGAATATTGGTTGAAAAACTGAACATCAGGCAATAATTAAAAACAAAATATCCTATAATAAATCCAACTGAGCTGAGACATAAAAGACAATGCTTGCGTTCTGTTTCCCAGTGTTTAAATGGATTCCATCAGAGTTCTGCTCCCAAGAAACCAATTTTAATCTGACATCCAGCCGATAAACTCAAGCAGCTGATGTCAGTTTAGGCAATATATTGGTCTTTCCTTAACCGATTAAAGCACTTGTTTTGATTTTCTGCTTCTGATGCCAAAACCTTTCCATTTTCAAGTACCCTAGCTTGGAGACAAAGAGGAATTTGATGTTCTGCTTCAAGCGAAGGATGTTGGTTTCCCCATGAAACAGACTGAGCTGGTGATTCAAGTAGAGCATTGAGAGAGATAATGTTAAAGTTCTGATGTAGGCTACAATCCTTTCTATTTTTATGTGGAAGTAAATTTAATTTGGTACAATGAGCTTTCTAATACTTGGTAGATATGGTTCATAGTAAGGAATTTCCATTCAATATTTCTAAAAACACCTCTGCATCTTGAACATGACACAAATGTCTCTAAGGATGCTAGTGACGGATTGGAAAGTGAGAGTAGAAAATGGGGTGAGAATGAAAAACATATACAATGACAAAAAAATAGTATAAGATATAGTAAAACAAGTTTATGTACGTAAAAGGTCACAAATACAAACTAGAAATTGTCTTGATGAAACTTGCACCATAGCTTTTCAAATTATTCTGATTAGTATACATGTTATTCCTATCCAGACATCATGTCATTCCTAAAGACAGATTGTCTGTTCTATAGGTTTTTTGGTAATCCTTATAAGATTCCAGTACATTTATTAGGTATTTATTAGATTTATTATGCAAATGGACATGCTGAGAATTGTTTTGCTTAATGCCACATTTTGTAACCAAGATTGGTGTTAAAAATAATAACTGGTTCATCAAGTTGAATGCCAACAAAATAACTTTTCATAAGAAATCCAATGCCCAACCACTACTTTTTCCTCCTCACACTCTTCACACTGCCTCTTCTGGAGAACTGGTAGCGGAAATTTTGAGTAGTTCAGAGAATCAGCAAATACCACCTCTGACTGGCCCCACTCCCATTTATTCTCTGCCTCCCGAGTCCCAGCTGATCAGCTGGGTCTTCTTTGGTTGCCCTGCACAGGAGAATAGAGCTGGAAGGCAGGTTAGTGGGGTGGGGAGGGAATGGGATTTTGCAGTAACCTTCCCCCAGGAGTGGGGTGGGAATGCAGAATTTACAGTATCCTTCCCCTGCCATGCCCACCAAGCCATGCTCACCAAGCCACACCACACTCACAGAACTGGTAGTAAAAAAAATTGAATCTCACCACTGCTTTGTTTCATGTGTCAGAAGTTAACACAGTGTTGTCTCTGGATTCAGAGGGTCCTTGCATCTGAATTAGCCCATAATGTACAGGAAATGGATTTTAGAGATTCAAAAATGTACAGGACCATCTTTTTTTTTGATGGAACAAGTCTTAAAAGTTAAAAAAAAACAATTCTTTGAATTGTTTAAGATATTTCAGTATCTTGCAACATTGAAAAGCTGACACAACCTGTAGCCCTCACCAATCCAATGAAAAATAAATCAGCATTTCAGATGGGAAATATGTAAGATATTTCTTCCCAAAAATGAAGGTCACCTAAGATAGAGGATCACTAGTTCTTGCAATGATATGGTGTTTCCCATATTCCTTTGGACATCAACCTGCCATTCCTATACTATTTTTTTCAGGGCAATTGCTCCCTCTGCTGTCTCCTGCTATTACATTATTGCTTGTTCCCAGTTTCTATACTGTCATCCATCAGAATAGGACAACTATATCTATAGTTAGGTATTGTCAACTTTTGCTACACTTTGATATGGCCTATGTTGCATATGTCAAGTGGATCATTTTCCCATTACCTTTGCCCAAATACCAGAATATATATATATATATATATATATATATATATATATATATATATATATATATATGATTGAGAATATTTGGCCACGACCGTCATCTTTCAGGCTGGTGTCTTCAGCTTGCTCTCCTGGGAGAAGTTGAAGCTGAAGACACCAGCCTGAAGATGACGGATGAGATTTCAAACGCTGCCAAGGTATTCTCAATCATACACGGACAAACCAATACACCAAGACCTACATACCTTTAACATATATATATATATATATATATATATATATATATATATATATATTCATTTTTCAGCTTGAGACAGCAAAATCATTGCTTTCTACCTGTTCACTGGACGTTCTCATTTCATAAACAGCACAGCAGCAATGTCTTCCAACTTTAAGATGCTTTTATAGATGACCTGATACGCCATCTTACTGTAACACTTAGAATGACTCAGCCTGTTCTTGCCCTGTTAGGCGTACCTGAAATACAAAGCATAAGGTTTGCAATTGGACAAGAATAGAAGAAATAATCCTATAGCCCTCCAGGTGTTGCTGACCTATAACTTCTAGCATTCTTTGTCATGGATCATTGACTGGGCATCTGGTAATTCAGTGATATCTGGAGGGCCGCCACTTCCTAACCCTCAACTAAAGGTCGAATAGAATGTGGTGTGAAAGATTCAGCTTAATGCCATTGCAGACTCACTTACCAGTTTGAATAGAAAATGCTGGATTTGGTGGATACAGTCCAATGTGTGGCTTCCTAACTGCATGCATGCACAGGCTTGCGTTATGAATTGAGACTTAAAAGGTATAAATATAACGTAATTGGATATAAATAATGTGTATATAAAAATAGCAGAGTTCTGAAGAAGATTCAGACCTGAATTGAAACACATGATGGATATACAATATGCCACTTCCAGGTGCATTCATTTAAATTAAACATCATTGCAAACCAAAATTGCAATAAGGCAGTTTAAGTAAATCATCAGCCTTGACATTCAAACAATATCAACATTTCCATATTTCTATTTCAGTACATGTTTTGCATTTTCTTTGCCTATGTCTTTTAAAATGAAGTTCTTGCTTTCATTCCTTTATTGTAATTATGAAAGACTTGAAGCAAGGTGATCAAGCAGAATTCAACTGGAAAAATAGTCTTCTTGGATGGATGAATGGGTAAAAGATATCTAATGTATTCTAAAAGAGTTAATTAAAATTTGTATAAGCAACAATGTGACCTTCACTGGAGGACCACAATCAGTCTTAGTTACTACATTATCAGAAAACATTATCTTCTATACTGTATCCACCTCTGTACCTTCACAGCTAAGTATAAAATTAAAACTGAAACTAAAAATACTTTGACATAACTGAATTTGTTGCAAGAACTAATCATAATATACTGGGCTTTGCTGAGGTACTCATTTCTCTTTTGGCAACGATTCCTCAAGTGGTATTGATGGACTTTGTTGCCTGTTATAGAGATATTTTAAGGAGAAATTCCTGTGTGTAAAGTATCATTGCCTAGGCCTAACACCCTCCTACTTTGATTTACACAGGATGAGTTGTAAAGAGCTAATTTAGCATGCCCAGTGGGATTTATACTTTTTTTTTTCAACAACAGAAAAATTCTTGCTGTTTAGAATACAAGGGGGAGCATATTGTTTGAAAAACAAGTCTCTTGATTGTACAGTGTTGGATGCATTCCTGCTGCCAGGAATGCCAGCACTTCACTATAACTGTATGCCTAGAACCAGTGTTCTGTTTTGGTGTTCACTATAACTGTTTGCCCAGAACCCACTGTTTGCATGTTGTGTGGCCAGAGCAATTGTTTTCATGAAAGCTAATCTTCCACTCAATGGCTTTCCGACAATGAACATCTCTGAGTAAGCCTGGCTGTATTCTACCATTGCTACTTACTATCCTGCGTATTTTCCCTTGTTCTGCCAAGTTCTTTCTACTGACTTTGCTAACAGAATTACAGAATTGGAAGAGATCTTGGAGATCTTCTAGTCCAATCCCCTGATCAAAGAGGAGATAATATAACATTTCAGACAAGTGCTTGTCCAATCTCTTCTTTAAAACCTCCAGGGATGGAATACCCACAATTTCCAAAGGCAAGCCATTCCACTGATTAATTATTCTGTCAGGAAATTTCTCCTTATTTCAAGGTTGGTCCTCTCCTCTATTAGTTTCCATCTATTGCTTCTTGTTCTACCTTCAGGTGATTTGGAGAAGATGTTGACCTCCTCTACTTCTCTCCACCATAAAACATCAGCCTACCCTAACACCAGGGGTGGGATTCTACCAGTTCACACCTATTCTCTAGAACCGGTTGTTAACATTCTAAGCAGTTTGGAGAACTGGTTGTTAGAAGAAATTACTGGCCTAATCCTGTAAGGAAGGCAGGAAGGAGACAATCTGGTGTTGCTTACAGAAACTGCCTCTCCATTAACCCTTATTACGTTCTTGGCAGGACTAGACTTCCTGTCTCAGGAACATCTCTGGAGTTTTTTTCCCCTCCTTTGCTGGTACTTTGCTTGTGTGGAGTGACCATTCAAAGTTACAATGGCACTGAAAAAAGTTTTGCAGCATCCCCACAGTCATGAGAGGCCAGGCAAGGAGATGTGAGTGATATTGAGTTGGCCACACCCAGCCAATAACATGACCACCAAGCCATGTCCATCCAGTCACATGACTACCAAGCCACACCCACCACCTAAACCATGCCCACAGAACCAGTTGTTAAAAATTTGAATCCCACCCCTGCCTAACACTGTTTCTTGTTTCTAACATAGCAGTTACAATTCTCAACCTTGAAAAAGATTTTCTTCTCATGAATGTGTATACCTCTGTATCTATCTGAACAAAAGTGTTTTTTCCACTTAGCTATTTAGCAGTGTCTCATGAACAGCAGCTTCTTCCAGGAGGACTGTGATGAAATCCCAAAGGTGCTTTTTCAAAAGGCAGCTGGAGTTTGTTTATCCTTCAAGATGTTTCGCTTTTCATCCAAGAAGCTTCTTCAGTTCTGACCCTGAAGAACAGAAGAAGCTTCTTGGATGAGAAGCAAAATGTCTTCAAGGAAAAACAAAGTCCAGCTGCCTTTTGAAAAAGCACCTTTGAGACAACCATGACTTGGATGACTGAGAATCTCCACAGACATTGTGATGGAAGGTAGTAGGATGTATTCCCCGAAAGGAGGGGGTGCATCCCAGAGGAATAAAAAATAACTCAGTGTAGATACTTTGTGTGAGAGAAAGCAAGTGAAGATAGCACCTTCCTAATGGCTCTCAGACTATATGGTAGATGCACCTAGTTGAATGCTCAATCTGGCAAGATTCTGTCAATGGATGCTCCAATAATAAAGAATCAGCTTGGAAGAATCACCATTCTTGGATTTGGGATGTGACAAGGACCTCCTTAGATAAATTAATACCTGCTGGGGTAGATGGCCCATCAGATACCTTTGTGCCAAATAATATAAGATTTTATAACACTTTGAATTGCACCAAAATGTATTAATAACCAGTGCAGTGCTAACAAGATACAGTAGATGTAATATGATCATAGTACTTAGATCAAATAGGCTCCTACAATTTGCATCAGGTAAATTTCAGTGTGATCTTCAGAGGCAGTCCCATTGGAGTGTATTGAAGTAGTCTGTGTGATGATAGTCCCATGCTGTCACTCATAACTATGTAACACTAATACAAACTAGGATCTCTGTTACATTAGCAAAAACTTCTCACATAGAGAAACAGTTTACTTTAATGTATACTTCTGTGTGTATAAATATATAGAGGAAGATTTTAGTACTTAAAATGTATACATCTATAAGGAATGTGTCACTAGAAAAATATAAATAATATTAATTACTAATTGTATTCGTCAAAGGAAGAAATCCAAGAATTTAAAGAAGCATTCAAGAAAATAGCAAAAGAGAGGGAGGGAGGGAAGGAGGGAGAGAGGTGGGAGACAGGGAGGGAGGGAGGAAGGTAGGAAAATATTTAGGACTTCTCTGGAACAGGTGTGATTTTTTCATAAAGCAGAAATATACCTAATTGATACAATCACTGTGGTTCTAAATAATGAATTGTCATAGCAACTCTGTCTTCAACAGTATTTTTCATTACTTTAGAGACATTTAGATTAAAATAATGTATTTCCCTTGAACACTATACTTTTCCTAAAACTAGTTTATGGTTTTATGAGTAATGAGATACCATTTGATCTGTGTTAACTTCATTCATGTCTACAATACTAGAGAACTTTGTTCTGTTCACAATTTATATGAGAATCAGAACATTATGCAAATTGAAACTTTATTGTAAAGCTTTGAAAGTTCACTGCTCCAAATGTCATGATGCACTCTTGTATAAAAATATTAATCACCAAATAGGACCATAGATATTGCCCTCCATCTCTTAACAAACCTATAACAAATAGTGTTTTATATAGAACTATTTTAATAACAAGAAAAAAATGTAATCTACCATAATCTAGATTTATTTGGTACTCATGCTACATGCAATATTTTTTTGCTAATGATAATGACAGTACTTACAATTTAAGCACTGTTTAGGCATAAGTTGTATGGTTTTCTTAAGTATTTCATAAGCTGAACAACAACCCAATGCTACCTCAAGCACATTCACTGTATTCCATCCAAATTAGGCTGTCTAATCCGGAGATTCTCTTTCAAGGTAGCAATATGAGGAGGTATATACCCACTCCTTTTCTAGGTTTTGTCTAATGTTGATGCAAAGATGAGTATGTATGTAAGTGCATAGGCTCATTTATAAATATATCTATAACAAAAATTGCATAAAATTCATATATTGGGCAATGTGTTTATAAAATGAATAGAACAGGTGCACACAAAATGCTTAGAAATTTTGTCAAAAGCTCAGACTAACATAAAAATGCACAGAAGTTGCAGCAGAGAAGATGAAAAAATAAATGAAACAAGCATAACTTTAATATTTGTCTTGATTCAATCCCAGGTGACAGGTATGCTTTTATGTTATAAATCTTGAGTATTCTTTATAATTGTATTTATTATTTAATTGTAAGATTATTTTATGGATATTTTATGTATCATAAACTGCCAAATGTTGCATGATTGTGGAGAGCTAGACATCTAGTCAAAACCTACAAACACATATACAAACACAACATACACAAACAAACACACACACCTTAAACTTATGGTCACAAAACTTGATGAGAGATAGACAGAGTTAAGCCACCAGAGGTTCCAAGGACTCAGGCTGCCCAGAGATCCCTTTGTTGTGTCCTCTGGACAATCTACCCTTGATTGCTGAGGATGACATAATTTCTCATTTGAGGTGATGAATTGGGATACTGCAAATTGTTAAAAGGTGCTCTGGATGTGCTGCTCATTGTTTCATCTAGATTGCTTTACCAGGTCCAGAAAAACAAGACACTTGATTTTATGCCATGTTGGTGAACATGAACATGGCTACCACCAGCATCATATGTCCATCATCAGCACCTGCAGGAATAATCAAGATCTGCAAGCTGGTACTCATATTGCCATGATTCAATCTTTGTTGGTTACATAAGTGAATAAACAAATGGGGTAGGGACTGGATTATAATCCTATCTTGCAGATTTTTATCTCATCCACCAACACTTCTGAAGTCCACTGTCTGAATTCCATCTGGAAAGCAAGAAAGAATCTCAGCATCTTATCAGCTCAGCAATTGTCATTTGACCATTTAAGGATCTACACAGAAGAAAAAAAACATTCCTCAATTGTGACTTGAGGAATTTGTTCCCAACCTACTTAATCTTTGGTTATATGGACTCAAGCAAATATAAGTTTGGACATTAGAGATCTGGACAGCCAGAGGTATTTAAGGATCAAAAGATTAAGAATGTTATAAGTAATTTTATTGTGCCTGACATTTTTGCATGTTGCAACATTTGCAGATACTAGAAATCCTCGACATGTGAACTCTATATTCTATATATAGTTGGAAACTTTTTTTTTCAGACCAATGGGTTTTATGTGACATATCAAAGACTACATTCCAGAAAGGAGAAGCAGAAGAACAAAGGAGTGGTATTATTTCATCTCACTTCATTATTTAATTTATTTAATTAAATTATTTCATTGTTTATTTTAATTTAAATAAAATTAATTAAGTGCTATTAGTACAAGCACTCTTCATAAAGTAATTCCCCCTCCTCTCTCATTGGAAGTACAATTCATCAGCAACTTTGGAGTATCTCTGGTGATATAAATTCTACATCTGTCTGAGACACAGTGCATTTTAACATCTTATAATCCAAAGAAGAACATTTAGCTCAGATGCAGCGCTAGTTCGTATTTTTTCATAATAAATACATAAAGTAATTCTGAAGAGATGGGATTTTGGGAATTGGGATTGTGCAGTTCTACTTTTTAATGTTAATTGTTCTCTTAGCTTATATGATTCTATATTGATTTATGAATTGTACTTCACCAAATTAAATTATCCATAACAATACTATTTTTTTTCCAGAAAAAGCTTTCATAGTTCATCTGCAAAGGATTTCTCCCCCATGGCAAATGTATAGAAGTAATTAGTGATTAACTTCTTCCAAGATGTTTTAACCTTCTCTTTTTTTAAATTACATTTATTTATTTATTTTTTAATTCATATTTATATCCCGCCCTTCTCCGAAGACTCAGGGCGGCTTACAATTTTTGGGACACAACCCAATGTGCTCAGCAATAGCCTTCATTCCATTGTATGTGCCTGCTTATTACTAAGCGGCATTTTTACAAAGTCAGCTTATTGCCCCCAACAATCTTGGGTCCTCAGTTTACCTACCCTGAGAGGATGGAAGGCTGAGTCAACCTTGAGCCTGGTGGGATTCGAGCCTGCAATAATTACAGGCAGCTGGAACTTAAATGCAGGCATTTAACAGCCTGCACCACCAAGGCCCCTTCTTAGACTATCCTATGCCTTGGTTATTATTACATCGACTCCTATTCAAGAACTAAACAGACTGCTTGATTTTGAGCCCAGTCAAGATTGACCAGGTTCCACCAGCAGTAAAACTTAGTATGAAAATAATTCCACAGCCCTATAGCACTTTTCCCACATTCAGTGTTGTGAAAATAGACAGAATCATGTGCTTTGATGCTTCTCCATTTTCTCTTCCATTTTTCTATGTTGATTGGCTTTGCAAAACACCAGTTGTTTTGTTTCAGCTGTGACATTTTCCATCTTTCACCTGAATGCACCATTACTGGCACATTCCAGCCTCACTTATTAATGCTGGGAGATTGAAAATGGTAGGAGGGGTATACCTTCTTGGCTGTCTTCATTATTTTTAAAAAAATACTAGCATGTAACTCCAATATGGCAACTCACAATTCAGGCACACTGGGAATGACATTTTGTAGGAAATGTATAGATCTTAGGCAAAATCTATTTATACATGCTATGTTTCCAAATATTCTCTGCTGGAAAATCATATACCTGATCAAACATTTTCTTAAACCCCAGGAAGAGGTTTGTGCATAAAAAGAGGGACTTTATGCAGTAAGAAAAGACTATAAACCATAAGTAATATTGCAATGCCAACTGAGTCTTGCTTTAATGTGCTCTTCATTCTATTTGAAGCAGCATCTTGTGTTTTTCATCTTCACTCCTGCTCACATCACATTTTCATACATAGTTTTGTTTGTGTATGTAAACCACATATTTCAACTTCAATTTTGAGTCTTTTGATATTTCAGATGAACCCAAGTTCACTTATTCACTGTCAAAGGGTTGGGGGAGCTTTAATGGCATAAGATTGCCTCTAGGAAAACAGTGCAATTGCCTTTTTGTAGTTATCTCAAGAGACTAGAGTAGGCAGAGAAGCAAATAAAGCTACATATTCCAAAACTTGCCCTGAAGTTTCTCTCTTTGTCTGTAAAATATTCTTCTGTATGCCGAAGCCACTGGACATCATCTTGGCCTAGAAATGTCATAAATATTAACCTCAGTGACATTTTTAGCTGAAAAGGCAGATCCAGCACTAGCAGGAAAACATTAGGAAGAAAGATTCACATAATGATAAGCCAGTAGATACATTTCTTTCAAGCATACTCTTTCTACTTTGAGTTCTTTGAAAATCAGAGTTTTAACTGAAGTATAATGAGTCTTTTGGAATCTTGTATAAACAAAGATTTGTCTGTTCTAATAAGCTTTGAAAACCTAAAACTCCAAGCTAATGAAGATTATTGGCTGAGCCAAACTTTCTTTGAGGGAATCAGTGAAATAAAAATATTTAAGATTAGCATCAAAACAGAAAGTCAACCTCCCATGAAAAATAATTTGATTGAACTGCTTCAAACAAAGAAGCAATTCTGGACTTCTGTATATATTTTGCTGTGCAAATAAAATTAACTTTAACTAGTATGGCGAAGAAAAGTCTATTGTTCTGTATTTTAAAGTGAGAGAAAGTTTAAAACACTTCTATTTTATGCTTAGAATGTTATGTTCCATTTATTGAGTCAGAAAAATAAGAAATAATATATGGAAGACAAGCACAACACATGACAGGCACTTTTAGATTAATAAGCAGGTAGCAAATGTTTAATATCAATAACTATCAGATCAATAAATGTTTTGTTTATGTTTGGAATTAGAATCAGGAATTTTCAAGCAGTTTCCTAGATAAAGTCAATCATTTTGCACTGTTGTATTCTCATTAACTGTAGTTCAAACTAGAAATTTAATTTTGTAACCTTTCTTCAAAATCGATGTATAGTCATCGGTTCTATCAGACATGGTGTTTTATTAAAAGAATGGGAAGCTTTCCTATGCCCAGGGGGGTTATTTGTTCAGCATTTGAGCAGCACAAGAAGTATGGCTGCTAACATCATGCATTCATCAAATATGTGGGCCCAAAATTTCCTATTTTTTTGTTTATGGAACATTATGGGGAGCTTATGTGATGAAATGGATATATTAAGCTTCTGGAAGACCAGTCAACATGCCAGTCTTTCAAAAATCCTTACTACTTCCTTAAAAACCTTTTGGGCCCACCTATTACCTTACATATTTTGAATGTAATATATATTAATCATTGCATTAAATGATTAACATATATGACATTCAATATGCACAAAAGCTTAATATATCCATTAAATCAAATTTAGTTGGTTTTCAAAATTGTTCAAAGTTAGATGTCAACAGATTTATGGCTCTGTCTAGTCATCCTTACCTGCCACCAGCAAGTTTGAATTTATTTGGTCTGAAGCTTTTTATGTTTCTACTTTCCAGTTCCTCTTTAGCTCAGCAGTGAGCAAGCTTACATCTATTTTTACAAGTAGTCTTTTTCAATTTTTTCTCAGAAAAAAAAATTATACAATATTCAAGTCTTAAAAGATATGATTTGCAGGTAGAGAATCAATAATAATTCTTGGATAAAGAATTTTGATTTACTCAAAAGTATGTTGAAATGAATATGCTGCAGATGAATTTTATTGGCTTGAAATAGTAAAAATGATTACCATTATTTATATAAGAGGGGTTGCTTTGTAAAATTAATTAAGAAATAATTCTAGAAGCAAAGGAATGCAGGGTTTCTATGCCTTTAATTATTCTTTCATGGAAGAGAGATGTTTATATCTTTCATTCTTATCACAAAACCTGTACTTGGCTAAATGTCTCCATTTCTATAATTTGTATATAATTACTTTCCAAAAAATGCCATCACATCAGTGAGCGTTAAAAAAATGCAGCAATCCTTTATTTTTTTTCAATAGGAGGAGATTCCTCTGTGAGTTTCATGATGGTGGACCTCACTAATAGCAATAACTATATTCCAGCTTCTTATACTCCAACAACTGGAGTTCTCAAGGTGATGTACAGATGAATTAATAAGATAAGATGTGAAATAATGTAACATTAAAAGCAACAAGGACAACCAAAGGCAAAATAAAAACAGAACTGCAAAAAGAATTAAGAAGTCAAAGCACCAAAAAGAATCACATTAAATCAAACCAAATGTTAAGTTCGTAAAATGCCTCATAGAATAAAGAGATTTTCACCTGATGTAGCCACAAAACAAGAAATATGTAAGGAAATTCCAGAGTCAGGCTGCTACAACTTGAAAGACCTGTTGTGTACTTACATGCTTCGTATGACAAATATGATGCTAAGTCACCCTAGAATAGTGTTGTGTCAGACATGAGAATTTCAACTCCCAGAAAGTCTACATGTCTTTTTGGGAGTTGAAGTCCACATGGCTTAAGGTTGAAAAACATTGCCCTAGAAGAAGGGAGCCTGCAATTAAAACAGCTGCTCTTCTTTGGACTACCTGAAATTTCCAAAATATTTTTTATAGAACTTAACATACAGCATATTGCATATTAGCCGCCCCGAGGCTTCGGAGAGGGAGCGGCATATAAGTCAAATTAATAAATAAATATTGCAATATTTAAAAAAAACAAAGAGGTTGCCAGCCAGCTTTGACAAGGCCATCTCATTCACAAACCCTAGACAGCCCTTAGGACCTTTCCTTTATTTCTTAAGCAGTCTGCCCTTTTCCTTACCACTGGTTAATTTATAGCTGCTGGGGAAACAATTGTTCTTCAAATAACTTTCAAAGTGTTTTCTGGTTGCTGCAGCACTATCAGTAATCATGTAAGTAGTTTTCTCCCCAGAGAAACAATTGTTCTTCAAAGAACTTTCAAAGTGTTTTCTGGTTGTTAGCAGTGCTATCAGTAATCGTGTAAGTAATTTTCTCCCTGGAATGGCCCTAGATAGTCTGGGAAATACAATGATTACTTTGGAGATTTTTGTCAATCCCTGGAGTTTGTCAAGATATTACAGTTTTGAGGATAAAGTAATTACTCCAAGTACAGATGCTTCCTTATGAATAGGCATTTGAAGGTCTAGGATTTCTAACACTGTATCGTGACTCCATATTTCTGAACAACAGTCTAGGTATATTGCTTTCCTTTTGCTGAAACCAAACTGAGGTGTATCCTTGAAATATAAGAACCACCATATGAGTTCACTTTGATGCTGGTAAGTAAGGTATACGAGACTCAGCTGCAAAAATCTATACAACCGCTAAATGATAGCAAAGGACTACATAAATATTTTGCAGCCTATAGTGGCTCCCAGTACTTTGCAGTGTGGACCTGGTAAATCTAGGCATTGGGCCCACCAAACCCTGGTAAATCTAGGCATTGGGCCCACCAAACCCTGGTAAATCTAGGCATTGGGCCCAGCAATCCTAGACAGGCATACCCATCTTAGAATTCCTTTGTGGATAAACAAAGTTCTGCAAGTACAGAAAAGAAGTGATAGTAAACCCAATAAACTGAGGCTCAGAAAATTAAGATGAAGTGAGATAGAGCAAAATTATTTTATATCAACACTATTACCATACTTATACATATTTTATCATCTTCGCAAAGTATATTTCCATCATACTCCTAACCAATTTTTATCCCCTATGCCCCTGGAATACAAGAGCCAAGATAACTGCCAAATGTTGGGCCCTCAGGTTGAAAGAGTCCCCATTCCTGCTTTATGAAGACTGAAATCTATTTCAGAAGGTGATGAACATAACTCAGTTGGTCAGATACATGAAGCTAGTCTTATCCATGAATTGGTTTACCGTACAGATTGATTCAGAAAATTGAAATCCTTTTTTTACCCAGATTGTTTTTGTGTGCTGTTGATATTCTAAATGACAAGTTAGCTATCAGATTGGAAACCAGATACACTCCAGGACATTTTAGAGCTAAATTGTTTAGAGCTAAACATTGTATTGTTGTGGAATACAACTATAAAATAAATCTACCAAATGGCTTTATGTAAGGACATGAAAAAGAAAAATATGAGAGATGTTCATAGAAAAATATGTAAGCACTTTTATTCTAGTTGTACAAAGATAGTGGAGTCCTATCGATTTTTTGCAATTGTCTGCCTGAAGAAAGATGCTCTATTTATGTGATTTTGTATTGTTTGCTGTTCCAAAGTTTGTTGAATGACCTGTGTCATTTTTTAAGCTGTAAGCCATGACTTACAACGCCAAATTCAAACAAAGTATATTGGTATAACTGACTGTGATGTTAACTTATGTTCTGCTCTCTTCTCACTACTTCCCTAATGCTACTCATTCTTTCTGCCCTGGTCTACATAAGACTAGCCTTGAAAGAAAACTATGAGAATAATCAGACTAATAGTTAAGATTAACATTCAGTGGAAATGATTAGTTAGCACAGAATCCCAACAATCTTGAAAATAATTTCAACAATAGCAAATGCTACTTTTAAATGATTAGCCAGAGATTGGAAGTAAAGAAAGACAGGGAGAAATTTTGATGTAAGGAAAATGTTATAGCCACTCATAAAATGAACTCTTAATTAGGGGTATAAAGTGATAGTTTGGGAGGACAAGGAAAAGCCAGTTCAAATTCTCTCTCAACCACAGAAACTCATTAGATTTATCCTCTCTTTGCCCAGGCATCTCACAAAGAAGCTGTTGTGGGGAAGAACTGGTGAAGGGAGTGCTGTATATGCTAACTTGAATTCCTGAAGGAAAGGGAGATAAAAGTCTTAAAAAATCAACCTATATGAATAAATAAAAATAATCACTGCTGAGAATGTGGACAGTCTCCAACTGCTGTTCAAAAAAAATGCATTAAAATTTGGCAGAAAATAGAACTTAACTTAACATTGTTTTGAAGCAGGGCAGATACTTCTCCTCAACTCTCTCACCACATTAACACTCCCCAGAAAAACTGGGTAAAAATTTTTTTTCATGCTGAACTGAGCAGTATTTGCTGACTGGTTTTGTTTCTTCCTCTGTATTGCTACTTTCACAACAGCTCTTTCATTCTCTCTATGAAATAAATGGTGAATTATTTGTCTTCAGGTTCCCTCTGTTATTGCAATAAGTTCAGCTTCATTGACTTCCATGTCCAACCTGGAGGCCAGTTTTTCTTTCCAGAGACAGATTGTAGGCCTACATTTTTTTTCATCCTGAAGATATAATTTCAGGCGTCAGTTTTGTATTTTGGTATCTAAAAAAAGCAGTTGCAATTCATGGTCACTTCATCTTGCCTCCTGACAATCGTCACCATTAATCAAGATTCTTCTCTTCAACAGGAAAGCAGTTGTTACTACCAAGCTGTCATTTCAAGACAAAATATAGAGAAGGGAGAAAATACACTCCAGCAGCCATAATGACACACTATAGGCTTATTGCTTTGAACAGCTATAGTGATAACGTGCTAAAGTTTGAATTCAGCCTACTGCACTGTATCTTCCTGAGGAAAATGACTTAAGAATATTGAATTTTTTGTCTCATTCAAATGTGTTAAGAAAATATTAATCAATCCTATGATTAATTAATATTTGTGGACTGTAAACCTCTGTCTATATACTTAAATTATATAAAGAAGATTGAGCCCAGGTGAATTCAACTCAATATTTATTGTAACAAGCAGATTAAACAAATAAACATTCAGAAAGAATATTACCAGTGTCCTCTCTTCCTTTTGATTTCCCCTCAGGACTTCTTAGTTTTACAACTACCTATGTAGTTGGAGTTTCTCTGTCCCTTTATCCTCAGAAATATTATTAAGCAGTTTCTTCAGCCTAGGAATGTCCTTTTCCTTTCAGCTTGATGCTTCTGAGGCTTCTTAATACTGTCTGCCTATGCAGCACAGTTTTCCTTGAGAGACTTGAGAGAACAGAGAGAACTGATCACCTATGCTGAACAGTCTCTTTAAGGGACAGATAAGACTGAGGTAAATGGCAGTTGGGCTGCCCCTTTTATAGTGCAGGGGCGTGGCCTCAAAACCAGTACTTGGTATGACATGTCACACTGCCATTGGTAGATTTGACTTTTCAAATCTAAACATTGTAAAGTGCACAGCACATTAGAAAATCTATTTTATGACAAAATGTAATTAAAAAAGCAGGATATTTAGCAAGCTGGTTAAAACACAGACTGGCTGATTTTTCATTCGGCCATTGGTTAACCATGGTTTCTTATATAAGTAAAAATAGTTTGTTCATATATTGCGCCAAGCTATAAATTATGGCTTACAGACCATGATAGCTAACATGTTAAGCCAAACTAAATTATGAATTGTATAATTCCAGAAATGGGATATCATTCTTTAGTTGGTCAGAATCAAGTAAGCTTGAAAGTTGGTTAGTCTATGTTGAAAATTGTCAGTCAAAATGTGATGCTAACCTAGGATCTTCAAAAATTTGCCAAAGACTATCTATAGCTTATAGTAGGTGTCACGGTTCCAAACCAAGCCAGCAAAAGAAGAGGCCACACTGTGAGCTGGAGTCTCAGCTTGCCACGTGTTGAATAATACAAGTAAAAGAGTTTTTAGCCAGCATTACTGGCTTCTGTTAGCCAGCTGGCTATAGGGACTCAGCATGCCCTGCCCTCCTGTTCCCAGTTGCTCCCTGGCTGGCTCCAGCAAGTACTTTTTGGGCCCGTCTCCAGCAAGTACTCTTTGAGCCCAGTTACTCCCTGGCTGTCTCCAGCAAGTAGTCTTCAGTCCTGGATGGCTTCTGAACCGACCACAGCTGGCTTACCTTCCTGGCTTCTCTCCCAGCATGAGTCCCATCACCCGACACCCACCTGTGCCCCACATGCACCTCCTCCGCCCGGCAACTCCAAAATGGTGTGTTGTAGCAACTTTGAATGGCACGCAGTCTCAGACGCTGACAGTAGGGTTCTAAATCTAGAACTCTGGTATAATTTTATTTATTTTATCAAGCTTACACACGTAATTCCAATCACCTCCTGAATTTTTTCACAATCCAAGAGGATAAAGAGAGTGAGAAGAGTTAAGTCAGCACTCTATGCCTAAATAAACAATAGATACATATTGTCATGTCCCTGGTGGAGACTGACTCTGAGGGAGAGGAGAGCAGCCAACAGGGAGTGAAAATGTGGCTCCAGAGGTTGTGGAGGAGGCTGGGGAAGGGCAGAGGCCAGCTGACCAGTCAGAGGAGGACCCAGGCCCATCCCCTATCCATCCTAGGGCACGCAGGGAGGAGAGGATAAGGGAGAGACTTTGATCCTCTTCATGGGCTGCAGCTGTGACAACTGAATAAGAGTATGGACCTGCGTACTGACAAATGCTGGAAACAAAGCATGTAAATATCTCTAGTTTATAGTTCCTCTCTAAGTTTGGCATCCTTCCCAGTGTGTGTTATCTGTGGACATCCTCCAGCCCTTATCTTGCTTGGTTTGTGTTGCTTTTTTCCTTCTTCGTGTAACTGTTTTTGTGGGAGATTTTTTTTTTGTCTTCCATCAAAGATATTCGGAGCCTGGAAGCAAAGTGAAGGGATAAAAGGGGCTTCACCTGTTTTCTGTGACTGTGTTTGTTTTGTATCCCACCCTGGGTCATCACACATGAATAGATTTGCATTCTGCTTCATGTATAACTCAGATCCATTGTCATAGCTACTCAAGTCCTAGACACTGCATCTCTAAGCTTGCCCATACTAACTTTTACTAGAATGTTACTAGAGTCATTGATGCAAAATTATTAATAACCATCCTCTTTCTCTGATTTGGTTAGACAGATTTGGTTAGGAAAGAGTGACAAATGGCAGGACAAAGTTAACTTTTTACTGAGTTTTTCTTCAGAGCTAACTTAAGAATACCTCTAGGATATGGGTCTTTGGACCTGTACCCACTGGTCCATCCCAAACAATACCATTGCATGAATGAAACAGCACCAGCAAGAATTCACCTTCAACTAAAGGATTGGCTAGAGCTTGCAAAGGGCCAATGCTCAAGCAGATAAATCTGTCAAATTTGACCCATCATCTTTCTGCTGCTGTGATGTGAGTATATTTCCTGCCATTATACATTCATTTCATTTTATCTGCAGTAATTCATATGAAACCAACCATTTCCTATTTCAGGGATTAGCAATCTTCTTCTGCATAGGGGCCAGAGGCCATCTCTGTGAGTGGATAGCAGGCCTATCTCTCAAGCAAATTAAATTAATTGGTACTTGGGAAAACTCTTTGGGATGAACCATGGACAGTGGTGTATTAATCATTAAGCAGTCTAAGCATGTGCTTAGGGCACCAGGCCCAAAGGGGGCACCACAAAAACTTTTATGTAGCCTAAGCTTGGCTTCATTTGTACAGTATGTACAAAAGAAGGGGGCACCAAGATTTGTTGTGCTTAGGGCACCAGTGAGCCTTAATCCACCACTGACCACAGAGACACATTTCTTTCTTAGGAAAAAGAAAAAGAGAGGTGTGAACAAAAGGAAAAATGAGGGTTTACCCCATAGAATCTGGTGGGATGAGGAAGTTAAGTCAGTAACCAAGAGAGAGACTGGTACAGGCCAGGTAGATCTGATATTTCTCTTTGAGAGTATAGCTGGATAATTTTAGTTGCTGGGCCACATCTGAGCCATGGGGCTATAGGTTGCTGACCCCTGAACTATTTTATCATTGGTCATGATGATACTATAAAAGAACAGGAAATTTAACAAACAAAATCTGGAAATACTTCATTTGTTACAGTATCACAATCCATGTTAGTAGTTTTCCAATATGCATGTGTATGTGATGGTGGACATCCCGCCCAGAAAGATACTGGGTTTCTACAGAAATTCCAGTTTGAAGGAGAATATGAAGAATTTACCATAGTCCCCATAATGGGATCGCAGCACTGAAACTTGTAAAGGGATGAGCCATAAGAATTGCCAGTTTTGGAGAGCCTGTCTGAATCCAGAATTATCGCATAAAACCTTTAAGTCACCTGAAAGACAAATACAGCATTTGGTAAATAATGTTGTCAAATGAAAAGGTTAGTAGAGCATGAGGCTTCACATGTAATATAAAGATTGCTGCATTTTGCTTTAGTCCTAGAAGCAACTATCACATTCACAACACTGAGGATGGAAATAAATTGCTATGGCAACAAATTACTTTCATATTCAGATCAAGCAAAAATAGATCTCTCTCCTCCTCCTGCTCGGTAGGAAGCACATATTTTAAAGTACATTTAAATTAAAGGTGATCAGCAGAAGTAATGGCACAAACACACTCCTTTGCTTAAAGACAGGTCTGTTTTTAAGTCAAAAGACTGAACTAAAAAAGGAGTTAGAAATGGCTTGCTATTGTAAAATGGAAATAAGAGAACAAGAAAACGAGTGATGGAATATTTAGTAATCATTTCTCCATGCAATGCAATTCATTGTTTTGTACATCCAACATTCTCCTATTATTAGTTGTGGGGTCAGTCCTTCTAACCCAGGAGATTTCTAAAGTGGCAGTCAGAGTTTTTTCCCATCTCTGCTCCTTCACATACAATATGCTAGAAATTAAATCTGGGACATTGTTAATATAAAGACTGAACTTTACAAACAAGGTATTGTTTATTATACCTGCCACAATCCAGCCAAATCTTTAGATAGAGGCACCCACAAGATCTCCCCCCCAAGTAAATTAGCAATTATCTTCTTGTGTATTTAATTTAGAGCATGTACTATGAGAGAAGTTGAAAGCTACTGCTTCTGTTGGGCAACACAGTTGAGGCTGGAGGAATGCATATTCTTGTATTGTTTCTCTGCCATTTTTTTTTCAACAGGGAAGGTTGAGTCTAATGGTCTATATGAATGATCTGAAGACACTGGAAATTGATGTATCCAGAGTAAATATATCCAGTCATCCACACAGAGAAAGTTTTCTTTTCAAGCTATATTTAATCTCAAAACAGATCAACAGAATTGATGAAGACAGCATTTGAACACTGCTTCATTGGCTGTCCTTTTATCAGTTGCACAGGAACAATTAAATGCAGTTGAAATTTGAATCTCATCTGCATACTGTTGGAAGAAAAATCCAGGTCCAATTCCAAACCAGAATAAAATGGAGGCTGATTGGAAAAAAAGATTCTGTTTATTGGTGAACAGAACCAATACACACAGCATGCAGTTCTGGGACAGCTGACAAAATGGAGTTGAGAGTGGGTAGGTTTTATACCTTCTGGATCCCTGTGGGGTCATGTAGGGGGAAAGGGGCAAAAGGGGAAATGCAAATTGTAAGTGTTTGTCTGAGCTAATCTTGTCAACCTTTGACTTGTTGCTTATCTGCACCACAGTGGTACAGTAGTTAGAGTGCAGTACTGCAGGCTACTTCTGCTGACTGTCACAGTTTGGCAGTTCAAATCTCACCAGGCTCAAGGTTGACTCAGCCTTCCATCCTTCCGAGATGGGTAAAATGAGGACCCAAAATTGTTGGGGGCAATTTGCTGACTCTGTAAACCGCTTAGAGAGGACTGTAAAGCACTGTAAAGCAGTATATAAGTCTAAGTGCTATTGCTATTGCTATCTAAAGTTTCTGTCTGACCCAGTCTTTCTGAATGGATTACCAAATCTGCATTTCTAAAAGCTGGCCTCCTTGGTTTCTGCTTGGGGCAGGTAGACTGAGGCTGCTTTCTGCCTCCCTTAAGATTTTTTTTCCATTTCTCCTTTAGGGGAAATATTCTATCCTGCCTTTTTAATATTCCCCAAAATATTTCATTCTCTATGTGTGTGGGTGCTGACTTTTTACAATACTTAAATTCATTGATTTCCTGGATATGCAGACTTTCAGGTTTTTTTCCCACAGGGCTCTTTGGTTATTCTTATATTCTTTCAAAAACTAAGAAATTACATTCTAAAACTAAGGCATTACAAACAAGTGGTCAGTATATGGTTTTGGAATAGAATGCAGCACTTCTCAAATTAATATGAAATAGTGTATTCTACAAAAATTTATCTGGCTTTGCTTAATTAACTCATTAACATCATGCTAGGCAAGATGATTTCCTGTTAGTCATGGTTTTATACAATTCCCCTTTAAATGAATTTTCTGTGTGGGTTGTAACATTCAGCTGAATGCCTTATCTTGTCCTACATTCATTTATGTTTGAAGTTCTTATTTTCAGTTATAACTGCAAAAGAATTGACTACGTTCAGATGACAAACTAAGTTTAAAAAAACTTGGTTAATGACCACAGCGCAAACTTTGTTACCACGGTGTGGCATATGGTTAGGATTAGTTTGTTGTAAACTCAAAATCATAGATACTTTAGGTTTGGATCAATAAATCTTTGGTAAAATGCAGCTTACAAAACAAGTAAGACAGCAGAGCATGACTTACTCTTATTAATGAACTAATTAGATTGATATCTCACCTTTTATTTAATCAAGGAAGTTATGCTAACTTAAAATATAAATTTAAAAAGTATAGAAATTAAAAGTAATGCGAATATTAAGAATTAATTAAAAGCCTGGTGAAAGAAATGCTCTTTAAAGATAGATTTTTGGCTTAATGCATTGTACATCTCTTCTGGTGAACAGAATAATGTTGCAGAGAGAGTGTAGGAGAAAAAAACTCATTGAAAAGGAGCTTGTAGCCAAGGGAACTTAAAGGCACTGAACAGAAATAGAACAATGTTTGACAAGATAAATGTTTTATCCATTATTTTGTCATCTGCCTGAAACATAGGACTTTCTTTGAATATCAATATCAGAGACTAGTTGGCTCAAAATCACAACTTTTATACACTCACCAGTCACAATATCTCCCAATCTATTTGTAAAGATTGGACTACGGTATAATAATCAAGATTAATGTTACCTCCGCAATTGTATGTGTATTTTAGATATCAAACACCTAAAAGTTCAAGATTTTGTTAGGCATCCTCTCAGTCAAATAGAAAAATTTTATTCATGTCAACTGAGCTTGACCTCTTAAGCAAAATAGGTGACTTCCCCCATGAATACATGGCTTTGTCTTCCATTATGTTTTGAAGTGTTTACTTCTTTGACCTCTTGAACTAGACAGACTGACATTTACTAAGCTTCTTTTTTTTCCATTTGAGAATGACTATATCTGTGGTTTTTTTATTTTTGATATATAAACTCTTTAGGTTTGAAGCTATTTTTTAATCCCTTATGAAAGTATTGTATTAAAAATGAAAGGATATTGATTTGTTATGGGGCCCTTTTAACTAAAAATCAAGAATAGATTTTTCAATTCTTTTTTTTTTAATTTTAAAAAAGTTTATTTACAATTGTTAAAAAACAAGACACACAGACTTACAGTCACAAATAACATAAATACATAACAGTGCGTGATTCATTTTCCCCGCTTGTTTTTTGGTTGCAGATCGAATATGCATTTTTCACATAAAGTTACATTTATACATGACCATAACTATTTTCATTTTCAACTTGCTTGGTTTGGGTTATTTTAGGGTATTTCCTATGTCTTTTTCTAAATTGTTGCATAACATCTCCTGTTATCTATGAATTTCTTCTATTTACTATAGTGCCTTATTTCCCAATGTTCCCTTTTCCTCCATTCTTGCGTTCTACCCAATTATACCATACATCCCATGCCTTATAGTAATCCGAGTCTTCTTTTTCATTTAATTTAAGTGTTAATCTCTCCAATTCTACGCATTCATATGTTTTCTTTATTACCACTTGTATGGATGGAGTTATAGGTTCCTTCCATTTCTGAGCTAAGGAAATTTGAGCCGCTGTTAGTAGATGTGTTATCAGGTATTTGTCCTCTGGGGGAAAATTTCTTTTTGTCATTCCTAGTAGAAACAGTTCTGGTTTCCACTCCAGTTCACATTTCATCACATCCTCAATCCAATTTTTAATTTCCATCCAGTATTTTCTTATTTTTGGGCATGTCCACCACATATGATAGTAAGTGCCAATTTTATTTTGGCACTTCCAACAATTTGGATTTGCCTGTGGGAATATTTTTGCTAATCTAGCAGGGGCCAAATGCCACCTATACATCATTTTGTACTGGTTTTCTTTATATGCCACCGACTTTGTGTATGTCAAATTTTTCTCCCATGTATCCTCCCAGTCGTTCAAGTCCAGATTATATCCTATATTTTTTTCCCATGCTAACATTGATCCTTTTACTAGTTGTCCTATTCTTTCTTGTTCTAATAGTAAGTTATATAATTTAGATATTAATTTTTCTTCCGGTCCCAGAAGTAATTTATCCAAATTTGTATTCTTTATCTCTATTCCGTATTCCTTTATATCTTTATTGTATCTCATTTTAATTTGTAAATAAACCCAGTTGTCTATCACTATTCCTTGTGTTTCCAGATCCTGTTTTGTTTTAGTTTTCCTCTGTATCCAATATCTGATAATATTTAAGTTTTTTATTTAAATCCAATGTGTTGGGGTGAAAGGTTGCCTCCATTGTTGAGAGCCATCTCGGTATTTTTGCATAGTTTTTCTTCCTTATTTCTACCCAGTTTTTGATCAATGACTTACGTATTATGTGTTTCATTGCATGTTTTGGTTTTTTATCAGTCGGATTCCACAAGAGTGAGTGCCATCCCATTTGTAAGTCATACTCCTCTAGTGTCAATATTCTTTTATTTTCTAATTTCACCCATTCCCTTATCCATACCAAGATCGCAGCTTTATAATAAATTTCCCAATCCGGGAGTCCGAATCCACCTCTACTTTTATCATCTTGTAGATATTTTTTCTTTATTCTTGCCTTTTTTCCCATCCAAATAAATTTCATCGTCATCCTATCCAAATCCATAAAAACTTTCTATTTGTTAGTATTGGAATCGTCTGAAATAAGTACAAAACTTTGGGTAGTATATTCATCTTAATTGTCGTGATTCTTCCTAAGAAGGATATTTTTCAATTCTTGATGAAGGGATCATTGTTCATGGCTTGCACATACACACACCCCTTCTTTCTTTTACCATTTATAAACAGCTCATGCTTTCTAGTAGCCTACGTATAATCTGGCATCTTGCATTTATTCTTAAAATTTATCTTGCCTCAAAAATGTAAATGTTAAAAACAAGGTTTGATTAACGTGAGTGCACTGAACATTGATCACTGATTTTGCTCTCAATTTTGTTGGCAGGAGTAGGACACGTGAACAATATTCTATAAGCACAAGGAAAAGGATATCAAAGGCTTGTGGCAAGCCATATTAAAGACATTGAAAATTGAGGAAGTAAAAAAATCCCAAGAATTCTGAGTGGCAGTGCTCAATGAAGCAATAGAATATACAGGTAATCCTTGACTTACAACCATTCATGTAGTGACCATACAAAGTTACAACAATACTTAAAAAAGTGACTTATGACTGGTTTTTCCCAGTTTTGAACTCAATTATGGTCATAAGTCAAGGACTACCTCTGTGGGCCAGGCTGGCAGAGGAATTCTGGGAGTTGAAGTCCACATGTCTTAAAGTTGCCATGGTTGAGAAACACTGGTATAGATAATTACTTATGTAACTGTGAAAGAGCCCAACATACTAATCAGTCCTTCCCCCACATTTTCCATATACAACAAGTTGCAACATTTATTTTTAATAGTTGATGCAATAGCAATAGCAATTAGATATATATGTGGTTTTACAGAGTCAGCATATTGTCCCCAACAATCTGGGTCCTCATTTTACACACCTCAGAAGGATGGAAGGCTGAGTCAACCTTGAGCCTAGTGGGATTTGAACTGCCAAATTGCAGGCAGTAGATACTCAGCAGAAGTGGCCTGCAGTACAGCACTCTAATCCAGGGATGGGCAAACTTTTTGACTCGAGGGCCACAATGGGTTCTTAAACTGGACCGGAGGGCCAGAACAAAAGCATGGATGGAGTGTTTGTGTGAACTAATATAAATTCAAAGTTAGATTACTTCACGTAGCCTTCTGGGAGAGCAAGAGAACCCTCTGCTCTTTCGGCTCCGCGAGCCAGATAGAACAGCCGAACAGGCCGGATCCGGCCCCCAGGCTGTAGTTTGCCCACGGCTGCTCTAACCACTGTGCCAGCGAGGCTCCTGCAATAGAAAAGCCATCAACTCTGCAAAATTATTTTGCAAGACTGTAAAGCCCAAAATGTGATTTACTGTTTCAAAGCAACATCCCACTTAAATTGATACATTTGCTTTAATTGGGTAGTCTACTGAAGTATCACTTAAATCAGAGCTGTATAACTCCCAGCCCACGGGCCAGATGCGTCATGTGCTGGCCACGCCCATGCCCATTTTAGCAAAGGGGGGGAAGTCCCAGTATGTCATGATGATGCTGTGACAATGTGAGATTGACACCCCTAAATGAAGCAAATCTCTAAAGTTTTACACAGTCCTATTTCTACAAATATGTGCAAAAAATAAACTACACTACACATCTCAGAAATACCTTCTTTACTTTCTGTTTTGAGAGCTCACTGCACACATGCCTCCAAAGGGACATAAGCATTAATGTACATTGTCATACTGAGCAGGATTTCTACTGCAAATGGGAGGGCAGACTTCAGTATCTTCCACTGACAACAAAAGTTGAATAGATTAAGCAAACAGCCTACTGTACCGATTTGCCCTGGAATGTGTTTATTATGTCTGCCTACTCTCCGCTGGAGTTACAGGCCCTCCAGACGGTTCCCCTGTCTGTGAAGTGGCCCTTTGGGTTGTCAAGAGCTTACCTTAATGATGGATCTTGGGATCCCGAGAGGTGGCATGCTGCGGCCAAGGGTTTAAATTTTAAATTTGGCACGAAGGCTTTAAATTTTTAATTGGCCGTCTTAAGGGGTTAGGGAGGCGGATGGGTCTTTTGCAGCCTGGTGCATGGTGGGGGGCAGGGGCTGGGGCCAGCGGGGCCCTGGGGTGTGAGGAGGGACCGATTCCCAGGTGGTTGGGATTGGTAGGAGGCCGAGGCATAGGGCCATATCATGTGCTGGGAGCTCGCACCCGCCATCTCTGTGCGGTGGCATGCTCTGACCCTATGGCCTCCTCCCTAGGGGGCATGGGAACCGGGACCCCTGGGCTTAGACTGGTGTATTTTAATGCCAGGTCTGGCTAATAAGTCCTCCTCCTCCTGAGATCATAGAGGAGGAGGCTGTGGACCTGGCTTGTATCACCGAGACCTGGTTGGGCCCGGAGGGTGGTGTCCCTCTGGTTGAATTGTGCCCTCCAGATTTCTGGGTTTTGCACCGGTCACGGGCCCAGGGAAGGGGTGGTGGGGTGGCTGTGGTTATCCGGGAGACCTTGTGTTATGTATGCAGGTTTAAAGTCATTGGTTTAGTTTGAACTGTTCTTCTAAAATGTTGGAAATGATTGGTTTAAAAAGTGCGGGAAAACCCTGCACTCTGATTGGCTGGCAACTGCGGCTGCTGGCTATAAGTAGCAGCCGCAGCCAAAAGTGGGTTCGTTCTGAGCTGTAGTCACTAATAAACAAAGAGCTTGAAGCACTCCGCGTCTGTCTCTTCATGCAAACTTAACACTGGCGATGAAGGTGGGATCTCCCTGAAGAAGAAGGCAACGGAACAGAAGGAGAGAGAGATGGCTGCGCTGAACACCCCCAGCCCCGTTCGATCCACGGCAGAAGACTGGGAGGCGTATGCAGATCGTTTCCAAATGTATCTGGAAGGAAACGATCTTGCCGACATTTCGAGAAGCGGAAGAGGCGGTCTTTCTCACGCACTGCGGTCCAGCAGTTTCAAGATGGCGAAGGCATTGGCGGAGCTGCAGGCGTGAAGGTAATGGAATGGCCTGACTTAGAAAAGTTGTTAAGAGCCCATTACGACCCACAAGTATCGTGCCTCATTAAGAGACACGAGTTTTACCGTCGGGATCAAGGGGAAAGCGCGTAAAACTTCATGGCAAGTTTAAGAGACATTGGGGTGCATGTGAATTTAACAATTTAGAAGAGGCCATCCACGATCGATTTGTTCTGGGACTTAAAGACAAGGTGCTTCAGAGCAAGTTATTACTAAGACCTAAGATCACGCTGAAGGAAGCAATAGAAGAGGCCTCTTCAGCAGAAGCTACCAAGTCCTCAGCAGCAGCCATGAAGAAAATTAACAAGGCCACAAGCCATCCTGATGTGGAAAAGTCCACAACAACTCATTGTGAGCAAATAGATTCTGAGTCAGACTGTAGTGAGGTGGAGGAAGGAATTTATAGACTCAGAATGGAGCGGAAAAAGAAAGACCTGGGAAGAAAGAGGCAAGATTTCTACTGCAGAGGTTGTGGGGAAGCCACCCCACACTGAATGCAAGTTCCTAGATACCATCTGCCTCCGTTGTGAAAAAAGAGGACACCTAGCAAGAGTCTGCAAATCACCCAGAACTCCACCCAACAGAAGGAAGTTTCCTGACAAAGAATTCAAGCCCAACAACCTCAGTGAGAAAATGGGGCGCAGCACAGAAGCAAAGGGGAAGAATGAAACTCATTCATATTGGTCATTCTTCTTCTATCAATAACAGAAAAGTGCATGTCAAGGTAGTAATTGAAGGAAGGCCTTGCCAAATGGAAGTGGACTCAGGCTCATATTTATCTATGGTGTCATGGGACACCATTCACAGGCTATTCCCAAACATTCAGAAGAAGCATTTCAAGAAGCAAGCACTGACTCTTAAAGACTACCAAGGGAACAAGATTCCAGTAGTTGGAACAAGAGAATTCAACGTGAAGTTCAAAGGCCACACCAAATGCCTTCCACTGACCATCGTGGACAAGGATCACCCAAGCTTGCTGGGACTTGAGTGTTTCAATCCACTAGGCATCGAGGTGACTGGCATCAATCATGTGAGCAACACTGAATGGGAGGAGGCCTTGAAGTCTGAGTTTCCAGAGGTCTTCAGCGATGGATTGGGCAAGTATATCACTTTCAATCTAGATCCCAAGATGCCACCAATTCGCTTAAAGCCCAGAAGGGTCCCATTTGCCTTAAAGGAAAAAATGGATGCACAATTAGATAAACTAATAGCTCAAGGGGTTTTAGAGCCCACTGACCACTCCAGGTGGGAGACACCCATAGTCACACCTGTCAAGACTGATGGGTCAGTGAGAATCTGTGGAGAATATAAGGGGACATTGAACCATGCGTTTCAACAGAGCGCATGTCCAGTTCCAGTGGTGCATCATTTACTACATTCACTTGGCAGGGGTACAGTCTTTGCCAGATTGGATCTGGCCCAGGGATATCAACAATTAACAGTTGATGATGCCACTGCAGAGGCCCAAACCATTGTGACTCATAGAGGTGCTTTCAAATGTAAAGGTTACAGTTTGGAGTAAGCGTGGCACCAGGCATCTTCAAAGCCTTATGGAAAGGATGCTCCAAGGACTGCCAGGGTAGTACCTTACTTTGATGATGTGTTAATCTCTGCTGAAAATGACACTCAGTTACAAGAGAGACTCAGAGAAGTCCTTACCAGATTCAAAAAGCGGGGTTAAAAGTCAAGAAGAAAAATGCACTCTTAGAACTGACAAGGTTGAGTTCTTGGGCTATATGATTGACAAGCATGGTATCCACCCCACAGATGCCAAGGTTCAGGCAATCAAAGAAGCCCCTAGACCAAAATGTAAAACAGATTTGCAAGCCTTCCTTGGACTCATTAACTTTTATCACATGTTCCTACCTCAGAAGGCAACCATTGCAGAACCACTGCACAGATTATTAGACAAAAGTCTGCGTGGGTCTGGGGCAGAAAAGAACAATCTGCATTTAACAATATTAAAAGACTAATCCGTCTGATGCTGTACTGATACAGTTCTCTGAGAATTTGCCTGTTGTACTGACTTGTGATGCATCCCCTTTGGAGTGGGGGTTTGAGCCACAGGCTTCCCAGTGGGAGGAAGCTCCTATTGCATTTTACTCTGCACCTTGACCAAAGCAGAGAGGAACTACAGCCAACTGGACAAGGAAGCCTTGGCAATTGTTGCAGCTGTCAAGAAATTCCATGAGTATTTATACGGGAGAACATTTACCATTGTCACAGATCACAAACCTCTGTTAGGCATTGTGGCAGGAGACAAACCTACGCCCACTATCCTGTCACCAAGAATGCTGAGGTGGACTGAATTTCTTGCTGCTTATTCATACAAACTCATCCACAGGCCTGGCAAAGACATTGGGCATGCAGATGCTTTGAGTCGCTGCCCACACTGAGGACTTTGCTCCTGAGACTTACACCTTTTTCCTAGAAACTGTTGCCAAGCTTCCAGTACATGCTGAAATTGCCAGAGAGACTGCCAAAGACACTTTATTGGCTCCTGTTATAGGCTGGATTAAGAAAGGTTGGCCTCTTCAAGATCTACCTCAACTTGCCCAACCTTTTAAATCCAGGCAAACTGAATTATCTGTATTAAGAGGATGTATTTTGTGGGGTAACAGGGTGGTTATTCCTGCAAAACTGCAAAAAGTTTTGGAAATGTTACATGAGGGTCATCCAGGTATTGTCAGAATGAAGGGATTGGCCAGGAGTTATGTATGGTGGCCAGGTATTGACAAAATGGTTGAAAACTGGGTTGCATCTTGTCCCAACTGTCAGGTAGTCAGGCCTGCCCCACCTCTCGCCCCACACAGGAATGGGAATGTCCTAGGGGCCCATGGTCCAGGATTCACATTGATTTTGCTGGCCCTACCAGAGGGCACACTTTCCTTATTATAGTTGATGCATATTCCAAATGGCTAGAGGTTATCCCTATGGCATCCACCACAACTGAAGCTGTCATCAAACAGCTTAAAAGCTTTTTGTAACCCACGGGTTACCTGATGTGCTTGTTTCTGACAATGGCCCTCAATTTACATCCAACCTTTTGAATCATATCTAGCACAACAGGGTATCAGACATGCCCTGACAGCCCCTGGGCATCCTTGACTAACGGCCGGGCTGAGCGTATGGTGCGATTTACCAAGGAAAAACTTCAGCAATTGGGTCCGGGGATATCACTGAGAGAGTTGAAAAACTTCTCAGTGTTCAGCATATCACTCCCAACCCCTCAACTAATTTGTCCCCAGCTGAATTGTTGATGGGTAGGAAACTCAGGTCTCCCTTGATGCCTTCATCCCTTACGCACCCAACACACCACTAGATTCCACTAGCAAAATTCGCACATTTCACTGTGGGTGATTCTGTTTATGCTAAGAACCTTATGGGTGAACCATTATGGATTCCTGCTGAGATAACCCAAATCACAGGCCCCAGGTCTTACAGGGTACAAACGGAGGATGGTGTCCTCTGGAGCAGGCACATTGATCAGTTAAGATCCAGATTGCCTCAGGAGCATCGCTTTTGCTCTCTCTGGTTCCCATACCTACTGCCTCTTCTAGGGGAAGGGAGGATCATGAGTGTAATGAACAAGCAAGAATCAACCCCATGTGTAATGAGCTAACACGACAGGAACCATCCCAAAACCTGTCACAATACCAACAACCATTTTCACAAATGGAAGATTGCACATCATTACCTGATTTAGGTGCTGACATTGGGTTGGAGATGGATTGGGAGGAGAGACCAGGTTGTAGTAACCAAACAGGTTCTACCATTACTACAAGTCCTAGTAAGGAAATGTCAGCAGACACATTTCCTCCCTCACAAGGTGAGAACCTTAAAACATCTGAACCACGTAGGTCTCAACGCATTACATAAGAGCCCCACCTATTTAAAGAATACATTAGATAGGCTGGGGTTTGAGTATGGACTGAACCTAGTGGGGAGGGGTGTTATGTATGCAGGTTTAAAGTCATTGGTTTAGTTTGAACTGTTCTTGTAAAATGTAAGAAATGATTGGTTTAAAAAGTGCGGGAAAACCCTGCACTCTGATTGGCTGGCAACTGCGGCTGCTGGCTATTAGAAGCAGCCGCAGCCCAGCCAAAGTGGGTTCATTCGGAGCTGTAGTCACTAATAAACAAAGAGCTTGAAGCACTCCGTCTGTCTCTTCATGCAAACTCTCTCTCTTCATGCAAACTTAACACCTTGTTTCCAAGGGAGGTCACTGTCTCAGAGATAGGTGGAAGTGAGACCCTCCTACTGAGGTGGGGGCCTAATGGTCGGGTGGGCTTGCTGCTCACATACCTTTCCTCCAGCTGTGTGGCAGTGGCCCTGCCTGGGCTTCTCAATGTCCTCTCGGGGTGGTGGTGGAGTTCCTGGACCTTATAGTCCTGGGGGACTTCAATCTGCCCTCCCTGGGGACGTCAGGGTTTGGCCCAGGAATTCATGGCCTCTATGGAAGCCATGGGCCTGACCCAATTGATTCAAGGCTCAACTCATGAGGGGGGAAACACTCTCGACCTAGTTTTTGTCTCTGAACAGTGGCGTAGTGACAGAGGGCAAGCCACTTTTATGGCATTGCCCGTTCCATGGTCTGATCACTATCTCACTGGCTGGTCTTCCAACAGGCCACCCCCCACTGCTGGGATGAGGAACCACTTAGATGGTTCCGCCCCAGATGCCTGATGGACCCTGAGAGGTTCCAGGTGGAACTGGGGTTTCTTCCCTCTTCCCTTGCCCACAGCTCTGTTGAGGATCTGGTGACTGCTTGGCAACAGGCTGCGTCAGATGCCCTCGACAGGGTTGTCCCCATGCGTCCCCTCACATGCTGTGGATCCTGGATGGCTCCTTGGTATAAGGAGGAGCTCCGGGAGATGAAGCGTTGTCGGAGGGGTTTAGAGAGCAGGTGGACCTCGCTCCCAGTCCAATCAAGCCCAGCTAAAAGCCCATATTAGGACTTATCTGGTAGCTATGAGAGCGGCGAGAAGGTCTTATCTCTCCGCCCTCATAGCATCCGAATCCGCCCAGCCACCCTATTTCAGGCCACTCGCTCTCTCCTGCGTGTAGAGGGGGGACCGGACCCATTGCGGGGTAGGGCTGAGGAATTTGGTCAATATCTGTTGGATAAGATCGCCGGATTCGGGGGTTGTCCTCTGATTTGCAGTGGTCTGAGGATGGGATGCAAGTAGTCTGGCCAATGTGATCTGGGATGAGTTCAACCTGTTTCGAGGATGAAGTGGACAGGATTATGTGGCGGTTGAGTTCCACCACATGTTTATTGGACCCGTGTCCTTCCTGGTTGGCTTATGCCGCCAGGGAGGCCACCTGCTGTTGTCGGGCAGTTGTCAATGCTTCTTTAAGAGAGGGTGTTTTGCCTCGCCTTGAAGGAGGCGGTGGTGAATCCCTCCTGAAGAAGCCTGCCCTGGACCCAACCGTGTTAGCAACTTTCGTCCAGTCTCCAACCTTCGCTTTTGGCAAGGTTGTTGAGAGTGTGGTGGCTCAGCAGTTTCCACTCTTCCTGGATGAAGCGGACTACCTGGATCTATACCAATTGGGCTTCTGGCCCGGTTTCAGCACAGAGACAGCATTGGTCGCACTGATGGATGATCTCTGGAGGGCTTGGGACAGGGGTTTTTCCTCTGTCCTGGTCCTATTGGACCTCTCAGTGGCTTTCGATACCATTGACCATGGTATCCTTTTGCGACGCCTTGGGGGGTTGGGGGTGGGGGGCTCTGTTCTTCAGTGGTTCACCTCCTACCTCTCGGGGCGGTCACAATCAGTGTTGGCAGGGGGCCAGAGGTCGACCCCAAGGGTGCTTTCTTGTGGGGTCCCTCAAGGGTCGGTCCTCTCCCCTCTCCTATTCAACATCTACATGAAGCCGCTGGGTGAGATCTTCCGTGGTTTCGGGGTGAGATTCCATCAGTACACGGATGACACCCAGCTGTACATTTCCACCCCGAACCAGATCAGTGATGCCCTCTCTCTGATGACCCGGTGTTTGGATGCGATGCAGTTGATTTGGATGGCGGAACATGCTTCGACTCAACCCGGCCAAGATGAGTGGTGTGCATACCGGCATCTCGGCCCAGCCAGGAATATCCATCTTTGACCATAGGGGGAGAGGTGTTGCCCCCTGTGGATAAGGGGCAGAATCTGGGGGTCCTCCTGGATGTATGGCTCGGTTGGAGGAGCAGGTGGGGGCCGTTGCCAGGGGGCCTTTGCCCAGTCCGCCTTGTTCATCAAGTTGCCCATTCCTGGACGAGATGCCCTGCGCAGTTACTCATGCCCTTGTTACCTCTAGACTCGACTACTACAACGCTCTCTATTTAGGACTGCCCTTGCATACCATCCGGAGATTGCAGCTGGTGCAAAATGTGGTGTGCGGTGGTGATGGGAGTTTCCCGACTCCCCATGTTACCCCCTCCTGCTGCTTGCATTGGTTGCGGTTGCACTCCGGTGAGATTCAAGGTTTTAGTTTTAACATACAAAGTCCTTCACGACATGGGTCCTCAATATTTAAGGGAGTGACTCCTACCGATATCGAGTGCCAACCGCCCTGTGCGAGCACATAGGCAAGGACTCCTTGGGGTCCCGTCAGTGAGCCATTGCCAGTTGGCAGTCCCCAGCGCGAGCCTATTCTGTCGCGGCCCTGAACTCTGGAACCAACTCCCCTAGGGCTCCGCCTGGCCCTGACCTCCGCACCTTCCGCCATGATCTGAAGACCTGGTTGTTTGACCAATCCGGGCTGTGACCCTTTCTGCGGGTGGGGATGGTTCTTAACTGATTTTAGGTATTGTAAATTTAGTATCTATTTTTGGCTTGTGAATTCGGTTTAATTCTCTTTTAATTATTTATTGCTGTGGTTTTTAGTTGTGAGCCGCCCCGAGTCTTCGGAGATGGGGCGGCATACAAGTCAATAAATAAATAAATAAATAAATAAATAAATAAATAAATAAATAAATGTTAGAGAAGTCAATGTCATTTATACCTTTTGCAAAGAGGCTAATATTTGAGTGGAAAGAATATCTAACTGTAATAAAAGGACCTGGACAATATACATTTGGCATTGGCTGTTATTGAAATAGACCAAAAAGCATGCTTTAAAATGTATTAAATATATTTAGAAAACTTTATTTTTATAAAATACATTTTAAATGTATCTCTAAGAAAGCATAGATTCAGAATGAGGAATTTTCTTAATAAAATAATGTTGTTTTTAATTTGCAAAAATAAGGAAAAGGAAAAAGAAAATAAGGAAAGTATAAAAATATATTAAATGATCCAGGATAATATGAGCCAGCAGTGTGCTGCATCTGCCAAAATAGCCAATGCAGTCCAAGGCTGAATTGACAGAGGGATAGTATCGGATAACATGAAGAGTTAGCACCACTTTATACTACACTGATATGACTTCACTTGGAATAGGGCATCTAGTTCTGGTCACCACAATGCAAAAAGATTTTGAGATTCTAGAAAGAATACAGAAAAAATCAGTAAAGATGATTGAGGACTGGAGGCTAAAATGTATGAAGGAAGTTGCAGGAACTAGGTATATCTATCTTGTCTAATAAAGGGTTAACATGATAGCAGTCCACTAATATTTGAGGGGGCTGTGACAGAGAAGAGGAAGTCAACAGAGAGATCCAACCTAGAATTAAGGAGAAATTTCCTAACAGTGAGAACAATTAACCACGTATGGCTTTCCTCAAGAAGTTGTGGATGCTTCTTCACTAGAGGTTTTAAAAAAGAGATTGGACAATCATTTGTTTGGAATGATATAGCATCTGTTGTTCAAGCAAGGGGTTGGATTAAAATACTTCTAAGGTTCTTCCAACTCCTTTTATTCTGTATTTGTATTCATATAGTTAAATTATTAGAATTTTATTCATTTTACCTAACAGCAAGAAAAAAAATTATCAATGGTAATATGCTTGTAAAGTGGTAAGTTACTCAGATCCCCCTGCATTGTTTATTTATTTCCCACCTTTATTATTTTTACAAATAACTAAAAGTAGATCACATAACCTTCCCAACATTAAGAAAGGATTCTTAGGGGATAGGATAATAGTTTTGGGAATTAAGACTTATTCAAGAAAGAGGGAGGTGGAATATCATAATATCCTTATGATTTTCCAGCATATTGTTGGTTCAGCATAGTGGCAACATGTTATTTCTGAGTTATAGTAGTTGGAAAATATAATTGTAACATCAATAAAATGGGACATGTATAAGTCCTTAGGTTTTGGTGACAAACGTTGACGTTTTCCCAGTCCCAATTATTTTATTTCTGTTTGTTTGTACAGTTTGTCTGTCCCTAGCTGACTTGAAAATTAATAGATTATTCATAGATTAAATGGTTTAATATATAACAGGTAGGAACTGAAATACTGTACATAATTCAAAAACACATATAGCTCTGATTTGAAAATTCCATGAAAATGAATGGATTAAGGGCTCTTATTCCCCAATCCTTTCATGTATATTTTGGTAACTTGTCCTATGAAATTCAAAGGCTAATAACCTTCTTCTTCCTTTCTCAGCATTACAAACAATTATATAATTACAATTGGATTTTTTCTTTTCATTTTTTATATAGGTTGTACCAATTGTACCAATTGTATAGGTACATTTGCCTCCATGTGGCAGTTCTAATTTTTCCTCTACCTTGTCTACAAAATGTTGCTTTCTCTTTCCCCTTCCTTCTGAATGAATCTGCCCATTTTTAAATCATCTGATTGTGTATTTATCTAGATGGGTTGAGCTCTTGTTAAGAAAATTGGGCTTTTAGCGATAAGTTCATTTCCTTAAAATGAAAGAAAATGAAGATGAAATAGAATGAACAGCATGTAATGTTTTAACAAAGCTTTTCCTCTCTTGCCTTCTCTGGGACTGCTCTCAAATCTACAAGCTATTATTACTTCTTTTGAAATAAAGCAATTCCAAAGATTTGAAAAGATGTTTGCAGTTGCTGCAAAATTCAATTCCCCTTTCTGTACTCCAATATAGGTTTTCTTTTTAAATGGCTCCCAGCTGGGCATTTCTCTATCTTTCAGCCAGGAGGTATCCAAAGGCATTTCTCAACAGGTTACTAGAACAGAGTTCAGTTATGAAGTGTAATAAATACTTCTCCCACCCCGTTGAAGTCCCAAGGCCTTGCACAAGCTTATATGCACACAGCTCTGCAGGTTACTTAAGCAAAGGACAAGAGAGCCTGCAGAATTAATTCCATTTGTGGCATGCCAAAAGCAACAATCATTCTATTCTAATTGCATGCACCCTGAAGGCCATGATTAATGACACTGGATATTAATATCAACACTACACATCTAACATGCCATGCTCCCTTCTGATGTATCAAATACAGCTTTTCCATTGTCTTTCACCCAGTCATTTTTCCAAGCCAGGCTTCCAGAAATTTTTGACTGTCAGCACTGAGTGCTGACACTTGGGAGCACATCTTGTGAACACAATAGCTGAAAGACAGCTTGAAAAAATCTTTGGAAATCTCAAAGATCATCTGACTCTAAGGAAAAGACCTGATCAAAGCAAGGGGAGAGACTCACTTGTAAAGGTTTTGATTTTGATGGTTTTAGTGGAGGGCCTGGGAACATGGCCTATGCCACAGCTATCAATTCAAAACAAATGACAAAAAAACTGGGCTGGAATTGACATAACTTCAATTTATATAACTTCCCTTTTTTAAAACCAATACTTAACATGCAAAATTAAACTAATTATATAGACCAAATAGATAGTTGGTTTTTCTTAATGGCTGCTCCTTGATTTCTATTTGACACAGAAAAAAAAAACAAATTGAACACCTAAACATTCCTAAAAGTTCCTAACATTATTGTCAATCTTTTTTTCTTCTTCAGTATTTGTAAGTCAGTGTTGAAGCCCTGCAGATCCCTGCAGTTTTCTTGGCAAGATTTCAAAAGTGGCTTACCATTCCTCCTCACTGGAGTTAAGAGAAAGGTCCCCTTGATGGTTTTGTGCCTATGGCAGGATTAGAACTCAGAGTCTCCCAGTTTTTAGCCTGGTGCCTTAACTACTATGACAAACTGGCTCATTAGTTTAATAAAAAACTGTCTTTAACTTTATTTAGCCTCTGATATTGACATAATACTATTGACATAATTTTTGCTTTTTTATTACCCTAATATTCTAATATGTATTTTAAAATTCATCGTTTAATGTTCAAAGTTGACTTATACAACATTTGGCAGATAGTCACATATATTATAATATGGTTTTTAATCACATGGCACTTAACAATCATATACATGTTCATCTATGTTTATATTGTCATGTCATATCTGGTCCAAAAAAGAAAACCCACTGAGCAAAATGCTGCCATGATATTATTACTAAATTGAATGAATACCTAAAAAGCAAATACATAAATGGGCAAAAATGGTGGTAATCATATTGTTGAAATAATTTTGTTGAGAAAGCTCTGCTGGGTTCGAATTTTCCCGCTGGGAAGCGTCGCCGGCTTCGGCGTGAGATGGAAACAGAAACAGCTGCTGAAAGCAAGGTCTTTATTTTCTGCAGGAAGGAATACGCGCGGTCGCGAGCGGCAGCGAGGGTATGCGTTCCTGGGCTAGCTGCCTGACTTCGTGTAACTGGAGGTTTTTATACCTTTTTCCTTTAGAATTTCGTGTTTGAGTCCTTTTGTGTTTGAATCACCTTTAATGGTTTTATTTTTTTTTTTTTGTTTGATTCTTGTGCTTAGTAGGTTTATTCCTTATTTGGGCATGCTAGTGGGAGTGCTTCCTATGGCTTGATGGATTTCGATTCAATTTCCTTATCTGTCCTTTTCTTTTGGGTTGTTAATTTCTTATTCTAAGGTTGTGTTTGCTGGTTACTCCTGGGAAACTTCCTGATCTTAATAGCTTTGACTGTGGTATTTGTCATTCCTGGCTACTCCCAATGTATCTCCTTATGATTTTATGTGTCTTTTCATATTCCCTTCCTACAATCCTCATTTTTTTTTTTTTTTATATGGATTCTTCTAATTGAATGTCAGAGTATACTTGGTATTCGTGATCGATTTGCATCATCATTATGGCTGCTTGTCTTCCTTTTGTTCAGGTTTATGGGTGGGGATGCAGGTTTTTAGGCAAAGAGGAGGCAGGGTGGTATGCACGACAGAGGCAACATAGGAGGGTTCCAAGAACACAGATAGTGACTATGGTTGTCTGGGACTTTAAGCCAATGGAGATCTGGTAACCATGAGAAGAGCACGAGAAGTCTAAGAATGGTTGTTCGTGACCAATATTTGGGTTAGCTCTTCCAGGTGGTGGATGTCCCCTCCTACAAAGTCCTGAGGCTTCGTTAGATTAAAGCAACACATCCCTTTGAATGCTTAGCAGCCATAGTTGTGCTTCAAGAGCAGAAAGTCTATTGCTGCCCTATTTTCCAGGGTGGCTTCTCTGACCTCCCTCAGTTCTCTGTTGAGGGCATCCAGAGCATGAGAAGTCTAATTTAAACCTTTGGCTAGGGTACATGCCAGGCTATTCAGATTTCTGGAATTCCTTACTGCTAGTCCTGGCACCCCACTAGTGATATTGCCAATGAGACATATTCTGTTTTTGTGAGAAGGGAGACTTTGGAATTACAGTCCGGGTCTAAGGTTTGGAGGCTCTCCTATAGTCGCTTCTGTAGGGATGGCATAAGCATGGTTAATCTTCCTAAGGTGCAAGGCCGCCAGTGGCATTGGCTGGAAGGTATGAATGGGCTTTAGGCCACAGAGGAAAAAACCAACCTGGTGGGAGCCTCAGGTAACTATATGAGAATGATATGGTCTCTGTGTGATTGCATTTTAGCTCTGTGTTACTTAAGCTGATGCATTTTGTGACCTTTGGTGTGCTGCATCCTATGACGTTAAAAGCATTGTTCTGCGTGGTAGTTACTGTAGCTATGTGTAAGGTGTGACATGGTGTGGTCTTTGTTCTTTGAAGGGTGACCCCAGTGGAAGATGCTCTCGTAGGAGCGGGAAGGTTTCTAAATGTAGTGTAGTTAATGATGTCATGGCGGTCTCAGATGCTACTCCCATTAGGCATGTAGTTAAAATGCCTTGACAGATTTCCCTCCGCTAGGGCAAAAATTAAGTGGTATTGAGTACTTCTCTTGCTAAATATTCCCATATGTTTCCTTTCTCTGGGATGAGGTTTGGTTCTAAAAATGCTGTTACATATGTTACAAGTATTACAGATATAAATATGAAATACAAGTTACATGATGCTTTTACATTGGGCTTCTTTTTCCCCATGCTTAATTCCACTGTCCCCTCTCCCCCCCCCTTTTTTTTTTTTAAGGAGGTCTATAAAGAAACAAAATTTAAATATTAAAGTTTGAAAATTGAGATAACAAAAGTTACGATTCGTGTGTCTCTTCCTCTTCTGAAAGGGGTTGAGCTGTGTTGAAAATGAAAATGTTCAGTTCAGTTGTTATGTTCAAGAGGCTGTAGGTTGGTGTTTGCTCTGTAGATTCAAAGTGCCTGCCTGTAATGTCCCGCTTGTTTCTGGGTCTTTCTTCAACTTGAGTGGTGGGATTGGTTGTGTTGGTGTTGAGCTGTGATCTATGACTGCAGGTTTGGCATCGTCCAGTGAATCCAGGAGTCTTTCTCAGCAACTCTGATGGCTGTTTGTGTGTGGTCAACAGGACTTGGTAGGGTCCCTTCCATCTGGGTTGTAGGGGTGAGGTTCTCGTGAAGAATTTGATCCACACCCAATCTCCTGGTTCAAATGGGTGTAGTGCTTCCTCCAGGGGCAAGGTCTGTGTCAGTGAGCTCTGGGTCCACAGGGTCTGCAGTCTCTTCTGTAAAGGCTGAAAGATAGAGGAGAGAACCATATCCCCCTTTCTAAACAAAGGAGTGTGGGTCCAGACCTTTAGTGTGTCGGGTGGTCGCCAAAAAGGATTTCAAAGGGCGAAATTCTATATCTCCTTCTAGGTCTAGTCCTGATGTAGAAGAGAGCAATTGGGAGAGCACCTGTGGCCATGGAAGGTGTGTTTCTGGCAGAGTTTGCCAGTCAGGGTCTTTACTTATCTATTTGCTCTTTCTGTCCCCCAGAGGAAGTTGGGGAATATGGCACATGTAAGTTTTGTGTGATGCCCAGAGCTTGAAATATATGTGTGAGGATCTGAGCTATGAAGTGTTACCTCATCCATGTCACAACTCTGGGCACTCAAATCTGGGTATAATATCTTAAGGAGATGCCTGGCTGTTTCAAGGGCCGTGGCGTGTCTGCAGGAAAGGCTCTTATCCAATGAGTCAGTTGGTCCCTGCAGTTGTATGTAGTCCATTTGTATTTTTCAAAGGGCGCTGTGCCCATGGCCTACCCCCTCATGAATGGATTTCCTAGAGGTAGAGTTGTTAGCCTGGCATGTCTTACAAGTGGTAGCAACTCGTGCACTCACTGTATGCTCCTGGTGCATACCATTCTCTCCTAATAGCATCAACTATAGCTTGTGTCCCACAATGTCCTTTTGAATGTAACCTGTGGCATATTAGCCTGAGAAGGCGTCGTGGGGCTATGGGCCTTCCATCTGGAACCCTCCAAAATTGTCTTTAAAGGTTGCACCTAATTTTTCCTCCCATTGTTCTGCCTCCCATGATCTAAGAAATCTTTGTAGGTTTTTAGGGTTGGCTGATAAAGCTGGTGTTGAGAAGTGTTGGGCTAGTGGTTGTGTTGCTGCCCATTTGGCTGTTATGTCTGCGTAGTGGTTGCCTTTTGTTATTAATGAGTCATCTTTTGATGTGCTTTGCAGTGAATAACTGCTAAAGTTTTTGGCAATTGGATGGCTTCTAATAGTTGGGCTACCAGGGTTGCATGTGCTATTTGTTGCCCTGCCGAGGTTAAGAACCCCCGTTGTTTCCATATGGTTCCTGAGGCATGGCAAACCCCAAATGCATATTTGGAGTCAGTGTATATGTTTGTGGATTGGTTTGTTGCAGCTTCACATGCTTTTGTAAGAGCTATAAGTTCTGCTGCTTGGGCGCTGTGTGAGGGAGGTAGGGGGGATGCCCAAAGGATCTCATGCAGTGAGACTACTGCAGCTCCAGACACCCTTTTGTTTTTATGTATGTATGAGGACCCGTCAGTGAAAAGTTCTAAGTCTGGGTTTTCTAGTGGGACATCTGTCAGGTCAGGGCGGGTAGTTCAGCATCATGCACTAGGTGGAGACAATCATGGAGACATTCAGTAGTTTGTTCTGCTGGGAGCAATGTGGCAGGGTTTAAGGTGGAGCATCTTTCAAAAGTTATGTTGTCTGCAGTGAATAACTCAGCTTCATATTGCGCTAGTCGCTGTTGAGTGAATGCTTGGGTCTGGGATTTTAGAAGGATGGCAAATACCTCATGGGGAACCTTCAAAGTTAGAGGATGTCCTAGTACTAAATCTTTAGATCTCTTTACTATTTCTACAGTGGCAGCAACTGCCCTTAAGCATGGAACTGCTCCCTTCGCTACTGGATCTAATGTAGCTGAGTAGTATGCTACAGGTCGATTAGTGTGTCCAAAAGGTTCGTTAAGACACCTGAAGCAATACCTGATTTTTCGTGAATGAAGAGGGTGAAGGGCTTCCTATAGTCAGGCAGCCCGAGGCGGGGGCAGATGCTAGAGTTTGTTTTATTGTTTGGACAGTCTGGTCTAGTGAGTGAGACCATTCAATGGGATCAGGCATGTCCTTTTTGTTAGTTGTGTTAAAGGTTTAGCAAGTATCCCAAAAGAAGGAATCCAAGGTCTACAAAACCCTAGGACTCCTAGCAGTGCCCTAACTTGTCGTTTTGTTTTGGTGGCTCCATGTCCAAGATGGTTTGTATGCGGCTGGGTGCCAATTTTCTTATGCCTGGAGCAATAATGTACCCCAGGTATGTGACTTCTTGTTTTAAATATTGTATTTTCCAGGGGAGGCTTTATGTCCCCTGTCTGCTAATGCTCTTAAGAGATGCCAGGTGTCTTCCTTACAGGCCAATTTAGTGCTGGATGCTATGAGTAAATCATCCACATATTGAATCAAAGCTGACTGATGTGGTAGGGAAATGGATGAAAGATCAGTTTTTAAAATTTGGGAAAACAGAGTGGGTGACTCAGTGTAGCCTTGAGGCAAGCGAGTCCAGGTGTATTGTTGGTCTTCCCAGGTAAAAGCAAAAGATATTGGGATGCTCGGTCTACTGGGATGCTAAAAAGCCGAGCATAGGTCAATGACTGAAAAAAAAGTGGCAGTGGCTGGAATTTCTGTTATTATAGTTGCTGGGTTGGGCACTATGGGAGCACGTGGGATGACATGATTATTTATGCGGCGCAAATCATGTACAAAACGAAAGATGGGGTTCCCTTCACTATCTACCTTTGCCTTTTTTACCGGAAAGATGGGAGTGTTGCAGGGGGATGTACATTTTCTGAGGACCCCTTGTTCAAGATATGCTTTTATTAGTTTCCTGATAGGTAGAACTGCTTCAGCTGGGATCTTATATTGTGGTATACATGGGGGTGGTCCCTTCTTGACTTGGATAGTGACTGGGGTTGCCCTTTGAGTAATCCTACTTCTGTGTTGTCCCATCCCCATAGGTGGATTGGCAGGGTCTTGAGGTCTTCAGGTAGTTGGTTAGGAGTTTCTGTTACCACTAGTAGGCGTTTGGCCGGGATATCAAGAGTTAATCCAGCCTTGCTGCAAGTAATTTTGCTCCTAATTTACATAGTACATCCCTTCCCAGGAGGGAGAGGGGGGACTGAGGGCATATAGTAAATGAATGATTTAGACTGAAAGGGCCAATTTCCACCTTTACATCTATGGTATGTTCCACAGGAATGACTGTCCCTCCAACCCCCATGATATTGTCCCTGGCCCCTGGTGATATAGCATTTTTGAAAGGGGGGTTAGTAATAAGTGACGTTGTTGCCCCTGTGTCTATTAAGCATTCATATGGTTTCCCTTCTATCAAGACTTTTAACATAGGTTCCCCTTCAGGGCCATTCCTCAAGGGATTGCAAGGCCACTAAAGGTGGCTTTGTATTCTGTATCCTCCCCTTCTAGTCACCAGTTCCCTCGATTGTTATCCCTTTCTGGTCCCGGTATGGTGTTCTGGTATTTTCTCTGGGGCTGCGGGGGAAGAATCCTTTCTGGGGAAGGGGGTCTGGGACAGGTGTCCCGGAATTAGTCCGTTGGACTTCCCGTTTACAGTGTCGGCTGGTGTGCCCTCGCCCCGCATTTAAAACAATGTGTACATTCAGAGGGGTGTCGGTTTTCTCTTTCACACCCTTGGCAGTCCCTTATGTAATTGGGGAATCTGTGGCTTGTAGGTTTCCCATAATTCATGGCTGCAAAATGCGCAGGTCTTCTTGTCGTTCAGTTCTCCTTTTCCTATCTTTTTCCTTTTCCTTTAGTTCTCTCTCTGGTCATAAACGAAGTTCGCTATTCTCCGAGTTCAGATATTTCTAGTGATGACCAGTTTGACACGATCTGGTGAAAATGATCGCGGATGTCGCCAGCTGATTGGTCGACAAAGCGGAGGCAAGGATCTTTTGATCCTTTTGGCAGCTGAGATCTAAGTGTGCGAAAGTGGTAGCTGCCTCAGAGAGGCGGACCCAAAATGCGTCCGGTTCTCTGTGTCTCTTTGTGTTGTTCTTTGGAATTCTGACCAATTTAAAGTTTTTTCCCTATCTCTTCTAGTGCTTCTAACAGGTTTGCTTTTGCACTAGTGTAAGTGTCCCAATGGCTGGTATCGTTATAATCCCAATCAGGACGTTCTTGGGGCCAGGCAACTCGTGCCACGTTTCTTTGTCCTGGCACACGAATGGCTGGCAGCTTAGCTATTTCCTCTGTTTTTCAAATAGTTTCAATTGTTCATCTTTTGTTAGAAAGACTTGAATTAGTTGGGTCATATCTCCCCAAGAAGGATTATGGCTATCTATTATTGTTTTTATTGTCCGGATTACTGTTTGGGGATCAGACCTAAAAGTGGGGGTGTCCTTTTTCCAAATTACTAAATCAGATGCAGAAAAGGGTACATGGGTTACCACGTATTCTCGCTCACCCCTCTGTCTTCCTTGGACCGGTCTACTCAAGAGGGGGCCATGATTCTAGCCTCATTTTACTTCTCTCGTGAGGAAAGTCTCCTGCAGCGCTCTTTCCCCTTTCTCTTTTAATTCTTTGGATCTGGCTAATTCCGCCCAGCAGTACCAATAGGGCATTTGGCTGGGTGTGATTCTCGATCTAAGCTCCTTTATGGTTTGAAAATTAAAAGTACCATCTTGTGGCCAAATTTGTTTCCCTGTCTCGTCTCTCAGCGAAGCCCATTTTTTACATATGTTTTTTACATTTCTCTTGCTCATGCCGGCTAGGGTCGGTATCTGCCGCTTATCCCAAGCCTCCAACAGCTCTCCCAGGGGGGTTCCATTCAGGACCCTCGAACTACCGCTTCCCATGTTTCCCTTTCCGATGTGGGGTTTAACACTTTGGCTTAGTCGGGTCAGCGACCAGTTTCAGACACAAGAACTTTTAAGAGCAAAGAGAAAAAAAAAAGGTGTCTGAGGGAGACTTTGGTCGTTGCACCTTATGCAACGAAATGAGATACTTAAAAAAACTCTCTCTATTCTACAGAATATTTCACAAAGTATATGCGCGCTCCTTTTTAAAAACCACGAGAGACTCTCTCTCTCTCTCTTTCCGCCAAGGTTTTCGGACTGGGGGTATGCTGCCTGTGCAGACTTCTTTCCCTTCCCCCAAAAAAACAGCCCGTGAGACTCTCTGCCCCCGCAGATAAGTACTGGTACTCCGTGCCTCTTTCCTTCAGGCCCACGTTTAGCGGATTTGGAAGAGCTCAAATCCGGGAAAACTTGCTTTTTTTGTAAGCAAGTACTGGTACTCCAATTTAGCATCCAAATTACACAACTGTCTAGAGTTCGGGGCTTCGCTTTTACGATATGCACAGGGTTTTCTTTTCCCTTTTTTCCCCTTTTTTTCTTTTCAGTCCTCAACCTAAAACAATCACGTTTCGCTCGGTTTTTTCTTCTTGAACAGAGGGCCTCACCTCTGGCGACCCCCCCTTGCTTTCTCCTGTCTGTCGGTCACGGCCCGGTGAGGCTAGCAACAGACGGAGGTGCGGCTGGAGATCGGCCAGGAAAGTGACACTCAGCTGTTCGCTCAGAAAAAAACACACACGCACGCGCACGCATCACGCTCTCTCACGCCTTAATTCAAGAGCTATTTAGGATGTACTCGGTTCAAGAGCTATGTTTTAGGATGGACTCAGCTCGAGCAGCTGTCGAAAACTCGGAGACTCCCTTTACTACCTGCTTGCCCCGGGCAGGGTCCGTGGATATTCTCCCCGGACAAAGAAGGTCCGTGCCGGCTGGGATTCGATCTCCGGGCCCCGTCCGGTGGCTGGGTTGGCTGGGAGTCCCTTCGCTGGTCGCCAATTGTTGAAATAATTTTGTTGAGAAAGCTCTGCTGGGTTCGAATTTTCCCGCTGGGAAGCGTCGCCGGCTCGGCGTAGAGATGGAAACAGAAACAGCTGCTGAAAGCAAGGTCTTTATTTTCTGCAGGAAGGAATACACGCGGTGCGAGCGGCAGCGAGGGTATGCGTTCCTGGGCTAGCTGCCTGACTTCGTGTAACTGGAGGTTTTTATACCTTTTTCCTTTAGAATTTCGTGTTTGAATCCTTTTGTGTTTGAATCACCTTTAATGGTTTTATTTTTTGTTTGATTCTTGTGCTTAGTAGGTTTATTCCTTATTTGGGCATGCTAGTGGGAGTGCTTCCTATGGCTTGATTGGATTTCCGATTCAATTTCCTTATCTGTCCTTTTCCTTTTTGGGTTGTTAATTTCTTATTCTAAGGTGTTTGTGCTTACCCTGGGAAAACTTCCTGATCTTAATAGCTTTTGACTGTGGTATTTGTCATTCCTGGCTACTCCCAATGTATCTCCTTATGATTTTATGTGTCTTCTTCATATTCCCTTCCTACAATATTATATGTGTTATGTTGGTAGTTTGAAGTCATGGTTTTAGTTTGAACTGTTCTTGTAAAATGTTGGAAATGATTGGTTAAAAAGTGCGGGGAAACCCTGCACTCTGATTGGCTGGCAACTGCGGCTGCTGGCTATAAGTAGCAGCCACAGCCCAGCCAAATTGGGTCCATTCTGAGCTGTAGTCACTAATAAACTAAGAGCTTGAAGCACTCCGCGTCTGTCTCTTCATGCAAACTTAACAATATGTTTTGGTGGGAAATTGGGAAAGAGACAAAATTCTTCTGATGCCTAATACTGTAATATGTTGCCATAAAGCTGATATGAAGACTGTGTCTTCCTTGCTGTTGCTACTAGCAACCAAATGCTAATCATTTAGGAAAGTGGGTAGATACTATTCTTCCAAATTGCATTCAGACCACATGTCATTATATTTTTAGGAGTACCAATGTTTCTGGTCAACTCAGTGAAAATTTCTCGGTTTGTGGGTGTTATTTGGCGTTCAAAGGAGACACAGTGCAGTATTTTATACAAACCTAAGTCACAAATAAATGAATATATTTTCTTTCCTGAAGATATATATACCAAATTTGAATTGGCAGGCCATATGTAGCTAAATAAAGAGCAGTGTACCATGATATGTTAAATCCAGTCACATTCTATTTACAGTTGTAATTAATAATAACAGTGGCAGGCAGAGGTGGTATTCAGCAGGTTCTGATCAGTTCTGGAGAAACGGTAGCGGAAATTTTGAGTAGTTCGGAGAACCGGCAAATACACTTCTGACTGGCCCCACATCTATTCTCTATCTCCCGAGTCTCAGCTGATCGGCTGGGTCTTCTTTTGTTGCCCTGCACAGGAGAACAGAGCTGGAAAGCAGTTAGTGGGGTGGGAGGGAATAGGTTTTAGCAGTATCCTTCCCCTGCCACGTCCACCAAGCCATGTCTACCAACCATGCCCACAGAAACGGCAGCAAAAATTTTTGAATCCCACCACTGGTGGCAGGTACATCCAGAATAATATTGATACTT
>CM019152.1:36984185-37003063 GCA_009733165.1 Naja naja
GAGGACAGAGGGCAAGCACTTTATGGCATTGCCCGCCCATGGTCTGATCACTATCTCCTATGGCTGGTCTTCCAACAGGCCACCCCACTGCTGGGATGAGGAACCACTTAGATGGTTCCCCAGATGCCTGATGGACCCTGAGAGGTTCCAGGTGGAACTGGGGTTTCCCTCCTTCCCTTGCCCACAGCTCTGTTGAGGATCTGGTGACTGCTTGGCAACAGGCTGCGCCAGATGCCCACTCGACAGGGTTGTCCCCATGCGCCCCCTCACATGCTGTGGATCCTGGATGGCCTTTGGTATAAGGAGGAGCCCGGAGATGAAGCGTTGTCGGAGGGCTTTAGAGAGCAGGTGGACTCCTGCCTCCCAGTCCAATCAAGCCCAGCTAAAAGCCCATATTAGGACTTATCTGGCAGCTATGAGAGCGTAAGCGAAGGTCTTATCTCTCCGCCCTCATAGCATCCGCAGATAACCGCCCAGCCACCCTATTTCAGGCCACTCACTCTCTCCTGCGTGTAGAGGGGGGACCGGACCCATTGCAGGGTAGGGCTGAGGAATTTGGTCAATATCTGTTGGATAAGATCGCCCGGATTCGGAGCGGGTTGTCCTCTGATTTGCAGTGGTCTGAGGATCGGGATGCAAGTAGTCTGGCCAATGTGATCTGGGATGAGTTCAACCCTGTTTCCGAGGATGAAGTGGACAGGATTATGTGGCGGTTGAGTTCCACCACATGTTTATTGGACCCGTGTCCTTCCTGGTTGGCTTATGCCATAGGGAGGTCACCTGTGTTGGCTCCGGGCAGTTGTCAATGCTTCTTTAAGAGAGGGTGTTTTTGCCTCCGCCTTGAAGGAGGCGGTGGTGAGATCCCTCCTGAAGAAGCCTGCCCTGGACCCAACCGTGTTAAACAACTTTCGTCCAGTCTCCAACCTTCGCTTTTTGGCAAAGGTTGTTGAGAGTGTGGTGGCTCAGCAGTTTCCACTCTTCCTGGATGAAGCAGACTACCTGGATCTATACCAATTGGGCTTCTGGCCCGGTTTCAGCACAGAGACAGCATTGGTCGCACTGATGGATGATCTCTGGAGGGCTTGGGACAGGGGTTTTTCCTCTGTCCTGGTCCTATTGGACCTCTCAGTGGCTTTCGATACCATTGACCATGGTATCCTTTTGCGACGGGGGTTGGGGGTGGGGGCTCTGTTCTTCAGTGGTTCACCTCCTACCTCTCGGTCACAATCAGTGTTGGCAGGGGGCCAGAGGTCGACCCCAAGGGTGCTTTCTTGTGGGGTCCCTCAAGGGTCGGTCCTCTCCCTCTCCTATTCAACATCTACATGAAGCCGCTGGGTGAGATCTTCCGTGGTTTCGGGGTGAGATTCCATCAGTACACGGATGACACCCAGCTGTACATTTCCACCCCGAACCAGATCAGTGATGCCCTCTGATGACCCGGTGTTTGGATGCGTACGGATTGGATGGCGGGAACATGCTTCGACTCAACCCGGCCAAGATTGAGTGGTTGTGCATACCGGCATCTCGGCCCAGCCAGGAATATCCATCTTTGACCATAGGGGAGAGGTGTTGCCCCCTGTGGATAAGGGGCAGAATCTGGGGGTCCTCCTGGATGTATGGCTCCGGTTGGAGGAGCAGGTGGGGGCCGTTGCCAGGGGGGCCTTTGCCCAGTTCCGCCTTGTTCATCAAGTTCGCCCATTCCTGGACCGAGATGCCCTGCGCAGTTACTCATGCCCTTGTTACCTCTAGACTCGACTACTGCAACGCTCTCTATTTAGGACTGCCCTTGCATACCATCCGGAGATTGCAGCTGGTGCAAAATGTGGTGGTGCGGGTGGTGATGGGAGTTTCCCGACTCCCCCATGTTACCCCCCTCCTGCGCTGCTTGCATTGGTTGCCGGTTGCACTCCGGGTGAGATTCAAGGTTTTAGTTTTAACATACAAAGTCCTTCACGACATGGGTCCTCAATATTTAAGGGAGTGACTCCTACCGATATCGAGTGCCAACCGCCCTGTGCGAGCACATAGGCAAGGACTCCTTGGGGTCCCGTCAGTGGGCCATTGCCAGTTGGCAGTCCCCCAGCGACGAGCCTATTCTGTCGCGGCCCCTGAACTCTGGAACCAACTCCCCCTAGGGCTCCGCCTGGCCCCTGACCTCCGCACCTTCCGCCATGATCTGAAGACCTGGTTGTTTGACCAATCCGGGCTGTGACCCTTTCTGCGGGGTGGGGATGGTTCTTAACTGATTTTAGGTATTGTAAATTTAGTATCTATTTTTGGCTTGTGAATTCGGTTTAATTCTCTTTTAATTATTTATTGCTGTGGTTTTTAGTTGTGAGCCAGTCTTCGGAGATGGGGCGCATACAAGTCAATAAATAAATAAATAAATAAATAAATAAATAAATAAATAAATAAATGTTAGAGAAGTCAATGTCATTTATACCTTTTGCAAAGAGGCTAATATTTGAGTGGAAAGAATATCTAACTGTAATAAAAGGACCTGGACAATATACATTTGGCATTGGCTGTTATTGAAATAGACCAAAAAGCATGCTTTAAAATGTATTAAATATATTTAGAAAACTTTATTTTTATAAAATACATTTTAAATGTATCTCTAAGAAAGCATAGATTCAGAATGAGGAATTTTCTTAATAAAATAATGTTGTTTTTAATTTGCAAAAATAAGGAAAGGAAAAAGAAAATAAGGAAAGTATAAAAATATATTAAATGATCCAGGATAATATGAGCCAGCAGTGTGCTGCATCTGCCAAAATAGCCAATGCAGTCCAAGGCTGAATTGACAGAGGGATAGTATCGTGATAACATGAAGAGTTAGCACCACTTTATACTACACTGATATGACTTCACTTGGAATAGGGCATCTAGTTCTGGTCACCACAATGCAAAAAGATTTTGAGATTCTAGAAAGAATACAGAAAAAATCAGTAAAGATGATTGGAGGACTGGAGGCTAAAATGTATGAAGGAAGTTGCAGGAACTAGGTATATCTATCTTGTCTAATAAAGGGTTAACATGATAGCAGTCCACTAATATTTGAGGGGCTGTGACAGAGAAGAGGAAGTCAACAAAGAGAGATCCAACCTAGAATTAAGGAGAAATTTCCTAACAGTGAGAACAATTAACCACGTATGGCTTTCCTCAAGAAGTTGTGGATGCTTCTTCACTAGAGGTTTTTAAAAAGAGATTGGACAATCATTTGTTTGGAATGATATAGCATCTGTTGTTCAAGCAAGGGGTTGGATTAAAATACTTCTAAGGTTCTTCCAACTCCTTTTATTCTGTATTTGTATTCATATAGTTAAATTATTAGAATTTTATTCATTTTACCTAACAGCAAGAAAAAAATTATCAATGGTAATATGCTTGTAAAGTGGTAAGTTACTCAGATCCCCCCTGCATTGTTTATTTATTTCCCACCTTTATTATTTTTACAAATAACTAAAAGTAGATCACATAACCTTCCCAACATTAAGAAAGGGATTCTTAGGGGATAGGATAATAGTTTTGGGAATTAAGACTTATTCAAGAAAGAGGGAGGTGGAATATCATAATATCCTTATGATTTTCCAGCATATTGTTGGTTCAGCATAGTGGCAACATGTTATTTCTGAGTTATAGTAGTTGGAAAATATAATTGTAACATCAATAAAAATGGGACATGTATAAGTCCTTAGGTTTTGGTGACAAACGTTGACGTTTTCCCAGTCCCAATTATTTTATTTCTGTTTGTTTGTACAGTTTGTCTGTCCCTAGCTGACTTGAAAATTAATAGATTATTCATAGATTAAATGGTTTAATATATAACAGGTAGGAACTGAAATACTGTACATAATTCAAAAACATATAGCTCTGATTTGAAAATTCCATGAAAATGAATGGATTAAGGGCTCTTATTCCCCAATCCTTTCATGTATATTTTTGGTAACTTGTCCTATGAAATTCAAAGGCTAATAACCTTCTTCTTCCTTTCTCAGCATTACAAACAATTATATAATTACAATTGGATTTTTTCTTTTCATTTTTTATATAGGTTGTACCAATTGTACCAATTGTATAGGTACAATTTGCCTCCATGTGGCAGTTCTAATTTTTCCTCTACCTTGTCTACAAAAATGTTGCTTTCTCTTTCCCCCTTCCTTCTGAATGAATCTGCCCATTTTTTAAATCATCTGATTGTGTATTTATCTAGATGGGTTGAGCTCTTGTTAAGAAAATTGGGCTTTTAGACGATAAGTTCATTTCCTTAAAATGAAAGAAAATGAAGATGAAATAGAATGAACAGCATGTAATGTTTTAACAAAGCTTTTCCTCTCTTGCCTTCTCTGGGACTGCTCTCAAATCTACAAGCTATTATTACTTCTTTTGAAATAAAGCAATTCCAAAGATTTGAAAAGATGTTTGCAGTTGCTGCAAAATTCAATTCCCCTTTCTGTACTCCAATATAGGTTTTCTTTTTAAATGGCTCCCAGCTGGGCATTTTCTCTATCTTTCAGCCAGGAGGTATCCAAAGGCATTTCTCAACAGGTTACTAGAACAGAGTTCAGTTATGAAGTGTAATAAATACTTCTCCCACCCCCGTTGAAGTCCCAAGGCCTTGCACAAGCTTATATGCACACAGCTCTGCAGGTTACTTAAGCAAAGGACAAGAGAGCCTGCAGAATTAATTCCATTTGTGGCATGCCAAAAAGCAACAATCATTCTATTCTAATTGCATGCACCCTGAAGGCCATGATTAATGACACTGGATATTAATATCAACACTACACATCTAACATGCCATGCTCCCTTCTGATGTATCAAATACAGCTTTTCCATTGTCTTTCACCCAGTCATTTTTCCAAGCCAGGCTTCCAGAAATTTTTTGACTGTCAGCACTGAGTGCTGACACTTGGGGAGCACATCTTGTGAACACAATAGCTGAAAGACAGCTTGAAAAAATCTTTGGAAATCTCAAAGATCATCTGACTCTAAGGAAAAGACCTGATCAAAGCAAGGGGAGAGACTCACTTGTAAAGGTTTTGATTTTGATGGTTTTAGTGGAGGGCCTGGGAACATGGCCTATGCCACAGCTATCAATTCAAAACAAATGACAAAAACTGGGCTGGAATTGACATAACTTCAATTTATATAACTTCCCTTTTAAAACCAATACTTAACATGCAAAATTAAACTAATTATATAGACCAAATAGATAGTTGGTTTTCTCTTACTGGCTGCTCCTTGATTTCTATTTGACACAGAAAAAAAAACAAATTGAACACCTAAACATTCCTAAAAGTTCCTAACATTATTGTCAATCTTTTTTTCTTCTTCAGTATTTTTAAGTCAGTGTTGAAGCCCTGCAGATCCCTGCAGTTTTCTTGGCAAGATTTCAAAAGTGGCTTACCATTCCTCCTCACTGGAGTTAAGAGAAAGATCCCCTTGATGGTTTTGTGCCTATGGCAGGATTAGAACTCAGAGTCTCCCAGTTTTTAGCCTGGTGCCTTAACTACTATGAAACTGGCTCATTAGTTTAATATTAGTTTAATAAAAACTGTCTTTAACTTTATTTAGCCTCTGATATTGACATAATACTATTGACATAATTTTTGCTCTTTTTATTACCCTAATATTCTAATATGTATTTTAAAATTCATCGTTTAATGTTCAAAGTTGACTTATACAACATTTGGCAGATAGTCACATATATTATAATATGGTTTTTAATCACATGGCACTTAACAATCATATACATGTCTATCTATGTTTATATTGTCATGTCATATCTGGTCCAAATAAAGAAAACCCACTGAGCAAAATGCTGCCATGATATTATTACTAAATTGAATGAATACCTAAAAAGCAAATACATAAATGGGCAAAAATAGTGGTAATCATATTGTTGAAATAATTTTGTTGAGAAAGCTCTGCTGGGTTCGAATTTTCCGCTGGGAAGCGTCGCCGCTCGGCGTAGAGATGGAAACAGAAACAGCTGCTGAAAGCAAGGTCTTTATTTTCTGCAGGAAGGAATACACGCGGTCGCGGCAGCGAGGGTATCGTTCCTGGGCTAGCTGCCTGACTTCGTGTAACTGGAGGTTTTATACCTTTTTCCTTTAGAATTTCGTGTTTGAGTCCTTTTGTGTTTGAATCACCTTTAATGGTTTTATTTTTGTTTGATTCTTGTGCTTAGTAGGTTTATTCCTTATTTGGGCATGCTAGTGGGAGTGCTTCCTATGGCTTGATTGGATTTCCGATTCAATTTCCTTATCTGTCCTTTTCCTTTTTGGGTTGTTAATTTCTTATTCTAAGGTGTTTGTGCTTACCCTGGGAAAACTTCCTGATCTTAATAGCTTTTGACTGTGGTATTTGTCATTCCTGGCTACTCCCAATGTATCTCCTTATGATTTTATGTGTCTTTTCATATTCCCTTCCTACAATCCCTCATTTTTTTTTTTTTTATATGGATTCTTCTAATTGAATGTCAGAGTATACTTGGTATTCGTGATCGATTTGCATCATCATTATGGCTGCTTGTCTTCCCTTTTGTTCAGGTTTATGGGTGGGGATGCAGGTTTTTAGGCAACTGAGGCAGGGTGGTATGCATCGACAGAGGCAACATAGGAGGGTTCCAAGAACACAGATAGTGACTATGGTTGTCACAAGGACTTTAAGCCAATGGAGATCTGGTAACCATGAGAAGAGCCACGAGAAGTGGTTGACCAATATTTTGGGTTAGCTCTTCCAGGTGGTGGATGTCCCTCCCTACAAGTCCTGAGGCTTCGTCTAGATTAAAGCAACACATCCCTTTGAATGCTTCGCAGCCATAGTTGTGCTTCAAGAGCAGAAAGTCTATTGCTGCCCTATTTTCCAGGGTGGCTTCTCTGACCTCCCTCAGTTCTCTGTTGAGGGCATCCAGAGCATGAGAAGTCGAATTTAAACCTTTGGCTAGGGTACATGCCAGGCTATTCAGATTTCTGGAATTCCTTACTGCTAGTCCTGGCACCCCCACTAGTGATATTGCCAATGAGACATATTCTGTTTTTGTGAGAAGGGAGACTTTGGAATTACAGTCCGGGTCTAAGGTTTGGAAGGCTCTCCTATGTCGCTTCTGTAGGGATGGCATAAGCATGGTTAATCTTCCTAAGGTGCAAGGGCCGCCAGTGGCATTGGCTGGAAGGTATGAATGGGCTTTTAGGCCACAGAGGAAAAACCAACCTGGTGGGAGCCTCAGGTAACTATATGAGAATGATATGGTCTCTGTGTGATTGCATTTAGCTCTGTGTTACTTAAGCTGATGCATTTTGTGACCTTTGGTGTGCTGCATCCTATGACGTTAAAGCATTGTTCTGCGGTAGTTACTGTAGCTATGTGTAAGGTGTACATGGTGTGGTCTTTGTTCTTTGAAGGGTGACCCCAGTGGAAGATGCTCTAGGAGCCGGAAGGTTTCTAAATGTAGTGTAGTTAATGATGTCATGTGGTCTAGATGCTACTCCCATTAGGCATGTAGTTAAAATGTCCTTGACAGATTTCCCTCCTGCTAGGCAAAAATTAGTGGTATTGAGTACTTCTCTTGCTAAATATTCCCATATGTTTCCTTTCTCTGGGATGAGGTTTGGTTCTAAAATGCTGTTACATATGTTACAAGTATTACAGATATAAATATGAAATACAAGTTACATGATGCTTTTACATTGGGCTTCTTTTCCCCATGCTTAATTCCACTGTCCCCTCTCCCCCTTTTTTTTTTTGAAAGAAGGTCTATAAAGAAACAAAATTTAAATATTAAAGTTTGAAAATTGAGATAACAAGAAGTTACAGTTCGTTGTCTCTTCCTCTTCTGAAAGGGGTTGAGCTGTTGAAGAAAATGTTGTAGTTCAGTTTGTTATGTTCAAGAGGCTGTAGGTTGGTGTTCTGGTTCTGTGGATTCAAAGAGTGCCTGTAATGTCCACCCGTTTGTTTCTGGGTCTTTCTTCAACTTGAGTGGTGGGATTGGTTGTGTTGGTGTTGAGCTGTGATCTATGACTGCAGGTTTGGCATGCGTCCAGTGAATCCAGGAGTCCTTCTCAGCAACTCTGATGGCTGTTTGTGTGGTCAACAGGACTTGGTAGGGTCCCTTCCATCTGGGTTGTAGGGGTGAGGTTCTCGTGAAGAATTTGATCCACACCCAATCTCCTGGTTCAAATGGGTGTAGTGCTTCCTCCAGGGGCAAGGTCTGTGTCAGTGAGCTCTGGGTCCACAGGGTCTGCAGTCTCTTCTGTAAGGCTGAAAGATAAGAGGAGAGAACCATATCCCCTTTCTAAACAAAGGGAGTGTGGGTCCAGACCTTTTAGTGTGTCGGTGGTCGGCCAAAAAGGATTTCAAAGGGCGAAATTCCTATATCTCTTCTAGGTCTAGTCCTGATGTAGAAGAGAGCAATTGGGAGCACCTGTGGCCATGGAAGGTGTGTTTCCTGGCAGAGTTTGCCCAGTAGGGTCTTTACTTCTCTATTTGCTCTTTCTGTCCCCCCAGAGGAAGTTGGGGAATATGGCACATGTAAGTTTTGTGTGATGCCCAGAGCTTGGAATATATGTGTGAGGATCTGAGCTATGAAGTGTTTACCTCTATCCATGTCCACAACGCTGGGCACTCCAAATCTGGGTATAATATCCTTAAGGAGATGCCTGGCTGTTTCAAGGGTGGCGTGTCTGCAGGGAAAGGCCTCTATCCAATGCGTCAGTTGGTCCCTGCATACAAGGACATATTGGTACCCATTTGCTCTGGGGAGTTGTATGTAGTCCATTTGTATTTTTCAAAGGGCTGTGCCCATGGCCTACCCCCTCATGAATGGATTTCCTAGAGGTAGAGTTGTTAGCCTGGCATGTCTTACAAGTGGTAGCAACTCTCGTGGCCTCACTGTATGCTCCTGGTGCATACCATTCTCTCCTAATAGCATCAACTATAGCTTGTGTCCCACAATGTCCTTTTGAATGTAACCTGTGGCATATTAGCCTGAGAAGGCGTCGTGGGGCTATGGGCCTTCCATCTGGAACCCTCCAAAAATTGTCTTTAAAGGTTGCACCTAATTTTTCCTCCCATTGTTCTGCCTCCCCATGATCTAAGAAATCTTTGTAGGGTTTTTAGGGTTGGCTGATAAAGCTGGTGTTGAGAAGTGTTGGGCTAGTGGTTGTGTTGCTGCCCATTTGGCTGTTATGTCTGCGTAGTGGTTGCCTTTTGTTATTAATGAGTCATCTTTTTGATGTGCTTTGCAGTGAATAACTGCTAAAGTTTTTGGCAATTGGATGGCTTCTAATAGTTGGGCTACCAGGGTTGCATGTGCTATTTGTTGCCCTGCCGAGGTTAAGAACCCCCGTTGTTTCCATATGGTTCCTGAGGCATGGCAAACCCCAAATGCATATTTGGAGTCAGTGTATATGTTTGTGGATTGGTTTGTTGCAGCTTCACATGCTTTTGTAAGAGCTATAAGTTCTGCTGCTTGGGCTGTGTGAGGGAGGTAGGGGGATGCCCAAAGGATCTCATGCAGTGAGACTACTGCAGCTCCAGACACCCTTTTGTTTTTATGTATGTATGAGGACCCGTCAGTGAAAAGTTCTAAGTCTGGGTTTTCTAGTGGGACATCTGTCAGGTCAGGGCGGGTAGTTCAGCATCATGCACTAGGTGGAGACAATCATGGAGACATTCAGTAGTTTGTTCTGCTGGGAGCAATGTGGCAGGGTTTAAGGTGGAGCATCTTTCAAAAGTTATGTTGTCTGCAGTGAATAACTCAGCTTCATATTGCGCTAGTCGCTGTTGAGTGAATGCTTGGGTCTGGGATTTTAGAAGGATGGCAAATACCTCATGGGGAACCTTCAAAGTTAGAGGATGTCCTAGTACTAAATCTTTAGATCTCTTTACTATTTCTACAGTGGCAGCAACTGCCCTTAAGCATGGAACTGCTCCCTTCGCTACTGGATCTAATGTAGCTGAGTAGTATGCTACAGGTCGATTAGTGTGTCCAAAAGGTTGCGTTAAGACACCTGAAGCAATACCTGATTTTTCGTGAATGAAGAGGGTGAAGGGCTTCCTATAGTCAGGCAGCCCGAGGGCGGGGCAGATGCTAGAGTTTGTTTTATTGTTTGGACAGTCTGGTCTAGTGAGTGAGACCATTCAATGGGATCAGGCATGTCCTTTTTTGTTAGTTGTGTTAAAGGTTTAGCAAGTATCCCAAAAGAAGGAATCCAAGGTCTACAAAACCCTAGGACTCCTAGCAGTGCCCTAACTTGTCGTTTTGTTTTTGGTGGCTCCATGTCCAAGATGGTTTGTATGCGGCTGGGTGCCAATTTTCTTATGCCTGGAGCAATAATGTACCCCAGGTATGTGACTTCTTGTTTTAAATATTGTATTTTCCCAGGGGAGGCTTTATGTCCCCTGTCTGCTAATGCTCTTAAGAGATGCCAGGTGTCTTCCTTACAGGCCAATTTAGTGCTGGATGCTATGAGTAAATCATCCACATATTGAATCAAAGCTGACTGATGTGGTAGGGAAATGGATGAAAGATCAGTTTTAAAATTTGGGAAAACAGAGTGGGTGACTCAGTGTAGCCTTGAGGCAAGCGAGTCCAGGTGTATTGTTGGTCTTCCCAGGTAAAAGCAAAAGATATTGGGATGCTCGGTCTACTGGGATGCTAAAAAAGCCGAGCATAGGTCAATGACTGAAAAAAGTGGCAGTGGCTGGAATTTCTGTTATTATAGTTGCTGGGTTGGGCACTATGGGAGCACGTGGGATGACATGATTATTTATGCGGCGCAAATCATGTACAAAACGAAAGATGGGGTTCCCTTCACTATCTACCTTTGCCTTTTTACGGAAAGATGGGAGTGTTGCAGGGGATGTACATTTTCTGAGGACCCCTTGTTCAAGATATGCTTTTATTAGTTTCCTGATAGGTAGAACTGCTTCAGCTGGGATCTTATATTGTGGTATACATGGGGTGGTCCCTTCTTGACTTGGATAGTGACTGGGGTTGCCCCTTTGAGTAATCCTACTTCTGTGTTGTCCCATCCCCATAGGTGGATTGGCAGGGTCTTGAGGTCTTCAGGTAGTTGGTTAGGAGTTTCTGTTACCACTAGTAGGCGTTTGGCCGGGATATCAAGAGTTAATCCAGCCTTGCTGCAAGTAATTTTGCTCCTAATTTACATAGTACATCCCTTCCCAGGAGGGAGAGGGGGACTGAGGGCATATAGTAAATGAATGATTTAGACTGAAAGGGCCAATTTCCACCTTTACATCTATGGTATGTTCCACAGGAATGACTGTCCCTCCAACCCCATGATATTGTCCCTGGCCCCTGGTGATATAGCATTTTTGAAAGGGGGGTTAGTAATAAGTGACGTTGTTGCCCCTGTGTCTATTAAGCATTCATATGGTTTCCCTTCTATCAAGACTTTTAACATAGGTTCCCCTTCAGGGCCATTCCTCAAGGGGATTGCAAGGCCACTAAAGGTGGCTTTGTATTCTGTATCCTCCCCTTCTAGTCACCAGTTCCCTCGATTGTTATCCCTTTCTGGTCCCCGGTATGGTGTTCTGGTATTTTCTCTGGGGCTGCGGTGGGAAGAATCCTTTCTGGGGAAGGGGGGTCTGGGACAGGTGTCCCGGTAATTAGTCCGTTGGACTTCCGTTTACAGTGTCGGCTGGTGTGCCCTCGCCCCGCATTTAAAACAATGTGTACATTCAGAGGGGTGTCGGTTTTCTCTTTCACACCCTTGGCAGTCCCTTATGTAATTGGGGAATCTGTGGCTTGTAGGTTTCCCATAATTCATGGCTGCAAAATGCGCAGGTCTTCTTGTCGTTCAGTTCTCCTTTTCCTATCTTTTTCCTTTTCCTTTAGTTTCTCTCTCTGGTCATAAACGAAGTTCGCTATTCTCCGCAGTTCAGATATTTCTAGTGATGACCAGTTTGACACGATCTGGTGAAAATGATCGCGATGTCGCCAGCTGATTGGTCGACAAAGCGGAGGCAAGGATCTTTTGATCCTTTTGGCAGCTGAGATCTAAGTGTGCGAAAGTGGTAGCTGCCTCAGAGAGGCGGACCCAAAATGCGTCCGGTTCTCTGTGTCTCTTTGTGTTGTTCTTTGGAATTCTGACCAATTTAAAGGTTTTTCCTATCTCTTCTAGTGCTTCTAACAGGTTTGCTTTTGCACTAGTGTAAGTGTCCCAATGGCTGGTATCGTTATAATCCCAATCAGGACGTTCTTGGGGCCAGGCAACTCGTGCCGTTTCTTTGTCCTGGCACACGAATGGCTGGCCGCTTAGCTATTTCCTCTGTTTTTTCAAATAGTTTCAATTGTTCATCTTTTGTTAGAAAGACTTGAATTAGTTGGGTCATATCTCCCCAAGAAGGATTATGGCTATCTATTATTGTTTTTATTGTCCGGATTACTGTTTGGGGATCAGACCTAAAAGTGGGGTGTCCTTTTTCCAAATTACTAAATCAGATGCAGAAAAGGGTACATGGGTTACCACGTATTCTCGCTCACCCCTCTGTCTTCCTTGGACCGGTCTACTCAAGAGGGGGGCCATGATTCTAGCCTCATTTTTACTTCTCTCGTGAGGAAAGTCTCCTGCAGCGTCTCTTTCCCCTTTCTCTTTTAATTCTTTGGATCTGGCTAATTCACCCAGCAGTACCAATAGGGCATTTGGCTGGGTGTGATTCTCGATCTAAGCTCCTTTATGGTTTGAAAATTAAAAGTACCATCTTGTGGCCAAATTTGTTTCCCTGTCTCGTCTCTCAGCGAAGCCCATTTTTACATATGTTTTTACATTTCTCTTGCTCATGCCGGCTAGGGTCGGTATCTGCCGCTTATCCCAAGCCTCCAACAGCTCTCCCAGGGGGGTTCCATTCAGGACCCTCGAACTACCGCTTCCCATGTTTCCCTTTCCGATGTGGGGTTTAACACTTTGGCTTAGTCGGGTCAGCGACCAGTTTCAGACACAAGAACTTTTAAGAGCAAAGAGAAAAAAAAAAGGTGTCTGAGGGAGACTTTGGTCGTTGCACCTTATGCAACGAAATGAGATACTTAAAAACTCTCTCTATTCTACAGAATATTTCACAAAGTATGCGCTCCCCTTTTAAAAACCACGAGAGACTCTCTCTCTCTCTCTCCGCCAAGGTTTTCGGACTGGGGTATGCTGCCTGTGCAGACTTCTTTCCCTTCCCCAAAAAACAGCCCGTGAGACTCTCTGCCCCGCAGATAAGTACTGGTACTCCGTGCCTCTTTCCTTCAGGCCCACGTTTAGCGGATTTGGAAGAGCTCAAATCCGGGAAAACTTGCTTTTTTGTAAGCAAGTACTGGTACTCAATTTAGCATCCAAATTACACAACTGTCTAGAGTTCGGGGCTTTTACGATATGCACAGGGTTTTCTTTTCCCTTTTTTTCCCTTTTTTCTTTTCAGTCCTCAACCTAAAACAATCACGTTTCGCCGGTTTTTTCTTCTTGAACAGAGGCCTCACCTCTGGCGACCCCCTTGCTTTCTCCTGTCTGTCGGTCACGGCCCGGTGAGGCTAGCAACAGACGGAGGTGCGGCTGGAGATCGGCCAGGAAAGTGACACTCAGCTGTTCGTTCAGAAAAAAACCACACGACGCTGCGCTCTCCGCTCTCTCACGCCGCTCCCTTTAATTCAAGAGCTATGTTTTAGGATGGTACTCACCCGCTTCGAGCAGCTGTCGAAAACTCGAGACTCCTTTACTACCTGCTTGCCCCGGGCAGGGTCCGTGGATATTCTCCCCGGACAAAGAAGGTCCGTGCCGGCTGGGATTCGATCTCCGGCCCCGTCCGGTGGCTGGGTTGGCTGGGAGTCCCTTCGTGGTCGCCAATTGTTGAAATAATTTTGTTGAGAAAGCTCTGCTGGGTTCGAATTTTCCGCTGGGAAGCGTCCCGGCTCGGCGTAGATGGAAACAGAAACAGCTGCTGAAAGCAAGGTCTTTATTTTCTGCAGGAAGGAATACACGCCGGCAGCAGGGTATGCTCCTGGGCTAGCTGCCTGACTTCGTGTAACTGGAGGTTTTATACCTTTTTCCTTTAGAATTTCGTGTTTGAATCCTTTTGTGTTTGAATCACCTTTAATGGTTTTATTTTTGTTTGATTCTTGTGCTTAGTAGGTTTATTCCTTATTTGGGCATGCTAGTGGGAGTGCTTCCTATGGCTTGATTGGATTTCCGGTTCAATTTCCTTATCTGTCCTTTTCCTTTTTGGTTTGTTAATTTCTTATTCTAAGGTGTTTGTGCTTACCCTGGGAAAACTTCCTGATCTTAATAGCTTTTGACTGTGGTATTTGTCATTCCTGGCTACTCCCAATGTATCTCCTTATGATTTTATGTGTCTTCTTCATAAGTTACTGTAAGTTTCAAATCTCAGTATCAATTATCCCAACCAAAAATGTAGTTTTTTTAAAAAGATATGACATCAAACTATCATTTCATCTTGGCTATAGTATAATTACATATACAAAGAAAATAATGCAAGAGGTAGTCAAATTGAAAACAAATTATTATTCCTAACTTTGGCAATATAAACAGTTCTACAGATAACATTTCATAAATTAGTTCAGTGAGAAAAAAATCTAGTACATTAAAAACAACTGAAATATTTGAACCAGTTATTATTTACGTTTTTAACATTTGTTTGGTGAAATGAATGAGTTTAGTCCATTCATCATAGGTGTAGAAATATTTGTCATCTTTGGTTGAGATCCCAAATTAATTGCCTGTACTTGTCCAGCATTTCTAGTGTGACAATTATTTTGTAGATATAAAGCATTCTTTTCAATGCCTTTATAGATGATGAGTAATTTTACTTGAACATGTAAAGCTGGATAACTAACTGCATGAAGAACTTTAGAGTTTAATTTTCTACAATGAATTTATCTCCTATAAATTATCCATAGTAATAACTCCTCTGTGGGGATTTAGAGATAGAGCAAGGTAATAGCTCCTTCCTTTCTATCTTCCTTCCTTTCAAATTAAAACTGTATAAATAAATTTTCATTGAAAGAAAATAGCTGTAATTCTAAACTCATAATTTTATCTAATTTTGATAAGAACTGTATTTTCCAAATTACATTATATTCAGTATTTCCAGCCTCTGTGTGGGATTTTTCAGGTCATTTTACTATTTTTTTAAAGAAATGTTAGGTGAAAAGAAATTAAGAACAAAGTTTCATCTCACTAAAATTATGGGTTCTGTGTAAACGTTTCTATTTAAGAGAAGTGTTATTTAAATGTTTTCTTTGCGGTCTCCTCACTTAATTTTCTAGATACTGTGTTGCTTTTCTAAATACATCTTAGCAGGATTAATCTATGCGATTTATAAAACTAAATAAAAAGTTAATCTATGGCAACAAGCATAAGGGTCACAAGTAACCTTCAAACTAATTTCATGTGAATTTTTATTTAATTTTAAAGCTGTAAATAAGAATTCAGTTTAAAGTCTTAAGTAAGAGTTCAGTTTATACCCCTGAAAAAAATTAACTTTCTAACTAATTTCTAACTTTCTAATATCCAGGACAGACTTTGGAAGATTGGATTCTTAACTCCCAGAATTCCAGCCAGCTGGAAATTCTGGGAGTTGAAGTCCACAAGTCTTAACGTTACCAAGTTTGGAGACCTCTGATCTAGGAGTTGTAAATAATTCCACCCAAGTCAAGAGAAGTGTTCCCAGATGATCTCAAGGATGTTAAGCCCATAATCAGCAGGATTTTACATAATTGACACCTTTATTTGTTTAAAACAGGGGTCTTCAAACTTGACAGCTTTAAGACTTGTGAACTTCAACTCCCTGAATTCCTCCTGCAGTCATGTTAACTCAGGAATTCTAGGAGTTGAAGTCCACAAATCTTAAACTTGCCAAGTTTGAAGACCTTTGGTTTAAAATAATTTATTCTGGGAGAAGTGTGAAAAAAATTGGGGAAGAGTGGTAAAGCCTTCCAATCTGGCAACACATCATAGACAGCAATTCATGGTTGCTTTTCCTTGAGTAAGCAAGGCAAGGAGGTCAGGATATCTACCACTCATTGACTTGAAAGGACTTCTTATTAATATTTTACAAGAATGAAATAGGGTACAAAAAGTAACCAGGGAGCAGTTTGGGTGAAGCTTTTGAGTTCTACAGACATAATAAATTTAAAATTTCAGCTCTAAAGACCGCACTCCTAAAAGTATGTCATGACCTTTCATATCTTAAGGCTCCAATCTGAAATGAACCTGGACTGATTTTTGTATAAGCAAGGAAGATTGCTAAGAGATTGTTGCTTGATTAACCAGGTCTGGTTAACCTTTCAAATTGTCCTGATTTCTAACTTGTTTCTTTACCCTGCTTCCTAATTTATCCTTTGATGTGACTTGTTACTCAGTCTTAAATTGAGTCTGGTCTGGGTGTTATGTGAATTTCATTGTATATATACTGTGTATACATGTACAATGACAATAAAGAATTCAATTTAACAATTGATTGCAGAACTCTGTTTAGGGCCTGTCCGTTGAGAGTATAGGAGAAAGAGAGAAAAACAAGGCTGGAAAAAAATTAGGGAGAGAGGAAAACTTAAGAGTTTTCTAAAAATGCTTTTGGTACACAATTTCTCCTACCAAGGGAATTATACACCGTATAATGGATCATCTGCACTCTGGGAATGCTTTTAATTTATGCTTATTTGGTATGTTTTTAAACAAAGTAAGTCTTATAAAAGCATGTTAAATCTCCAGTCCTGTCTTATGTAAATCTCTAATAGTGTTGTACCTGCAACTTTTTACCACTCAGCAAATGGAGAAGGTGCTGTAATCTATTGCTGACAAGTTTTACAAAATGCTGAGAAAAGGCAGTAGGCTAATGCTAATACATTGCATATAGCTAATTAAAAAAGGGTGGGAAAAGGGGAAACTATTCTTCCATCCCACCGTCTTCTAAAATTTAATCTTCTGAAAACCCCATAAACCAAAGCATTTGTATTCATGTGACCAACCTTGGAATTAGTTCAGCCGGTTTTTTTTCAGAAAGTCTTTGTTTGAAGATTATGACTAGAAAAAGAAAACGAAGGCAACTCCTTAGCTTACTTCAACAATTCCAAACTTAAGTAACTCAATTACCAATTCACACTTAATATATTAATCCTCAAACTAAGCAGTTTTCTGAACTCACAACACACTAAGCTGCAAAAACCAAGATGTGGCTTGGTGGATTCTCCTGATTTGTTTAATTAAAACATGGCAAAGAAAAGTAAAAAGACAATAAAGCAGTAGCAGTAAAATGTGTATAAAGCTTTCTCATATGTATATAACCCAGTATAATTGCAAACTTTCAGTCAATAAGCATGTTCCATTGTACTCATGTATACATAATTGACCACTGTAAGAAATTCCTTTTAAATCACAAGTAACATCAGGTCTTTCATCTACTAATTGGGACTATACATTTACTTTCTAAAGAAAAAAAATCCAAGATTTTTTTGGCTCAAGGTTGACTCAGCCTTCCATCCTCTCAGGGTAGGTAAACTGAGGACCCAAAGATTGTTGGGGGCAATAAGCTGACTTTGTAAAAATGCCGCTTAGTAATAAGCAGGCATTTACAATGGAAGGAAGGCTGTTGCTGAGCGCATTGGGTTGTATCACAAAAATTGTAAGCCGCCCTGAGTCTCCGGAGAAGGGCGGGATATAAATATGAATTTAAAAAAAGATTAATGCTAACCAAGCGTTACTGTGTTGTCTGGACAGCAGTTGGGTCTTTAACGGACCTGCTATAAATACAAAGCTTGTGGTGTCAAAAATATCCCTTTAAGATACTGAAAGACTATTGTTCACACCAAACTACAAGCCAGTAAGATTTATTTTTAAGTCGGATTCTTTAGAATTCCTATCAATCTAATCTTGATGGAAATATGTGTTGTGTTTAGTTGCTATTTCAAAGACTTCAGAATGGATGAGAAAAGTTAGTGATTTTTGTTGCTAACTTTACAATTTGCTCTCCTATGCCATATTCTTGAATTAAGATATGTCTCAGCTGCAAAGTGTGCCTTTGGTACAATATTACTCATTTTGGGCTTTCTGAGTGACTTTGTGTTTATATTTATGTTGTTGCTATTGATTTATTTACTATGAAAAAAAAGAATAACCATTCTAGTCGTTTCCTATAGACAAGGCTATTCTGTATCATCAATGTTCTCTGTCATTGCTCTTTTTGGCATTTTAATTTAAAACTCCTTTTCAGAACACTAAGGATTTGCAGAACAAATGTTTACATGTTTTGAAGTTGTCATCTTTTCATTGAAAACATTTAAGACAAAGAAAGAAACAGCAGTATTTGACTGGCCCCTAAGTATTTTTTCCATCCAAAATATTTTTCATATGTGTTGAATACCTATAGAAAACACACTTATTCAAAATAAATTTTTGATCCTATTTATTCTATGTGTCTCTAAAATGGGCTCAAAGATAGAATAAATCTTTTGTTTTGTTCTTTAGAAACTTCCTCTTTAAATAAGGTACTCAGTGGGCATCTTTACATTATTTTTAAATTCCTAGATCATGTCTAGGAATAGAATTTTGTTTTATCCTAGTCCTGCTGTATCCTACTTTATTATTTATTTCTTGGAATTATTTTTGCCCTCTCTCATTTCAAAGTGTCTCTGGCTTATATCTTTAAAACCATTCAAACCATAAAAGATAAATATTTCTAAAACAGTAAAAATGGAATTACAGTCAAAGATAAAATTAGTTAAAGATGGGGAGAGAGGGAGCAGGATGTGTGTGGTGGGTGGAGGTGGGATTGCCTCTTAATTTATCAATCATTTCCAGTATGAAGTTCTCCCATGGAAACCCCAAGCCAATTTGCAAAGCCAAGTCTTCGGCCAT
>CM019152.1:37004063-37355669 GCA_009733165.1 Naja naja
TGCTGCCATGATATTATTACTAAATTGAATGAATACCTAAAAAGCAAATACATAAATGGGCAAAATAGTGTGTAATCATATTGTTGAAATAATTTTGTTGAGAAAGCTCTGCTGGGTTCGAATTTTTCCCGCTGGGAAGCGTCGCCGGCTCGGCGTAGAGATGGACAGAAACAGCTGCTGAAAGCAAGGTCTTTATTTTCTGCAGGAAGGAATACACCGGTGCGAGCGGCAGCGAGGTATGCGTTCCTGGGCTAGCTGCCTGACTTCGTGTAACTGGAGGTTTTATACCTTTTTCTTTTTAATTTCGTGTTTGATCCTTTTGTGTTTGAATCACCTTTAATGGTTTTATTTTTTGTTTGATTCTTGTGCTTAGTAGGTTTATTCCTTATTTGGGCATGCTAGTGGGAGTGCTTCCTATGGCTTGATTGGATTTCGATTCAATTTCCTTATCTGTCCTTTTCCTTTTGGGTTGTTAATTTCTTATTCTAAGGTGTTTGTGCTTACCTGGGAAAACTTCCTGATCTTAATAGCTTTTGACTGTGGTATTTGTCATTCCTGGCTACTCCCAATGTATCTCCTTATGATTTTATGTGTCTTTTTCATATTCCCTTCCTACAATCCCTCATTTTTTTTTTTTTTATATGGATTCTTCTAATTGAATGTCAGAGTATACTTGGTATTCGTGATCGATTTGCATCATCATTATGGCTGCTTGTCTTCCCTTTTGTTCAGGTTTATGGGTGGGGATGCAGGTTTTTAGGCAACTGAGGCAGGGTGGTATGCATCGACAGAGGCAACATAGGAGGGTTCCAAGAACACAGATAGTGACTATGGTTGTCACAAGGACTTTAAGCCAATGGAGATCTGGTAACCATGAGAAGAGCCACGAGAAGTCTAAGAATGGTTGTTCGTGACCAATATTTTGGGTTAGCTCTTCCAGGTGGTGGATGTCCCTCCCTACAAGTCCTGAGGCTTCGTCTAGATTAAAGCAACACATCCCTTGAATGCTTCGCAGCCATAGTTGTGCTTCAAGAGCAGAAAGTCTATTGCTGCCCTATTTTCCAGGGTGGCTTCTCTGACCTCCCTCAGTTCTCTGTTGAGGGCATCCAGAGCATGAGAAGTCGAATTTAAACCTTTGGCTAGGGTACATGCCAGGCTATTCAGATTTCTGGAATTCCTTACTGCTAGTCCTGGCACCCCCACTAGTGATATTGCCAATGAGACATATTCTGTTTTTGTGAGAAGGGAGACTTTGGAATTACAGTCCGGGTCTAAGGTTTGGAAGGCTCTCCTATGTCGCTTCTGTAGGGATGGCATAAGCATGGTTAATCTTCCTAAGGTGCAAGGGCCGCCAGTGGCATTGGCTGGAAGGTATGAATGGGCTTTTAGGCCACAGAGGAAAAACCAACCTGGTGGGAGCCTCAGGTAACTATATGAGAATGATATGGTCTCTGTGTGATTGCATTGTAGCTCTGTGTTACTTAAGCTGATGCATTTTGTGACCTTTGGTGTGCTGCATCCTATGACGTTAAAGCATTGTTCTGCGGTAGTTACTGTAGCTATGTGTAAGGTGTACATGGTGTGGTCTTTGTTCTTTGAAGGGTGACCCCAGTGGAAGATGCTCTCGTAGGAGCCGGGAAGGTTTCTAAATGTAGTGTAGTTAATGATGTCATGTGGTCTAGATGCTACTCCCATTAGGCATGTAGTTAAAATGTCCTTGACAGATTTCCCTCCTGCTAGGCAAAAATTAGTGGTATTGAGTACTTCTCTTGCTAAATATTCCCATATGTTTCCTTTCTCTGGGATGAGGTTTGGTTCTAAAAATGCTGTTACATATGTTACAAGTATTACAGATATAAATATGAAATACAAGTTACATGATGCTTTTACATTGGGCTTCTTTTTCCCCATGCTTAATTCCACTGTCCCCTCTCCCCCTTTTTTTTTTGAAAGAAGGTCTATAAAGAAACAAAATTTAAATATTAAAGTTTGAAAATTGAGATAACAAGAAGTTACAGTTCGTTGTCTCTTCCTCTTCTGAAAGGGTTGAGCTGTTGAAGAAAATGTTGTAGTTCAGTTTGTTATGTTCAAGAGGCTGTAGGTTGGTGTTCTGGTTCTGTGGATTCAAAGAGTGCCTGTAATGTCCACCCGTTTGTTTCTGGGTCTTTCTTCAACTTGAGTGGTGGGATTGGTTGTGTTGGTGTTGAGCTGTGATCTATGACTGCAGGTTTGGCATGCGTCCAGTGAATCCAGGAGTCCTTCTCAGCAACTCTGATGGCTGTTTGTGTGGTCAACAGGACTTGGTAGGGTCCCTTCCATCTGGGTTGTAGGGGTGAGGTTCTCGTGAAGAATTTGATCCACACCCAATCTCCTGGTTCAAATGGGTGTAGTGCTTCCTCCAGGGGCAAGGTCTGTGTCAGTGAGCTCTGGGTCCACAGGGTCTGCAGTCTCTTCTGTAAGGCTGAAAGATAAGAGGAGAGAACCATATCCCCTTTCTAAACAAAGGGAGTGTGGGTCCAGACCTTTTAGTGTGTCGGTGGTCGGCCAAAAAGGATTTCAAAGGGCGAAATTCCTATATCTCTTCTAGGTCTAGTCCTGATGTAGAAGAGAGCAATTGGGAGCACCTGTGGCCATGGAAGGTGTGTTTCCTGGCAGAGTTTGCCCAGTAGGGTCTTTACTTCTCTATTTGCTCTTTCTGTCCCCCCAGAGGAAGTTGGGGAATATGGCACATGTAAGTTTTGTGTGATGCCCAGAGCTTGGAATATATGTGTGAGGATCTGAGCTATGAAGTGTTTACCTCTATCCATGTCCACAACGCTGGGCACTCCAAATCTGGGTATAATATCCTTAAGGAGATGCCTGGCTGTTTCAAGGGCCGTGGCGTGTCTGCAGGGAAAGGCCTCTATCCAATGCGTCAGTTGGTCCCTGCATACAAGGACATATTGGTACCCATTTGCTCTGGGAGTTGTATGTAGTCCATCTGTATTTTTTTCAAAAGGGCGCTGTGCCCATGGCCTACCCCCCTCATGAATGGATTTCCTAGAGGTAGAGTTGTTAGCCTGGCATGTCTTACAAGTGGTAGCAACTCTCGTGGCCTCACTGTATGCTCCTGGTGCATACCATTCTCTCCTAATAGCATCAACTATAGCTTGTGTCCCACAATGTCCTTTTGAATGTAACCTGTGGCATATTAGCCTGAGAAGGCGTCGTGGGGCTATGGGCCTTCCATCTGGAACCCTCCAAAAATTGTCTTTAAAGGTTGCACCTAATTTTTCCTCCCATTGTTCTGCCTCCCCATGATCTAAGAAATCTTTGTAGGGTTTTTAGGGTTGGCTGATAAAGCTGGTGTTGAGAAGTGTTGGGCTAGTGGTTGTGTTGCTGCCCATTTGGCTGTTATGTCTGCGTAGTGGTTGCCTTTTGTTATTAATGAGTCATCTTTTTGATGTGCTTTGCAGTGAATAACTGCTAAAGTTTTTGGCAATTGGATGGCTTCTAATAGTTGGGCTACCAGGGTTGCATGTGCTATTTGTTGCCCTGCCGAGGTTAAGAACCCCCGTTGTTTCCATATGGTTCCTGAGGCATGGCAAACCCCAAATGCATATTTGGAGTCAGTGTATATGTTTGTGGATTGGTTTGTTGCAGCTTCACATGCTTTTGTAAGAGCTATAAGTTCTGCTGCTTGGGCGCTGTGTGAGGGAGGTAGGGGGGATGCCCAAAGGATCTCATGCAGTGAGACTACTGCAGCTCCAGACACCCTTTTGTTTTTATGTATGTATGAGGACCCGTCAGTGAAAAGTTCTAAGTCTGGGTTTTCTAGTGGGACATCTGTCAGGTCAGGGGGGGTAGTTCAGCATCATGCACTAGGTGGAGACAATCATGGAGACATTCAGTAGTTTGTTCTGCTGGGAGCAATGTGGCAGGGTTTAAGGTGGAGCATCTTTCAAAAGTTATGTTGTCTGCAGTGAATAACTCAGCTTCATATTGCGCTAGTCGCTGTTGAGTGAATGCTTGGGTCTGGGATTTTAGAAGGATGGCAAATACCTCATGGGGAACCTTCAAAGTTAGAGGATGTCCTAGTACTAAATCTTTAGATCTCTTTACTATTTCTACAGTGGCAGCAACTGCCCTTAAGCATGGAACTGCTCCTTATCGCTACTGGATCTAATGTAGCTGAGTAGTATGCTACAGGTCGATTAGTGTGTCCAAAAGGTTGCGTTAAGACACCTGAAGCAATACCTGATTTTTCGTGAATGAAGAGGGTGAAGGGCTTCCTATAGTCAGGCAGCCCGAGGCGGGCAGATGCTAGAGTTTGTTTTATTGTTTGGACAGTCTGGTCTAGTGAGTGAGACCATTCAATGGGATCAGGCATGTCCTTTTTTGTTAGTTGTGTTAAAGGTTTAGCAAGTATCCCAAAAGAAGGAATCCAAGGTCTACAAAACCCTAGGACTCCTAGCAGTGCCCTAACTTGTCGTTTTGTTTTTGGTGGCTCCATGTCCAAGATGGTTTGTATGCGGCTGGGTGCCAATTTTCTTATGCCTGGAGCAATAATGTACCCCAGGTATGTGACTTCTTGTTTTAAATATTGTATTTTCCCAGGGGAGGCTTTATGTCCCCTGTCTGCTAATGCTCTTAAGAGATGCCAGGTGTCTTCCTTACAGGCCAATTTAGTGCTGGATGCTATGAGTAAATCATCCACATATTGAATCAAAGCTGACTGATGTGGTAGGGAAATGGATGAAAGATCAGTTTTAAAATTTGGGAAAACAGAGTGGGTGACTCAGTGTAGCCTTGAGGCAAGCGAGTCCAGGTGTATTGTTGGTCTTCCCAGGTAAAAGCAAAAAGATATTGGGATGCTCGGTCTACTGGGATGCTAAAAAGCCGAGCATAGGTCAATGACTGAAAAAAAGTGGCAGTGGCTGGAATTTCTGTTATTATAGTTGCTGGGTTGGGCACTATGGGAGCACGTGGGATGACATGATTATTTATGCGGCGCAAATCATGTACAAAACGAAAGATGGGGTTCCCTTCACTATCTACCTTTGCCTTTTACCGGAAAGATGGGAGTGTTGCAGGGGATGTACATTTTCTGAGGACCCCTTGTTCAAGATATGCTTTTATTAGTTTCCTGATAGGTAGAACTGCTTCAGCTGGGATCTTATATTGTGGTATACATGGGGTGGTCCCTTCTTGACTTGGATAGTGACTGGGGTTGCCCCTTTGAGTAATCCTACTTCTGTGTTGTCCCATCCCCATAGGTGGATTGGCAGGGTCTTGAGGTCTTCAGGTAGTTGGTTAGGAGTTTCTGTTACCACTAGTAGGCGTTTGGCGGGATATCAAGAGTTAATCCAGCCTTGCTGCAAGTAATTTTGCTCCTAATTTACATAGTACATCCCTTCCCAGGAGGGAGAGGGGGGACTGAGGGCATATAGTAAATGAATGATTTAGACTGAAAGGGCCAATTTCCACCTTTACATCTATGGTATGTTCCACAGGAATGACTGTCCCTCCAACCCCATGATATTGTCCCTGGCCCTGGTGATATAGCATTTTTGAAAGGGGGGTTAGTAATAAGTGACGTTGTTGCCCCTGTGTCTATTAAGCATTCATATGGTTTCCCTTCTATCAAGACTTTTAACATAGGTTCCCCTTCAGGGCCATTCCTCAAGGGGATTGCAAGGCCACTAAAGGTGGCTTTGTATTCTGTATCCTCCCCTTCTAGTCACCAGTTCCCTCGATTGTTATCCCTTTCTGGTCCCCGGTATGGTGTTCTGGTATTTTCTCTGGGGCTGCGGTGGGAAGAATCCTTTCTGGGGAGGGGGTCTGGGACAGGTGTCCCGGTAATTAGTCCGTTGGACTTCCCGTTTACAGTGTCGGCTGGTGTGCCCCTCGCCCCCGCATTTAAAACAATGTGTACATTCAGAGGGGTGTCGGTTTTCTCTTTCACACCCTTGGCAGTCCCTTATGTAATTGGGGAATCTGTGGCTTGTAGGTTTCCCATAATTCATGGCTGCAAAAATGCGCAGGTCTTCTTGTCGTTCAGTTCTCCTTTTCCTATCTTTTTCCTTTTCCTTTAGTTTCTCTCTCTGGTCATAAACGAAGTTCGCTATTCTCCGCAGTTCAGATATTTCTAGTGATGACCAGTTTGACACGATCTGGTGAAAATGATCGCGGATGTCGCCAGCTGATTGGTCGACAAAGCGAGGCAAGGATCTTTTGATCCTTTTGGCAGCTGAGATCTAAGTGTGCGAAAGTGGTAGCTGCCTCAGAGAGGCGGACCCAAAATGCGTCCGGTTCTCTGTGTCTCTTTGTGTTGTTCTTTGGAATTCTGACCAATTTAAAGGTTTTTCCTATCTCTTCTAGTGCTTCTAACAGGTTTGCTTTTGCACTAGTGTAAGTGTCCCAATGGCTGGTATCGTTATAATCCCAATCAGGGTTTCTTGGGCCAGGCAACTCGTGCCACGTTTCTTTGTCCTGGCACACGAATGGCTGGCCGCTTAGCTATTTCCTCTGTTTTTTCAAATAGTTTCAATTGTTCATCTTTTGTTAGAAAGACTTGAATTAGTTGGGTCATATCTCCCCAAGAAGGATTATGGCTATCTATTATTGTTTTTATTGTCCGGATTACTGTTTGGGGATCAGACCTAAAAGTGGGGGTGTCCTTTTTCCAAATTACTAAATCAGATGCAGAAAAGGGTACATGGGTTACCACGTATTCTCGCTCACCCCTCTGTCTTCCTTGGACCGGTCTACTCAAGAGGGGGGCCATGATTCTAGCCTCATTTTTACTTCTCTCGTGAGGAAAGTCTCCTGCAGCGTCTCTTTCCCCTTTCTCTTTTAATTCTTTGGATCTGGCTAATTCCGCCCAGCAGTACCAATAGGGCATTTGGCTGGGTGTGATTCTCGATCTAAGCTCCTTTATGGTTTGAAAATTAAAAGTACCATCTTGTGGCCAAATTTGTTTCCCTGTCTCGTCTCTCAGCGAAGCCCATTTTTTACATATGTTTTTTACATTTCTCTTGCTCATGCCGGCTAGGGTCGGTATCTGCCGCTTATCCCAAGCCTCCAACAGCTCTCCCAGGGGGGTTCCATTCAGGACCCTCGAACTACCGCTTCCCATGTTTCCCTTTCCGATGTGGGTTTAACACTTTGGCTTAGTCGGGTCAGCGACCAGTTTCAGACACAAGAACTTTTAAGAGCAAAGAGAAAAAAAAAGGTGTCTGAGGGAGACTTTGGTCGTTGCACCTTATGCAACGAAATGAGATACTTAAAAACTCTCTCTATTCTACAGAATATTTCACAAAGTATGCGCGCTCCCCTTTTTTAAAAAAACCACGAGAGACTCTCTCTCTCTCTCTCTTTCCGCCAAGGTTTTCGGACTGGGGGTATGCTGCCTGTGCAGACTTCTTTCCCTTCCCCAAAAAAACAGCCCGTGAGACTCTCTGCCCCCCGCAGATAAGTACTGGTACTCCGTGCCTCTTTCCTTCAGGCCCACGTTTAGCGGATTTGAAGAGCTCAATCCGGGAAAACTTGCTTTTTTTGTAAGCAAGTACTGGTACTCCAATTTAGCATCCAAATTACACAACTGTCTAGAGTTCGGGGCTTCGCTTTTACGATATGCACAGGGTTTTCTTTTCCCTTTTTCCCTTTTTTTCTTTTCAGTCCTCAACCTAAAACAATCACGTTTCGCTCGGTTTTTTTCTTCTTGAACAGAGGGCCTCACCTCTGGCGACCCCCCCTTGCTTTCTCCTGTCTGTCGGTCACGGCCCGGTGAGGCTAGCAACAGACGGAGGTGCGGCTGGAGATCGGCCAGGAAAGTGACACTCAGCTGTTCGTTCAGAAAAAAAACCACACACGCACGCACACGCTCTCTCACGCTCTCTCACGCTCGCTCCCTTTAATTCAAGAGCTATGTTTTAGGATGGTACTCACCCGCTTTCGAGCAGCTGAGAAAACTCGAGACTCCCTTTACTACCTGCTTGCCCCGGGCAGGGTCCGTGGATATTCTCCCCGGACAAAGAAGGTCCGTGCCGGCTGGGATTCGATCTCCGGGCCCCGTCCGGTGGCTGGGTTGGCTGGGAGTCCCTTCGCTGGTCGCCAATTGTTGAAATAATTTTGTTGAGAAAGCTCCGCTGGGTTCGAATTTTCCCGCTGGAAGCGTCGCCGGCCTCGGCGTAGAGATGGAAACAGAAACAGCTGCTGAAAGCAAGGTCTTTATTTTCTGCAGGAAGGAATACACGCGGTGCGAGCGGCAGCGAGGGTATGCGTTCCTGGGCTAGCTGCCTGACTTCGTGTAACTGGAGGTTTTTATACCTTTTTCCTTTAGAATTTCGTGTTTGAGTCCTTTTGTGTTTGAATCACCTTTAATGGTTTTATTTTTTGTTTGATTCTTGTGCTTAGTAGGTTTATTCCTTATTTGGGCATGCTAGTGGGAGTGCTTCCTATGGCTTGATTGGATTTCCGATTCAATTTCCTTATCTGTCCTTTTCCTTTTTGGGTTGTTAATTTCTTATTCTAAGGTGTTTGTGCTTACCCTGGGAAAACTTCCTGATCTTAATAGCTTTTGACTGTGGTATTTGTCATTCCTGGCTACTCCCAATGTATCTCCTTATGATTTTATGTGTCTTTTTCATATTCCCTTCCTACAATATTATATGTGTTATGTATGTAGGTTTGAAGTCATTGGTTTAGTTTGAACTGTTCTTGTAAAATGTTGGAAATGATTGGTTTAAAAAGTGCGGGGAAACCCTGCACTCTGATTGGCTGGCAACTGCGGCTGCTGGCTATAAGTAGCAGCCACAGCCCAGCCAAATTGGGTCCATTCTGAGCTGTAGTCACTAATAAACTAAGAGCTTGAAGCACTCCGCGTCTGTCTCTTCATGCAAACTTAACAATATGTTTTGGGGGGGAAATTGGGAAAGGAGACAAAAATTCTTCTGATGCCTAATACTGTAATATGTTGCCATAAAGCTGATATGAAGACTGTGTCTTCCTTGCTGTTGCTACTAGCAACCAAATGCTAATCATTTAGGAAAGTGGGTAGATACTATTCTTCCAAATTGCATTTCAGACCACATGTCATTATATTTTTAGGAGTACCAATGTTTCTGGTCAACTCAGTGAAAATTTCGGTTTTGTGGGTGTTATTTGACGTTCAAAGGAGACACAGTGCAGTATTTTATACAAACCTAAGTCACAAATAAATGAATATATTTTCTTTCCTGAATGATATATATACCAAATTTGAATTGGCAGCCATATCGTAGCTAAATAAAGAGCAGTGTACCATGATATGTAAATCCAGTCACATTCTATTTACAGTTGTAATTAATAATAACAGTGGCAGGCAGAGGTGGTATTCAGCAGGTTCTGATCAGTTCTGGAGAACCGGTAGCGGAAATTTTGAGTAGTTCGGAGAACCGGCAAATACCACTTCTGACTGGCCCCACCATCTATTCTCTATCTCCCGAGTCTCAGCTGATCGGCTGGGTCTTCTTTTGTTGCCCTGCACAGGAGAACAGAGCTGGAAAGCAGGTTAGTGGGGTGGGAGGGAATAGGATTTTGCAGTATCCTTCCCCTGCCACGTCCACCAAGCCATGTCTACCAAGCCATGCCCACAGAACGGGCAGTAAAAATTTTTTGAATCCCACCACTGGTGGCAGGTACATCCAGAATAATATTGATACTTTAACTCTGTAAAACTGACTCAAAATCAATTTTTAAAGCAACTTTGTCTCAGGTCTTGAGAGGACCCACAGCAAGGCACAGTGCACCAGAGGTCATGTGATTTACCTCATACACAGACTCCATTTTATTAATGCAGCAACATACTGTAGCTAAAACAAAATTCTTTTCTGTTTAAATCAACATTGCTCTGCAGTCTATCCAATTATTTAAAACTAGACAAGCTCAACATCTTCCCCTTATGCTTTCCAGCCACCCAACTGATAAGCAACAGGGGAAAATAAAGGAGTAAATGAATCAGAAGCTTGAAATATTTTCAACTGGCAATGGTAGGATATTAATACAAAGCATACTTTTTCTTAACTTGTCCAAGGAAATGGCAAGAATTCCAAAATGTTTTTCCAGCAAACCAAGAGTTTTAGAAAAGTGACGAAGCCGCACTGGTATCTCTGAGATCAGTTGATGTGCACAGAGGAGTGTTGAACATGTTTTTCTGTATCCCTTACTGGGCAATAGAGAGTTAGAGACACTTCCTGTTTGGTTTTTTGAAAAAAGTGGAATGATACAAAATGAATATTACATTATCTGCCAGCACTAAATAATCCATTTTAGCAGGATTAGTCAGAGCATTAACAGAACAAGTAATTAATTTAAACTCTTTTGAAACCTGGGAGAAATCACAGCTTGTGAAAGGTTCTTTTTCTCATCTGTATTTTTGTAGTTGTTAAAAAAATCCTATTGCATTTTCTGTTTAAAGAGAAAGTGTTGACAGTAAAATGAGAAATTGGAGCAAATTAAATTCATTTTACTTTTAGGACTATTGGGGCAAGTATTATTCTCACTTTTAAAAAAACAAAAAGAAAGACTTAATTTATAATCATGTGCCTGCAAAGAGACTCTTTGCTTTTGCAGCTTAGATGTGATGAATAAAACATAGGCTGAAAACCTTTTCCCCTTTGGCTGCATACTGCTGAACATGAGAGTTTGCTATGGAGCTTATAGAATAACTTAACATGTTATTTATTTAGGTTCTGTCATTTGTGCTTGTCTCCTGATGAATGTATGAACTATCTCCGCCTCTCTCTGGACATGGTCTGTATCTTCTCCAAGGACATTCTAGTGATATCCTTAATTCCATCTATTGTTCCTCTTCTTCCACATCCTTCAATCTTATCCAGTCTGATTATATCACATGCCCAAAATTTGTGAGATGGGAATCATTTTGTTACCTTTGGGATCATCATCTCATGGGAGCAGCCAATCTGTATTTTCCAGCATGATTCAGTCTTCTTCTTTTTAAATAAAGTTAAATCTAGCATATTTAGTGACAAAAAGTGTTATGTATGTAGGTTTGAATGTTATTGGTTTATTTTGAATTGTTCTTGTAAAATGTCAAATAGGATTGGTTTAAATAGTGCGGGAAAAACCCTGCACTCTGATTGGCTGGCAACTACGGCTGCTGGCTATAAGAAGCAGCCGTAGCCCAGCCAAGTCGGGGTCCATTCGAGCTGTAGTCACTTAATAAACTCTTCACTGAAGCTCTTCGCGTCTGACTCTTCATGCAAACTTAACACTGGCGACGAAGGTGGGATTCCCCTGAAGAAGAGACGACGCGGAAGACAAGCAGAAGAATGAGATGGCTGTGCTGAACACGCCCCCAGCCCCGTTCGATCCAACAGCAGAAGACTGGGAATCGTATGCAGATCGCTTCCAGGTGTATTTGGAAGGAAACGACCCTCGCGATATCCCGAGAAGCGGAAGAGGGCGGTATTTCCACGACTGCGTCCGGCAGTCTTCAAGATGGCGAAGGCATTGGCGGAGCTGCAGACTTGAAGGTAATGGAATGGCCTGATTTAGAAAAGCTTTTTAAGAGCCCATTACGCCCATAAGTATCGTGCCTCATTAAGAGACCCGAATTTTTACCGTCGGATCAAGGGAAAGCAAAAATGTTAATGACTTCGTGGCAAGTTTAAGGGACATTGGGGTGTTGTGAGTTTACCAACTTAGAAGAGGCCATGCATGATCGGTTTGTTCTAGGCCTTAATGATAAGGTCTTACAGAGCAAATTACTAATGAAACCTAAGATCACGTTAAGGGAGGCCATAGAGGAAGCTGTTTCAGTGGAAGCAACCAAGTCCTCAGCAGCAGCCATCAAGAAAATTAACAAGGCCTCAAGCCATTCTGATGTGGAAAAGTCCACAACAACCCATTGCGAGCAAATAGACTCTGATTCAGACTGTAGTGAGGTGGAGGAAGAATTTATAGACTCAGAATGGAGAAGAAAAGGAAGGACCTTGGAAAAAGAGGCAAGAATTTTATTGCAGAGGCTGTGGGGGCACCCCCTGCACTGAATGCAAGTTTTTAGACACCATCTGCCTACGTTGTGAGAAAAGAGGTCACCTAGCAAGAGTCTGCAAAATCATCCAGAACTCCACCTAGTAGGAAGAAATTCCTGAGAGGAATTCAAGTCGAACAATTTCAGTGTGAAAATGGGGCTTAACTCAGAAGCAAATGGAAAGAATGAAACTCAATCAACAATCACATTGGTCATTCTTCACCCTTGAGAAGCAAAAGTACATGTGAAGGTATTCATTGAAGGAAGGCCTTGCCAAATGGAATGGACTCTGGCTCCTATTTATCTATGGTGTCATGGGACACTATTCACAGGCTATTTCCAAGATTCAGAAAAAGCATTTCCAGAAGCAAGCACTGACTACCAAGGAACAAGATTCCAGTAGTTGGAACAAGAGAATTCAACGTGAAGTTTAAAGGCCACACCAAACGTTTGCCCTAACCATCGTGGACAATGATCGCCCTCAGCTTGCTTGGGACTTGAGTGGTTCAAGCCACTAGGCATCGAGGTGACTGGCATCAATCACGTGAGCAACTCTGAATGGGAGGAGCTTTGAAGTCTGAGTTTCCAGGGTCTTCAGCGAAGGATTGGGCAAGTATATGGGGACCCCTATCACTTTCAACCCTAGATCCCAAAGGTGCCACCAATTCGTTTAAAGCCCAGAAGGGTTCCATTTGCTTTAAGGGAAAAAATTGATGCACAATTAGACAAATTAATAGCTCAAGGGGTTTTAGAGCCCACTGACCACTCCAGGTGGGAGACACCCATAGTCACACCAGTCAATACTGATGGGTCAGTAAGAATCTGTGGAGACTATAAGGGGCACTGCTGAACATGCGCTGCAGCAGAACGCATATCCAGTTCCAGTGGTGCATCATCTGTTACATTCACTTGGCAGGGGTCACAGTCTTTGCCAATTGGATTTGGCCCAGGCATATCAACAACTAACAGTTGATGATGCCACTGCAGAGGCACAAACCATTGTGACTCATAGAGGTGCTTTCAAATGTAAAAGGTTACAATTTGGAGTAAGCGTGGCACCAGGCATCTTTCAAAGCCTTATGGAAAGGATGCTCCAAGGACTGCCAGGGGTAGTGCCTTACTTTGATGATGTGTTCATCTCTGCTGAAAATGACACTCAGTTACAAGAAAGACTCAGAGAAGTCCTTACCAGATTCAGGAAAGCGGGGTTAAAAGTCAAGGAAGAAAAATGCACTCTTAAAACTGACAGGGTTGAGTTCCTGGGCTACATGATTGACAAGCATGGTATCCACCCTACAGATGCCAAGGTTCAAGCAATCAAAGAAGCCCCTAGAACTAAATGCAAAACAGATTTGCAAGCCTTCCTTGGTCTTATTAACTTTTATCACATGTTCCTACCTCAAAAGGCAACCATTGCTGAACCATTACACAGATTACTTGATAAGAAGTCTGTTTGGGTCTGGGGCAGGAAGGAACATTCAGCATTTAACAGTATTAAAAGACTAATCACATCTGATGCTGTACTGATACAGTTCTCTGAGAATTTGCCTGTTGTACTTACTTATGATGCATCCCCTTTTGGAGTGGAGTGGTTTCTGAGCCACAGGCTTCCCAGTGGGAGAGAAGCCCCTATTGCATTTTACTCTCGCACTTTGACCAAAGCAGAGAGGAATTCCAGCCAATTGGACAAGGAGGCATTGGCAGTTGTTGCAGCTGTTAAGAAATTTCATGAAGATCTGTATGGCAGAACATTTACCATTGTCACAGATCACAAACCTTTGTTAGGCATTGTGGCAGGAGACAAGCCTACACCTACTATCCTGTCACCAAGAATGCTGAGGTGGACTGAATTTCTTGCTGCTTATTCATACAAACTTATCCACAAGCCTGGCAAGGACATTGGACATGCTGATGCACTGAGTCGTTGCCCACTTCCTTGCCACAAGGAGGACTTTGAACCTGAAACACACACCTTTTTCCTAGAAACTGTTGCCAAGCTTCCAGTACATGCTGCTGAAATTGCCAGAGAGACTGCCAAAGACACTGTGTTGGCTCCTGTTATAGGCTGGATTAACAAAGGTTGGCCTCTTCAAGATCTACCTCACCTTGCCCAACCTTTTAAGTCCAGGAAAACTGAATTATCTTCCTTAATATAGTAGATGCATATTCCAAATGGCTAGAGGTAATTCCCATGGCATCCACCACAACTGATGCTGTCATCAAGCAGCTCAGAAAACTTTTTGTAACCCACAGGTTACCTGATGTTCTTGTCTCTGACAATGGCCCTCAATTTACATCCAACCTCTTTGAATCCTATTTAGCAGAACAGGGTATCAGACATGCCCTTACTGCCCTGGGCACCCTTTAACAGCCGGGCTGAACGCATGGTACATTTTACCAAGGAGAAGCTTCAGCAACTGGGTCCTGGGGACATCACTGAGAAAGTTGAAAAACTTCTGAGTGTTCAGCACATCACTCCTAACCCATCTAATAACTTATGCCCAGCAGAGTTGTTGATGGGTAGGAAACTTAGGTCTTCCCTTGACGCCTTCATCCCACTTAGCACCCAGCGCACCACTAGATTCCACTTCCAAAGTTCGCACATTCAGTGTGGGTGATTCTGTTTATGCTAAGAACCTCATAGGTGAACCTTTATGGATTCCTGCTGAGATAACTCAGATCACAGGCCCTCGTTCTTACAGGGTGCAAACAGAGGATGGACTCCTCTGGAGCAGGCACATTGATCAACTTAGATCCAGTTTCTCTCAGGAACATTGCCCTTGTCCCTCTCTAGTTCCCTCACCTGATGTCAATTCTAGGGGAAGGGGAGGAACAGGAGGAAAATCAGCAAGCAAGAATCAACCCCATGTGTAATGAGCCATTACGACAGGAACCATCCCAAAACCTGTCACAATGCCAAAATCCATCCTTAGAAGTGGAAGATTGCACATCACTACCTGACTTGGGTGCTGACATTGGGCTGGAGATGGGTTGGGAGGAGAGACCAGATTCTAACAGTCAAACAGGGTCTTCTTTCACAGGAAGTCCCAGTGGGGAAATGTCAGCAGACACATTTCCTCTCTCACTGGGTGAGAATGTTAAAACTTCTGAACCACGAAGGTCTCAGACACGCAAGAGCCCCACCCATTTAAAAGAATACATTAGATAGGTTGGGGTTTGGTATGGACTGAACCTAGTGGGGAGGGGTGTTATGTATGTAGGTTTGAATGTTATTGGTTTATTTTGAATTGTTCTTGTAAAATGTCAAATAGGATTGGTTTAAATAGTGCGGGAAAAACCCTGCACTCTGATTGGCTGGCAACTACAGCTGCTGGCTATAAGAAGCAGCCGTAGCCCAGCCAAGTCGGGGTCCATTCGAGCTGTAGTCACTTAATAAACTCTTCACTGAAGCTCTTCGGGTCTGACTCTTCATGTAAACTTAACAAAAAGAATGAAGCTAAAGTTTAGATACTCTAGTGTAAGTCTATATGGTTCCTTTTAGCCTAGATGAACTCCAGTTGTATAATCCTTATGGAGGTGACTGAGGTACAATCTGACTCTGCTGTTTGAGAGACATTTGAGCCCATTCAACTTGTGTATATGAGGTCCATGTCCTTCCTGGATAGTTATGTTTCTGATGATATTGGATAATTTTATCCAGTTTCCAATCCTTTTGAGCAATGTTATGGAGAAAGTAGTCAAGCTACAGCTTCAGAGGTGTATCTGGAACTATTTTCAATCAAAATTTAGGTCTAGATATAGTATTTTAAAAAGCACTGATAACACTTGTGGGTGACCTTTGGAATGTTCAGAATAGTGGTGGACATTCTGTTTTGGTAGTTGTTCAATAACATTCATCACAGTGTCTTTCTGGATCAACTTAAGGGGATAAATATAGGAGAGTACAGTGCTGTGGAGGTTCTGTCCTTCCTCCAATTCAGTTCCAGTTTACATTTGTGGAGAATAGATGTTGAGCTTTGTGCCATTGCTTTTTGTGTTTCCTAAGGGCTCTATTCTTTGTTCCCTCCTATTTAATATCTACATAAAATGACTGAGTGAATCATCTGCTGGCATGGTATGAGTTATCCTCAGTATGTTTGTGATACTCAGTAATATTTTTCCACCTCTGGTCAACCAAGTGATTTCACCAAAGTTGTTTCTCAGTGTCTGGAGACTGTAAGAGTCTGGAAGGGTCCGGAAGGGTCCGGAACAAAATCAAGAGGCTTGGCAGGAGCAGATAGTTCTAGATGAGACAAGGCTTCCCCAGGCAAAACTGCTACACAATTTGGAGGTGATTCTTGGCCTCTGGTTGAGTAGATGGCAGCCGTGGCCAAAGGGGACTTTGCACCAATTCACTGTATGAGCCAATTACTTCTCTTCCTTGTTGTAATTGGTCACTCATGCCTTAGCCATCTCCCGTTTGAATTACTGTAACCACAAAAGGCAGTTAAAAATGTCATGATAATTATTTTCTGTTAAGTTTGCATGAAGAGACAGACGCGGAGTGCTTCAAGCTCTTTGTTTATTACTGACTACAGCTCAGAACGGACCCGCTTTGGCTGGGCTGCGGCTGCTACTTATAGCCAGCAGCCACAGTTGCCAGCCAATCAGAGTGCAGGGTTTTCCCGCACTTTTTAAACCAATCATTTCTTACTTTTTACAAGAACAGTTCAAACTAAACCAATGACTTTAAACCTGCATACATAACACCCCTCCCCACTAGGTTCAGTCCATACTCAAACCCCAACCTATCTAATGTATTCTTTTAAATAGGTGGGGCTCTTACGTGTATGTTGAGACCTTCGTGGTTCAAATGTTTTAATGTTCTCACCCAGTGAGAGAGGAAATGTGTCTGTTGACATTTCCCTACTTGGACTTCTAGTAAAAGAAGACCCTGTTTGATTGTTACAACCTGGTCTCTCCTCCCAATCCATCTCCAACCCAATGTCAGCACCTAAGTCAGGTAGTGATGTGCAATCTTCCACTTGTAAGGATGGATTTTGGCATTGTGACAGGTTTTGGAATGGTTCCTGTCGTAATGGCTCGTTACACATGGGGTTGATTCTTGCTTGCTGATTATCCTCATGATCCTCCCTTCCCCCTAAAAGAGGTATTAGGTATGGGAACTAGAGAGGAACAATTGCGATGTTCCTGAGGTAATCTGGATCTAAGCTGATCAATGTGCCTGCTCCAGAGGACACCATCCTCTGTTTGTACCCTGTAAGATCGAGGGCCTGTGATTTGGGTTATCTCAGCAGGAATCCATAAAGGTTCACCCATAAGGTTCTTAGCATAAACAGAATCACCCACAGTGAACATGCGAACTTTGCTAGTGGAATCTAGTGGTGCATTGGGTGCGTAAGTGGGATGAAGGCGATCAAGGGAAGACCTGAGTTTCCTACCCATCAACAACTCTGCTGGGGATAAGTTAGTTGATGGGTTAGGAGTGATATGCTGGACACTGAGAAGTTTTTCAACTTTCTCGGTGATGTCCCCTGGACCCAGTTGCTGAAGCTTCTCCTTGGTAAAACATACCATGCGTTCAGCCCAGCCATTAGCCAAAGGGTGCCCAGGGGCTGTCAGGGCATGTCTGATACCCTGTTGTGCTAGATATGATTCAAAAAGGTTGGATGTAAATTGAGGGCCATTGTCAGAAACAAGCACATCAGGTAACCCGTGAGTTACAAAAAGCTTTTTAAGCTGCTTGATGACAGCTTCAGTTGTGGTGGATGCCATAGGGATAACCTCCAGCCATTTGGAATATGCATCAACTATAATAAGGAAAGTGTGCCCTCTGGTAGGGCCAGCAAAATCAATGTGAATCCTGGACCATGGGCCCCTAGGACATTCCCATTCCTGTGGGGGGAGAGGTGGGGCAGGCCTGACTACCTGACAGTTGGGACAAGATGCAACCCAGTTTTCAACCATTTTGTCAATACCTGGCCACCATACATAACTCCTGGCCAATCCCTTCATTCTGACAATACCTGGATGACCCTCATGTAACATTTCCAAAACCTCTTTTTGCAGTTTTGCAGGAATAACCACCCTGTTACCCCACAAAATACATCCTCTTAATACAGATAATTCAGTTTGCCTGGACTTAAAAGGTTGGGCAAGTTGAGGTAGATCTTGAAGAGGCCAACCTTTCTTAATCCAGCCTATAACAGGAGTCAATACAGTGTCTTTGGCATTCTCTCTGGTAATTTCAGCAGCATGTACTGGAAGCTTGGCAACAGTTTCTAGGAAAAAGGTGTAAGTCTCAGGAGCAAAGTCCTCAGTGTGAGAAGGAAGTGGGCAGCGACTCAAAGCATCTGCATGCCCAATGTCTTTGCCAGGCCTGTGGATGAGTTTGTATGAATAAGCAGCAAGAAATTCAGTCCACCTCAGCATTCTTGGTGACAGGATAGTGGGCGTAGGTTTGTCTCCTGCCACAATGCCTAACAGAGGTTTGTGATCTGTGACAATGGTAAATGTTCTCCTATATAAATACTCATGGAATTTCTTGACAGCTGCAACAATTGCCAAGGCTTCCTTGTCCAGTTGGCTGTAGTTCCTCTCTGCTTTGGTCAAGGTGCGAGAGTAAAATGCAATAGGAGCTTCCCTCCCGCTGGGAAGCCTGTGGCTCAAACCCCCACTCCAAAAGGGGATGCATCACAAGTCAGTACAACAGGCAAATTCTCAGAGAACTGTATCAGTACAGCATCAGACGTGATTAGTCTTTTAATATTGTTAAATACAGATTGTTCTTTTCTGCCCCAGACCCACGCAGACTTGTTGTCTAATAATCTGTGCAGTGGTTCTGCAATGGTTGCCTTCTGAGGTAGGAACATGTGATAAAAGTTAATGAGTCCAAGGAAGGCTTGCAAATCTGTTTTACATTTTGGTCTAGGGGCTTCTTTGATTGCCTGAACCTTGGCATCTGTGGGGTGGATACCATGCTTGTCAATCATATAGCCCAAGAACTCAACCTTGTCAGTTCTAAGAGTGCATTTTCTTCCTTGACTTTTAACCCTGCTTTTTGAATCTGGTAAGGACTTCTCTGAGTCTCTCTTGTAACTGAGTGTCATTTTCAGCAGAGATTAACACATCATCAAAGTAAGGTACTACCCCTGGCAGTCCTTGGAGCATCCTTTCCATAAGGCTTTGGAAGATGCCTGGTGCCACGCTTACTCCAAACTGTAACCTTTTACATTTGAAAGCACCTCTATGAGTCACAATGGTTTGGGCCTCTGCAGTGGCATCATCAACTGTTAGTTGTTGATATGCCTGGGCCAGATCCAATTTGGCAAAGACTGTACCCCTGCCAAGTGAATGTAGTAAATGATGCACCACTGGAACTGGATATGCACTCTGTTGAAGCACATGGTTCAATGTCCCCTTATATTCTCCACAGACTGACCCATCAGTCTTGACAGGTGTGACTATGGGTGTCTCCCACCTGGAGTGGTCAGTGGGCTCTAAAACCCCTTGAGCTATTAGTTTATCTAATTGTGCATCCATTTTTTCCTTTAAGGCAAATGGGACCCTTCTGGGCTTTAAGCAAATTGGTGGCACCTTGGGATCTAGATTGAAAGTGATAGGGGTCCCCATATACTTGCCCAATCCGTCGCTGAAGACCTCTGGAAACTCAGACTTCAGGCCTCCTCCCATTCAGAGTTGCTCACGTGATTGATGCCAGTCACCTCGATGCTTGGGGATTCAACCACTCAAGTCCAGCAAGCTTGGGCGATCCTTGTCCACGATGGTCAGTGGAAGGCATTTGGTGTGGCCTTTGAACTTCACATTGAATTCTCTTGTTCCAACTACTGGAATCTTGTTCCCTTGGTAGTCTTTAAGAGTCAGTGCTTGCTTCTTGAAATGCTTCTTCTGAATGTTTGGGAGTAGTCTGTGAATAGTGTCCCATGACACCATAGATAAATAGGAGCCTGAGTCCACTTCCATTTGGCAAGGCCTTCCTTCAATTAGTACCTTGACATGCACTTTTCTGTTATTGATAGAAGAAGAATGACCAATAGTTACTGTCTGATGAGTTTCATTCTTCCCTTTGCTTCTGTGCTGCCCCATTTTCTCACTGAGGTTGTTGGGCTTGAATTCTTTGTCAGGAAACTTCCTTCTGTTGGGTGGAGTTCTGGATGATTTGCAGACTCTTGCTAGGTGTCCTCTTTTATCACAACGGAGGCAAATGGTGTCTAAAAACTTGCATTCAGTGCAGGGGTGGCTTCCCCCACAACCTCTGCAGTAGAAATCTTGCCTCTTTCTTCCCAGGTCTTTCTTTTCCGCTCCATTCTGAGTCTATAGCTTCTAGCTTCTGCTGAAGAGGCCTCTTCTATTGCTTCCTTCAGCGTGATCTTAGGTCTCATTAATAACTTGCTCTGTAACACCCTGTCTTTAAGGCCCAGAACAAATCGATCACGCATGGCCTCTTCTAAATTGTTAAATTCACATGCACCCCCAATGTCCCTTAAACTTGCCATGAAGTCGTTTACATTTTCGCTTTCCCCTTGATCCCGACGGTAAAACTCGTGTCTCTTAATGAGGCACAATACTTGTGGCGCGTAATGGGCTCTTAACAACTTTTCTAAGTCAGGCCATTCCATTACCTTCACGTCTGCAGCTCCCGCCAATGCCTTCGCCATCTTGAAAACTGCCGGACCACAGTGCGTGAGAAAGACCGCCCTCTTCCGCTTCTCGGAAATGTCGGCAAGATCATTTCCTTCCAGATACATTTGGAAATGATCTGCATACGTCTCCCAGTCTTCTGCCGTCGGATCGAACGCGGCTGGGGGGGGTGTTCAGCGCAGTCATCTCGCTCTCCTTCTGTTCCGCGTTGTCTTCTCTTCAGGGGAATCCCACCTTCATCGCCAGTGTTAAGTTTGCATGAAGACACAGACGCGGAGTGCTTCAAGCTCTTTGTTTATTAGTGACTACAGCTCAGAACGAACCCGCTTTGGCTGGGCTGCGGCTGCTACTTATAGCCAGCAGCCACAGTTGCCAGCCAATCAGAGTGCAGGGTTTTCCTGCACTTTTTAAACCAATCATTTCTTACTTTTTACAAGAACAGTTCAAACTAAACCAATGACTTTAAACCTGCATACATAACATTTTCCTAGTTCAGATCCCCTGTAGGAATTTTTTTAAAACTGATAAAGGTGAATTAGACATTTACAGCTTTCTCAAAAAAAATGCACAGGCATGCACAACAATAACCAGTTAATTTGCATGAAGTTTGTAGTAGACTGAAGAATCTCAGTGTTATCAGAGAAAAAGTTTATATTTACATCTTTTAATTAAAGTATTTTACTGTAAGGTTTGAATTTGGTCCACATGTTTAAGATAAAAGCAATACTAAACTATGTGGCTAAGCATCTGACGCTTCTCTTGTAGGCCGCACATTTTAAACATCTAATGCTAACATAAGTAATTAAAATGACCATGATGTTCCAATACCAGGCTCAGCACATATGGTTTGCAATCTGAATCAGGGGTGAAATTCAAAAATTTTCCCTATCAGCTCTGTGGGCATGGCTATGGGTATGGCTTGGAATAATAGTAATAGCAACCAGGGTGATTTTTTACTAATTCAAATCACCCCTACCACCTCTCCTGAGGTGGGCCGAGGTAGGTGAATTTCACCCCTGGTCTGAATATAAGCTGGAGTTGATTTTGGTCTCTACCTAAGAATGGTGCAGCTAAATAAATAAGGACAGGAAATGGTTCTTCTTGGATTATTGTTTAAAAGAAAAATGTTCATGCTGCTAAAGAATAAAAAATGTATCATAGGTGAAGGGTTTTTTATTTTTGACTTTTTCAAAACCCAGGTTTCTCTTCATTTGAGTGCTTTAAGCAACCCTTTCTTGTTTATTGCTATGAGAGGGGAGCAGCTGGACTGCCATGTTAGAAAATAAAAGCAATATGAGCAAGTCATATTCCCTGAGTTTCCCATTTTGTTCCTTCTCCAAGTTCGGGGCATAAAATGCTAAGATTTGCAAACAAAAACTAAAATCAGTTCCAGGGTCGTCTGCAAGAGGATTGAAAAAGGCCAGAGGGTAACCCCAAAATCACATCTACATTCTGTTTACACATATGACATAACTGACACATATAAAAAGGGAAAGATTCTGGGCACAGAGTTGTGGCCACCATGTTGACTTTAAAAGAAAAATCCTGCAGTTTTACCTGATCCTGTGCCCCAAGGATCTTAGCATTTACATTTCCTGTTTTTGAGGGCAGGGAGGACAAAAATGTTTAAGGGGCATTGCCTGAATATGGGCAATATCATGTTTGGAGAAAATATCTAATATCAGGAAATAAAAAGTCAGCAAACAAGAACTCAGAATTCAGCAAGAGCAGTATGCTGGATAGGAGAATTTCCTATCACCTTCTTTACAGTATTTTAGAAATCCCCCCTGAAATATTCATTGCTATCAAAAGATAATTGTTCAATAGCTGATAGGAGAATGTGATAGTCTAGCATTTTACCAATATTCTTTTTAAGTTACAGTAATAAGGCAAGAGTAATTCCAAGAAACCTGGCAAACATGAAAGCTGGATTCACTATTTCTGGCAGAGAGAATTGCTTTTGTAACATTTGTTCTAAGTCTTGCAAAAAGCTATTTTTCTCTCTGCTCATAATGTAGAGGTGGAAGAACGTTGGAAAAGAATTTCATTTCAACTTGGTGTCTGGCAGTTTTCTTTGTAATGAAAAATGAGGTCAGTAAATATACTCGGCTGCAAGCTTGAATTATATCTGCAAAAGCTTGTGTGCTTGGGGCAAGGGGGAGCATCTGCCAACTATCTTTACTAGTTTTGAAACATTTTGAAAGCTGCAGAAAGAAATGGCTGTGATTTTATCTGTTTTATGATGCTGTCTCTGCAATTCAGTATTTTTAAATCTGAACTGTAAGAAATGAAGTTATGCTTACTTTTAAAATTTTTGAACATTCTACTACATTGTCCTACTCATAAAATAAAGGGAGGTAAAATTAGGAACTTAAGAATAAGGAGGCACAAAATCCTGTTTCACCTCTAAGAGAGTGTAAGGTTTGGTGAAGATTGATTGAAATTTGGCCAAACGATGGTATTTTATAAACTCCTACAGGGCAGTAATTCTGAAGGGCAATCAGATTAAAAAAGAGGGAACAGAGTTTTTCATATTGAAACATTTATTAAACATTCAAAGCAGATTTCAGATTTTCAGTTCACTAGAGAGCCCTTGTATCCTCCCTAAATCCACCCACCCACCCACCCATTGGTTTCTTTCCTATTCTCAGGACAGTAGAAGTCAAGGCATTTTATGGACAACTTCAAAATATTTTAGAGAAATTGGTGCCATGTGAAAGTGATCTCGGTTTCAAATCATGTTGTCCTTGCAAGCAAATTGGAAAATGGCAGTACCTGGATGCTAACTTCAGTTATACCACTTCCTATTTTCTGTGGCCATGCTATCATTTAAGGCTTGTTACAGAAACCACCCAGATTGCCACTGTCAATATTACAGCCACATCCTTCAAAGTAGGAAAGACAATTGTAATCCCTATCTGCTCCTCTGGCCACTCCATTCTCAGAACCAGGGCAAGTTCCAACTTACTGCATCAGAATTGCAACCCAACGTAGAATGTGGAATCTCTGGAGGATTAAATGGCTGAACTGTGGAATTGTTTGTAACCCTGTTTGCAATGACTGCTAATAATTTGCCAAACCAGCCAGGAATTACTTGTGCCAAGCCAAGCCATGATGATTGCTGAGAAGAAATTCTTCATCTGCTTTTTCCTCAGACCCTCTCATAACCCTTTCACTCCAGCTATACCCAAGATGCACTCTACCCAACCCTGCTTAGAGTATCCAATGTTTTCTGGGCTCTAGGGTGATCACTTGCCTGTGCCTTGTAATTCATTGTTCTCAATATTGTTCCATGGTCTTCAGAAAAAACCCTAAGTAGAGATAATTAGGGAGGGGTGTTGTTGTATAATGATGTACTATGTGGGTAGATGAGAATGGAATACATGGATACTTCTAAGGAAGAAGCAGGTCTTTGGGGAAAGACTGTATTGAAGGCAGTAAGAAAGTAAATTATCATAATTAATACCCCTAAAGAATTGCAGAACAAGTCATTAGGGAAGGCAATTATGTCTGCAAACCATGAAAGATGAGACATCAGTCTTCATTAACCTGTGGGAGCTCTTCTATATTTAATTTATAAAATATTAGAAATAGTTATAGTTACACAAAGGTAAGTAAATTCCATAATAAAAAACCTTTCACTTAATAAACTTAAGTTGTTCCAAAATCCACTCATATTTCAAAAGACTTAGCTGAATTTCATATGTTGTTATGAGTCTTAGAAATGATATTTTTCTCCAACCAGCATTTTGGCTCAAGTGTGGAATGGAGGAGAATGCATAGTAACTGAAGAAATGCAACTGTACTTTTCCCAAAAAAAGTATTGACCCTATGCAGAAAAGCAGTCACCACCTTAAATTTTGTTACTGATTGCAATAACTGTGATAAAATACTTCTATAATTGGTCATCAGTATTTCCTATAGCAGTGTGAGACTGTTGATCTATTCAGGCCTGTCAAACTGGCGGCCCATGGGCTGGATGTGTCAAGCACAGGCCATACCCACCCCAGCTCCACAAAGGCAAAAAACATCATGATATGTCATGATATATCACATGACATGATTGAGTTTGACACCCATGATCTATTCTGTGGAAACTGCTTCAATTCAGTAACATTTTGCCACATTTTGGTAGAGGGTTTGTAGTGTCCAGCTATTTCAGAACATTGACTTTGTTCTTCATTTTTCTTGAGACTTTCTTATAAGTTTGTGATCCCTGTCTTGCTGCATGACCCAATTGTAATTCAACTTCAGCTGATAGACAAGTGGCTTGATAATTTTTTGAAGCATTCTATGCTACAAAGCAGAATTCGTGCTTTCTTCCATGATAACAAATCAGCTAGGTCCTGAGACAGCAATGCATCCTGATTTCATAACATTACCACCTCCATTATTTTTTTATTTTTTTATAATAATTTTATTGAACAATCAAAGACAAACAAAAACCAAAAAAATACATTAAAAACATTGAACATGGTACAATCCTCCTAACCCACATATTTGACTTACATTGCTAAATCACATTTAAAATAATACAAATTTAGTTTCTATATTATATACATTTATACAGTTAATCATTTCTTATTGTCTTGATCCTTCCTCTTTTCTAACCAACCATAAAACTTGTCCCATATTTTGTAGTAATCCGATTCATCCTTATTTTTTAATTCCTTTGTCAATTTGTCCATTTCTCCACACATCCAAATTTTCCTAATTATTTCTGATTCATCTGGAGTTTCTTTACCTTTCCATCATTGTGCATAAGCCAATCTCTCAGCCATAATTATATGAATTATTAAATATACATTATCCTTATCATATTTCCCTCCATTAATCCCTAATTAATGCTCTGATCTATATTCTGTTTTGGTTCTACATATTTCTTCTAGCCATTTCTGTATTTTTTGCCAAAATTTGGGGGCTTTTTTGCAATTCCACCACAGATGGTAATATGTTCCTTTTTCTTTGTTACACTTCCAGCATGTGAGGGAAAGTTTTGGATACATTGTTGCCAATCTTGATGTAGGCATGTGCCATCTGTAAAATAATTTATATAAATTTTCCTTAAACGGTGTGGCCAAAGTCATTTTTTTGTTTCTTTCCCATAATATTTGCCAATCATCTAAATTTATACTATAGCCAAAATTCTTCAACCATACCACCATTGTTTCCTTTACTTTTTCTTCCTCCAATTTACTTTCCAATAAAACTTTATAAAAAATTTTATCAATTTCTCATCGGTTGCTAATAGTACTTCATCTAATTTTGTTTTGGATCTGCTAATTCCCCACTCTTTCTTATCCCTCAAGCATTTTGATTGGAGTTGCAAATAAGCCCACCATTCTATATCTATTCCTTGATCCTTCAAATCTTGTCTGGATTGTAGTTCCCCTCTATCATTTAACATGTCCTCATAGGTAATAATTTTTCCTTGTCTGAGTAGGTGTGGGTGCATCAGGGCTTCCAAAGTTGATAGGTGTTCTACATAAATTTGTCTTTTGGTTTTATTCCATGCGGTTAAAAGAGTCTGTCTGATTTTATGTCTTTGAAAATAACTATAGCCCATTTGATTAACCACCTCCATTATTGATAGCTGATATGAAGGTCTTATGTGGTTTGCAGCATTTGGTTTCCATAAGGCACAACAAGATACATGTGGCCCACCAGTTACATATTTTACTCACATTGACATAGAACATTCCTCCAGGAGTTTGATAGATCATTTAGGTACTTATTATTCTCAGTTGTTTTCTGATATTGGTTCTGGAGCTTTTTGTGATTTTTTGGAGAATTTCATGCTGGATTCTTAAAACAATATTGGTAAAGTTGTCACTCTTGGGTAGATTTTCTGGTCCCAGATCCTCTCAATTTCAAGACTACGTCTGAATATATGTTGGTGGCACTTCAGAGCTTTAGAAATTGCTTTTTCCAGACTGATAGATACTATTAACTTTTTTAGACTTTTTTTTTGAGATCTTCATATATTTATTTGGAGTGGGTCATGACATTCTTCTAGAACAGGGGTGTCAAACTCAAGGCCCATGGGCAGGATCTGGCCCACAGGATGCTTAAATCTGGCCTGTGGTGCTGGCCTGGAAACAGTGAAGGATCAGCCCATGGCCCTTCTGAGCTCCATTTTCCTGGCAGAGGGTTGTGGGAGGTCTTCACACCTGAAAAGGGAGATCAGGAGCCTGTTTTCAGTGGCTGGCCACCAAGCTCTGATGTCAGGCTTCCAATGCCCACCCTGGCCATGCCTACCCCAGCCCCCTGAGATCAAATACATCCTAATGCGGCCCTCAATGAAATCGAGTTTGGCACCCCTGTTCTAGAATATGTTAGAATTTTACTGGGTGAAGGAACAAAAGTGGGTTAATTTATAAAGGACAGAATTAGACCAAATTAGTGCTTATTACTGAACAAAGTATACAATTGGCCCTAGTTACACTTTAAATAAATTGATTAACTAAGATGATTACTTCTACATAGACTGTAACCCAATTATTTTATAGGACTGTCCTGTTGGAATTACATCTCATTCATATGTACAAGAAAAACTGGTCCTGCAACAATTTTACAAAAGTAGTGGTCCACATTACTTTCTAGCAATATGTCTGATGGATTTAAATTGATCTAATTCTCATTTTGAGCAGTTCCTGTTACTATAACATTATACTTGTGCAGCCAGAAATTCAATGAATACATTTCACTATAACTTATATAGTTATATAATTGCTGTGGATCTAATTGATGCATATTGAGAAGGCACAATTTTGTGAATCGCAGCATCTGCTTGTAGATTACAGACAATACTATTCAGAAAATAGTAGACAGCTGCCACCTGTTATTTTGACTTGATAACCTATCTAATATATCTATTAACATTAATTAAGAATTTAAATAACTCTCTATTGACTACTTTCTTTGTTGCAAAATGGCTTTTGAAAATCCCCAGAAATTCTAAGAAGTCTTATATGAAATCCTATTACATATATATATTACATTGGAGTCACCTGCAAAATTGCAAATTTCACTAGGAGACTCTTTGTGAAAGGCTTGAAATGGTTGTTGCAGTTCCTACTTGCATAAGCTTCCTCCACTCAAGTTTCCAGGTTGTTTGGAAAACAAATATGCTAGTTTACATACCTTGATTAGACATTACGAAGAAAAGCAATTTATTTAGGGGAAGAGGTAAACAATTTCCTTAAAGAACTAGATCGTACATATTGCTGGAAGATACTTAAATACAGCCATCCCAGTTGCTCACTATGTTAATCAAACAACCAAGGAAGTTGCTGTGGATACTACAGTATTTATGTGATAAAATGTTAGGGACAGACTGACTTTCAGAAGAGCCACACTACTGCTGAGTCAGGCAAATTAATTCAGCTAGATGCTGCTCTGAGAGATCCTTTTGATATAGTAAGCACTCTAGTAAACTAGTATATAAATTGATTAAATAGGTAATTATACTGGGATGGGTTTTTTTTCTTCTTGTCTTAAAGTCAAACCAAAAATAGGTTCACTATGAGGAGAAATAACCTTGCTAAAGACAAAGATAGCTGTTGGTGATCTTAGAATATAAATAAACATCTGCAGTTGGCAAATTGCAATAGCTTGCTTCTGAAGCTTTAATGGACATGAAATACAATCTGGGAACTCATACAACAGAGATTGCTAACTGGAAGCTCTACAAATCTCCCCCCTTGGAAAATGTAGCCTACAATTTGCCAGTCCAACAGCAAAGGATGGATAATGACAGAAACCTACAGAAACAAGGCAATCCATTTTGGGAAGTGGGTAGCTAAACTGTCATCTCATTTTTTTTCTTTTTTCTTTTTCTAAAAAGTAGTCCTCCACTTTCAGGTCCAAGCACTATAATTACCCTATTATTGACCTATTGATCCTAGGAGTAGACTGCACCATAGATGAATAGAATCAGAATCAAAAGACTGAGAGCCACATCACTTATCCACTCTCATTCTAGGCATCACAGATACTCCAGATGTATAACTCCTAAAATGCCTGCCAAATAATTGTGTTTTTTTTAAAGGAGTTTACCTGCAGCAGAGATTATTGCTTCATAATATTTGGGCAAAATTGTTAGTACAAAAGTATATATATATATATATATATATATATATATATATATATATGTAGGTCTTGTGTATAAGGTTGAGAATACCTTGGCAACGTTCATCTCATCCGTCATCTTCAGGCTGGTGTCTTCAGCTTTGTTCTGGGAGAAGTGTGTGATCGAAACTTAGAGTATGTGTTGTTATTTTTGATTGGTTTGTGGAGTTGATGTATGCAGATTGGATGGCTTTTCCTGAGACCCTGTGTGGCTGAGGTGCTGGGGTGTGTCTCTCAGCCTTGTGTTGTAACGACCTGGGTAATGGGCTGTGTGATGACCTTCTGAGTTCTATTGTGTGATGTCCTGGGTGTGGTGCTGTAATCTCCTGGGTCGTTGTCTGTGCTGCAACCTCCTGATGTTTTGTGTTGTGATCTCCTGAGTTCTGTGATGTAGTATCACATGTGGCATTAAACCTTTACACCAAGACCTACATACCTTTACCCGTGAAAATCTACGAAAACAAATATATATATATATATATATAAATTCATTCATTCATTCATTTATTGTTTGTTTGTTTGTTTGGACTTATATGCTGCCCTATCTCCCAAAGGACTCAGGGCGGCTCACATCCTAAAAACATATATTACAAAATTTAAAAGTTATTTAAAAAATTATTAAACCCAAGCCAAACAATATCTAAAACCCACAAAAACACTAAAACCTAAAACATCTAAAAACCACCACCCCCCTCAGTCCAGGCCGGCTTGTTGGAACAGCCACATCTTCAGGCCACGGCGGAAGGAATGGAGGTCAGGGGCCAACCGCAGCTCCAAGGGCAACTGATTCCACAGGACGGGCGCTCCCACAGAGAAGGCCCTACCCCTGGGGGTCACCAGCTGACATTGTCTAGACGATGGTACCCCAAGGAGGCCCTGTCTGTGGGAGCGCACTGGGCAATGGGTAACCGATGCTGGCAAGAGACATTCCCACAAGTACCCCGGCCCCAAGCCATGTAGGGCTTTGTAGGTAATTACCATCACCTTGAATCTCACCTGGAGGGCAACCGGCAACCAATGCAGCTCGCGCAGGAGGGGTGTAATATGGGAGTATCAGGATACTCCCATCACAACCCGCGCAGCCGCATTCTGCACCAGTTGAAGTCTCCGCGTGGTCTGCAAGGGCAGCCCCATGTAAAGAGCATTGCAGTAGTCGACTTGGGAGGTAACAAGCGCATGAGTGACTGTACACAAGGCATCTCGGTCCAGTTAGGGGCACAACTGGTGCACCAGGGGAACCTGGGCAAATGCCCCCCTGGACACGGCTCCCACCTGCTCCTCCAAACTGAACCATGCATCCAGGAGGACACCCAAATTGCGCACCCTATCCATGGGGGGGGCAACACCCCATGGCTAATGATGGAACATCCTGGATCATCCGAGATGCCGTAGCACAGCCACTTGGTCTTGGCCGGGTTGAGCTGGAGCCTATTCCTTCCCATCCAGATCCATACCACCTCCAGGCAATGGGACATCATGGCGAGGGCATCATTGAGTTGGTTTGGGGTGGAGATATAAAGCTGGGTCACCCCAAAACCACAGATGATCTCACCCAGTGGCTTCATATAGATGTTGAACAGGAGGGGAGAGAGGACCAACCCCTGGGGAACCCCGCAAGCAAAGGGCCTCGTGGGTCAACCTCTGCCCTCCTGCCAACACCGATTGCAAGCGACCCGAGAGGTAGGAGGAGAACCACCACAAAATGGTGCCTCCCACCCCCAGCCCCCCAAGGCGCCACAATAAGATACCATGGTCAATGGTATCAAAAGCCACTGAGAGGTCTAATAGGACTAGGACCGAGGAATGCCCCCTGTCCCAAGCCCTCCAGAGATCATCCACCAGCACAACCAATGCCATCTCCATACTGTACCCGGGCCTGAAGCCCAATTGATATGGATCTAGGTAGTCCGCTTCCTCCAGAAACCCCAGAAGCTGATGAGCCACCACACTCTCAACAACCTTCACCACAAAGCGAAGGTTGGAGACAGGATGAAAGTTATTCAAAATGGCTGGGTCCAAGGCAGGCTTCTTAAGGAGACAGGGAAGGATCCCTCACTCAACGAAGCATTGACCACTGCCTGGAGCCAGCCACGTGTAACCTCCCGGGCGGCATAAACCAGCCAGGAGGGACACGGGTCCAATAAACACGTGGTAGAACTCAGCCCCCGCATGATCCTGTCCATTTCATCTGGAGTCACAGGCTCAAACTCATCCCAGATAGTATCTACAAGACCCGTCGTTACTCCCTCATCAGACTCTAGCCAGTCAGAGTCCAGACCAGCCCGGATCTGAGCGATCTTGTCCAGCAGATGCTGACTAAACTCCTTGGCCCACCCCTGCAAAGGGTCCTCCCTCACCCCCTGGTTAAGGAGGGAATGGGTGACCCTAAACAGGTTGGCCGGGCGATTATCTGCAGACGCAATGAGAGCAGAGAAGTAAGCATACTTCGCCGCTCCCATCATCACCAGATAAGTCCTCATAAAGGTTCTTAACTGGGATTGGTCAGATTTGGACCGACTGGACCTCCAACTGCTCTCCAGGCCCCTCCGATGCTTCATCTCCCGGACCTCCATGGAAAACCAAGGAGCTAACCGAGATCTGCATTGGGTCAGGGGCCACAAAGGGACAACATGGTCAAGGGCCTCTGAGGCAGCCCATTGCCAGGCATCCACCAGGGCCTCGACCAAGCTGTGGGTAAGGGAGGCAGGAAGCAACCCAAGTGCCACTTGAAAACCCCTCTGGGTCCATCAGCCCCAGGTGGGGGCCCTGAATTATTTGGGTCAGGTCCATAGCTGTCATGGAGGCCATGAACTCCCGATCCATACTTGATGTCCCCCCCAGAGAAGGAAGGTTGAAATACCCCAGAACCATAAGTCTGGGGAACTCAACAGCCACTCCTGAGAGAACGTCAAGCAGCTTGGGCAGGGCCGTTGTCATGCAGCTGGGAGAAAGGTACGTGAATAACAGACCCAACTGACCCCCAGGGCCCAACCTCAGGAGGAGAGACTCACACCCGCCAATCTGTGGGACAGTGACCTCCCTTGGACAAAGGGTCTCCCTGATAACAACCGCCACCCCACCGCCCCTACCATGGGCTCGAGGTTGGTGTAGTACCCGGAAACCTGGAGGGCATAACTCACACAGGGGGACTCCTCCCTCTGAACCCAACCAGGTTTCCATAATGCAAGCCAGGTCCGCGTCCTCCCCCTCAATCAGTTCACAAATGAGGGGAGCTTTATTCACTACGGACCTGGCATTCACATAAACCAACCTGAGCCCAGAGACCTGGTCTCCCGTATCCCTGGGGGAGCGGGCGGAAACAGGAGGGTCGGATATCTATATTACTTTATAGATGAAGAGTTGTGTAACACAATGAGATACTTGGGGAATGATACAAGCAACTATGCAGATAAATAAGCTCATTAGGTTAACTAGACTTCATTTCTCCTTGGAAGCTAGATAGATTTCATTTCAAAACTTTTCATATCACCTTTCATTCTTCAATCAAAATTATTCTAGAAAATAGCTTTGAGTGCCAATAACCCTGCATGTTGCATTAATGAGCTTCTGAAAAATTGCTTGCTGGGCGACAGTGGATTTACCAGTATTCTCAACAAAAGTTAATTCAGTAGTAGTTGGACTTCCCAAATTTGTCATCTGCCATCATGTGTAATATGTTTAGATTATAGAAGAGAGAGTATGGATTATTTCTGTGTGTGCATTATTCACAGCCTGTAGCAGAGAATCCAATTCAGACAGATTATTTGGAATTAAGTCATCTTTGAACTGTGAATAGAACTTATAACTACACTCTGCATGCCCTAAAATGGACCCTCATCAGAACCTTAAACATTTTATTTTCTCTATTTAATTTTCATTTTCTTAGCTTTCTCTCAAGGAAAAAAAATAACCAGAACCTTTTCTCTCTATATATAGCACTCAGCTGGTGTTAATCTATAAAATGTATTCTACTTGCAAATTTTAGCTTTCAATAGCAAGGCTGAGTCAACCTTGTACCTGGTGAGATTCGATCTACAAATTGCAGGCAGCCAGCAGTCAGCAGAAATAGCCTGCAGTACTGCATTCTAACCACTGCGCCACTGCGGCTCATCAAGAGAAAGAGTAATTTCTAAAAGACTGGCTGTTTTAGTAGAACAGGAATATAGTATTTCAATAATTTCTGTATTGAAATACTATATTTCTGTTCTACTAAAAGATCCAGTCTGGAGTAGGAATTAAGAACCTCAACTAGAAATCAGAATGCAAGTTTTGCCTTAGTTACAAAAGCCAGCTGGGCAACTTTGTGGAGTCAAGTCAATGTGGCAAATAATTTTGTAAGAAGTTACCAAGAAAACTGCACTGATTTAGCCACGTAGCCAGGGTTGGGATTCTACGTTGTGCTGGAAGTTAGAAAGCAGGAAATCGCTGGATTTCTTGCTCTCTAGCTAATATAAAAGCAGAGCTGAACCTTCCTTAGACTGAAGCTTCGCTTTTTCAGACTCGCGCAGCATTGCAGAAAGGTAGATCTTGAGTGAATCGGTTCTGCGTTAACTCAATCTGCCTGCCTGCTTTGCCTGGTTTTAGGTAAAAGTTACTCTTTTTTATTAAAAAAAATCAATATTTACATAAATATTTATAATATTTACATACAAGCCACGCCACGCTCGAAACACAACCAGCGACACACCCAGCAAAGTAGGCCACCGAACAGTTTGCCACGCCCAGGGAATAGCAAATTTGAATCCCACCCCTGCACATAGCCACCAGGAATCAAAGCTGACTAGCGTTTCTGAAACGCTATTGAAGTTGCACAGTTACAATGCAAAGTGAAACAATGACATTATTGACAATGTGCACCTGTTCTTGTAGGTATTTTCCATGTTGCTTAAGCTGCTGTCAGTTCCAGTTATGCTTGAATCAGGGCTGATGCAAATCTACAGGAACTTTGAGAATAAGGAGGAATGGATTACATCCAGGTGACTATTAAGTAGAAGCATTTTGGTTTTAAAATCCTGGCATAAGAGTCTATGTGTAGCAAGATATAAAACTCTATGCCTGTATAAAAATTTGCACTGGGAATGTCTGTTTATGGGCATTATTAGTGAAAAGAAGGTACACTACATCCATGAACATTTTTAGAAGATAATTGAGATATTTTACAGCCTTGCAATGAAAATAACATTTTGTTCTAGTTTTTGTGAAGAAAAGTGGGATTGATTGCAATGTATATAAAATATATAAAATGTTTAACTCTCTGTTATTCCAAACATCAGCATGGAAGAAGAAAAGCTGCAGTCCTCTAGAAAGGTTACTGGAGTTCAACTTTCATCAGCTTCAACCACCACAGCCGTTATGAGGAATAATAGGAGCTCATGCCCCATGCAATAGAACAAAGGATGAGTATTACACTCTGAGAAGTCACAATTTTATGAGATTGTCACTACTTAAGTACCAGTTTCTCCCCTCCCTGCCACACAGCCCTTTCCCCTTAAGAAGCAACATCCAGCATTATTAACACAAGCAATCCTTTCATCATGGAACGAAGCCAGAATGCCAAGGAGTATATTGGCCCCAAGTGACCTGGATAATTTGGAGACAGAATCATTTCAATTAAACTGACAGGGAGGAAAAGTGTGTCCTGATTGCTGTTAGTAATGCATGACTAATCTTAAACTGTGACTGAGTAAATGTTTAATATATAGAATGGAGAGCCTTTGCCTATTTGGCATATTATCCCATATGACTCTTTCTGTTCTGTGTTCACGTATTTCCGCAGGCTCATTGAAAACATTAAAAGACCAAGGGTAAAATATTTAGACTCTCTGGAACCGTCAGATGCTCCACTGTCATCTCACAGACATTTTATTTCATGAACTACAACCTTGAGTTTTACTTAATAGATCTTGATCGAAAATTGTGGTCATCATTTTGTGTACCACTAATTAGTAATGTGGCTAAAAAAAACCATTTCAAAACAAAGCATTAAGAATTTTTTTCTTCAACAAGATAAATTATGCCTATTACTCTGAACCTGTGAAGAGCTATTGTATTTAATATCCTATTTGGAAAAAAGAATAATTGAAATGTTTTCTAATTTACAACGAAGCAGCTAAAAAACCAACATAAAAGAGAACCCAAACCCAATTTCAATCACCGCCAATTAACAAATCTAGCAAGGCTGAGCTGCAAGGCATTGAAGGCATATCATTTTGGGCCCAAGGACTATAGTAGACTTTAGAGAGGCTGAAATGATCAGAAACGCTAAAGGAATTTTAGGTTCCTCCCATGGTCAATTACTCATAACATTTTATGGAAGCATCAGAGTCCTGGATCTCATAAATTAACTATTGACACTAAAGGGTTTCTATATTACATTTGAGGTCCCATAATTCTCTAATCAACGTGATGCAATCCAACTTGCCTAGAGGGCATCAGATGAGGGAAATTTCTCTGCTGTGAGCTTTTGAGTCTAAAGCTCTTGGTTAATGCCCTTCACCTTTTAAATGATCACACACTAAGTGTACTTAATGAGCACATCTTTCAAGTCCAACAAAATCCTCTGTCAATAGGGTCGGGTCAATATATTATTGACTTTTTGTGTGATTGTGGGGCTTTTAAGGAGCAAAATGTTTGCTACAAATCTTTCAGAGGTTTGAGAAACATTATAAAGATTCTGAATAGACTACAGAACACTGCAAGCTAAATATACAAGTTTTTTTTCCCCAGGCTGCACTTAAAATGATTTATCTCTAAAAAGAGAGACAGTCGCAACTTTAATTATCTTGTCTTGTTTTCATTGGTAGCCTATGCCTCCCTAAAGTGAAGATTGTTCAAAACATTCATTTTCCATGTATCTACTCTGGTGAATTAATGTCTTTTAGACTTGGCAGAACTAATAAAGTGATAGTTTGCAGGGCCTATTCTATTTATCCTAAAAAAATGAAACTATTTAACAAGTATTAAAATAAACCTTGCTCAGGCGGCATCAAGAATACCTCCCCATTACCATTGTATTTTCTTCCTACCCACCATCTATTAATTGAATATTTCAGAATTGCTTCATGAAATTATAGTCGTAATCCTATACACTTGGGAACTCTGTTGAATTCAGCAGCATTTTATTTGGAGTAAATGTGTTTCAAGCAGAACATGTTGCACAATACACAATGACTTTTCTTGCCTTCGGTAGCAATTTCTTCCTTGATGCCAGGATGTAAATTAGAATGCGAACATTGTTTAACCTTAAACTGCTTTGGTGATATTAATTCCTATTAATAAATCATGCACAAATCATATAGAAATAAATCATATGCAACAGATCTCAATGAGCTCTGAAAAATATAAATGCATCCTGTTACCACAGCTTTCATACTGACACCTGCTGTCCCCAGTTTGGCCCATCAGCACTCATATGTCCTCTGGACATTTTTCTTGGTGCCTACCACATACCTAGCCTTCCCACCCCCAAAAGTTTTTAAATAAAATATAAAAGGATCTGCCATGCTGAAAAACAAAACCTGCAGAATCATTTTGTGTAGCCCCTTTTCTTAGAAATGAAAAATTATGAATCATAATCAGATCATAGCGTTTGTTATACCTATGCTCATCTGTATCTCTATTTTGAGGTAAGAATTAAAATGTAGGGGCTGATCACCTATTCCTGGAGGCTAGATAATGACAGGAAACAACCTTATAAATTTTAGTCTTGTCAATTGATCTTTTCTAATTAACCACAGCTACTATGGTAACCATTTTATGAATAGGGAGGACCTGTAGCTGACCCATTTTTCTTAAACATTCACCATGGAAGTGTAATTTAACGAATTTCTCACTTAAGAAAAAAATAAGACACAGCTCGATAGGATAGTGTCTTAATTTTCTGCCCCTAAATATTATGAGACTTTGAGTTTTCGAGAAAGATACTTTAATTATCATACCATGCTCCATCTCACATGAGATGGAGTCAAAAGGGAAGGAATACTGTATGTTGTAAGATTCCCAGTGTACCAATTTAAAGCACTTTGTGGCCTAAGGTCTCTGTCTGAAGAGGCAAACATCTATTTATAGCTTTATATAGATGGTTCCTACAAGTTTACAGTACTCTGCCTTCAAGCCACTGTGGTACATGTCCCTCTCACTGCGCAGTGTGACAAGGAAGACAAATGCTATATTCATTAACTTTAGGAGATATTTCTTGTTTTCAAGAGAAAAACATTGTCTGTTGCCCCCTACTATGCTTGACATTAATTCTTGATCTCCATACACATCTAGCTTGAACCCTCAGCTGCAGGACCCTCTAGCATGGACCTGCATCTTGTCCTGATGAAAGAATGGGTCCTCCCTGAGACACCCCTATCTAACCAACCCTCCAAGCTGAAATTAGGAATTCCCAGGAGGCTACCTACCCAGTACAAATGTTTCTAACAAATCTGACTGTAGGGGAGGGGGGAATAGAGGGAGAACTAGATACTGAAACTCTAACGCCACATTACGTGAGCAGCTAATGAGATCCATTAATTAGAACAAGGTATTTCATGTGTGGTCAGAACCCAAATGTTACATATAACATGGCCTTTTATCTGAATAAAATAGTACATTTGAGAAGTGCTTATGAGGGTATAGGTGGAATAAATAATAGGAATAATACAGAATATGACCTGTATTTTCTTTTAGTTCTGGCCTTGTACTTTATTTGATTGTATATGGTCTATTATTTTTTCTATTTTGTATTCTGATATAACCTTATGTCTAAACAAAAAAGCATTATTGCATGACCAAGTCTAAGTTTTGAATACATTTGAATTTGCACACATTTTCTCAACTTGTACAGAAAGATAAAATCACAAGACAATAAAACAGCCAAACTTTAATCAGAAAATATGGAGGGAAAAATTAATCCTGTGCTTTTCCCAGTTTCAGTTCACAGCTTTTCCTAAATTCTCCCTATAGTTTTAAAATTACAAATTTTTTTTCTCCTTCATAGGAAAAAAGCTGGGATATTTTGTATTCTGATATAACCTTATGTCTAAACAAAAAGCATTATTGCATGACCAAGTCTAAGTTTTGAATACATTTGAATTTGCACACATTTTCTCAACTTGTACAGAAAGATAAAATCACAAGACAATAAAACAGCCAAACTTTAATCAGAAAATATGGAGGGAAAAATTAATCCTGTGCTTTTCCCAGTTTCAGTTCACAGCTTTTCCTAAATTCTCCCTATAGTTTTAAAATTACAAATTTTTTTTCTCCTTCATAGGAAAAAAGCTGGGATAAGACACATTTCTTCTTTCTGGGGATTATAATGGCACTCTGTCGTGAGTGACTGCTGTCTTGTGGGGATATATTTTGTAAATGACTGAAATTATCTGGTCCACAAGGTGTTCACAACTCTACCCAGATTTCATGTATCTTTTTTTTTGGTCCTTAACAAAATCCAAGTAGCAACATAATACTTAAGAAAACGGATATTTTTGTTACATAATGCAATCTCCCCCAAGGGGCTAAATTAAGACATTAAATGAAACAATGATAAAAGCCATATAGGTTACTTCTCAAAATAGTATCCTGGGTGCTAGCACTGCTCTGCTGCCAAGATAATCTTCCAAAAGTAAGTTGCTTTTCTCAGAATAATTGAACAGCTTCAAAAGTTACTCATGACAAAATCATTGAATTCTACAATTTTGATTTTATTGCCTAGATACAGTAAAAATCTTGTGATTTGCAGTTCATGCAGTTCAGAATCACAAATGATGAGTATTCTCAAAGCTATGCATTAGAACACCATAGCGTCAAGTCCATCTTCCATAAATTTTTTATAAAGGGCCATGAATTTGGCTACAAATGCTTCCAGGTGATAAATAGCTTTGTTGCCCAGTTGTAATCGGTGCTCATAGAAGGCTGCCATTTGTGCAACTTCTCCTTTTAGTTGCCCATCACAGTTGTTCAGAAGTTCAGACAGAAGGCCCTAAAATAAATGACAAACAGTAGTAGTTCAGAGGTGGATAATTACTTACTTTACTTTACTTTATTGTCATTGCACCTCATACAACGAAATCAAACACCATCTTCAGTGCACATCATGACCATGAAAATAAACACAAATACACATCCTTCACACTCCACACATTGAACCAAAAACCCACAACACAGCACCAACACTGCACTATACAGTAGAATTGAAAAGAGCTATTGCCCTGGGATAGAAGCTGCTTTTCAGCCTATTTGTCCTTGTTTTTATTATTCTGTACCGTCTGCCAGATGGTAATAGCTCAAAAAAAGGGTGCCCAGGATGAGATGGATCTTTGAGAATATTTTGAACTTTCTTAAGGCAGCGGGAGCTATAAAGCTCTTCCAAAGAGGGGAGAGGGCAACCAATGATCCTCTGGGCAATGACGTTAACCCTCTGGAGTGCCTTCCTATCTGCTACTGTGCAATTGGCAAACCATACACAGGTGCAGTAAGTTAAGATACTCTCTGTGGTGCAGCAGAAGGTCATCAGCAGTTTTTCATTCAGTTGTTGTTTTCTGAGAAGTCTCAGGTAGTATAATCTCTGTTGGGCCCTTTTGACCAGTGCTGCAATGTGAGCACCACGGGTCAGGTCCTCTTTTATGGTAACACCCAGAAACTTAAAACTGGCCACTTGCTCCACTTGGTCCCAATTGATAAGCAAAGGCTGGATGTCTGATCTGTTCCTTCTATAGTCCACTATAAGCTCCTTGGTCTTATTGGTGTTGAGGACCAAGTTATTGTCTCCACATCACGAAAGCAACCGGTCCACCTCATCTCGGTAGGCAGACTCATCCCCCCTGGATATATTCTTCTGAATGCATGGAACAAATTGAATGTGTGGAATAAAACTGACTTTGATTAAATTGTGGTACATTGGCCAAAATGTGCCCAAACTGACTTGCATATATAGTTGCCACTAGCAGAGCATACTAAATGTAGAACAGTATGATGTAAGTTGGTAATTTAGTCTATTATTTTATCTTATTAAAGAGTTCTATAAAAGTTGATCAAAACCATGACCCGTAAAAGTCAACATTCCTGGGCCCCTCTATTGAAAATGGCATATGAAACATTGCAACTTAGAATGTATCAAAATAATTAAAAAGGAAAGATGATGTTATATTTGTGACATCCATGTTTCCCCGAAAATAAGACCGTCTTATATTTTTTTGCCACCAAAAAAGGCACCGGGTCTTATTTTCGGGGGAAGTCATTCACTGACTTGCCTCACTTGTACACGTCACCCCCAGCTCCTTTTTGCTGTCAGAGGCCTTAAGGAACTTCTTCTGCGGATGGCAAAGTCTTCCCTGGAGGCTTCTGCAGCTGATAACAGAGCTCCAGATCGATCTAGAGCTTTGTTATCAGCTACAGAGATCCTCAGGAAAGCCTTGCCAGCCTTGTGGGCTGCAGAAGAAATGGGCCAGCAAGGCAGGTGTTGGGGTGTGCTAGTCCTGGCTACAGCTGTCCAAAGGAAAGTAGTAGGGCAGCCCCACCCCCTCCATCCCCACCCTAGCTTAATTTTTACCCGTGCACTCTAGAGTGGGTGGGATCTTAATTAGGGCTTATTTGGGGGTAGGACTTATAATTGGGCACACATGTAAAAATCAAGCTAGGACTTACTTTCAGGGTAGGTTGTATTTGGGGAAACAGGGTACTTATAAGAGAAATCAGAAGTACACAATAGATTTGAATGATGCTGATTTGATTTTGTGGAATATAAATCTAACATATATGTCAGAAATGATGGCTTGATGTTATCTAAATTATTGCAAGTATGTATAAAAACAGAAATTTTTATACTAGTAACGATGGTCCAATGAACTGTGCCAGTGAAAGAACTAGCTGTGAGTTTGGGGTTCAAATGTACACTCTTATAAATGAATGACAACTGGGTGGGAAAATTATACTCTTAACTAGCATGAATGGGTGGGAATGAGACGAGAGAATATATTCAATGTGTTTTTGCCACATGGAGACCAAGAATGGATTTAAAGTTGAGTTAGAAAAAGGTCTATTTGGAATATGCAAGTTTAGTATAGACTTTCATATAATCACACGGCAAAGAACTGAACTGAAAAGCATGGCTAATTTGATTGTTTATGATGCATGATAAAATTAGTGGAGAATACAAAGCCCTAACTGTGGGATAGCACTTACGGGGTAATGGGGAAAAAAAGATCTTTGGGAAGAATGGACATAAAACCAAAAGGAAACAATAGAAAGTACAGTGAATTAGGAAGAATAAGGGAAGAGAAATCAGAAGTCTTTTCCATAAAACCCCATCAAAAGGCAGATTAATTTCCCAACAGAATGATTATAAAAAGGATGTTAATAGGAAGCAGAATCTTAGAACAAAATGGAAAGCATTACGTTGAAAGTTGCTGACAGAAGCATGAAAAACTGTTTAGTGGAATGATAAAATGAAAGAGGCAATGGATAAGGAAAAACAATGTTACCACAGAATGATTTTTGAAAAAACAGGGTGATGATAATAATGATACTATTTTTATTGTATTATTTCCATGTCGTTGTCTTTGTGCTGTAAGACTGTTTTTGTTTGTTGCTTTTTGACTACAAATAGTAAGAAGTGGAAAGCAAAATTTGGAAAGTGCCAGTTTAAGCCAGGCCAGTGAGATTTTTGCTTTTCAGAAGATTATTAAGGAATGTATGAACTCAGAAAACGTATTATACATAATGATATGATAAAGTGAATAAATCTGAATTGGGAATATTTTGTTTGTGGATTGTTGAATGAACATGAATTGTATGCCAGTAGCATACAATCATGCAAGACAATGAACTGAATGGTAGTTCACCAATAAACTAGGAATGAAACAAGAGTGTCCAATACGCTTCTTTATTGGTTATTTATTTGTAGATACACAAGCAAGAAATGCTTGTGGTGCTTCAACTAGCATAATGGTTGAAGAAAGGAATGTGTCTGTACTTCTGTATGAAGTTGATGCTATATAATTGGTGAGAACCCAACTTATTCAGTGAATGTAGAATATACTATATGATGCAATGAATCTGAAAATTAATATACTGAAGATTAAGAAAGTTGTATTTCACAAAGAAAACAGCAAGAATGACTGCAAGCTTACATATAAACAGTGAAAAATTATACCTAATAAATGAATTTGTATACATTGGCAGAATGTTTACTAAACCCAGAAAAATGGAGAAATTTTAAAACATGCATATACTTAAGGATACTCAAGAAGTATGGATAGTAAAAAAATAGAAATACAGAAAAATCAAGGATGAATGGGTGATGAATGAAATGGATTAAATAACAAAAGTTGAAGGACATGTGTGAAAGAATCCTAAGATGACTTGATCACATAGAAATAATAAATGAACACTGAATTGTAAAACAAATACATGCAGGAAGTTTGAATGCACTGAGATGAAAGCAGAAAAAGTTAAGAATGTTTAATTAATAAAATTGTCAGAAAACAAGAGATAGAAACAAAAACAATTTATAAATTAGTTTATGGAATTGTTAGTAGCAAGGATGGATTGAAATGATAGAAAGATGTGGAAAGGTGAGGAATCCTTGGTGCTGTCTGAATTTGCTTGTTGTCTTGCAGACATTTCATTACCGAAACATCAGTGAAGTTACCTATTTGGGGTAATAAAACATCTGCAAGAAAACAAGCAAGCAGAGAGCACACCAAGGACCTGTCATGTCAATCCTGAGCTACAAATATTCTGCTTTATTGGTATGGAAATATTTAATGAATGGCATTAATATAAATTTGGTTAGATTTCCTTTCCTCTTATCTGTTTATTTTATTTACAACTTATTACTTATTTTTTACCATTTGAGCAATGTTGCTTAGCTCAAAAGGAAAAAGCACGGTGAATGCATATATATTTCATGTTCTGAAATTTCCGTAACTTAAAGCAGCATTGTCCAGTTTAACTTTCTCTTGATGAATTACAATTGCCATAATCCACAATATGTACATTCCTGGACTGTTGAATCTGTAGTCCAACATATGGATTCTTGGTTGAAGAAAGCTAAGAAATAATTAATAGTCTTTACAATTATCCATGAGATTATTTTTCAACTTTAATAGCAAAATCTGATTTGATACAAAAATATCAATAGTTCTTTGAAGATATTAAAAAATGCTCAGACTGTTTATTCTAAACTTGATCCTCCTTGCTTCCCAGCTCCACTTAATGTTACCCTCAATTAGTAAACCAAATAGGAATCAATAGTTACCTTTATTATAATATCTGCAGGAATACAATGAGTTAAAAGCTCATAAAGTCGCCCACGGACTTCAAATAATCTATTGGAATAAAATTAAAATATTACCAAAATGCAATTTAACTCCAAAAAGTTTTAACTTACTCAACCAATTTTTATGTAATAACCTTTATTGTGTAGCCTTCACACTCTATCTCAAAATCTATTTTAAAAGATAATAACTATAATAATTCAATTATTAAGAAATAAAATTCTGCTCTTCTTTTAGAAACATATAAAAAGTTAAAAAGTTAAACTCCCCCCAAATTATAATGTTCTGCATCCTTGTATCTATTAAAATACATTTTTATGTCTACAACAGAAATAAATGTATAGCTTACAACTCAAATGCTTCTTTTTGGTCTTTCATTTCTGAAAAGATCATTTTATTTTTTTTCCTACTGATGAGAATAAAGAATAAAATGCAATCAGAGTAGATTGAACGCAATATTTAAGGTAAAAAGGTTTCTCCTAGAATTAAAAATACAGTGATTTTAATGTTTTAAATTAATCTTCAGCATTACAACTGAATCTTAAACTGCATTATGAAAATCACAGTGCCCTTGTAATCATTTGGGGAAAAATAAAGAATTCAAGTAGTTCCCTTTAACAGGTTCAAAAATTCAGCCTCCAGTTGAGAAGGCTTGTCTGTTTTAACAACAAAAACAACAACGATCTTGGAGGTTTTAAGAAACTTTTGCAAAGCCCTCTGGGATCATAACTTAAAGCCCTCTACTCTAGTACACTATAAGAAAACAGCAGGAGGGTGTCCCAAAGGTGCTTTGTCAAGAGGCAACTGGAACGTTATGGTTTTCTTTGAAGACGTTTCACTTCTCATCCAAAAAGCTACTTTAGCTTTTCAAAGAAAAACCAGAAAATCTACATGCCTCTTGAAAAAACACCTTTGAAATAACCATGACTTGGATGACTGAGAATCTCCATTGACATTCAACAAGAGGGTGACAAAATGAGATTTGTTGTTTTTAGAGCTCAATATAACCACTTTCCATGATTTCTCCAACACAAATACTTCCTAAATCAATGCAAAACAATGGATCCCTATATTACAGGTGGGGAAGCAATGTCTATGATGACAAAAAAATAATAAGGAAGCTAGTAGCGTAAGTTTTCATGAGCTGCTAATACTTTTAACAAAAATTGTTAGTTGGAAAAGTGCTATCAGGTTCCTGACTGCATTCTGCAAATCTTTGTGAAATCACTGAATACAGTGTTATCACTGACTTACAACCACAATTTGATGGGTGGTAATAATAATAATAATAATTATTATTATTATTATTATTATTATTATTATTTATTCGACTTGTATGCCACCCTTCTCCCTAAGGACTCAGGGCGGCGAACATTAAAAATATCATAGAATTACAATAAAAATAAATTAAACACAAGTCTGAACTTCCCGGCGGAAGGAGCGGAGATCAGGGGCCAAACGGAGATCCACGGGGAGCTGATTCCAGAGGGCGGGTGCTCCCACAGAAAAGGCCCTAACCCTGGGGACTGCCAGACGACAATGCCTAACCGATGGTATCCTAAGGAGGCCCCTCCTATGGGAGCGTACAGGGCGATACTTCTGTCACTAAGCGAAGCAGTTGTTAAATGAGTTATATCCAATTTTACTATCTTTTTTGCCGTGGTTATTGTGAACCTGGTTTCCTGCACTGATTCAGATTATCAGAAGCCTCCTGGGAAGGTCACAAATGGTAATCACATGACCCTGGGACACTACAACATGTGAGTTGCCAAGCACCCAAATTTTGATCACACGATTATTGGGACACTATGACAATTCTAAGTGTGAGGACCAGTCACACTTTTTTCAGCGCTGTCGTTAACTTCAAACAGTTGCTAAACGAATGATTGAAAGTCAAAGACTACCTAGTACAACTTTTCCCCTCCTTGATATGCTAACTAGAAAGCTGTAATCCAAACAGTTTCAAAGAAAACTAGGGTGGGGAAAAGCTACACCATAACACTTAGTCAAAGAGAATCTAGCTTTTGTTGCTGAATCTTTTTTAAATAGGCAAATAGCTATCTCAAGTTGATGTTCTTAGATCGCTGAACAGGAAAATAGTCTGTTTTTAAGCATTAAGAATACACCAAAAAGTCCTAAGCAGTCATTTAATCGACTCTGCCTAAAGCCACATATGTAAAAGCTCAAAATAATGTTCACATAGAAAAAAAATCTATAGTTATAATCAAATCGCATGTTTTATTTTTCTACTAAAGCATAACATCAATGTTAAAAAATAATGGAGACTATTATAAAGTTTTAACGGAAGTAGGCAGAAGACGTGATTCACAGTATCCCCCATTCACATCAAAGAGAATTTAAACTCTCCAAATTAATTATAAAATGCTGTCCATCTTTTCTGAAACTACAATATATATACCACTTCACAAACATATGGCAACCAATCCATACTTCTTTTCTTCTGTGAAAGTGAATCAGCAGCTAGGGAGGGAAAACCTGTCCTTGTCATTTTTTTCATTTTTAGATGGAGGTTCTTCATTGCTCCAAACAAGTAAGCTTATTTTACAACAGCTTAATTCAATGTACCTGTTCTGAGATTGGGCGTTGGGACTTACCTGATACGCCCTTTCTCCGTGAGCTGCATAGAGCATCCAGATATGGGAGGTGCTGCAGTCTGTCTCTTGGAAAGGCTGGGCTTAAAGCTGAGGACGCTCCTCCTCCTCCACGTGACTCCTCCGTTGCGTCCCCAGTTTTGCGAAGCCGAAGTACAGGAATAGATGACTTCAACAAGTTACCCTAAAAAGACCCTGGTCGGAAACAGGCCCGCCCACCAGACGAGAGAAGGGAGGGGCTGGATGCTCTACGCAGCTCATGGAGAAAGGGCGTATTAGGTAAGTCCCAACGCCCATTCTCCCCTGAGCTGCTGCGAGCATCCAGATATGGGACATACCAAAGCTGGAAAGTGTCCTAAGGGAGGGACTCCGTCAGAAGTAAAGGCGGGTCTGGAGCCGAAAGAACCTGTTGTAATACTCTCCTGCCGAAGGCAGCGTCCGCAGAGGCAAAAAGATCGACTTTGTAATGACGAATAAAAGGAGAGGCCGAAGCCCAAGTGGCTGCCCTACAAATCTCAATAGAAGCTTGGGTAGCCCAAGCCGCTGTGGTAGCCACACTCCTTGTGGAGTGAGCCGTAAGACCTTGTGGCACGGGTAATGACTGTGATTCATAGGCCTTCGCTATGATGGCCCGCAGCCACCTACCAAGGATGGAAGAGGAGACCTTGAGCCCAAGGGAGTTAGTTGGAACGAAACAAAGAGAGCCTCAGAGCGACGGTGGGCGGAAGTACGATCAATGTAAATACGCAGTGCCCGTCTAACATCCAATGTGCGCTCGAGGCGGTGACGGTGGCGAACACAAAAACTGGGGAGCACCAGCTCCTGTGCCCTATGGAAAGCGGAGTTTACCTTGGGGAGGAAGGAAGGGTCAGGCCTAAAGACAACCCTGTTCTCATGGAAAATGCACAGCTCCTTACGGATAGAGAGTGCCGCCAGTTCCGAGATGCGCCTCGCTGACGTGATGGCGATGAGAAAAACCACCTTGTAGGTTAGAAAACGGAGAAAAGAAGTGCGTAAGGGCTCAAAGGGGCCGGTGGTAAGAGCTGAAAGAACTTTGGTGAGGTCCCAGGTGGGGTAACGGTGGACAGTGGGGGGTCGCAAATTCTTAGCACCCCGGAGAAAACTGCAAATGCGTGGGTGGTGAGAGAGAGAGGGAAACCCCTCCCAGGAAACCACCGATGCGAGAGCTGCCACTTGCCGTCGCATGGTGTTAGGGGCCAGCCCTTTGTTCAAACCTTCTTGCAAAAACTCTAGCAACTGTGCCACAGAAGGGGAAGTGCGATCAGAGCCACGTCTGCTCCACCAGCGACAGAAACTCGACCAAGTGGCTTCGTAGACTCGATTGGTGGAGGGCCGTCTGACTGCCTGGATGGTAGAAATAACATGGGGGGAAAGGTGCTCAGCGCTTAAACGGCGCCGGTCAACTTCCACACGGCTAAGTTTAACCATTGTGGATGCAGGTGGAACAGAGGACCCTGAGAGAGAGAGACCTCTGACGGTGGGATCCACCACGGAGGTTCCGTGGAGAGATCCTTGAGGTCTGCAAACCAGGGCCTTCTTGGCCAGTATGGGGCCACCAGAAGGAGATCTGCCCTCTTGGTCAACAATTTCTGAACGAGCTTGGGAATTACGGGAAGGGGAGGGAAGGCATAAAGGAGACCTGGGGCCAGCGAGCTCTGAGGGCATCTATGTCCTCTGCCCCGTGATGGTATCTGGAAAAGAACCGGGAACTGTGTGTGTTGAGGCGAACAGGTCGACCACTGGCTGACCCAACCGCCGCATCGCTTCCCGAAAAATCTTGGGATCCAGACGCCATTCGGCCTGGTCGATGGTGGATCTGCTTAGCCAGTCCGCCTGGGCATTGTCCGTCCCTGAGATATGGTCTGCTTTGAGGGAGAGGAGGTGGACCTCGGCCCATCTGAACAGGAGCTCTGTTTCCCACATCAGCAACTTGGAGTGAGTACCCCCTTGCTTGTTGATGTGCGCTTTTGTCGTGATGTTGTCTGTGAGAACTAATACGTGCTGATGGTGGAGATGAGGGAGGAACTCTAGAAGAGCTAAGCGAACGGCTCGGAGCTCCAGCAAGTTTATGTTGTGGGCGCTGTCTGCCCTGGACCAGAGACCTTGAGTTGTGTGGGAAAGGTGATGAGCCCCCCATCCTACCAGACTGGCGTCTGAGGTGACTATCAGCCGGTGAGGCTCCCTGAAGGGGCAGCCACTGTTGATTCTGGGCCGCGTCCACCATCTGAGGGATCGGATGACTGTTAGATTAGATTTATTAGATTTATATCCCGCCTCACTTCCCCCAAAGGGGAACTCGAAGCGACTGTTGCAGGAAGGATGACTCGTGCGGTGGTGTCTGCCCTTCCGGCGCGCTGGAATGGCAACAGGAACCACTGAAGGGTTCTGGTGTGGAACCGGGCCCAGGGAAGAATAAAGACAGAGGAAATCATTTTCCCCAGCAGTTGAGAGAGAAGACATAACTTAACCCTCCTAGCCCCACGAATCTGTAGGATTAACCCCATAATGCTATTGAGTCTCTCAGTGGATAGGAAAACTCTGCCTTCCACGGATCAATGATTGAACCTAAATGGATAATTCTGGTGGAGGGAGACAACTGGCTTTTCGATCTATTTATGGAGAACCCGTGAGCCTGCAGAATATGTAGGGTGAATAGGGTATCTTGCTGAGCTCGTTGGAGCCAGGAGGCCAGTATTAAGATGTCATCCAGATAGCATTGGATGCGAACCGACCTATCTCTCAAATAGGCAGCCAAGGCTGCCAGGACCTTAGTGAAGGTCCTGGGAGCAGAGGAAAGGCCAAAGGGAAGGGCTGTGTACTCATAGTGCTTGTGATTATAGCAAAAGCGAAGAAATTTTGAATGTGATGAGCGAATTGGAATATGTAAGTAGGCCTCAGTTAAATCTATAGAAGTGAGGAGATCTCCGTGCCTGATTCCCCGGAGAATGTCCTGGAGAGTGGTCATTTTAAACTTCCTATAGACTAGATAGCGATTTGGACGTTTAAGATCTAATATAGCCCTCCAGCCCCCCGAGTGTTTTGGTACCACGAAAAGGTGAGAGTAGAAGCCGCTACCTTGGAGCCCCAGGGGGACTGGCTTAATAGCCTGGATTTGGAGATGTGATATAGCTTCCTCCATGAGCTCCCTTTTTGCTCTTTAGTTGGAAATGGGGTAGGCCATGAAAAAATCCGGGGGAGGGGCACGAAACTCAAGACCGAGGCCAAATCTGACGGTGTTCCTGATCCAGGCATCACATCAGTGGTGGAGGCATCCCACTGATCGGCAAACATTTGCAAACGGCCCCCTATGGGACTTTGGTGGAGGGAATCATTTGGACTTGCAGAAAGGTCTGGATCCCGTCCCTCGAAAGTGCCTCCTGGGATTAGGCCCTCGTCTAAACCTGTCGCCTGTATCTGGTCTGTCGAACTGTGGTCTGAATCCTGATGACCTCTGCGACCTCGGGTAATATGGGCCCTGGAAGTAGTGTCGATAGGAACCTCTACAGAACGGGAGTTGAGATCTGGGTTCTGGGCGGCGAGAGAGAGAGGGGAGAAATTTTCATTTACTGCGGGTTTCAATCAATAGGGGACCAAGCACCGTTCCAAACAGTTTGTCCTCTGATATAGGGGCTGATGCCAAACGCCATTTCTGCTTAATGTCGGCCTGCCAGTGACGGAGCCATAACAATCTCCGGGCCGCTATTTGGGAAGCAATAGCTCGGGAGGAAAACTTAACCGCCTGGAACGTGGCGTGGCTGAAAATTCGCAGCCAGCGAATTAGCTTTGCCACATCCTGGTGGGCCCTGATATTTGATGGGGGGATTGTGTCACGGAGATGGCGGAGCCATCTTATGGAAGCTCGGGTAAAGAAAGAGGCAGACGTGGCGGCCTTAATGGCCCAGGCGTTGAACGTGAACCCCTACGGAGAGCCAACTCCGCCCGTTTTTCCTCAGGTTTGAGGGCCTCTTCCGCTTCCGATGGAACAGTTGAGGAGGAAGTGAGAGCTATGATGGGTTCATCCACTTCCGGGGTTTTCAATAGGGTAGAGAAGTCAGGTGCCAAGTTGAAGAATTTTTTGTCCTGATTTGTAGGGGCGGGATATGCGGCTGCAGCGGCCCATTGTTTCTGAAGCAAGTTTGAGAACATATGTGGTACCGGAATGACATCAGCCTCAGAAATGGGCTGAGTAAACACAAGATCATCTGCTATCCCTGGGGTAGGAGAAGGATGCGGAGTGGGTTTAGGGGTGTCCAAGCCTGCCGTGTTTTTTGCCTTAAATAGCAGGGATTTAAAAAGGTGGGACTGAAAAAGTCCCGAAAAAACTGGAATATCCGGAATGAGCCCTTCATCATTGGACATCCCCCATTCTAAAGGGTCAACTTCCAAGGGCACCTGATCAGTAGTGTGAATTGAACCCTCCTCCATACGATCAATTAGATCCGGAGGCTCCCCAACCTCGCATGCATATTGCGGTCTGGGGTCAGAGTGAAACAAGTGAGGGCTGGGAGGAAGTACCTGAAGGGGCTCCACAAGGCTCATGGGATGACGTGACACCGAGCCGCACTCAGATACAGTGGATCTAGCTTGTAAGGCTTGTTGGACGCCAGCTGAGATGCCTCTTTGTAGCGCTGCTTCCACCCAGGTTTTGATGTTAAGAGGAATGTCCTCCGGGGGTTCTTCCTCCCTTTGAAGGCCAGCGGCTGTCGGAGTGAAGGTGGCCTCTGGAGCCCTTCGTGAAGAGGGGGGGAGAGACCACAGCTGGGGGACAGGAGGGGGTTGAGCACCTACCGGGTAAATCTATGAGAGGAGGTTGAACCTGGACCTGAGATGTGGAAGGAAGTTGAGAAGGAGATGAGGCCTGAGCAACTGCTCTAGTGTGCCTTGCTACTTGCTTTTCAATGGCCTGATGCCATCTGTTTTCCGCAGCCTTGGAGGGTTTTTTGGATTTGTCGCGGTCCTTGGAGGATGCTCTAGTCCTGGGATTATAATTGCTTGACATAACTGGTATAATTAAGAAAAACGAGGCAATTAGAGAAGAAAAACCCTCAATGACTTGGAGGTTGAGAATTTACACCTCAGGAGTCTGACCCTGAAAGGGCAGGGGGTCCTGGGAAAATACAAGTTTGTCCCCCTATATTTTTTTTTGAGGGGAGGAAGCTGTATACAATGGTATGCCAGGAATTAGAATTAATGAATATATACAACTAGGAGGTAATTACAGGAGAGAAATAAGTATATACATATATATGTATATATGTAAAAAAAAATTTAGTGGCTATAATATATATATAAGAACTTTGAATGGCTTCCTCCTTTACTCTCCTTTTTTTTAATAATGGTTTGTAGTTTTATTCTTCATTATTATTATTATTATTATTATTATTATTATTATTATTATTATTATTATTACATAATATAAAACCAATCAGAATTCAAATTCAGAACCCCTCAGACCTGATCCCCATTAGGGGCTACCAGATCTACATATATACACAGATATCTCCGCTGGGCTGTACAATGCCTGGATCAGATAACAGTAAATTAATCTGATTGAAAACAATGTGCAATAATCAGTGATGTAATCCCGGTTCCCAAGAAGGGAAACCTAAGGGAAAATAACCACAGGCTTAAATGGTATCAAAATGGCTGCCGCCTCGTGGCGCGCTCACCAATAGCAGCCAGCCAGAAGGGAGAAGAAATAATTCACACCACCCAGTCTGCTAAAAAGCAAAACAGATAGCGGGGAGGGCAGGGTCTAAACCTCTCTGCCCTGAGGGCGTTCTGCAGGGGGAAGCCTCAAAACCAGTAAATACAAATTAATATGTTTTAGAGCGATCGGGTGAAAAAAACAAAATGGCGGACGGACTAATGGTGAGGGAGAAAAGTACCCAGCGCTAGCTGGAGGAGGCTCCAGGCAGGCGAGCCACAGGAAAAAACACAAAACTAAAGGACTGGAAGGGTAAAAGGGCAATTAAGAAGCTGAGGAAACGATTCCTGGAAGGGGAGGAGAGGAGAGGCACGAGGCCTCAGCCTCGCTGAGCTGCGAGACGAACGAAAAGGATTGAAGAAAAAAAGAATCACTGGGTAATAAAACACAAAGATAAGAGTAGACAAGGGAGAAACCCCAAAGGGAACTGATGATACAAGCCTGAGTGATTTAAGAGGAATTCAACTGCTCCGACCAGAAGATACAAGCCCCAACCTTACACCAGAAAGGCTGAGCTAAAACTGGGGACGCAACGGAGGAGTCACGTGGAGGAGGAGGAGCGTCCTCAGCTTTAAGCCCAGCCTTTCCAAGAGACAGACTGCAGCACCTCCCATATCTGGATGCTCGCAGCAGCTCAGGGGAGAATGGCCACTATATTGAACCTGCCAGAAGCAAAGAGGGTTCTAACAAATACTCAAATCAGCCCAAAACATCTAATGAAGTAACCTAACAGAAACAAGATGTATATTGATATATCTGAGTAAGAAAAATATATAGAACTAGCAGCAATAAAGCAACTACTGTTCCTAAGAGAAATTACTAGAAATTGTTATTATTACAGTTTTAACTGCTTAAAACATAGGAAAATGTATAATACAAGATTAGGTTTTTTTATCAGTGGAACCCACCGTTTATTGTTCATTCTTTCCAAAAATCGTTTCCTAAAGTCTGCAGGAAAGCAATACTAGAAAATTAAGAGACTCTGTGAGCAATTCGTTTTTAAAATGGCTATATTTGAAATGAGCAAAGGCCATAAGACACCATATTGACATTGCTCACTGATCTGCTAGTACAATCTTATCATTAGGACAGCAGTTTAGGCTGTCCATCTCAGTTAAAGCATCCTTGGTGGATGATTCTTCTGAGCATACCCCCCCCCAAAGAAAACTCACCAGCACCCTAGGGGCAGCCTTACAGTGAAGCCTGTTCCATTTTTGATATATTTTTTTTTACATTTAGCATATTTTAGGCTGGTATCCATCATCAGGATTTGAACAGGTTTTATCAAACGAAGTCAAAGAAGAGTAAAAAAAAATAAAATTATTTGTTCATTTATGCTCCTGATTAGAAAAATGCATGGTGACTATAAAAACTGGGAGTGTGTAATTAGTAGCCTGACTAGGCTAATGTGCCATTGTATTTTCATAGAATCATGGTATTGAAAAGTGTTTCAGGCCACCATGTCCAAGCCTTTCCTCAGTGCAGGAATAGGAGTTACAGCATCCTCAATTTTTACCATTAGGATTTTATTTTCTACATCAATCTGCTTTTCTGTATCTTAAGCAAATTATCGTCCATCCTGCACTGTGAATGAGGGAACGGGTCTCAGTCTTCTGACAGATGTTCAACATGTGCTTTTATATTCCTATGTCCCTCAACTGTATTTTCTTAGGGCAAAATATCCCCAGTTCCTTCAATCCCTCTATAGAACATAGTTTCAAGCTTCCAATCATCCTTTTTGCCCTTTTCTGAAATTGTTCATTTTTTCTGAAGCTTTCTTAAATTTATTTTTTTCTTACATTCAATCATATCCAGTTTTTGGAGACTGCCAGGGCACATCTTATTTTAAATGCATCTATTATAAACTGTTTTATTATTATGTAGCATAAACACACACACTCATACACTCTCTTATAAGTTTTACATCTAGTTACAGTCATCATTTAAACGATCATAGTATTAAAATCATCAGTGTAAATCTTTAGTGTCAGAAAACATATGTGTTGTATTTTGCAACCTGACATTTATCAATGTAATATATTATTTGCTACACTCACTTACCTCTGGGGTGTCTGCTGACTGACAATAGCATTGGCTGTCTCTCTCAGATATACTTCCCAGTCAGCCTCAGAAATGTCTTGATCAGGCGTGAAAGGAAGCCTGCGAGACAAGTAGTAAAGACTTGCTAAGATTAACTTGGTGCTGTTTATCCGTCTCCATATCCATTAAAAAAAAACTTACTGTTGTACTCTGCATGCCTCACACATCAGAAGAGCCTTTCTGAGATTTCTCCCAGATTTTTCAGCAATTCTCCGAGCCAATTCTTGAGGAAGAGGCAGGCCTTCCTTCTTGCAAACATTTGATAAAATGGTACAGATCTAAATATTTGGTAAGACAAACGTTAGTTTTGCAAACATTTGGTTTATAAAAGCTTGCCTATCACTGCATTAGTTGATGCAGGAGTAAATGAAGAGGAAGGTCCCTATTTAAGAAGGATATCAGTTTGGAGAAATTAGCAATGAAATACCAATTACCTGGACTAAACCTACTAGTTCTGTCATGTATTTCTTCTTTGCCTTCTCTCACATGTACCTTAAATCAGAAGCCCTAAGTGTGATCTCTTCTGCTATACCTGTTTTCAGTGCTTTTGGTTCATAGAAAATAATTATACTCTGGACTTTTTACAGTACAAGAGGCATAGAAATATTTTAAGCACTCCAGTTGGCAATGCTGTGAATTTCTGGATTAATCAGTCCTATTTATTGTAAGCCAAAGACCAATAGACACCATCAACTAACAGATTAATAACTGGTAAATGCCAGTTAGAATTTAATCAGGGAACATTTCAACCTGGCACAAAATCTAACATCAGAGAAAGAGGACATAGATTTTACCAGCACATGCTATCTGACAGTTTAGATCCCTCTATTTTAGAGATAAGTTGGAAGACGACGCCCTCGTGAAGACTTATAAGAATGGTGGTAACAAACAAGAAGAGCATTCCCTACCACTTTCAACTATTGTTTTGCCTCTAGGACTTTACCATTCTTTCTTCACAGACTGAATCCTTCCATTCTACAACTTTCAAAAAAAAATTACATTCCTCTCCATGTCTTTGAAGAAAACACAGTAAGCATGAATCTAAGTTGTAAAAATTGCATTCATATTTAGCAACAATGTTAATATAGGCTAATTGGATAAGCATGATTAGTTCAGAGAAAGACAGTAAACAAGAATTGCTAAATTTGCATGCTAAACTCCATGCAAATAATACTGAAAAAAAAATCTGGAAAGCAATTCATCTTCATCATGAACTTACATCTCCAATACTTGGAGCAGAGACTCGCACTGCAAGGCATCTACTCCTGATAGGTGCAATGACTTTTGATGTAGAATTGCAACAAAGAATTAATCTACAGGTGGCCATATACTTCTCCATTGTTCTTCGCAATGCATGCTGGGCATCCTTTGTAAGCTTGTCCACTTCTGTCAACAGCACCACTAAAAATAAATGAGCAGTAACTTTAGTTATATTCTCACAATATATAATCTTAATTTACTTTTAGTACATCTGAATTCAGTAGCCAGGATTAAGCCTTCCTACTCAGAAAACTATGATCTTTCTCCCGCATGCATTTATGAGATGGAGAATATGCTTTTCATCCCACAATTTCTATAAATATTCTAAGCTCATCATATTACTCCATCATCTTTATCCTACCAATGAGAATGACACCCTCCCAAAAGAATCTGCATGACATACATTGCTAAAGATACAAAATCACAGCACAAGTAAGCAGTTACAGGCTCTTGAGGAAAGTCATCAGTGCTCTGGCATGGTGGAAGTGAAGTTTGTATATAAAAAGGCAGGAGGTTGAAATCAGCCTTGTTTAGATTTGGGCAGGATGTATTGATAGATATTATTGTTTTTTCTTTAACAAACATGGTACTTTTCAATCTTTACTGTGGTAATTAAATGCTGGTTTCAGCTAGTAAGGAAGGAAGGGTGTACTCTGGACTATTTGCACCTACCCTTTCTTTTTAGCTTAGATGTTGCTTCTGAATAGTTCATAAATGAGTTTATCTCTATATGTCAGTTCTGTTAATTAGGCAGACTGCCAAGCTTCTAGAAATTCCATTGTATTCTTAAATTTAGTTTGCTGTAAAATCTTAATAGTTTCCTAGTTGAAATTGCAATCAAACCTATTTGTGTGCTTTGAAATTACTAATGTTTCATTTAGCCTTTTAAAAATACTTTTTATTAAAGACTTTTACAATCTTAATGGTTCGTGTATTCTCATAGCCCCTCCAGCTATTCATAAATCCAAAACTCATTATTTCTGCTGAAATCTTGGCAAAATTTCCATAAAGGCTTTCCAGGATTTTATAAAATACTCCATATTTTAGCCCTGATCATTTTAGCCAACTTTATACTCTTTTCTTTTGCTTGCAACAATTTTAATCTTTAGTTCATCAAGTTGCTGTCTTAGAATTAAATTTCCATGCAGACTTTCTTTCTTCTCAATTTTTTTTTCCACAGGTTTTACAAACTCTCTTTTGTAAATTAAAAACGGGTTTCCCAGGACTTTTTTCATCTCTGAATTTGTCATTTTTGTTTCCACTCAGAGGTGGAAACCAAGAAGTGATACTCTGTCTTTTAATCCCTAATTTATTTATTTTCCAATATTTTTCCATGAGTTAGGATTTGTATCCCTTCTTCACCCTATCCATACATTCTTCCACATTTTTGTCTGTCACATCTTCCACTTCTTCATAACCATTTTCCAAAAAATCCATTTACTGATGTAGAGATTATTGCTGTTCGAATTTACTCAATTTTTCAAAAGTCCTAAGATTCCAAATCTGTCTGGTTCCTTATCCATTTTAAACTTTCTTAAATTGTTATTCAGCTTTTTGTCACGTTTAATATTCCTTCAGGTTTTTAAACTGCTAGCTAACTTTTGTTCTATTTGGGATGAAGTTTACCTTACCAGGTAGTTTTTTAAAACTTGAGGTTTGGCAGACCTTTTAATTGTAAAATAATTTTAATTTCAACAATGAATAGAAAATGCTTAGTTTCTATTATGGTTGAGAACTTTATGGTTGCCTTCATCTCCTTATGCTCAAGAGGAACTATCCAAAACACAAGTAGGTGACCTCTCATCCTTCTTGGCTTATCCAGAAGGATTCCATTGGACCAAGTTTACTGCCAGTTCATTGGTTGTTAGGACAGCATAGTTTCCACTGTTTTGGTGATGTGTAGTTCACCATTTTCCTTATCCAGACATCTTTCATCATGTCTTTTGACTGCCAATTGATGCTTGAGGATGCATTCTGCACATCTCCTACCTATTTCTCCAACACTGTAGTTTTTGAAATCTTTATACAAGATGTTGTTCGTGATTCCTGTTTGTCATCTTTGGAGGGTTTTCTTTGGTTTATAAGCTATGAAGTGAAGGAGCTGTAATAACTTACTGGTCCTTTAAATTTATTTTTATATATGGAGAATTATCCTTTTTTATCGCTGAAGTGTGATTGGATGTGTCAATAATTTTTAATGAATGTAAGTGATAACTTACATTACACACTACTATATAACTATTACACATAATCAATTTCTCCAAACAATTCTGCTTAGGAAAACATACCTGAATAGGTTTGTAAAAATAACTTGCACAATTTATGTACAGACCTTTAAAATCACGTTGAGTATTTGTCTCAAGTTGCTGTGATTGTGCAACTGTCTTCAGCAACTCTTGTATTACAACTCGGTCACTGTTCCCTGCATCGCTGAAAGTTAATATAAAAACATATCTTTTTAAAAAAAACTTCCATGATCCCCAGAAAATATGACTAATAAAATGCTGAGAGTAGAAGTTCAGCAACATAGCTTTTCCTCATATTCATATTTATGCAAAATACAATTGTAGATAGTTCAATGAGGTTTTGGAAGGGAGGTTTGCCTTTGAGTCACTATTGACTTCTAGCAACTACCTGAGCAAATCCTTGCAGGCTTTTTGACAAGATTTTGCAAGTGCGTTACCACTGCCTTCTTCCTAGGACTGAGAGGCAGTGACTTGGCCAAAGTCATCCAGCTGGCTTTGTGCCTAAGGCAGGACTAGACTTATGGTCTTCTGTTTTTAGCCTGGTGCCTAAAAGAGAACACCGAACTGACTCTCTCAGTGATGCTTAATGCCCAAAAAATGCACACAGAACTCTTTTCTTTATGAAGTTCTTAACATAAGCATGGATTGTAACTGTACAGATGAATGACACAGCTGTCACTAACAGCAGATGAAATATTCCAGAAACTTACAGCTATACAGCAGACCTCTTTAGTTTCAAATAAACTATGGTATCAGATTGGACATTTTAATATGCATTACGTCTTGTTTTCCCATTTTTTCCCATTTCTTCTCCTGAAAATTATTTAGTTTCAAAAATGTCAGATGTACTGAAAAATAAAATTCACAACTTGTTTGCTTCCCTAGTGAAGATTGTAGCTAGTTTTTGCTGCATAATTTTCCTAAATAGATTATAGTCTTTAAATTTCAATAGGCTGTAGCTCCATTTGCAATAAAAATGTCAGCTTTGGAAGCCATATTTTACTTAGCAACTTCCATGCTGCCACATTTTAGTGCCTGGAAATTTGGGAGGGGGGATTTTAGAGAGAGGTCGAAGTTTAGACATAACATTCTTCTTCTGAGTCAAGGACAAGTCATCCTGCACCTGGGAAAGGAGTAGTTGGAGGGATCTCCAGTTGGGACGGATGGTGATTGGACCATGTGATGGACTGATGGGTGCAGGGGATGGATCTTTGAACTTCTATTGGGAAGGGAAAACCCGGAACTCTCGAATTTGGGTTTTCCCAGATGTGCTAATATGACTACTCTAATAAAATGGAACTTTGAGAAAATGCCTGTCTCAGAGTTTATTGATTTGGAGTTTGTTAGTTGGAATGCTGACAAAAAATGTGTAACATTGTAAGTAAATTCAATAATTTCTGTCTAAATAAATTTTTATTTATTTTATTTATTTACTAAAATTTTATGCCGCCTATCTGTCCCATAAGGTGACTCTGGATGACTTATATTTTTCAACTTATACAATATAATCTTATGTGCAAATTAAGTTACAATAATATATTTTATACTGTGTATACAGTATATAGTATATCTTTCAGTTTTCCATTCTCCCAAACATTTTTCCTATGTTACTTCAACATTACTGGGAATTTTAATATATAAAATTTACTACCCTCTATATTAGAATTGGTAACTTTTTAAAGTGAAATAAGTATCATTTAATACAATAATATTAATCAACTGCGCCATTTATAAAAGCCACAACTAAAATTGCATTTCCTTTAAACACTGCATTTTCCTGCATCAGAAACTAGATATTCACAGCTGATTACAACCATACCTTGGATTAACTTCAAGATGATAGTTGCTTGCAATAGTGCTGATTTCAATTTTCTTTTTAGAGGGTGCCTGAAAAGAAATGATACTAAGCAAGATGAACTTTAGGCGATCAATACTAATGAGATGTAGCTCACATTATTGACCAAAAACAGTAGGTTTTTTTAATTCTTTCATATCAAGCATGGTGTGCTTGAAAGTAATTCTGCCTTTCGTTCCATTTCAGTTTGAAAAATGATAACCTTTTCCCTATTTTTATTGCTTGCATTAATTATATCCCTCTTGGCTTCATAGGAACTGCCTCTGAATTTCAGTGATGAAAAAGCTGTCTGCCAAGTTTTCCTAGAGTTGGGTGAGAAAAGGGACTTAGAGGAATAGTAAGGACAGATTAACCAAAGAATAGCCTGTATTTCAAATGTATTTTCATCAAACTTTACATATGATACACAGACACTGGATGCTTCAATGTACAGTTGGAAAGCACACAATGGGGGAGGTTGCCATTGTAGTATATTACTTGCAATTGAAAAAAATGTGGTTAAGTGGTAAAAACTGAACTAAACAAGGAATTACAATAAAGATCTTTTTCACTTTGTGCAATGGTTAGACATTGAAATACTGGGTTTCAAATCACACCAATTATTAAATACTAACACTTGATTTTCCTGATTAAAATGAAAATCATTTTAAATATGAAGTGACAGAAGGAATCTCCTTAACAATGTTAATGGTTGATGGTTGCTGGTGGTTGCTTTACTCCCCAAGTTAAGCAAAAGAACTCATTCTGACTGTTGAGGAATCATTTAAAAAAATCTTTTTATCACACACAGAGAGTGTGTTTTATACCACACAGAGGAAGAGGTCAAGCTATTTTCTAAAGCATCCAAAGGCCAGACAAGAAATAATGGATGGAAACTGAACAAGGGGAGATTTAGCCTGGAAATAAGGAGAAACTTTCTGACAGTGAGAACAATCAACCAATGGAACAGCTTGCCCTCAAAAGTTGTGGGAGCACCACCACTTGAGACTTTCAAGAAGAGATTGGACTCCCATCTGTCAGAAATGGTGTAGGGTCTCCTGCTGGGCAGGGGTTGGACTAGATGACCTACTAGGTCCCTTCCAACTCTGATTATCTGTTATCAAATTATCACTGTGAGAAACCATTAGAAACTGTAAGGAAAAGCACAGAAAAGCTAACTGATCTCTTGATCATAACTGCTGATTCAGAGTGAAACAGCAGAAAGTATAAACTAGACTATGCTGGGCCAAATTATTTCCAGTATCATACAGCTGAAGAAAGATAATACCATAAATCAATATTCTCCAAGTAAATTTTCTGTAGGAGCAAAATCCTACGGTAACAGAGTCCACATGTTTGGCAGGACAAATACAGGCTATATTATAATGGCAGACAATAACAATCCCACTATTTTCCATATTTGTCAGAAACTAATTGAAATAGAATGTTCTTTAGGGCAATGCATTTTAAAAACAGCTTTGACAAAGTGAGGTACAGTAATCCCTCAATTTATTATGGCAATTGGGACATGAATTTCCATCACTGTGACGCACCATAAAGCACAACCACATCACTTAACAACAGCAATTCCTGTAGTTAACCAAATCTCATGATTGTTAGACAAGACTACTGCCTGTCGGCTTCCCCACAAAGTCATTGGAGAAGCCAGCAGGAAATTGCAACTTGCAGGCAGATCACAAGCAGGCCACCAAGCAGGCAAGTAGCTGCTGCTAGATGGAGAGGCATGAAGAGCTGAATGAGGATGTGAGAGAGGAACAGCAAGACCCAGAGAGGCTGCAGGAAAAGCATGGTGAGGCCTAGGAAAGGTGTGCAAGCATGCACAGGAGGAAAGGCAAGACTCAAGGAGAATGTGAGCATAGAGTAGCTAAGGGAAGATGCACAGATGGTGGAGACTTATTCCAATGACTTGCAAACTTTCCTGCCAACTTTCCCACTGATTTTCAAGGAAAGGGAAGGTGGCAAAGGGAGATCACATGACCACAGGACACTGCAACTGGTCATAAGTCCTGATCACAATCATATGACTGTGGGATGTTAGGATAGCCAAAATTCCAACAACTGGTCATAACCAGTTTGTTCAGTGACATCATAACCATGAATGGTCACTAAATGAATGAATAGTCATTACACTGAGGACTACTTGTACAACTAGGGGAGGCTGGGTAAAGTGTTGAAGATACATAAACTGCTCTAATCAGATACATTTGAAAGAGCTGACCAGAGAAGAAAATATAAAGGAAAAGCATGATCTTAACACGCAAATACCTTGTTCTCTGCTCTAGAAACAGAACTAGCAACAATCTACCAAATTATGGAGAAACAGATTTCAAATCAACAAGAGAAAAATCTTCCTACTGGAAACAGCTGTTTCACAAGTGAATAAAATGTGGTGGACTCTTTTGAAAAACTGATGCGAAGGTTAGATGGCCAATTCTCAAGTATGTTACAGTTGAATTTTATACTGAGTAGGGAAATAGCTTTGCTGATTCCAAAATCCTATTCAACTCCATGGTTGATGACTTCTATGAAATGTGCTCTAACTGCCAATGTAAACTAGAAACTGCACATTTGGAACTGACTGCACATTTACAAACTGCGTATTTGCTTTGTATTGCATAACACTTGAGTTACTATTTATTGCCTGATTTGATGCCTTTCAAGTAAATTTCCTAGGCCTTGGACATTTCAAAAACAAAAAGCTGCCATAAAACCTAATATAAAATCAGAAATGTATTTGGGGGAAAAGTCTCAATGCAAAACCAAAATAAAGAAGCAAATATATATACAAGAGCTAAAACAATCAGAGCGTCATAGAGTAAAGCAGAGATTTAAATCTAACAGAAAAATAAATAGTCTTATGGCTGAACAAATATCATTATAGTGATAACACCAAAACTATTCTCTTGCCATCTATATTAGTTTCTTATATAGATAACTTTAGGGTAGCCTTGTCTAATGTAGTATATTCCAGGTGTGTTGGATTTCAGCTGCTTAAATTACAATCAGCATGACAATAATGAGAATTAAAGTCACACATATTCTGAAAAACATCAAGTTCGTCAATATGGCTTTAGGAAAAGAAATGTGACACAACAGGGCTTTGGCCCATTCTGAACCAGGCTGTAGTTGGTGGGCAAGTGTATGCGTTCAGCTCCACTTGCATGTGCAGAGGGCAAGCAAGCGCATGTGCACAGCTCTATTTGTGTGAGTGGTGAGCACGCATGCCGCCACTTGCATAAATGGAGCTGCAATGTGCATGCTCGCCCGCTGCTCATGCAGAACCACCCCCTCCTCTCCTCAGTCCGCAAAGCCGAAAAGGCTGGAAAATGCTATGGCAGAATATCGTGAGGAGGTGGATTCTCAGAAGGAAGTGGGTACATTTCAAAAGAGTAAGAGGCAACTTAGCCTAGAGAGCATGTGTGAGAGAAATAGCAAAGACAGTCCCTCTCTAATAGTTCACAGAGTTTATGGTAGGTGTGAATAGTAGAGTGCTCAGTCTGGCAAGATTTAGTCTACAGGTGTAAACCTCAGTTTGGAATAATTGCTATATGTCATTCTTGGTTTTGGGCTTGACACGAGTGTTATCCAAATATTCCAGATAGAAGCAGTGGATATATTTAGAATGGCATAAAGAGCCATATAGGCTAATTAAAGCTGTAATTATTATGATGGACTCCCAAATACCCACCACTGATCCAGAAGATGTATAGATAGCTTCTTTAGGACTGATCATATTTTCACTTCATTCAAAGGAACCTGGGATAATTCCTTTTCCTAAGTAAACAGTCACAAAGGACTTCCAGTGAAAGCATGGCAAGCTAAACACATCTCAATGGAGAATAGATACCATGACAGGAGACCTTAACCATGGCAGAGAACCAGGGAGTAGACTAATTCTTTGTAACCTCTCCAGATAAGGAGAGGACAGAATATCCCACACATATGCAGAGATGACTACTTTTTGTGAGGATATTGTAAAATAGCAGTCTTCAGCAGGTCTGAGTGCTTGGAGATACATTAATCATCAAGCTTGCAATCTCAGCCAGCGCCATTAAAGGATGCTAAATTCCTAATCTCACTTCTAATTACTCTTTGAAATTGCTTATTTAAATATCTTAACGCTATTAGAGATCTTCGGAATGACAAATCTGAAAAGTATGTATATTCCTGAACAAAAGAAAACTTAACTATAAGTTAAAGAACTTGAAATAAATGGAATAAGCTAAACAAGATGTTGAATTAAGAAATTTCCAAATTAATTAAAGTTCTGGACAAATTTGCAAAATTGAGACTTTTACTATAAGATTTTAAAATTCGCTGTATAAAATTAAATAGTTTTTTGTGAGTACCACAATTATCTTAATTACCACAAATCACAGAGATAAGAGACCTTTATGGACTTATTGCTGACAGTTGGTGATTTATAGTTTTAAATAAAGAATGAACCATGGGAAGAAGAGATACTTGTTTGTAACTTTATAGGGGGTGACGAATAAAATTTATTTTTACATGTTGTGATGAAGACTGGAAGTAACTTCTTTATATATTTCTTTTACTTTATTCAACTTCTTTCCTTTTTCCTATTTTTCTTTCTTTGTACTTTTTTATTGCTTTTTCTGAGTTTAATTTGTAACTGCCTCTATTATTGCATTTAAAATATGTAAATAAAAAAATTAAAATTCAGAAGAAATGAGTCATGAAAAGCAGTAATCAAGTGAATACAAATTTAAGACATATTCCACAAAGCATCTTGTCAACCTCTTCTCACTGATAAGCTGTAACAATGGACCTGATAAGACTTATGCTCATTTAAAAAGCTCAACTTCTATATATAATTTTCTTAAACACTTAAGATTTATTTTCAAGATATTTCTTACCGTTATAGTTTGATGTTCAATCCTCAGTTTTTCTACTCCAGAACCATACAGCTCTCTTAGTAAACACATTATTCTTGTCTTCTTTCCAGCTCCCGAAGGCCCATAAACTAAGAGATGAGGAAAATCACCACACTGAACCTGTCAAATGAAGCATACACGAAGATATTACTTTTATGTTTAGTTTTCACTGTAAAGATAAAGAAAATGTGGTCATCTAGTAGACATAATTTCCACCAAGCCTTCAGATTGCTTCAATTATATCTTTAAGATTACTGATGTCTTATTCATAAGTCAAGGACACATGGACTCTAATTTTGAGCCCAAATTTCCATTGCTAAACAAGGCAGATGTTACGTGAATCATGCCCCATTTTATGACTTTTTTTTGCATGGTTGTTAAGCAAATCACTACAATTAAGTGAATCTGGCTTTCCCATTGACTTTGCTTGTCAGAAACTCCCTAGGATGGTTGCAAATGACTGCAGAGTACTTCTGGATGCTGGGGAGGGCAAAAACAGAATGAGTGGAAGGTTCAGGAGGCCAAAAACAGGCCCATATTTGCTCTTTAAGACGCACAGACATTTCCACCTAACTTTTTCGGGCAGAAATTGTGTGTCTTATAGTCCAAAAAATAGGGTATGCTTTTAAACCAAATTTGCCAGAATCGTATCTAACATTCTAAGCTAAACTCTAGGTAATTTAGTTGATAATGACCTAAATCAGGGTGTCAAACTCATGGCCCAGATGTGTCATGTGCTGGCCATGCCCACCCCCAGTTTAGCAAAGGGGAAAAAAGTCACAATATGTGACGTGATGCCGCAAGTTTGACATCCCTGACCTAAATGAACCTAAATAGCTTGCTTTACCATAATGCAGGCTTTTATATTCCCATGGTAATTTATTCACAGGACAAAATTATGTTGGGCTTCATAACTGAATTAAACCTGGGGTGGTGGGTTTTTTGGGGGGATTACTAAATTCTGTGAACCCAGTCAATATGAATTGTAAATCAAGGTTTCTGTTTTAGCATGTTTTATAGCCCAACTATTTGCTATTTATTCAACAATTCATGGCTAACCAAGCCTTGATTTAATGTAAGCTGAAAATAGGAAATTCAAATATCGTAAGCTCTTTACAAGATATACTTTGAGGCTATTTAATTTGGACTGCACCTTTCTTATTTTCAGGCTGCTGTATAAAACTCAATTAAAACTAGGTACACCAGATCTCACATTCGGATCTGTCTTACATCATAAAGGCCAAGAATGAGTTTGTTTAAAATGAATTATTTTCATTCATAAGCAGTTTCAATTCATCCCTAGCTTTGCAACAAAGCACTTTTAAATTTTATTCTGGAAGTATACAATGTGTTCCTATTTCATCTTTGGCACGACACAACCTTGTACAGAGGCATCAAGTCAGGTATAAACAGTTATCCTGGGATGTATTACATCTCCATAAATAAGATTTGAAATACCATCTAGCATCAGAAGGATCAAGTCTGAGAGGAAGAAATGGCAAACTGTAGTGAATAATTGCTACAAAGAGAGATGCTGTAACTTAAGCCTGCCAAAAACATGTATCTTCCAATCCAAGAACCTTATACTCTCTAATTTAAAGGAAAACTTAAGTATGGCACAAATGTTCATAAAAAAACCTTTTAAGAAAATATTTTATGTCTTGCTGAGATTAAAACATAAAGAGCACTTTCAAAATCCACACTGTGAGATTTATGTTACAGAACATTCAAAATGTGAACTATAAAGTGAAGCAAATCCCCATCTTCAAACAGTCCATCATTTAACCATATTGGCCATAGTTCAAACTAAGAGTTTAGTTTTTACATTCCAATGGGAAATAAGCATATGGGAATTAAACATTAATACTGCATTGATGTAACATTTTATTTCTAAGGGGCAATGATTTGGATCTAAATATATCCACAAGTCATGCTCTCTGCAGTGGAATTGTAATGTTATTAATAATCACTAAAGGCTGAACATGGCTGGAATACTTAAGAATATAAACGCTGGCTCATTCATCAGTACTATTAAGCACAGCCCTAGGACCCACAACATCTCTTTGAGGCCCCAAATGGATGAAGCAAAAAAAAAGGCACTCAAATTTTGGCAAGCTTGAGAATTTTAAGACAAATATTTATGATATGCAGGCAGATGATTTTGGTATCCATTTATCTTGTAAAACTCCTGACAAACCCATCCCACCTAGTCCATGAACACCTGAACAACCCCATCTCAATGACCAACATCTTGGCCATTGTTGGTGTAAAACACTGAACATGTCAAGCTTTGATACAGATTTGGAATCAACAAAAATAATATAGTCTTATTTACACTCAGGAGTGGGGAGCTCTTACAACAGCTGCATTGAGCTGGTACACAATGAATTCTATTGCTGACTGTGAGTTTCTGGAGTATTTTTTATTCAAATATGGACAGTTTTAGTATGTTTGCATATTGGATTTGAACTTGTTTTAATGGAATTATTTTTATCTCAACTTGTAACTCTTAATAGAACTATGTCTGCATGGACAAAAGTATGCAGCGGGGTGCCCCAGTGTAGTCTTAGGTCCAGTACTCTTCAAAAACTTCATAAACAATTTAGATGAGGGGTCTAGAGGCTAAAACACATGATGAACAATTACAGGAACTGGGTATGTCTAGTCTAACAAAGAAAAGGACTAGAGGTGACATGATAGTATTGGAGCATATCCCCAATATTTGAGAGACTGCCACAAAGGAGAGGACACTTTATTCTCCAAAGCACCAGAGGGCAACACAAGAGGTAACAGATGGAAATTTATCAAAGAGACATCCCACCTAGAATGAAGGAGAAATTTCCTGAAAGTGAGAACAATTAAGATGTTTTTAAGGAGAGATTGGACAGCCATTTGTCCAGAATGGTATACTATAAGGCCTCCTGCTTGAGCAGTCTTGGACTAGATGATCTCCAAGGTCCCTTCAAACTGTTATTCTGGAGATTTTTTTTTATTCCAAAGGCAGCCCCGTGTATAATACACTGCAATAATCCATCGAGGAAATTACCAGAGTATGACTGTTGAAAGATTGCTTCTGATCAAATAAAATCACTATAGATCCAGGTAGCCTTGCTGGTGCAAAGTGCTTTTCACCAGTGACAGCAATGGAACTCGGAGCATTCTCCAATTATGAACTTTCTCCTTTACAACACATACAGACACCATTCAGCTGAACAGATGCACTATCTACAAAGGATACATCCATCATATCTGAATTGAGGCTTGGCTTACTGGTCATCATCAGGTCCATTAGTCTGCCCAAGTACTGTTTCAGAACACCAACCATTTCATTTGTATTAGATGAAAAGGAGAAATAGAACTAGGTATCGCCTGCATAATAATGGCACCTTAGCCCACATCCCCAGATTAGCATCACCATTTAGACTTATATACCGCTTCATTGTGCTTCACAGCCCTCTCTAAGCAGTTTACAGAGTCAGCATATTGCCCCCAACAATCTGGGTCCTCAGTTTAGACCGGAAGGATGGAAGGCTGAGTCAACCTTGAATTACCTTTCCCAGAGGCTCTATGTCAATGTTAAAAGAGCCTAAAGTCTAAAATGGAGCCCCAAAGGGATTCTTATCTGAATTGCTCCAAAGCAGACCAATCCTGAGAGAATGTAAATGGCCATCCAAGTAGGAATGGAGCCATTGCAGCCCAGTGGCTCCATGTGCCAGTTTGACAGCCTGTCCAGATGGACAACCGTGGCTGACTATCCAAAGCCACTGAAAGATCCAGGTGGCCCAAGAGGGTTGGATTCCCTTTGACTTTCCCCAGATCATCCCACAGGATGACCAGGGAGGTTTCTGTCTATACCAGAGGTCTTCAAACTTGGCAACTTTAAGACGTGTGGACTTCAACTCCCAGAATTCTCCAGCCAGCTATGCTGGCTGGAGAATTCTGGGAGTTGAAGTCCACACGTCTTAAAGTTGCCAAGTTTGGGGACCCCTGGTCTATACAATACAAACACGATGCTAATACATGTTCTTGTTAGAGGTAGGTCTTTTAAGTATCAACTTCGTGGCTTCGAAAACGCCGTTTTCCACTGAAAAGTGCCCCCCCCCGAGAACAAAAGCTCTTCCAACGGCTAAGAAATAGGCAGCAAAAGTACAGTGGTCGCTAAAAGCAAGTTTGAAGAGGAAGAAGGAGCAAAAACAGAAGTGCACCCGGGGATGCACAAAATGCAACGAGGCAACTACTTCTTCCCCAAATTGGAAGAGAGCCCAAAACACCTCCGCCTCTCACCAGATTGCGAAGCTGCGCCGCCTGCTCGCGGTGATAATCTACTTTGCAGAGCGAGGTCGGCCGGTATTTGTCCACCCAGAGGCTCATGGCTGCGATCCGCCGACCAAGACCTAAAAGGAGTGAGACGAGCGGATTGAAAAAGCGCGCACACTACCACGCAAGAACTCCAGAATTCCCGCCCAGTGCGGGGACCCCAGCACCGGAATGGCGTAACGGCGCATGCGTTCTAAGTGAGCTTTTCCCCTCAGTTCGCCGGCGCTCATTGTCTTCCGGCCTCATGTCAGCCTCGGCTTGTTGTTGTTTTAGTACGGTGGCTGGGACGGGAGAAAAGAAAAAAGACGCAAACTAGAGCTATAGGAATCGAAAGTTGGCGAATGACCGCATTGCGTGTGCAGAGCACAGAAAAAACGTGCAATAATGGAGAAATTATTTGCGATGTAAGGAATTTCCTGCAACTGGAGGAAATTTAGTAAGCCTGTGAATTAGGTTCAAGGGCTCATAGTGTGTGTCGCGCAAACCATTAATCCGCGATTAATTGAATCGTGCTTTATTTATCCCAGTTTTCATAAGATCTCATGATCTCTTGAGCATCAACCTCCCGGGCTAGAATCACAAAAATTGGTTACCATTGGAGAAGAAACACAAGAAAATATTACGATATGAGCGAGACTGGAAAATCGGGTGGGGGAGAGGAAATTCCGGCAAAAGGCAACTTGAGTATTGGAAAAAAGATACAGAAACGCTTCCACGAAGCCCCCAGAAACAGAAGTCTGGATTTTACCTTTTTGTACTGCAAATTGTGCAAATCCAGCCATTCTAGGATACAGTGTTCTTTTGTTTGATTTGGATTTTGCGTGTCCTATAACACTGCTGGATATAATTTGTAATTCATGATTAAGTTCGTGTGAACTAGCTGATTGTACTTTATGTACTACTAATGAGAATCCAGCTTGTGTGCCATTGCTTATATGCTGTTGCTTTATTTGATGTGTCTTGTGAATCCAGCAAGTTAGATTGAGTAAACCATGGGTGAGTCAACGTGAGTAGATGTATGCCCTGAAAACACAGCTTATAGTGGTTGCTGCTTGCTCACTTTCACAGCTAGCATGGAAATCAACAGAGAAAGGATGATGCAATTAGACTGCATTGAAATTTTTGGCACCTATGACCACATAAAGGGAAGAGGGAGGAACATATTCCAAATACATTTTTGAAAATACATCTTTTCTACCCAGAGTTGGGATACCTCCCTTTCTTTTACTTTAGTGCGTCTTCTTCATCACCTATGGCTCCTAAGACAATGCTGAAATCTATTTATTATCAATACTAATGTACTTAGGCAATTATTAATATAATATATTTAGGTTATAACTTCATCATTAGGATTGCAGACTTTAAATCAGTTTCATTATTTTATGTTGTTTTATTTTGCTTTTGTGAATAGCCCTGAAACATTGATGAAGGTTGTTATGTGATAGTTTAAAATGAAACCAGTTGCTATTGGATATTTTCTTCTCAGGGAGGAAAAGCCACTTAGCCTAACAAAACATATTACTTAGGTGATGTATTGTTAGCAACTATTTTTAGGCATATTTATTCAGTAAGCCCACTTAGCAGTTCAAAAGCATGCAAATGCAAGGTATCATTTCGGTGGGAAAGTAACAGTGTTCCGTGCACCTCAGGGTATAAGTCATGCTAGACACATGACCATGGAAATATCTTTGAACAATGCTGGCTCCCTCTGCTAAGAAACAGAGATGAGCACCACCCCCTTTGCATATTCTTCATATGCAAAAATCCATAAGCTTCCCATTCCTATTTATTTAAAAGTAAATCTTATTGTCTCAATGAAACTTATTCCAGAAAAGTCTATAATGTTTAATATTCATTTAATTAGCAGGTTCAGCTTTCATTAAGGGCATAATTTTTTGGTGATTTAATTATTGCAAGTCTAAAAATGACATGAAAATGGTTAAAATGAAGAGCAAGGGACATTATCATCAAGTTGCATAGCACAGTCGATTTTCTTTATTTGCATAGCAGATGGAAAAGGGATATAGTTATTGCATCTTAAATAAGTGTATAACAGTAGCTTGTGGGAAGCCACCACCCTTCCTAGAAGAATGAAATATTTTGAGGAATATTTTAAAAAGTAGAATAATATATTTCCCTAAAGGAGAAATGGAAAAACATGCTCTTGGAGACAGAAAGCAGCCCCCAAATCTTTCTTAATGGCCCCCGGCAGATATTTTGGTGCCCATTAAGAAAGATTGGGCCAGCTTATTCAGAAACCAAACTGAGGAGGCCACCTTTTAGAAATGCAGTTTTAGTAATCCATTCAAGACAGAATATTTTGAAACAAAAGGCAGAATGGTAGGATTAGCCCACACTCAAGATCCAACAGAGGATGAAAGCCATTAAGCCACAATAGGAATTTCACCCTTTCAGAGCAGTCCAAATTTCAACCAAACTTAGCTCAGACGAACAGTTAGGATTTGCATTTTTTTTCTTTTGCCTGTAGCCAGCTATGACCCCTACACGACCCCATAGGAATCTGGCAAAAGCCAATAGAATACATGTTCTTGCACAGGAACAGGAAGCTCAAGTGCAAAGCTTAAAGAAGGTATAAAAACCCCTTACTCTCAACTCCATTTTGTCAGCTGCACCAGAACCATGTGCTTGGTGGTTCTGTTCATCATTAAACCTTCTTTCCAATCAGCCTCCATGTTTTCAATGTCTTTCTCCCAGCTTGGAACTGAACCAGATGGATATTTCTTCCCACAAGTTCTAAAAATATTTGGGGTGCTATTAAGATGTAAATACTGTATATTTAAAGATAATGATATTAGTCAACTGAAACTTCTTTTAGAATAGGAGTATTAGATATAAGATACAAAAATCCATATAAAGCAAAACAAGTGTAGAAAATGAAATAGTTGCTGTTTTTCAATTATTATCTGGATTTTCTTGGTCCAATATAACTGCTGTAATAGCTCTTTCTTTACAATGCCAAATAGTGCATTTTGCCTATTGGAGCAGGGGATAGAAGCCAAAGATATTTCCAGAGGAATAAAAAAAAAGACAATCAGAATGATACATAGTAGTTTTAACACATACTGTAGCTATGTAGATGAGCAGACTAAGGCCTGGGGAAAATGGTGAAAAGATTAAAGTATACCATTTGCATTTTGAAAAGCTATGTTAACTCCAAAGATAACAATGTTCTCTTGAACTATAGAGAAAGGCAGAATGCAAAATTAATGCCTCATGAATCAGTAAGAGGCATAAGTAATGCTCTCTGGCAGCCAAGACAGACCTCTGAGAGAAGACTCTCAGCTTTATTGGAGAGTTAATTGGCTATGTTTAAAGTAGACCTTTTGTTCACACAGTCTGATCTTGTGAAGAAAAGGCAGCAGTGGCAGCTCAGGACACTTCCCTAGTACTGGTAGGTGATACCTGTATGGAGCTACAAGATCTAGGTTGAAAAAAAATGGATAATCACTAGATGGAAGTAAAGGATAGAATTTTATGTATCTCTCCTGCCGTCTAACAGTTGCCCAAACCAGTATATACCCCAAGGCTACCTGCTGCTCTTTCCTGCAGTCTGCTTTCCATCTACTCCCGTTTACCACACTGCAGTAAGCAACTGCCAAGTAATTTTGTGGAGTGCACATTGGCCCTGCAGCGGACCACAAGTCAAAATTGTGGTATCAGGGGACTGCTACTCTTGCCTAGACTATATTTATGTCATTGGAGCAAACTATATGTTCATCACATGTTTAATTCTCACTTCTTAGCACTTCTGTTTTGTATTTTAATGCATTTAAAAGATACTTTTGTGAAAAATATATGAGCATATCATGGTACAGCAATATTGGTCTTCCTGGATAGTTTGGTCTCAGTCAGCTGTCAGTTCAGTTCAGAGTGCCTTTTCCCTCATGTCCTAATGGTTACATAGCTTCGAGGTTCCTAATTACAAAAGAAAAAATATGCTCTTACAATTGACATATGGTTACACTGCTGTCAGACTGATGTCATTTCAATGATGGACTCAATAAAAAAGAGAGATATTGACTACATGAGACAGGTCTATGTTTTAATATGTCATCTTTCCAACTTCTGACCAAGGAAGACAGCAGCTGCTCTTTAACAGCCATGAGCCAAACATCTATTTTTGTTTGCTAATGAAATGAAGACAAAGGGTTAAATTGTAAAGAACTCTTCCATGGGGCATGAGTTGATTAGCTAGAAAGGTTGTTCTATGAAAAGTACTGTATGTTAGCCTAGACAATGGGAAGCAGAATTAATATCAATATCAAAAATATCAGTAGAATTTACAGTAGATTCCGTTTAGATTACATTACTCAGTAAAATTACAGATAATTCTTGTGTCTATTCATGAGCAATTAACTGTTCAAAGTTACAGTGATGTTGAAAAAAATGTTGGTAGTGCAGTGGAATTGTAACAAAATCTCCAAAGGGGTCCCGTGGTCTGCTTACTCCTGCTTTAAGTATATTTTCTTCGCAAATGTTTTCATTTCTTTTCACCACATCAGAATAAACAAACTGCAGTGGTTATCTGTCAAAGCTTTCAGGATTTCAATTTCTGGGGACATAATCCCAGATGTTTCTTATCTATCTACTGGGGAAAAAGTTGACAAGACTCAGAAGAACTTGGTCTTGATTATAAAGAAGCAACTATGGATATATTTAATTAACTAAATTTATTATTGTTATTGTTATTATTATATAAGGCCACACAACTTTATTGTGACTTCTCAATTACTATAAAGCCGAACCTTTTCACCATCTTACTTAGTACAAATCATAAGAAATATCCTGTTGATTACTGAAAACATTTGAAAGCATCTCATGCTTACTTGGTACCTATATAAGACTGGACTTAGACATAGGTAACTCTGTGCTTCAAAGATTCCAGGACCAGAGGTGGTATTCAGCAGGTTCTGACCAGTTCTGGAGAATCAGTAGCGGAAATTTTGAGTACTTTGGAGAACTGGCAAGTACCACCTCTGACTGGCCCCGCCCCCATCTATTCTCTGCCTCCCGAGTCCCAGCTGATTGGCTGGGCCTTCTGTTGCCCTGCACAGGAGAACGGAGCTGGAAAGCAGGTTAGTGGGGTGGGGAGGGAATGGAATTTTGCAGTATCCTTCCCCCAGGAGTGGGGTGGGAATGGGGATTTTGTAGTATCCTTCCCCTGTCACGCCCACCAAGCCACATCACGCCCACCAAGCCAAGCCCACAGAATCGGTAGCAAATTTTTTTGAATCCCACCACTGACCAGGACCAATTTCAAACTCAAATTGGGATCATAATGGCCACATTAATAATCATAGTATCTATCCATTGAAGTGTGCTGTGAATAGTTCAAATGTATTGAAAACATGGGTTCATGCCTACAGATTTGTGTTAAGAGAAAAATAATTCCATGCCAAATGTTCCTTTCAGATTTGTCAGATGTTCCAGTAATAAGAATAGTTCACTATTTATATTGCATTTGGAGGAATTGCATAAAAGGAATATAAGAGAAGGAATTGTAACATACATTCTGAACTTTAGATTTGTTGACATCTCACGGCTTTACACATAAGGGTATGCATTAATGTTAGAAAAAAATAGAGAACTACACTGATTTGAATTCATTTACACTTTCAGAGTGGTTGCCAAAATTCACTATAAAGGCATACTGAAATTAAAAGGAAAAGGAAATTACAAACAACGAATAATGGGCACTGGGACACAAACTACTGTATGTGAACAAGGAGCAAACCAGAGGTGGTATTCAGCAGGTTCTGGCCAGTTCTGGAGAATCGGTAGCGGAAATTTTGAGTAGTTCGGAGAACCGGCAAATACCACCTCTGACTGGAGATTTTACAATATCTTTCCCCTGCCATGCCCACCAAGCCATGCCCACAGAACTGGTAGTAAAAAAATTTGAATCCCACCACTGGAGCAAACCTTCATTCACTAGCACTGATAATATTACCTAGTCGGATAATGAAACAAGTAAACAACCCAGTTTAGAGAGCACCAAGGACTCCACAGGATGTAAATTGTTCTGGGAATAAGTGCTGCTAATGCTATGAGACTGAACACATGAAATTATATTGTTTGGTGTTTTTCTTCCCAATTATTTGCAGTAATTGATAGAAATTATCGAGCCACAAGATGGCATAGTTCTCCTTGTTCTGCTTCAGTGCCTGATTCCAACTATCCTAATATAATAGCAGTAACAACATCACCTGATCTTCATTGAATTTACACAACCCAGTTGTTTTCATGCTATATAGATTGTTTTATTAATATGATTACATTTTGCTTAAAGACTACATAATATATCCAAGCGTTGTGCTCTAACTGTCCTAACTGAACAGGAAATTAGTTCTGCAGCATTTTAAGTTGATTATACATTTATTATGCATGCTGCACAAAATTTAGGTAAAAATTGCCAGTGGCTTCAGGAAAACAACCACTAGTTAAAAACTTGACAGGGGCACAAGCATAGTCTTTAGTACATTTATATCCATCAAGCATCTCTATGTGTAATTTTCAATAAACAGTACTATTAAAAGTGTACATGTTTTTAAATATGTATAACTATGTATTAATAGGCAATGATTATATAAAACCTAGTTCAAATATTGCTGACTGCAGTGAGCACACTTCTACACTACACTGCGTCACCAGGCATATTTCTTATTGTTGTTTTACAGTAGATTCTGTGTATGTCCGGGACAGTAAAATTCCCCTACTTGTTCCCTGCTGATTATTATTATTATCCCCAATAAATAAGCGTGTTAAGTGTGAGATATGTACTGAAAAAGCTTGCTTTCATCTCATTTCATTTCATTCATTTCAGCAGCTTTCATCTCTTCTACTTCTTTTCCAAAAGCTTGGCTCATCCCCAAATTCTCCCTGTCAGCTTCAGGCAAAGCTAGTTTTACAAATGTCCAGGGGTGGGTGCTGGGGGTTCACAGGGGTTCGAGAGAGCCCCTAGCTAAGATTCTGTGCAGTTCAGAGAACCTCCAAATCCCACTCCTGGCTGGCCCTGCCCACCCCACCCCTCCCAGGAGTTCCCACGCGGCCTGTTTTGGATGCAGGTAAGTGCAGGGCACGCAGGGAGGCTCAGGAAGGGTGAAAAATGGGGAATTTGGGAAGGCCAGAAATGGGCATTGGTACTTTCCTGATATGCCCATTCTCGGTGAGCTGCGATGAGCATCCATAGAGTGGGAGTTGCTTAGTCATTCTGCTCGGATAGGCTGGGCTTAATTGAAGGACGTTCTTACTCCTCCACTCCTCTCCAATGTCCCCCACTTTTGGTGAAGATGAAGTGTTGAAACCCCTCACCCTCTTGCTGAAATGGATCTCTATATAGATTAATCGTTGGTCAGAACAGGATCCACCCAGACGGAAATTGGGTGGGGCTGGATGCTCGTCGCAGCTCACCAAGAACGGGTGTATCAGGTAAGTACCAATGCCCAATCTCCATTGAGCTGCTCCGAGCATCCAGAGAGTGGCACATACCAAAGCTTGGCCTGTTCTATGGGAGGGACTCCGTCTGGGTTGGAGTACCCCCCCCTTGTCCGAGTGTTTGCTCTGTAACACTCTCCTACCAAAAGAGGCCTCAGCCGAAGCAAAGATATCAATCTTGTAATGCCTAATGAAAGGTGATGGAGAGGCCCATGTTGCCACTCTACATATTTCAGTTATAGGAGCTTGCATGGCCCAGGCCACTGAAGTTGCCACGCTCCTTGTGGAATGTGCCGTGATGCCGCTGGGCACGGGTAATGATTGTGTTTTGTACATGTTGGAGAGGAGCGGAGGAGGAGTGAGAACGTCCTTCAGTTAAGCCCAGCCTATCCAAGCAGAGAGATTAAGCACCTCCCACTCTCTGGATGCTCAGAGCAGCTCAATGGAGAATGAGCCCGTTTCCTGGAGAGGCCATTTCTGGAAGGACAAAAATCTGGCCCACTGGCGAAGCAGCAGGCTCAATCATGGTTTGTCAGGCCTAGCACTTAATTCCAGCTGCCTGCAATTACTGCAGGCTCGAATCCCACCAGGCTCAAGGTTGACTCAGCCTTCCATCCTCTCGGTAAAATTGCCCTTTGTAATAATAATAAGCAGGCATATACAATGGAATGAAGGCTATTGCTGAACGCATTGGGTTGCCCTCCAAAAAATTGTAAGCTGCCCTGAGTCTCCAGAGAAGGGCAGCATATAAATATGAATTTTAAAAAAAATTGGTATGATAAATCATGGGAAAGTTAAAATGCTTATCTTAGAATAAGCAACTCAGTCCAACTATGGAGAGAAGTCTCCTCAGAGACATCATTGTACAGTAATTAACTCACTGAGGCTGAAACTCTTGCAGTTTTCAAAATTCTGCATTAACCCACATTATTTATTAGCAGTAAAGATACCTAACCTAAATCCATATTGCCAGCTTCCGTAGTTTTGCCAGCTACATGGATATGTACATTAAATTATTGAGATGAGAAGCATGTACAGTATCTAATGCTTCCTATGGTTGTATGTGCCTGGCTAGCCCTTCCCATAAATCAAATATTCTAACCTGCCATCCCTGCATTCAAAATAAGTTCCACCTCTCAATGATGGGATTCAAAAAAATTTACTACCAGTTTTGTGGGCATGGCTTGGTGGGTGTGGCGTGGCATGTTGGCGTGGCAGGGGAAGGATACTGTAAAATCTTCATTCCCTCCCCACTCCTGGGGGAAGGATACTGCAAAATCCCATTCCCCACCCCCCCACCCCACCCCACTAACTTGCTTTCCAGCTCCGTTCTCCTGTGCAGGGCAACAAAAGAAGACCCAGCCGATCAGCTGGGACTTGGGAGGCAGAGAATAGATGGGGGTGGGGCCAGTCAGAGGTGGTATTTGCCGGTTCTCCAAAGTACTCAAAATTTCTGCCACCAGTTCTCCAGAACTGGTTAGAACCTGCTGAATACCACCTCTGCCATTTCTACACTTTAACCTGCACAACAAAGGATTGAGTGAGATATGTATGATAGAGTGTGGGCTGAGAAAAGATTACTTGTTGCAGTCAATGGCCTTTATAACCTAATCTGGTAAAGATGCATGCCTTTTGCATCAATTTCAGATCTTGGAGGATATTTTTATCTATGAGCTAACCTTTTTTGATACAATTCAAAACCTGCATATTGCACTTTTAAAGTAATATGCTGTACATTTTCTAATGTACTTCCTTCAACTTTTCTCATATATCCTTTGCATTTTTTATACTGTAAATGAACAAAAATTACAATTGCTTACCACCAGGTAAAGCATTTGTGGTTTTTTTTAATCAGCTGTACTTCAAATCTTGATTTTTCCTAATTCTATGATTTCTGAGTTATTGTTATTAGATTTATATTCTGTATTTTTGAGGGAGGGAAGGAGGGAGGGAAGGGCTATGTTCTTCTGGAAATAAAACAAACTGTGTAGAATGGAATGAGACAACTCGCCACAGCCAACTTGCCACAGTCCATATAGAATTGACTATCAGTCCTCCAGTCAGAGAAAATCAAAGCAGAAACAAAGAGAAGAGCGAAGAGGCAGCCCTTGCTCAATATTGCTCCTCCTAAAACTCTTAGCAGTCAATAAGACAAAGGGTGCAAAAAGAAATCAGGGCTGCTAGGGCCCAATCTCCAAAACCTGAACATCAAGAAAACGGATGTAACTGTATTCTGTGTACAGAGGGTCACACATATGTCACTATATTTTTTTCCTCTTTCTGACCAAAAGCATCTAGCATAGATAAAACCTCTTTTATTTGGCTGTTGCAAAACCAGCTAACTGTGTTTGGACTTGATCACTTACCCTTCTTTATCGTCTTTATAATCAGACATAGAGATCTGATTACAAATCTGCTGTAAATGAGAATCATAAAACATTTCTTAATCATTGACATTCTTTACTTTTATGCTAAGAAAACAGGTTTATAGAAGAAAATGGAGCAAGAAAGTAATTCATGAATGTTAAATGATGTAGAATAAAGCCTCCAAAAGCTGTAATTTAAAATGACAGAAAAATTAGTTTTGAAAGAAGTAACATTTATCAACCCAAGTATGTGGATGCATACTTTTATAGGTTGTTTTCTTTGATAGAATTTATACTTTGATCTCTTGAGACACAACCAATCATTTTTGTCTACCTTGTGCCAGGATTCTGTCAGAATATGTAAAAATAAACAGCAGTGTGAAGGAAGATATATTTTACTGCAACACGAAAGATTGGGCAGTACAAGCACTAAGCCGTAATGTGTTTTAGTTTTGCTTTATTATGATATGTAATCCTGACCACATTCGCAAATCTTGGTTTATAATTAACTGTACTGTGCAAACACTGATAATTGGTTTACCCAATAGCGGTTGTGGTTTAGCAATGTTTTAACAAGTCAGGTTTGCCAGTTTGTATACCCAGCCACCGTTATGTCTTGCCTCACTAGTAACAATAGCCATACACCTAGCATTTTAATAAACAGAGGTTGCAACCCTTATGGGAATAATTTCATTCTGAAGAGAGAGAGAGGAAAAATAGCTTTGGAGCTGTTATATAAGCCTCTTATATTCTTATGCTTGGATGTTAAATGGATGGAGAGTGTGCAGCTGCCACTTCTAAAGGCTTTTAAGAAATTACCATTGGCCCCTGAGTTTGTATGTCTATGAATTATTTCTACAAGAAACTAACAGAAATGCATGGTTAGCCTTTAATGTAAAACTTGAAAAGGAATTCTTGATCTCAGAGTATGAAGATATATATAGCATCTTTTAATCTATTGTTAGGCTATTGTTAATAAAAGGGATCAACACTGTTCTTGAATAACATATTTTAGAGCTTACTAAAAAAGACTGCCAACCATCTCTGGATGAATTAGGATTCGCCTGTGCTTTAGACCTAGCTGTTCTGACCCAGGCTTTGCAGAACCAAGAAACAGACTCCTTATCCCGAAAACCCCCTCTTTATTTAGTTACTGTGAATTCATGGCATTCACACACAGAAAAGCCCCAGCAATAATCCTCCCAAGGGCTAATGGCAAGAACAGACCTTATCAGGCCTTGGATAGTTGCCAGGCCGAGAGCTTCCAGTTGCAAAGCTGTAAATTAAATACCTGGAAAGAGTCTCTGTGAGGCACAAACTCTGATAAGCAAATCTTCCACAAGAAATATGAACTTATTGTCTCCTCTAACCACCACTCCCCTTTTGCTTCTATTTATTCCCCAGGGAGGGGTGATTTAGCATCCATGTGTGCCTTTCCTTCCGAGTTGGCCTCTGTTCTGCTTTCCTGACAGCTTTGCGCATATGCGCATCTGGAACAGGCTCTAGCCATTCCTCCTCCCCACTTATCTCCAACTCCGTAGGCAGCCGGGAAGTGTCAGACGGCCCTGGCTTCGTCTACGCCTCCAGCACAGAGCACCCATCAGAGCCTTCCCCAGACTCCTGGACTGGCCCAAGTTCCTCCCCATCCTCCTCACTGTCCAAGTTTGCTGCCAGCTCCGCGGCAGTTGGTGGCCACAACAATAGCCACAATATCACTGTGGATGTCTAATCAAGAAGAATAACATCTTAATACAAAGCTGCCTTACACTGCAGCATCTTTTCATAGCTGAATTAAAATACTATCCATTACCACTTGAGTTGGGAACAACTATTCCAGAATAAAATTTATTGTCCCCAATGGTGATCTCTATTCTACCATTAGGCATAATGCCACCAAAAGTTGCTATCATGCTTTTTAATTCTCAACATGGACTGGGGCTGAGACAGAAAGTATGTTCTGATTTAGGGAATGCCTCAGAGAAGAGATGGGTAGAAGAAGAGAGTTTGAAAGTTTCAGGCTTTTTGCTGACCAAAGCAGAATGGCCACAGAATTGTCATGGTGTGTCTTAAAATAGCCAGTAGGAACTGGGCTGATGTTTTTCTACAGAGATCACCTAACTAATGAAACATGTCAGACTGTACCACAGTGGCTTGTTATTTACTTAAATGGCAAATACTGCTATAAAACCTTAAGGTCAACTTAAGGCTGGTTTGAGGATGAGATGAAGACAACTTCATGAGGACACAGCTCATGTTTGTGCCATGAGCAAGTAAGGAAAAACTCTTGTTCCACCTGCACCAATATAGTTTATATACAGAGGTAGCAATTTGGTACCGTTTCAATTTGTTTTTCTCAACCTGGGAGAATTGAATCACATAAAGTAAATACTTCTTACTTAACTGTATTTTTCTTTAGTGCACTTTATTGTAAATACAGAGAAGAAATAGAAGATTAGAAATACAACTTCATTCTGAAATTATATTTCCTTCCAGTTCCTTTTCTAAAGCTTACCAACAGCACTTTAGGTATGCTACTTGTGTTCTGGAGATAAATGTTCGATGGTCAAGGCATGATTCTGTTTTTGGTAAATATTTTAAACAGTAAGATGTTATCAAAGTACATGGACTTCTATTTGTGTGCTGAAGCTTTTCTAGTTTTGCATATACCTTTTCCAGGTGTGAAGATTCCAATGTATTATATTAAATATTATTTTTCTTAATCCCATCAGTAGAATTTCACCTTGTAATGACACCATATTTCATTGCCATTTTCAACTACCCCATTCCAGTGGATCGATCAGATCTAGTTAGACTTTTCTAGGTCAAAGAGCAAAAGCAGTGAAGCAGAGTGCAGTTTGTCACTCTTTCAGCTTAATCTTAATCTCTCTTTAATCACAGCAGATCTCCAAACTGCGAATACATTGCAAGAATTGATGGAAATAAAGATTAGTGTTATCACAAAAACCAAATAGAACTTACAATAGGAATGGTCAGAATGCAAAGATGTTACAAAGTTCAATATGGCAAAATTGTAGGCTGAATGAATGAGTCATAATCAAGGGCCTTTATTTTTATATTAAATTTTTAACCTACTTTTCAAGGTAAAAATATTTGTAGTTCACTAATAGTATGCTAATAGAAGATGACTGCAAAAATTAATGCTAAGTAATGTTGGGAGAGAGTGAAATTGAAGCAATCAATTTCTACAGTTTTTTGTTTTGAAAATGAAATTTTGTTTTAAGGGAGTTTGGTACAGTGGCGGATTGGTAGTCATTAGTTTGTTCATTATATATAAACTTAGAAGGTGAGTTCAACTAGTATTTTTTTGTTTTCCTTTTTTATTGATATGCCTTTAATGGAATTGTATGTTTAAATATCTGTAGGCTAAACATTGCTTACAAAAACATGGCTATATGGATAAATAGGATGAAATACACTTATACAAGCAAAGGAGGGGGAAGGATTAGATCATACAATATATTCCTACCACCCCCACCACACACACACACACTATCAAGCTAAAGGCGTCATTAATCTTGGTCCTTGCTGCTGGTTGGAAGAACTTTCAAGCTTTTCTGACTTTTCTAGAGAAGAATTTAATCAAAAACTCATAATCTTTTTGGCCGGCAAAGTCAGGTATTAGCAGAGATCTACCGATGTTAATTTTGCCAGCTTTCTCCAGGACAAGGCTGGTCACTATTAGAAGACTCATCTTTCTAGCTTTTGTCTAGATAATTCTATAGCCTTTCTACAGTTACACTGAGCATCTGCAATTGCAAATAGGTCACATTCAGAAGTTGAGTGGGCATTTGGATTCATCTTTTGTATTTGGTCGATTGAAAAAAATATATAATAAAATGTTACACTTTTGATTCTTTTTAATCCAAAAGAATGTTGGAAGTAAATTAAGTAAAAGGCAGACCTGGGCATTTAAGGGTCTGCAGGCCACATCCAGTCCACAGGCTATCTCTGCCTGGACCATGGTGTTGGTCTCGGCAGAACCAAGTTATAATTCTAAACTAAAACTCTAAATGGATTTAGTCTAGGCTACCTGAATGTTTTTGCCAAAACTGTCAAATGTACCCGCATGCTACAAATTACCCCATAAATTCAGTGCTGATACAACATTAATGACTCCACTGTAAAAACATGCATTAAGAATCAAGTAATTGGAAATGCTAAGTAAATACACAATGTTTTACAGCGTTCTCAGTAGGTATCCCTTTTATGTCTTCAAAAAGTGCCCCAAGATAAATGCAAGGACAGCAGGTATCAGCCAAAACAAAACACGTTATTTACTGAATATAAATAGCCGCCACTCTATTTTTCAATTTCCAATTTTTATTCATGAGGCAGAACTACCAGAACAAGTGTTTCGGGTTACATATATTATTCTAAATTACTTATTATGTAACTGGTGTAAATTAATCTCTTTAGAAAAATGTTCCATATCGATGAGAAATCTATTTTTCCATTACATGCATAAAAACAAATTACCTGTTGTGCATATAAGTAATACTTTCACAGAATAGAAAATGTGCTGCATAAAAACGACTTGTTTTCCTTCTGAAGGGTTTCCAGTGTTGATGCATGCAAACAGGCTCCCAGCCTTTTTAACTTGCCATCATTTATATCTATTTGTTATATAGAAAGCCTGAGGGCAATCAAGGAAATCTACTGCTACAAATTCATGTACTGCTTGCAGAATCTCAGAATTATCTGTTTGGCCTCAGGAAGAGGGAAGTTATGGATGACATTAAGAATGATTATACAGTCCCACACTCCCCTCCCCCAAATACACTTTTCCCCACACCGCATCTGGAGCCTTTAATTTTGCTACTGAATTTTAGTTTCCTGTCACTCTGAGACAGAAATAAAATGGAATCTGTATTGTGGTCTTTGCATATTTTTATTTTTTTAAATGCCAACTTCCCAAAAGAGCAATAAAGGGATAGAAAAGAAAAAAGGAAAAGGAAAAAGAGACAGAGAAAGAAATTCCTCAAGTACTATCAGTCCACACAAAATATATCAAATAGATCCCTGTTATGAAAATTTGATGTGAATTTTGTCTTTATGGAGCACAGATAGCTGTGGGGAGTGCATTTTGGGAACTATTTCTTTCTAGCATTCTAAATCTACTTGTTTTTATACACAAACTAACATCACCAAATGTGCTCAAGTTCTATCTTAGTCCAAGATACTTTAACAGTGAAATATATAATGTAATTATTTTAACTGACCTTTTAGATATGATAGTTTCTGTCAAATACAGATAGTCCTTAATTTTCAACTGGCCGCTTAGTGAACATTCCAAGTTATGACAGATCCCCCGAAAGCTATTTACAAACCAATTTCAAAATTACAGCGGCAGCACCCTTCACACAGTCACATGATTGCATTTCGAGCACCTGGCAACCAGCTCACCTTTATAGCCATTGGCAGTGTCCCACAGTCATGTGATGATGATTTGTGAAGTTTTTTGCCAGTTTCCATTGTTCGCTTCCAGTTCCTGCCAAAAACTGCCCATCAGGTAAAATGGATTTGCCTAAGAACCACTGCATTTCCTTAAAGACTGCCACAAAAAATCCTGCCCATTAGATAAAATCAGATCCAGTCATGTGGTGATCCACTTAACCATCGCAACAACTTACAACCATAGTTCTGAACTCAAATACAGTAATAAATCTAGGCCTACCTATAAACATGTTTAGGTCTAGCACAGAGAGCTGTACAGAAGAGATGACTAAAGAAGGGGACTTCTAGATTTTTTAACTGGTTTAACATAGAAAATACTTTGCTACTCCAGTCAACAACAGATATTCCGTATAATAGCCTGGGGATGTATCTGAAGTGCACTTAATCCTCTTAGAACAGTATTTTTCAAATTTGGCAGCTTCAAAAAAATATGTGGCCTTCAATTCCCAGAATTCCCCAAACAGCATGGGAGTTGAAATCCACACATCTTAAAGTTGCCAAGTTTGAAAAATTGATAGAGCCGTAGGAGTGAATGCAGAATGCAGTACTGCAGGCTAAATCACTGCTCATTCCAGGAGTTTGAATCTGAGCAACTCAAGGTTAACTCAGACTTCCATCCTTCCGAGGTTGATGAGGACCCAGATTGTTGGGGGCAACATGCTGAATCTGTAAAGCACTTAGAGAAGGCATTGTGAAGCCGTATATAAGTCTAAATGCTGTTGCTATTTAGAGGTACCAGGGAACAAAAAAAAGTCCTGTTAAATGTGCTAGGGCGCATCTCAGTATAGGATTCAAAATATTTTACTACCGGTTCTGTGGGTGTGGCTTGGTGGGTGTGGCTTGGTGGGTGTGACAGGGGAAGGATACTGTAAATCTCCATTCCCTCCCCCCTCCTGGGGGAAGGGTACTGCAAAATCCCATTCCCTCCCCACCCCACTAACCTGCTTTCCAGCTCCATTCTCCTGTGCAGGGCAACAAAAGAGGACCCAGCCAATCAGCTGAGACTTGGGAGGCAGAGAATAGATGGGGGCAGAGCCAATCAGAGGTGGTATTTGCCAGTTCTCCGAACTACTCAAAATTTCCGCTAGCGGTTCTACAGAACTGGTCAGAACCTGCTGAATACCACCTCTGCTGCATCTTTGTGTAAAGATAAATATGACTACATTATTACTTTATAAGAATGCAAAATAAGGGTAAGAAAATTTTAAAAATTAGTAGAATGTGGTACAGAAATTAATTTACAAAGTACAAACTCAACAGCTGCTCTGATTATTTATTTCCTAATTTGATTAGGGGGCATACTAAATTTTGAGTCTTGCCAGGTACTTAACCACCCTTGCATCAGTATAGGAGCACTATGCCAGCTGTTACAAATTTTTGGCTGTGGTGCAAGTATGATCTGCCAAGTCAACATGGGCAGTAGATAAGGATGAAAAATGACAGTTATGTGAAAGACAAAATGACAACCATATGGCACCAATATTACGTTAACATTTTGTGTCTGAAACATTATTTGGTTAGGTTTAATTTGACTGTGCTACATTTACAGACAATTTAATTATTGTGTAATTTTATACCCAATTAAGTTTGATCTTCCATATTGTAGCAATTGTGGATTATTTAACAGGAATGACTATCTGAACAAAGCTGGATTGATATGCAAAGAAAAAATACAGATGTAGGACTGATCTTTGCTTCCAGAGACCTCTGTTGTTTGTAATTTTTTTTACATTAACTATCTTTAATGTGGGCAGTTACTGTGTTTTGTGGTTCATTCAGTAGATTCAAAAGTATTTTAAAAGTATTTTTTCAGACATTGGAGATGTCTATTCTCTACTTTGAATAGGGGTAGAAGCTATACGACCAAAATAGAATTGCTGATAGTACTTAATACAAAATTATGAATTTTCTTTTTGTACTTCCTATTTTATTTATATCTCCCACCTTTCCATGTCTTATATTCAGAATGGCTACCAATGAATTACCTCATAATTTGTGATAAATAGGAACTGAAGTAGGCAGTTTGAATATTGTTTCTAAACCAATTATAACAAGTTTCTTTTATGAATCCACATACTCTGAGGTTTGCATATTCTTTATCATATTGGCCAGTGGCTATATTCATGGATAATTATCTATTATGGTTTTTAAATTAGTGACTATTGAACAAGTACTGGTGTCTTGATCCAACATTATACTAAGCCAAAAATTCACCAAATTATGGCTTTAGGCGGTAAGTGAACCAACTCAATAAAATTTGAAATAAGATTTAGGAAGCAAATTCCCTAAACCTATTGCAGGATGAAATCCACATAGCTATTGCAATATGAACAATAGTTTTGGTTTCATGTTAAAAGTGCAAGAGGGAGAGTAAGTATTGAGCACTACATACAGAAGCACCAAGGAAAATAACTAGAACAAGAACAACCTCCAATTTACAAGCTTAAGACATTTAACAACTCAGTCTTAAGAATGGACACCATTTGGATGCAAGCAAGCCAGTAGATTCCTAGCAACAGTAGATTGCTATCAATAGTAGATAGTAGGAGGACTGAATGAATCAAGCAGTGAGCAGCTCTAAAACTTTCTTCGCTAAATTTTGGTAGTTATGAATGCATATGTATTCCTTTTAATGTATGATTCCTTCAGCAAATCCATGTAGAAGGCCCTTTTAAGGATCTTTGCCCACTGAGCATGTTGTGCTGCAGAACCTATTGAAACCCACATATAGGGATATTAAGTGGGCATATTTAAGTTACTTACTGTAAATGCTTTTGGAATTCTTTGTATAGGTAGTCCTCGACTTAAAATATCTTTTTTTAAATTCATATTTATATGCTGCCCTTCTCCGGAGACTCAGGGTGGCTTACAATTTTTGGAGCACAACCCAATGTGCTCAGCAATAGCCTTCATTCCATTGTATATGCCTGCTTATTACTAGGGCTTTTTTCCCCCAGTGGCATTTTTACAAAGTCAGCTTATTGCCCCCAACAATCTTGGGTCCTCAATTTACCTACCCCGAGAGGGTGGAAGGCTGAGTCAACCTTGAGCCTGGTGGGATTCGAGCCTGCACTAATTGCAGGCAGCTGGAGCTAAGTGCTAGGTGTTTAACAGCCTGCACCACCAAGGCTCTGTAATCTTACAGGAAGGAAACTTGATACACTAACAGTCACAAAGATACTACTACAGGTGATCCATGATGTAGACAACAAAAAAGTGAATAAGATAAAATAAAATATCAATAAAAGAAATATTAAATGGCCTGAATCTCTTGAATTCACAAAAATTGTAAGTTCTTGCCCCAAAATTCATGAGATTTGTTGGTTATTGCATTTTTTAAAAAGGTAGAAATAAATTAAAAAGCTATTTCCAAAAAAAAGATTAGACTAAAGTTGAATAATTTCAAGCACACAATTTCTGGTAAGTAATTTACTATAGAAAAAAACCAAATCATTCGGGTATGTATCAAAATCATTGTATATTCATAGTGAAATCAAAGTTCATCTTTTTGTGGCTTTCTCTCCTCACTCCAATTCTCAGCTATGCAATGAGTCAGATAGTCCTCTCCTATTTGTCCCAACCAAAATGAGTAGGGCTTGCATTTCGTATTTTAAATTCCATTAAATGTTAAGTACCATTAAACACACCGAACATCTTTTACTTCTCTTTATCACCAAAATGAAAACAGCACATGCTACGAACTGTTGTGGTTCACCAGCAGCCAGTGCAGATGGCAGAGGTATCAGACAGTGAGACGAAAGGGAACCAGTCAGGGAGTCTGGAGAGGATTTGCATTCAATGCAGGGTCCTGCTTTCCATGCAGGGATGGGGCCAGGACCATCTGAGAGTAGGGTGCTGCCTTCGGAGCTTTCGGAGTCTGGCAGCAGTGAAGCAGAGGACCCAGGGGAGCCTGTTCCCAGTGCACGTGTGCGCAGAGCTGCTAGAAGGCAAGAGCAGCTGAAGCAGAAGGGGCGACTCAGGAGTAAGGCTGGGAGGTGATTGCCCCTCCCATAAGGGATAAAAGTCAGACCTCAATGACGAAAAGCTTTGCAGGAAGCAAAGCAGTTCAGTAATTTCCGAGTCCTTCGTGAAGCTCTGTACTCTGGTCAGTTTTCTCTGAGTTTTTGGGTTGGTTTATGTTAGCCTTAATTGGACTTCTGTTTTTTGGCAGCATTCTACAGCACTGAAAAACGTGCTCTTATCTGGAGGAACTGCGTATAATTTGTTTTGGCTGGGAATGCAAGTTAATTCCCAACATCGCATTAAAATAGGTTTTACTTTTAAATTCAGTTTGTGTTTTATTAAGTTTGACGAAGCCTGGGTCAGAACAGGAACCAGCTCTGACAGCAGTTATAAAATTAGTCATCTTTTTTGCTAGTTTTATCTGAATTTTCTTTCCATGGTGTGATGTTCCAAGGTTAATACTATTATGATTTAATTTACTTTTTAGATTTCCACATAGTTTCCATTGTCGTTCAACAAATTTATTTCCTACTCTTTTTCTAGCCCTTCCAGATTATTGTAGATATAAATTATTCTCCTTTGACCATTTTTTCCAGGCCCAGACTCTATCATCTGCCTGATTTTCTGTTCTTTTGAAGAAGAAAAAATTAAAAAATCAATTGTTGATAGCATCCCAAAATTAATGCCAGAGAAGACAGATTCTGTTTTGTTGAATTACAAGGCCATATAGAGCAGTTGTTTTTGTGAACATTTATGAACCTTAGTCATTTCAGATCTATTAGTTTTAATGACGTAGGCAAAAAATGAATGTTTACAAGAGAAAAAGGGTTGATCCTAATTAGGAACCTGAATTTGCATTTTAAATTTAATTGTCTTGCCAAACTACTGCTATGTGGTTGTTATACTCAAGATAATTTTCACTAGATTTCAAAACAAAAATTAGTAAAATTATGCTTTGATGTAGTTTGCATCAGCATGTTTTAACTTGCTCATTCCCTGTAATTGCCAATCAGAACAAGTATTGTGAATGCTGCTGGATTGAATGCTGAATACAATGTTATTTATAAACAGTTAAGTGCAGAAAAGTACAATCTAAATTTCAGTGTCAGCCATTTGGAAATCTAAAAATCCCGAATGCACAATTTGTAGACTGTAGAAGAGTAAATATTAAACTTAGGCTACTGCTTATTGTCGAAAGAAATATCTATCTGGTTCAGTTCCAAGCTAGGAGAAAGACATTGGAAACATAGAGGCTGATGGAAAGATGGTTTATTAATGAAGCAGAACCACATGTGATTCTGGGCAGCTGACAAAATGAAGTTGAGAGTGGGTAGGTTTTTATACCTTCTTTGGGCTTTATATTTGAGCTTCCTGTTCTTGTGCCAGTACATGTCCTTTAATAGTCCATTGGCTATTGTCAGATTCCTATGGGGTCATGTAAGGGTTATGTAGGGGTCATAGCTGGCTCTATAGGCAAAAAAGGAAATCCAAATCCTAGGTGTTGTTGTCTGAGCTAATCTGGTCAACCTCTGGCTTATTATCTGAGCTCCCAGGTGAAGTTTGGACTGCTCTGGGGATCATGCAATGAAGGGACTTGTGTTCTGAAAGTGTGTTGGGCAATTCTTATTGTGGCTGATAGCTTTCATTCTGTGCTGAATCTTAGGTGAGGGGCTGTTTCTAATCCTACATTCTTCCTTTGTTTTAAAATATCCTGTCTTGAATGGATTACCAAATCTGCATTTCTAAGCCTGGCTTCCTCAGTTTCTGCTTGGAGGCAGGGAGACTGGGACTGGTTTAAGAGCATGTTTTTCCATTTCTCTCTTTGGAGAAATATAATGTCTTTTTAATATTTCTCAAAATATTTCATTCTTTGGGGGGGGGGACTTTCCACATTATGTCACCACATAAGGGAATAAGTACTAATTTCTTAAATTCCAGGAATATATAACAAGATTTTTTTTTGCATGTTAAAAAAAAGAAATATTATGAAAGTACTATGTTTGATGCTGTACAGAACATTTCTCCATTCCCTTCTACAGTCAAAGTACAGCAATCCAATAGAAATTGATATGAACTATCAGAAGTAATATGAAGTGGCTTTGTTAATTTTTCAGCATTGGGTTAGACAAAGGAAACAAGGAAGTACCAAATTTAGGAGCAAGGACACAATTATTTTAGCTTGCTCCATTCCTGTAGTCAAAGATACGTGTTTCTCACATGCTCAGATAGCACACATTATGTGGTTTAAGATTTGCCAAAATAAAAAAGTTCTACAGTTCTGGATTAATGCCCAGGAAAAGCCAGATTTTCAAGGCCTTGCAGAAAGCCAACGAGGTCAGGCTCATCCAAATAGCTTATCTCAGGATAAGCTGTTCCATTTTACAATTTTATAAAGAAGACATTAATTTTCTTCAAGAATTTGACTACTGCTAAATTTACTAGAGCGCACCACATGAAGGAAAATTGCCTTGCCATTTAAATGTTAAAGATTATTTATGCTTTTGTTCTGCCCTCTTCAGTTGTGGTAAGCCTTATTCTATTTTATTGCTCATTATGTTTTTGAAATGATTGACTTTGTTCCTGAGTTGTAATTATCATGACAATTTCTTATGTAGGTCAGTCTAAAATTAATACTAATAGATAGTCCATACAACCTTCACTGAGCATGAAAAAGACAGTTGTATTCATCCCAAAATCATTTATACTTATGCTATGTCAATATCCTATCTGGACCGGGATGCCTTACGTACGGTTACTCATGCGCTCATTACCTCCCATATAGACTACTGCAATGCTCTCTACATGGGGCTGCCCTTGAGGACCACTCGGCGGCTTCAACTGGTGCAGAATGCAGCCGTGCAGGCTGTGATGGGAGTATCCTGATACTCCCATATTACACCCCTCCTGCGTGAGCTGCATTGGTTACCGGTTGCCCTCCGGGTGAGATTCAAGGTACTGGTAATTACCTATAAAGCCTTACATTGCTTAGGGCTGGGGTATTTACGGGAATACCTACTGCCTGCAACAACTGCCCATTGCCCCATGCCCATCGCCCCGACGGCACCCTGAGGAGACAGGGCCTCCTCAGGGTGCTGTTGGCCAGACAGTGTCGACTGGCAACCCCCAGGGGGAGAACCTTCTCTGTGGGTGCGCCTGCCCTTTGGAATCAGCTGCCCTTGGAGCTTCGGCTCCTGACCTTTGATCCTTCCATCGTGGCTTGAAAACATGGCTTTTTCAACTGGCCGACCTGGACTGATGTGGGGGTTTATCTGTTTTTATTGGTTTGTTTGTTAGTTTTAATTAGGTTATTGGGATGTCCATTTAATTTTTAAAAAAATTTTGTATTGTATGTTTTTATGGTTGTGAGCCGCCCTGAGTCCTGCGGGAGATAGGGTGGCATAAAAATCCCAAAAATAAATAAATACATACATACATAAATAAATAGATAAATAAATAAATACCTAACACGTTATATATTTGAAATAAAACACTTTATTAATTTCCCAAGACTGACATTTTTTTTTAAATTACATTTATATGCCACCCTTCTCCGAAGACTCAGGGCAGCTTACAATTTTTTGGGATACAACCCAGTGTGCTCAGCAATAGCCTTCATTCCATTGTATACGCCTGCTTATTACTAAGCGGCATTTTTACAAAGTCAGCTTATTGCCCCCAATAATCTTGGGTCCTCAGGGCGGATATATAAGAAATCATCTTAATATTCAGAGAATCCAAACCATATTGTAAATATCATCACTAGCAGAAGCATCAATATTTATTACAACCTGAGCTGCATATAATGAACATTTTTTTCTCAGAACATGTTAGGCTAGGAACAAGAGCTTTGCAGCTAGAGACTGAATCAAAACATGAAATATATTATCTTACTGTTTTTGTAAGTCTTATTTTGTTGCCTAGACAGAAATGCTAATCTGAACCTATTATGAACCTAATCTGATCCTCAAATTTCTAGGTTCTATCATATCACAAGACCTAAAATGGACACCTAACATCAAAAACATCATCAAAAAAGCACAACAAAGAATATTCTTTCTGCGGCAACTTAGAAAGTTCAAACTGCCCAAAGAGCTGCTGATACAGTTCTACAGAGGAATTATTGAGTCTGTCATCTGCACCTCTATAACTGTCTGGTTTGGTTCTGCAACCCAACAAGACAGGCACAGACTTCAGAGAGTAATTTGGACCACAGAAAAAACAATTACTACCAACCTGCCTTCAGTCGAGGACCTGTATACTGCACAAGTCAAAAAGAGGGCTGTGAAAATATTTACAGACCCTCACATCCTGGACATAAACTGTTTCAACTCCTACCCTCAAAACAACGCTATAGAGCACCGCACACCAGAACAACTAGACACAAGAACAGTTTTTTCCCAAACACCATCACTCTGCTAAACAAATAACTCCTTCAACACTGTTAAACTATTTACTAAGTCTGCATTACTATTACTATTAATCCTCCCATCCTTCCTTTCACCCATCTCCTCCCATTTATGACTGTATGACTGTAACCTTGTTGCTTGTGTCCTAACGATTTTTATTGACTGTCTCCTAGTATCATTTGATTGCTTATTGTACTTTATGACTATTATTAAGTGTTGTACCTTATGATTCTTGACTCTTGACAAATGTATCTTTTCTTCTATGTACACTGAGACCATATGCACCAAGACAAATTCCTTGTGTGTCCAATCACACTTGGCCAATAACGAACTCTATCTATCTATCTATCTATCTAGAATTGACTAGGGCACTCTTTGATCTTCATAAGTGATATATATAGTGTAGCTGTAGCCTCAACACAGGGTCTATGACAACTCACTAGGGGGTCAACTCGCCATGACACAGACACACACACATCATTCTGAGCTTGGGGAATTTTATCTGCATCTGTGCTGGCAAGCTGCCAATCACACATGGGCTTGGGAAGAAGGACCTCTCTTTCAGCATGTGTCCCATGTCCAGGTGGCAGCATCCAGGTGGCTGCAGCAAATTGTCAACATGTGTTTAATGTATGGATGAATACAAGAGATGAGACTAAACTTACCATATGGTCACCATGAACAAAATGGACAATGAAAATAAAGTTTGCATGTACGTACTGTGTCTTTATGACTTATAGGTGTAATTGCACAGTGTGTACAACTATACAGATTAAAAAAAACAATTCCCAATATCTTCTAAAGAATACATCAGGTCTGGTTCTGCCAATCTGTTTTTATCACCATCACTGCCACCCAATTCAGTAAAAATGTTTAAAAGATAAAAAGAAGTCTTTATAGTCCAGCTATAGTATCCCTGGTAGATAACTGATTTTATAACCCAGAAATTCCAGCTCTTTCAACTTAATTCTAATATTAATTTGGAGGTCAATGATAAATTGATGGGATACAGAGATATATTGTATATATAGAAATGAAGGAAGATATACAATTTGACAGTTATTCCAAATTGTTGAGCCTTTAGTACTTGCTTAGGTCATATCTGGGCTAGGTGGGGATGCACACTTTGTATACACACAAAATGAGCTATGTGCTTATCCAGGATAACAGAATAGGCTGAATATGCATACATATCAAACTGAGAACCCTGGCTTTGTTGTTCATTTAAGAGGATGGAACTGCATCTAAATTCTTATCACGTCAGGATGGACAATTAACATGAAATTGATCATTTTCAAATTTCAAAGAAAAATATTACTAAAACTGCTGAATGTCACCATCAGTGCTGGATTAACTTCAGGCAGTTCTATAGTTCTGATGAATTGTTATATCCTTTCTGCAAATACAGTACAGAGAAACTGTATCAATAGGATGAAAGGATAATTCTCATCCTTAATAGTATTTATAATGCTTCAAAATATTTCACTCAAACTAAACATGTTTGGAATAAGCAACTATCTACGAAATAGTCCTTTACTGATATTACAAAATATACTTAATGCAAGCCCATTTTGTTTGGTTCGGAGCAGGTCTATGCCACCCAGAACAGTTTCTTTGATAAGGACTTAAATGCTGAAATATCTCATAAAAAGGCCTAATTTCTTGTACCTAACAATGTACAGAGACCAATCAAGTTATGTTCAAAATGAACCAATCTGCAATCTAGACAAAGGAAAAACTTGGGAGAAAAATACAAAGAAACGTAAGAAAAAAACAAACAAACCTGAACAGCCTAATATTTAGCTTGGCAAGATTTTAAGAGTATCCAAAGTAGAGAAGCCTAGTGAGTACAAAAGTATTACTCTGCATAGAATTTACTTACAACCTTGCATTATTATGTCCCCCTTGCCTTCTGTGTCAAAGTAGCTCATAGACCACCCTGTTTATGATAGGAAAGGAACCATGCCAGCACTTAGGCTTATGTACCTCTTCACAGTGCTTTCCAGCCCTCTTTAAGCGGTTTACAGTGTCAGCATATTGCACCCTATAAACTGGATCCTCATTTTACCAACCTTGGAAGGATGGAAGGCTGAGTCAACCTTGAGCCGTTGAGAATCAAACTGCCAAACTGCTGGCAATCGGCAGTCAGCAGAAGTAACCTGCAGTACTGCATTCTAACCACTGCACCACCATGGCTTTTACCCCACATAATACCTCACATAATCATCTAGGACAATGAAGGTACTTCTAATAAATGTGTACATTTGAATGTTCTGCAGAACGTTCAAATGTACACATTTATTAGAAGTACCTTCATAGTAACATAACAAGATGAGAATAAATTATCAATGAAAAAGAATCTACTTCCTGCACCAGTTTCATTGGGTAAAGGGAAGGCTGACTCACTGGCTGTGCTGTAACAGCTTTCTGAGAAGATAAGACAACTGTTCTTCTATACATTCCTGTCTCTGCAGATTTGGAAAGGGCAAGGGACAATGAACATGATTACTTTAGGTCTTGGCTGATGCCCAGGAAAACAGCCTCTGACAAGAATCAGCTCAGCATCAGTTGAATGAAAATTGAGAAAATCTTCATAGGGAATAATGATTGAACAATTTAATCCATATTATACTTGCTCTGTGCTTAATGTTATATTTGTATAACTTGAAGGCGCTTCTGACATGACTAAAGATAGAACATATTTTATTTAAAAAGCAAATGAAAAATTTTAAAAGTGTCTACCCCTTAGGTGTTTCCTGAGCTTTTATGGCATAACCTCTAGGATTTTTTAAGAAACTGTGCAAGTAGTAGGGAAGAAATATAATAACACGTTGCTATCTCAAAAGCAAAATGGAAAGCCACACAAGACAATTTTTCTGGTTAAAAAAAAAACCAAACCACTCCATTCCTTCTAAAATCAATGAATAAATTCTAGAAATGATGCACTAAATATATACTGTACTTTCAATAGCAAACCTTTTGAATTAAATATATGTGATGCATAATTCCAGGTTATTTATTTACTGGAGGTATGTCCTACTTCTTCTCCAAGGGCTTACACACTAATACTCCTTTCAATTTTACCAGTAACAAACTCTTTGTGGGGTAGGTTTAACTGAGAGCTAATGCCTGGCCTAACATCTCCTAATGGACCTCAGTTTGCATTTAAATATTTTGAAATATCACTCTGACTAAAGTGTTATATATTCTATTTTTTGAAATGTACACTTCGATGTCTCTTCCTAATTGTAAGCCCATGCAGCACAATGTGCATAAGCACATTTCCCATTATGTAGGCAGAAATACCAAGACCATATTGGTACAGATGCTACATAACTCCTATTTTATGTCTTCTGATATGATTTATAAAGCTTGCTAAATTGTAAAGAAAGTTTGAACATTTCATTCAGTCTACTCAAAATGCCTTTTAATTCTACCGAAAATGCCATTTAATTTAATTTGCTCAAATTCTCACAGAAACTAGTGTTATATTTGACTTCAGAAGTAAACAGAGAGGATATAAGAGCCCCTCATGTGGTTTGAAGTGTTATATTTTAGAAGCCATTTTTCCTCTGAAGCATATTTGTTCCTTTCCTTCTGTCTTTTTTTTTAAAATAATAATTTGGCCAGTACTTGCAGAAGGCTGTTCTAGCCTCAGGGATTCTCACACACTCTTCTGTTGACAGAGTTCCTGTGGAACAAGCATGAACCTTTGTTAAAGATCTACAAAGAAAGGTCTCCCATTCTGTTCTGCCCCAGCCAGCATTAGGAAGATATTCTACTGGCTGAGTTCCTGCTATTGCATTCATGGACAAATTGCAGAACGGAACAGGTAAAACTATGCACAATAAATACATTTCTATGCTCTTATTTTTTCTATATATTTTATTTGGTTTACAATAACATGTTGTAAGTAATTATACTATTAAAGTAACTAGAAAATACAAATGAAAACATAATCATGACTTTTTTTTATTAAAACAGGATACTGATTCTTCTGTATATTGTTTTTAAGGTTTTTCAGTTCAAACATGATTAATAAATTTAATGATTAGTTCAGATTAAAATAATATTCTATCATTTAAAAACATTTTAAAATGCAGTAAGTACTATATATTTACATCATCCTTTACAAAAATAGAAAATAAAAATAAAAATAATTGGCCTTTGGAAAAAGTGGAAAAATAAACATTACGGGTATACTAGTTTTTTGAAATATACTCTTATAATGAAATGTTCTAATGTCTTCAGGTATCATTCAGCACTTTATAGTCTATAATTGAAATTTGGGAAATGTAACAAGCTAGGATTGGGCATTAATGTAATAAGTTCATGTGATTAGGCAGTCCTGCAGCTGTCTGTATCTATTTTCTAAATTTTGCAAACAGTTATAACCTATAACTATGTCATTTGTAATACTCTATTTTCTATGCAGTAGCCATCTCACAATTAAATAATTCACTAACATAGTAAGATAATTGTTTATTTTTATTTTGAACTATTTTTATATAGTCAGTATAAACCAGTGCCATTTTTATCTTTATTGAGGTGCACTGCACATTTTTCTGGGATCCTTTAAGCTATTTCAATTGCTTTAAAAGCATTCACATTTGAAAATTTAGTCCGTGTTTTAGCTAACAAAACATCAGACTTCCTGTACTTTTCCATAGGATAATCAGACAATTGTATAAAGACCTTTGAACACACATTACCCATAATGTATGTTTTCTGTAGCATATATTATATGAAATAACTGTGTTTCCCATTTGAGGGCTGGATATAAGCATTATGTTCCCAAAGCAACAAATCATGGCTTGATGAAATAAGAAGAAATGAACTGCCTGCCCATATGTTCAAATTAAACTATTATTGTTGAATTTTGATACTGTGACATTAGAACCAGGAAAAGTAGTTTCCTGGTTGTAATATCACAGGGAGCGAAGGATTTAACAAATCATGGTCCTGTAGTCATGCATATAAATTAAGGTAAGGAAGAGAAAAGCATGTAAGCTTAGTAGGCTTTGACAATTTAACCGGCTCAGGAATTATTAAATTAATAAATCTATATGACCTATCATTCAATAATTTTACTGCGCTTAAATACTTCATGAGGCATTGCCTGAACAATGGGAAGTCAATCTATTTTACAGTTCCCATAATATGTTACTATGGTACTTCCAAGAAATTAAGTCCAAAATACCCAGAAGGTAACCAGGCTTCCTACTCCTGGCACACACAATTTACACGTTGCATGAAAACCACAACAGTGATGTTAAAAACTAAAAGCATAGTTCTAATAATATGAACCTAGTCACTCTGAAAAACAGCCATAGAACTTTATCAGAAGTGCTTGAAGAAGCCAAATGTTATTACAAATTGTATTCTGTTCTGAAGAAAGGTTTAAAGCATCTAGGTAATTTAATCTTTTTGGTAAAAATAGATTCCAAGATCTACCTAAAAGCTTGACATTCCACCTTATAAACTAAAATAAAAATTTTTCATTAAGTATAAATATAGTAAAGTTTTTTTTTTTGCACTATTTTTACACTATTTTTAATTTCAGGAATAACAAGTGTTGGATACTTCTCATAATTCCAAATATATAAAAGAAGATTCTACTTCATTAGAATTTATTATTCCTATGACATTTAACCATGAAGTAAAATGTTGTCCTAATGGATTAGTGTTATATGAATGGAAGCTCGACAATTAAATCAGATAGAAATACTGTCTTTTTTTTTTGCTTGCTGACATCAACAAACTCCTTGAAACTTCTGATAAGATAAAGGACAAAACAACTGTGGAAATTCAGGCCATTTTTTTTTTGAAAATGTGTTCAAGTCCTTCACACATATCTCATTTCATACATGGCGAGATGGCCTTGGCATTTACTACAGTTACTGACCACTTATACCATGAAGAGCCTGAAGCAAAACAACAAGATGGTGGATTATTATTTTTTGCAAATTATAAGAACACACACAATGCAGAACCCAGCATTTCTCATATTCATCCTAATCCAAGATCAGATGAGCAAGAAGATAGAATGCGTAAAATCACTATATTAAAAGGGGCTACTGTCTCTTCAGACTTAAGAGTGAGGATTAACTCTGAATTTCAAATTGATAAGATGACAAAGCCAGAAATTCCTTCATCAAAATATCATGAGGATAAGGCATATGAAGATGTTTTCACAGAATTACCTATGAGTGGGGTAGTTTTAGAAAGTCAGCATAAAATGTACATTTCTCAAAAAAAGCATGTTAATTATGGCTGCATCGTTAGTACAGATAACTTCTCAATCTTTTGTGACAAAGATTCCAGTAAGAAGAAACTAAAAGAAAAGCATCTTCAGGTAAGATGAAATGAGCCATAATGGCATTTCATTTAGTTACTGTGCATGTTTTATATTTTTAAATCTATACAATCACTGATACAGCAATAAGAAAGATGTGAGTTAAATTTTGTTTCTGCTAGAAATATTAAGATAAAGTTATATCAATATTATATTATGCATAATAGTTGCTCAATTGCAAGTTTGTGCGAAGACCATGTTCAACATAAAAGATGGGCCAAACATAAAGAATATTGAAAGCATACTTGCACATTATACACATAAGAATATAGGTAGTCCTCAACTTACGACCACAATTGAGCTCAACATTTCTATTGCTAAGTGGGACATTTGTTAAGTAAGTTTTGCCCCATTTTATAACCTTTCTTGCTGCAGTTGTTAAGTTAGTGATAAGGTTAAGTGAATCTGACTTTCCCACTGACTTCGTTTGTCAGAAGGTCGTAAAAGGTGATCACATGACCTTGGAACACCGCAATTGTCATAAATATGAGCCACTTGTCAAGCATTCAAATTTTAATGATGTGACCATGAGGATGCTGCAACAGTTGTAAGTGTGAAAAACAGTCATAAGTCACTTTTTTCAGTGCTGTTGTAACTTTGAATGGTCACTAAATAAATGGTTTTAAGTCAAAAACTATCTATATATCAGTAAAACAGATGCTTCATTCTTTTCCTCCATTCAGAATACCAACCCAATAGTCCTAGATGGCAAGAGTTAGATTCAAAACAGTCATAAGACACTTTTTTCAGTGCTGTTGTAACTTTGAATGGTCACTAAATAAATGGTTCTAAGTCAAGAACTACCTATATATCAGTAAAACAGATGCTTCATTCTTTTCCTCCATTCAGAATACTAACCTAATAGTCCTAGATAGCAACAGTTAGATTCTATTATAGGCAGAGATGGATTGCTACTCCATAGTATGAACTATCTACTTCAAACAACTGATCCAGAAGAGGAGCAAATAGCAATAGCACTTAGACATATATACAGCTTCACAGTGCTTGTACACCCTCTCTAAGCAGTTTAAAGAGCCAGCCTATTGCCCCCAACAGTCTGGGTCCTCATTTTACCCACCTTGGAAGGATGGAAGGCTGAGTCAACCTTGAGCCTGGTGAGATTCGAACTGCCAAATTGCAGGCAGCCAGCAATCAGCAGAAATATCCTGCAGTACTGCATTCTAACCACTGCGCCATTTCCCACTGCCTCCAGCCATCTATAATACTGCTTGTTCACTCTGACCCCACACACTTTCAACTTGGAATTGCCACTGATAAGCTAGTTATAATTATAAGAAATATATAAACAAGGATTCTTCCTCAAAGAAAGGTGAGATGGTCCCAAGGAGTACCTGTTTAAAATTCAAAAATATATTTCTGTTAAATGTTTCAATATTATTTGCCATCCACTACATAGCAACTGTGCATTCTGTGGAACCAGTTTGTCTAACTGCTCTAAACTAAGACCCCAGATTTATCAGAATGACATAAAATGAAGATAAATGATTCAGATGCCAAGCAGTGTTCTAGTTAACATAATTACAAAACCTAATCCTGTTTATAGAGATTCCTTTAAGATGAAGAAACATCTGGGGAGAACCATAGGTCACTGTTAGAGGTCACACCTGGCATATTAAAAAAAACCTCAGATGTCAACCCTTGGTGCTGTATTATTTAATACCTGTAGATGATCATTCGTTTCCCAAATAACTGGCTAATAAGGGTTAAAAGGTGAAACCTCTAAAAAAGAAAAAAAATAATTAAACATAATACTATAAACCAAACCTTGCCAAGGTGCAGATGTGTCAAGCCTTTCTCTGCTACCATCTTCAAAGGCTTGGAAAAAACCTTTTGCCAGGGAGTAAAAATCCTTCCAAAACATCCCTGCTAATTAGAGGAGACAAACCGTGTTCTTCTCTGCTGTCAATGATGATAAAAATGAGACCCGGAAAGTAATCTAAAAACATTTTTATTTATAAAATAAGAAAACCTAATGGAGCTACATGTTTGCAACCTAATCTCCACCAAGGCATATAGCAGTTACAAAGGAAGTGAAGTATAGACTCTGTACACATGCGCAGTGGATCCAAACATCAGAAGACTTTCTTATCTTATTACTATGGAGACAAGATAACATAGTGCTGGCTAGCAGACACCTGCTTGCTAGAATATGAGCTTTGGAGCTGAAACAGACAAACCAAAAAAACGCAGTGACATCATGCATGACTTGCATCATATGGCAAACTTATCTGACTTTCTGGCACAGTTCCTGGCAGAAGTGGGAAGTCCCATTTCTTTAGGGCCTTTTAAAAAGCCAACAGGGATGGGCCAAGCAAGTTTGGGAGGGGACAGTTTTTTCCATTGAGCAGATACTGGAACAGAGAAAGTGGAACAGATCCCATCAGGTGCCATTGTTTAACTGATGGAACTGGAGCATACCAGCCCTGTCAAATTGTACAAAGAGGAGCAACAACCAAAGATAAATTGTCCTCCAATACTCAAATTTTTGTTACCTGTTAAACTGATTTCAAAAAACAAAGAACTAGAACCATTTCAGTGTTTTTACCCGTTAGTAATACTGGAGTAGATAGCGATGTGGTGTAACCATATTGAAGAAATTTAATATACACATCATGTCAAATAGTTTATGATATATATACCTAAATATGAAGCCTAGTGGGCAAATTCATGGTTTCTGGAATTATACTGAAGAGGAATCCTATATAGAGAAAACCATTATGTCTGTTCATCCACCCATCCATCATCCATCATCCACGCATCCATCTATCTATCTCACAAAATAGCCATGCAGTTCCAGGAAAATGTTTAGTTTTTGACTTAAGGAAGCGTTAAAAAAAATGGTGACAGGGCTCAGTGATTCCTTTGGGTACTTCAAGTTAACTTTGCCTTTTCCTGGGCTTGTGTGATTTCTTTAAGGTGATAGCAAAAGGTAGATAGGAAAAGTACAACTTCAAAAGCACATTTTCCACTTAAGATTGGAATAACCACACCTTATTCATGGGTTATCATGACTCTTATCCAAACATGTTTATGCTTGTAATCCAAAGCTGTTTTCATATGTTGAATAATCTACCAGTTTTAGAAGAACAAAAATGATCATGTATTGTTATTTAAAAATAAGGTAGGTTGTTTTCTCACAATGAGCAGAAGAGAATATGAAATCAAATTAAACTATAGTAAGGAATCATATTACATTTAAATGAGGTCTTTGTGTTAAAAATCGTATCTTGTTACTTTTAGAAAATTCTGAATATTAAAGTGAAAAAAATACCTTGATCTGAAATACTACTTTACCTTTCTAATCACAAAATAGTAAAAAGGTAGGTTTAAACAAATTTGTTGTGATTCCTATGGTCTAGGGTGGCTACTGTCTTTAACTACTTTTATCTTCTAACTTTAAAAAATCACTTTAAAGGGCAAACAAAATGCTAGCCTAATTCTTGCATTACTTGATTACAGGTAGGGATACTTTAATCCACCCCAACTTTGTTTGAATGTCAGCAGCATAACTTTATGGTTACTTTTAATTTAAAAGTAGAAAACATTTAAAACTAGAAAACAGGACTGATCATATTAAACATGTAGTGTGAATATAGGCTATATCTTATAAAGAGTAAAATACGATATCTCCATTAACATTACATAGGCTGTGTATGTATGGGAACAAGGGAAATATGGCCTGAAGGGCAGATGATTTATAAGAAACTTTAGATATTGGAGTATAAAGTATTGTTCAAATTAAATTCAATTATGTATAAGCGACAGTGAACTTAACCTAACAAAATCCAACAAAACAACACAGGAATGAAAATTCATATTATACATATTATACATATATTGACTTTCTAGTTAAGTCAGACAACTGAACACTGAATTACTTGTTAATTTGTGAGAATTCCTAAAACATCTGCCCAGATTTTTAGATGTGTCAATAAAAGCTTGCTTAACCTTGTTTGACACTATACACTCAAACAAATAGGAAAAACAGCTTCAATGCTTTTTCTCCCAACATATTTAAAAAATTATTAGCAACTATTTAAAATACTTTGAATGTTATACAATGTACCAGATGACTAAACTGTTCCCCTAGTAGTTAGTTATCAAAGTTAAAAGCTTCTCCTAAATTAAGAACCTTTGACACTATTTCTCCTATAAATCATAGTGCTATTTGTATTGTTTATCTTTCCCCTCATTCAGCGTGAAGTCAAGCCAATCTGACTTTTTTTTACTTATCTCAGGTTTCAATCTTCTTGTTCAAAGTAAATTATGATTTTTTTCCCCTTTATACACATACAGAACCTTATTACATTTGCTTCTGCATTAAATTCTCTTCCTCACAAATAAACTAAAATCCACACAAGAAATGTCAATAAGTCGATTAACTTTAAGTTGCTATATTATGTAAACCAATATATAATGATACTTAAAGTATAATTTAATGTCTCCTCATCAATGACTTTATTTATTAAATTTATACATCGCACATCCCCCTGATAAGGAGACTGGTGTGCTGCAGTATACAATTGAAATACTGAAGATATTTCTTAGTTTCAAATATCAAAAAAGACATTTGCTATCTCTTTTTCTCTGATGTGAGGAAAGATAGCTAAAGCTGCATAACTGCTTTGAAGAAAAAGTGCTTATTTACGAGAACATGTTTGCTCAGACTTATCAGTGACATACCAATCATAAATGAATTTAGGGGAAACAGGATGTCCCATGGTTCAAGATGAATGAATAAGCAGGGTTCAACATTAATACCATTGCTTGAGCTTTCATATTTCACTCCAAAACCAGTGAGAAAGGATATCTGCCTCTGTAATAATAGTTTTTCCAGTAACTAAAACCATTTTCTGCATTAGAATTCAAGGAATTTTCCTATTATTTTTCAACCATGCAAAAGCATTTATGAGAAGTTTAAGGTGAACCATGCAAAAGCATTTAAGGTGAACTATTATTAACTACCCATCTTCATTTATAATCAAATTCAAAAGAAAGTATACTTTCTGAAGGAGTTGTGATATGTGTTAAAATAGCAGCTTTCCAATTAGCTATCATATATTTCTTATGACATAACAGTTCTTTTACAATGTATATACACACTTTTGGAATTACTGATACTGTAGAAATACTTTGTGATAATTCTGAATAGTTTTGGATTGAAGTTATTCACTCAGTTCTGTAAATTACATTAATATTTTATTATTATATCAGACCTGGGCCTCTGTCTTTCAGCCTTTCAGCTTTTCAGCAGTGCCTCTCCAGCCTGCATGATAGGTAGGTAGATTGACAATGTATCTATGAACAGCAACCAGTTTAGGGGAATCAATTTAATTCAGCCAGATTTAAATGGGGTGTTCTTGCATTCTTTCATTACCAAGATTTAATGCCTTCTTTACCATTTACATAAATGGGAATAGATTTCAGGGGTGCCACCTACTGGATAAGAAATTCATGATTTCAGTAAGTTTCAAATTCCCTAGAAGTCAATTCCTCCTCAGACTCTTAATCACACTAGAAAGTTCTGCTGCAAAGTGATTAAAAATTAATCATAATTCAAAATAATAAAGTTTATTTTGAAAAAATTCCAAAAGACATCTGAAGTATTATCCATACTTCATTTATATTGTATGATTTATATTGACTATTTCCTAGTATGATTTGATTGCTTATTGTACCCTATGGTTATTATTAAGCATTGTACCTTATAATTCTTGACTCTTGATGAATATATCTTTTATTTTATGTACACTGAGAGAATTTGCACCAAGACAAATTCCTTGTGTGTCCAATCACACTTGGCCAATAAAGAATTCTATTCTATTCTATTCTTCATATAACATTAAAAAACTCCCTTTCTACAACCCTGTTGTTCATATTTGGGGTAGAATTGGGGAAACTGGATGGAGCTGAGCATTTACTGGCCAGTTGACCTTCCTGATGTCAATGTGGAGTTTGCAGATTATTTTTGTTTTGAGCCCAAGGACAAAAACATCTACCGCTACCTAGGAATGAACTCTCAACCTTCGGAGTGAGTGAGCATCTTCACCACTAGGCCATCATGCTGTTCCATTATCCCTAAACATTAGAGCAGGGGTGTCAAACTCACCTTGTCATGGCAGCATCACATGAATTATTGGGACTTTTCCCTCCTTTGGTAAACCAGGAAGGGGGGCATGGGCCAGGAGTTTGACAGCCCTGTATTAGAGGGATGAAATGGCTTTATTTAGGAAACTGCATTTTTCTTTGTGCATCTAATGATACCTAACACCTAACACAAATTACAGTATCAACTGTTAAGTAACATTAGAAGTTGAAAGAAAAATCAATTTTCTAAGTAAAGACATTTCATCTGTCCAAATGACCTAACAATAAAAATCATAAAAATCTGAGACCATTTTCTCATATGTTTTGATTTCACATAAACACTGTTTCCTGTTTACTATTACCATTACCACTATTAAAGTTCTGATTTCCAGGATTTTTAGCCTACATCCATTTATGAATAATCAAAGTATCTTCAGATTCAGGGCAGAAAGGGAAATTGGATTTTAAATAACACTCACTTCATTTTCTATGAATGTCTATGGAATCAGTTATTACCATAAGTCTAAAGGTTACAATATAAACAGAGAGTATATTAATGACTATAAGACATAATAGGATCTTTATATTTCAAAACAGAATAGCAATGAGTACCATCTGCAGGGCAAGAGTTGAACCATTTGTCTTATATTTTGCAGTGTAGGAAATTATCCTTTCATCCTGAACTGTTCTTATGAAACTAGCATTCCACACTTTCATTTTATTCTTCTATCCTTGTTCACTCCACTTTCACAATAAATCATATCTTTATATATTTATAATTACTGATTTACTTTAAGATAAGTTAGTATTTTGTACTAATTCATATTAAGTATTATTCAGAAAAGTATAAATATCTTGACTTTGAATGTTGGGGCCAATAATTCCAGTACATCTGAACAGCAGTTGAGTTGGAAAAGGCAGAATATGGGATCTCAGCCTAAAACCCAATTGTGTTACCTTACATGTTTCCCACTACGGAGTACTCTAACTAAATCTTACGTAAACGTGACGTAAGCTTACGTAGGCCTCTACAGGAGGCGCGCGTCCCCCACCCGCAGGAAGTACGCATGCGCTGGAATTCGTAACAGAGAAGCCGGTCGCCAGATGGCACTGTAGCCTCAATAAGCCACAAACGGGACGCCGCGTGTTCCCTCACGTCAATTGATGTCGGCGCATGCGTACGAGCACGCTTGAATCCGTTCTTGTCAGTGGGAGGGGACGGAAAAAGCGGCGCGGCAGTCGGCGAAAAAGAAGGAGGAGGTGTGCGCGTGCGTAGTCAGGCTACTCGCTGTTCTTGATTTGTAGGGCGGTGCCCTCGGAGGGAACGCGAGCGGGGTGGAAGCGGTATTTGCCACGCGCTATTATTGATTTTATTGTTGCAATAGTAGAAAATGCAAAGGACACACATACATATGTACACAGAGGGAGAGAGAGGGAGAGAGACTGGATGGGTTAGTGGATTCCTAATGTATTCGTATAAAATGTTATATAGATAGGTAGCTTAGAACAAAACAATATGCAAAATATAAGAATCACTGCATAATTTTAAAAAATCAGCATAGCTCAAAATATCTATTTTCTAGCCAGTGATGTACAATAAACTCCTGCGGTTTGTATGTTTCATCAGGTTATGCACGTTTTTGCTGGTTGGAAAAAAAAGTATATTTGTGTTCTAAATGTAAACAATGTGTTTAGAGGAAATGGAAGCTATAGCGCAAACTATTTAGGGAGTTAAACACTTTTCACTGTTTATTTATGAAATATTTTTGTTCCAAAACTGCATATTTACATGTAAAGTGTGAAAAATGTGTGACAAATGCATTACATTTGGAACATACAATTACTCAAAAAGACATTACGTAACTAAATTGGCAAAGCAACATTCAAGACTTTTACCCATTGTTTTACTTATTTTAAGTTTGTGGCAGGAGCTTTTTAGCTTTTGGCAACTTCAATAATCTGCAAGAGACATAATAGCAATAGCCTCCCAAGATGACTTGGGCTTCATGTTCTTGCTTCACACATAAATACACTCATTTCAGCCAGTGGAAGTCCTAAGAGTGTCTTGGAAGTTGTTTACTCAAACCACAGATCCAGTCCAAAGCCAAAAATGACAACCAATTATTGATTATGAAAATATAAATTTATACATTATATCTACATACAATTAAATCCAAGGCAAGGGGGGTGGGGAAGCTGCAAAGTTTTGTTTAAACGTTTTAATTTTGAAAACTTTATTTTTTGCAACAAAAAAAGTCATTTGCAGAACTCCAAATTATACTGGATTTGTTTCCCAAAAAGCTGATCTTCATGCCAACAGGAATAACCATCTCTACTTTTGTTTCTTCTGTAGCTGATGAATTGAATCATAAAGTGGTCTAAATAACTCATGCTATAGATAATTAAAGACTTTTTTCATACATAGTTACAATAAAGCAATGGGACTAATTTTTAATCTAGTATTTGCTACATATATACAGTATTTGCAACTGAGGAGCTTATTACAGTATATCTTCTGTAGATTCTGGATCAGCCTATTTAGAAACCTGAAGATTTATTCAGACATATAACTTTATCAACAAGGTAACATGCACTCTTTGATTTTCAATCTATTGTATTATGGACAGAATCTTGAGTTTGTAAATATTTATCAGTCTTGTCAAATCTAAAAAACCCCAAAAATCAAATATTTAACCTTCCCATATTAATTCAGCAGGGACAGATCAATGGATGTCAGGTAATGTGGTTGCAATAGAGCGTTAAGGGCTGTCTAAAGAGAATTGGTCTGCATGGACCCATTTTTAGAGAAGACTGTTTTTCCTAGAACGTTTTGTATAATGATGAAGTTGACCTTCTCAAATACTTGAAATTCAAACATAATCACAATATTTAAGAATAAGAAAAATGAAGGCAAGCGTAGAAGGGAGTACATGAGTAGTGTTCATGGGAATCAAAGTAGCCTATATTTCAACTTGGGAATCTACAAAAGAGGCAGAAACTTTGAAAATTTTAGTGAATACTATAACAATTATTTAAATGGATCCACATTTTTCTCAAATACTACATAGCAAAATTAGTCAAACCAAGTGCAAGCAAATTTGGGATACCCACAGTAACAAAGACACTGAAGCTGAATATAACTAAACTCAGCATGATTTCTTTTGACTAAATTTGCATTGGATTGTGTCAGAATGGAAGATAGCCAAAAAATGTCAAGGTAATAAAATGTTGAATACCCTAGATATATTTGCACCTTTTTTTACAATATTAGCTATTCTTATTCCTCTTGTTATATCTAAGTTGGATCTCTGGGTAGGATACGTTCAGACATCATTTTAATTATTGCAGTTTTGGTGATGGCAGGTGAATTGAAGTCCATAGGGACATGATTTGATTAGATTCAAAATGAAGTACATTAGCAATAGAAAAGGTAAAGATGGGAAACCCTAAATAACTCATTCTCTGTCAAGTCAGGTTTTTTTAATTGTTTGGTTGACATCTTTCTAACATCTGTCAACAATAGTGTCTTTGAAGACAACCTGATAATGAAATTCATTGTTGCCTGTCAAAATCTGTGTTAAAGAAATAGCATTTTGCTGCAGGCTCTGGAAACAGAAGGAAAAGAACTAAATGCATTAAAATTCAAACTTTGCAATATTTGATATAAGTAGAACTATTGAGCAATAGCTGGACACTTCTTTAAAAATGCAGAATATCTGTCTGCTTTCCACTCAGAGGGGCTGTCAGATTTAGATGATGTTTGAATGTCACAATATTATCCCAGAAAATCAAGTTAGCCATGCCTGTAGTGCAGAGCTGTCAAACTCCCAGCCCATGGACCAGATGCATCACGCGCTGGCCATGCCCATGCCCGGTTTAGTGAAGAGGAAAAAAATCCCAGTATGTCACATGACGCTGCCATGACGATGTGAGTTTGACGCCCCTGCTGTAGTGGGTACCTACCTCCACACACACCATGGCAATGTATTGCAGCAAATTTGCGTTTGCTGGCATGCTAGTTGTTTTAAGAAATGCGGGAGATATTTTTTTCAATCTTGTAGAGTGAAAAACAGAAAAAGAACAACAAAGATGCTATTAGAAGTGTTGTTCCATATTGTGGTTGATCCATACACCATTTAATTTTACTAGCATAATAATGGTTGATTATTCATAAAAATTATTCCAGATTTAGACACTTACCAGACCATGGTTAAAGAAATCTAATTTTCAGACTGGTTAAATAAAATGGTTAGTATGTTTGTCAATCAGTTCACAATGCTTTATATGAAGGAAGTGTTTGGAGTTTTGCATTCATATAAAGCTAAATCATTCAAGTTAACAGCAATTCTTATTTGATTGTTTTTCTGATACCTATTTTATGTCTACTCATTAATGCATTTTAATAGTTGCCCTGCTCAAATGTGCTGTTGTTCTGAAGCAGGTGTGCAACAGTAAGGTACAGACTTCCTACCGTTGTCAAAATTTTTAAAAGTACTTATCAGCAGCCCTATATATAAAACCTGAAATAGAGAACCAAGTTGCTGGTGGTTATACTATTCAAGTACTATAGTCACTTCACAGTTAACAGAAAACTGCATTTGCATCTTCTTAGCCTAATACTCTGCCCACTATACCTCATTGGCTCCAATTAACACTATTGCCAATTTGTGAGAGATGCTGTGTAAGTTATCACCCTAATAACCCTATTCAAGTGGGGGAAATACTTATTGAAAACAAAGTCTTTATATAAGTAAGTTGAGCCTCTTAATCTATGTTAAGGAAGGGCTTGCTGTTACTTGTGGATCTGAAAGGGAAAAAACTTCAGCAATTGCCCTTTCCAATTTACCATCAAGGATTGCATGTTTGCACTTGTGGTTGCAGATTTTGATTTCAGAATGGTTTTAAGGGTGCCATTTCATAATGACAGGGCTCCCAGAAGGGACACTGTAGTCACCAACATGTCCATGGACACTTCTTTTTGCCATCTCTCAGCTCCACTCAAGTATTCAATGTCTGTCTTTTTTTTTAAGTGATGTCTTCTGCCTTATCATATAGGAACAGCAACATTCCTGATAACTACTAAATAGAAAAAAAAGATGTGAAAAATTCTCTTTCCCCTTAAGTGGTCATTCAGATTTCTGCAGTCCTGATGTGATATGTTTGAGGGAACACTGTTTTAATGATTGGGGAGTCTGATTGTGTATTTTTTTCATGGCTTTTCACCATCTCTGCTATCTTTTCAAGGTCTCTAATCTAGACAGTTTCTTAAAACAAAACTTTTAATCCATTCCTTCGGTCACATTCACTTCATAGAATAAAGGAAAGAGTTACAACTTAGATTACCTGGCAAGCATAGAATTCTTCCTGCTTCAAAATAACATTGATCCTTTTAACCATGGGCACAGTAAAAATGTCATGACTGACTGGCTTATGCATCAACAATTGTAGTTAGCAGAGTCATTTGGACCAAAAACACTAAGAACACTTAATAAGAAGAGAGGATGTTAAAGCTGTTCTGTTTTCTGCTTCTGTATTTATAGCTGATACCACAGTGCTTTTAATTACAAAAGATGATGTGGCTAGCCTCTAAAACCAATTATTCTACAAATGCTCACCCATTCTTGCCACATTCCTGCAATTCATGTTAAAATTTATGGCCAACTTTCATACTTCCTGCAGCATGCTTCACAGTATAAGCACAGGTTTTGTACAGAATAAGATTATGCAGCAAAATGATAAGGTTTCAGAATGATTTCTATTAAAAGGGGAGTAATGGTTCATTTAATAAATTACTTACAACTTGCCAGCCCTATATACCAAGGCTTCCAAGGGCTTAGTTCAGAAACAGTCTACTTCATCATAAGGTTCTGGAACTTCCATGTTTTGCAACTGTTGTCCACAGAAAAACCCTACCTGGAAAAATTCCTGCTCTCTGACTAAATCAAAAAAGCTTCCTTTCGACCGTTTTCTTTGAACAGCTTGCTTTGAACACTTATGTTTTTCTTTGAGTTACTATTTCTCTTCTAAATGAGCTTTCTTTGAACACTATTGTTCTACTGACCTTGAAATCTCTCCCAGAATTGAGCTGCAAAACATATGAAATAACCATAGAGAAATCATTACTTGTATACTTTGTTTTGTTGGACTCTATGGAAAATAACTGTTTCGGGCTTGAAAGACTGTGGGGAAGAATAAAATTGCTGTACAAGACACATTATTGCAAGGTAAACTGAAGTAACAATATTCCTACTTCTAATACTGAAAAGTTTGTCTAGCTACCTGAATATGTTAATAAATATCTGAGGGAACATCTACCCGACCCATTAGAGTGGGGAGGCAGGGAATGCTGTGGGTCCCATCCCTGAGGGAGATGACACCTGGTGGGACCCAGAAGAAGGGCATTCTCCATGGTGGCTCCCGCTCTCTGGAACATCATTCTCCCAGAGATTAGAATGGCCCCCTCACTAATACTCTTCCGGAAGGCACTGAAGACCTGGTTCTGCCTGGGGAACCCAGAGCGGGATGGAGCCCATCAAATGGTTTGTGTGATCTGCTGTCGTCGGGGCAGGGGGGTGGGAGTTGGGGGTAACTTTATATTTATTATTTATTTATTTATTTATTTATTTATTTATTTATTTATTTATTTATTTATTTATTGGACTTGTATGCCACCCCATCTCCGAAGACTCGGGGAAGCTCACAGCTAAAAACATACATTCATAATAAATAAATAGTTAAAAAAATTAAACCGAAACAAGCCCAATATCAATATTAAAATTAAATAAAAGACCCCCAAGAAGGTTATCACAGCCCAGCTTGGTCAAATAACCAGGTCTTCAGGTTGTGGCGGAAGGTGTGGAGGTCAGGGGCCAGACGGAGCCCCAGGGGAAGCTGGTTCCACAGGGCAGGAGCCGCCACAGAGTAGGCTCGTCCCCGGGGGACCGCCAGCCGACACTGGCTTGCCGATGGAACCCTGAGAAGCCCCTGCCTGTGTGCTTGCACAGGGCGGTTGGTACTCAATATCGGCAGGAGTCGGTCCCTTAGATATTCTGGACCCATGTCATGTAGGACTTTGAATGTTAAAACTAAAACCTTGAATCTCACCCAGAGTGCAACCGGCAACCAATGCAGGTCGCGCAGGAGGGGGGTAATATGGGAGAATCGGGAAACTCCCATCACCACCCCTGCGGCCGCATTCTGCACCAGCTGCAGTCTCCGGATGGTATGCAAGGGCAGTCATAGATAGAGAGCGTTGCAGTAGTTGAGAGGTGACAAGCGCATGAGTGACTGTACGCAGGGCATCTTGGTCCAGAAGCAGGCAGAGCTGGCGAACCAGCCGGACCTGGGCAAAGGCCCCCCTGGCCACGGCCCCCACCTGTTCCTCCAACCGGAGCCGTGCATCCAGGAGGACCCCCAGGTTCCACGCCCTATCCACAGGGGGCAACACCTCTCCCCCTATGGTCAACGAAGGACATTCATGACTGGACCGAGATGCCGGTATGTACAGCCACTCAGTCTTGGCCAGGTTGAGTCGAAGCATGTTTCCGTCCATCCAAATCCGTACCGCATCCAGGCAATGGGTCATCACGGAGAGGGCATCACTGACCTGGTTTGGGGTGGAGATGTAATAACTGGGTATCATCAGCATATTGATGATACCTCACCCCAAAACCGCGAATGATCTCACCCAGCAGTTTCATGTAGATATTAAACAAGAGGGGCGAGAGGACTGACCCCTGGGGAACCCCACAAGTGAGCGCCCTTGAGGTCGACCTCTGCCCCCCTGACAACACCGATTGCGAATGCCCCGTGAGGTAGGAGAACCACCATAAAACTGTGCCCCCCACTCCCAACCCCTCGAGGTAACGCAAAAGGTTACCATGGTCGATGGTATCGAAAGCTGCTGAGAGGTCTAATAGGACTAGGACAGAGGAAAATCCCCTGTCCCGCACCCTCCAGAGGTCATCCATCAGTGCGACCAATGCCGTCTCCATGCTAAAACCAGGCTGGAAGCCCGATTGGTAGGGATCCATATATTTAATGTTTTTCCAGATTTTGTTCTATTGTACTTTATTAATTTATTTGATTCTTTTTATTAGTTTTTATTGTTTTTTATTTTAAATATGGTTTTACATTCTGTAAGCTGCCTCGAATCTCCATGGGTGAATAGGCGGTAATATAAATTCAATAAATAAATAAATATAAATAAATAAACTAACAAGAGCCTTGTTAGATTTCAGAAGTAACATAAACATATTTTGTACTGCATAATTTTGCATAGTGTCTAGAAGTGAGAGTAACAAAGAATGCAAAGCTTAAGTGTAAGCATGAAAATGTTGGGATGAACTTAGCTGTTTGATTTTTAGTCTATCCTTAAATTTTTCTTTCTATTATACACATTGCTGATAGAACAAATTATTTCATAATCATTGTATAAATTCATGGCCAGGCTGTTAAATAGCCCAATACTACTTTATATCAATTTTCTAGCATAAGAAGGAAAAAAGAATACAGAACCCCCTATTTTGGAATGGAGAGACTGAGGGAAACGGGGAAAAAGCATTAAACAAGTGGAACTATAGAGGAAATCCTCATTTATAAGCCAAGAGTGGGACAAGCAATTAGGAAATGTTTGCTAAGTGGGAAATCTTTGTGATCATGACTGCTTTCTTTTCTCCCCCATGTTTTGGAATACTCATCCTAGTGCTTGGATTATGAACAAAAACAGAATATTTGAATGTACATTTATCAGAGAAGAAGAGATTACAAGAGAGTATGTTGACACACAATTGAGTGAATATGTATAGAAAGGAACATGATGGTGCTAGCAGCCCTGGGAGCACTCAGGGATGGAAACCACAAATGTGCTACACAAAAAGCCTGGTGTAATCTTCATTGTGTGCCTGCTAACTCTCTTGTAATCCCTCTCCAATCTCTCCAATATGTAAGGAAAAAACAAGAAAAGCAAGTCAGGCACAGGAGGACATGTACTGACTGGAATGATGATCACATGACTGAGGAATGCTGCAAAGGTTATAAATGTGGGCTTTGGTCATATATATTTTTCATCACTATCATAACTTCAAAAAGTTGCTGAATGAGACAATCAGTAAGTACTACCTATTTGCTGATGGGAATTAGAGATACACCCTTTACCAACTTAACTTACATACACTCATACGCACCTATCACAGTGAATAACTATCAGCAGAATTTTTTCAAACTATACCAGAGGTCCCCAAACTTGGCAACTTTAAGACTTGTGGACTTCAATTCCCAGAATTCTCCAGTCCAGCTGGGAGTTGAAGTCCACAAGTCTTAAAGTTGCCAAGTTTGGAGACCCCTGAGCTATACAGATATCAGTGGTCATATATCTACAGAAGCTGGCTCTGTTAAATATGCAAGTTATATCAAGGACAAAAAAACACATCTTTATAAAATTATTAATATGTTCGAATAAGGAATCCAGATCATTTTGACCAATTTTAGGGACAAGCAGTGAACAATACATTTATGTAGTTTGCCCTATCATCTATTCTCTTGCCTTGTTCCCCATCATAGTTAATTCACCCTAGCTCAGAGGGGGCTAGTTTTATGGATGCAGAGAGTCATGGATGTGTTGTTGTATGAAAGGATAGATTTCATGCTAAAGATTACAGTAACTATGGTAGATGGCTCCTTTGAAAGTGAGAAATTGTCATTGGAAGTCTAGGGGATCTCCATGGCTAGTGTCAACTAGTTTAGCGAGTATGCCAGTTGAATCTGTTTCTGAGTAAAGATAGATTTGCTATAGTAATTTTTACACAAACAATTTCAAGAATGGATTACTGTAATATGTTCCATGTAGCTTTATCCTTGGAACTGATTTAAAAGCTGCAGCTAGTAAAGAATGTAGTAGTTTGCCAGACCATGCACATCATTACACCAACATTAAAAATAAAAGTTGTGCTGGCAGCCAATCTAGATTCAAGATGTTAGTATATGTAAACACTTAATATGGGACTAAGTTAAAGAATGTGCCTAGTTCCATCAGCATTCCAGGGTTTATAATCTCCAAGGAAGGTCCTGCTTTCTCTGCCAGGGCTCTCTGACTAGATGGTGATATGAGACAGGCTTTCTTCATTCTGTGCCTATGGAAAACTTGATTTCTGGCATCTTGTGAAATACCGTTTTTTATGTTAACCTTTCCCAGCTATTGATTCTACCTAAAATTTTTGATTTGACAAATACAGGTGGTCCTCAACTTACAACAGTTCATTTAGTGACCAAAGATACAACAGAAAAAAGTGATTTATGATTGTTTTTCACACAACCATTGCAGCATCCCCATGGTCAAAAGGTCAAAATTCAGGCACTTAGAAACTGACTCACATTTATTTTATAATGGTTGCAGTGTCCTGGGGTCATGTGATCCCCCTTTGCAATCTTCTGACAAGCAAAGTCAATGTGAAAACCAGATTCGCTTAACAACCGTGTTACTAATTTAATAACTGCAGTAATTCACTTAACTGTGGCAAGAAAGGTCGTAAAATGGTGCAAAATTCACTTAACAAAGTTTTGTTGCATTTAGCAAGAAAAATGCTGGGCTCAACTGGGGTTGTAAGTTGAGGACTATCTGTAGTATGTTTTTATCCTGATTTATATTTAACATATTTTAAGGAACATTGTAAACCGCTTTGGATTTTTATAGTGAAAAACAATATAAATATAATTTAATAAAAATAATTAATAATCTGTTTCCAAATGCTGACTATCTGGATTCTTGCAAGAAGCTTGTAAACAGTTCTATCTTGTATTCTGTTCCTAACATTTTACACTCAAACATTGACTCTCGGTACAGAATATCCTTTATATTATAGCTCATCTTGACAACTACAAATATATTATACAAAAATGATTTAAAGACACATTAAAAGTGTAACTAATGCTAAATATGTTAATTATATTTTTCCCCAATTTTAGAAAAATATTGTCTGCCAAACAAGTTTAGATTAATAAAAAAAAGTAGAGGTTATTTCAATTTCTACAGTTAAAATTAGTTTTGGCACAATTAAAATTAGTTTTGGAACAGAGTATTCTTTCTAACAGGGAAGAACATAGCAAGTTTCCTGCAGCTGTTTTGGGACAATTGATCCCTCTCTTGTCATGTTGTTTTCTAGGAAGCAAAAAAGGAAATTTCCCAGCAGATTTTGGTTTTCTGACTACATACAAAAAGATATATAGATGTATATCCAAACATTATTTGAAATGTGTATTTGACATTGAATCAAATGCATGATTTCATTTAATAGCTCTAACCTTTACCTTCTGAACATAGCCACAAGGCAGAGGAAGAGGCATAAGAAGAAATTCAAATGTCTCTTGTCCTCATGGCAGCAAAAGTTAAAATTGCAGTTCACATATTTACATATATAATTATCTCTGGGAAATGTTTACTTTCAAAACAAGCTTCTGTTTAGACCTCTCTCTTTCCTTTGCAAAATAAACATGAAATAAGAGCACAAAACATTTACATATGACATTGACACAGAAACGTGTGGCATCTTCATAAGTAAAACTATGTCTTTATTATCTTGTTTGTAAAATCACCATAACCAAATTATGCTGTACTGGACACAGAAATGAATCTTGGTCAACCTTTTCTTCACCATGGAGCCCCTTTAACTATCTTTTGTGGCCAAGATTTAACTCAAGATTTAAATCATAATATTTCTTCAAGCCTTCACCGATTCTCCCAGGGATTTGCAGACCTCAGGCTGAGTACCACTGGTCTATAAACTTCAGGCTAAATTCAATACATCTTGAGATTAAAATGTAAAAATGATTTAAGTAGAGGAGATTGTTAAGGTCTGCAGTTCATTGCATTTCTAGCTATTATAAAATTATTCTCCTGTTAGTGTTTTCTTGCATCTGTAATAACAATAATTATAAGGTACGTAAACTTATCTTGTATATTTGGTATGTTTATGTTAAATGTAATATTTAAATGTTAAATGTTTAAATGTTAGAAAATTGTTAAGGAGGTTGCAGCTGGTACAGAATGCGGCTGCATGGGCTGTGATGGGGGTGTCCCGATACTCCCATGTTACACCCCTCCTGCGTGACTTGCACTGGTTGCCTGTTGCCTTCTGGGTTGCCTTCAAGGTGCTAGTAACAACTTATAAAGCCCTAAATGGCTTGGGGCCAGCGTACTTGCAGGAGCGCCTCCTGCCAGCATCACACTCCGATCGCCCCATGCGCTCCCACAGGAGGGGCCTCCTTGGGATACCGTCGGTTAGGCATTGTCGGCTGGCGGTCCCCAGGGCTAGGGCCTTTTCTAAGGGAGCACCCGCCCTATGGAATCAGCTCCCCGTGGATCTTCGTTTGGCACCTGATCCTTTCGCCGAGACCTGAAGACCTGGTTGTTTCAGCAGGCCGGTCTGGATTGACCTGGGGGTGGGTTATTTATTTATTTATTTATTTATTTATTTATTTATTTATTTATTTATTCGACTTGTATGCCACCCCCTCTCCAAAAGGATTCGGGGCAGCTCACAGATAAAAACAATACAATAAGTTAAATTAGCTAAAATGGAATTAAATTACAAAAGCCAAATTAGACTAAAAAACCCATAATAAATAAGAAACCCAACCCCCAAGGAGTCAGCACAGCACAGCCTGTTCAAACAACCAGGTTTTTAGGTCGTGACGGAAGGTGCGGAGGTCAGGGGTCAGCGGAGCCCCAGAGGTAGTTGGTTCCAGAGAGCAGGAGCTGCTACAGAGTAGGCCCTTCCCTGGGATACCGCCAACCGACACTGAGTCGCAGACGGCACCCTGAGAAGTCCCTGCCTGTGCATTTTAGTTGTTTTAATTTAATTTTAATTGATTACTAGACTTGTAGTTGTTTAATGTATTTTTATTGTAATTTGTATGGTTTTTTAAATGTTCACCGCCCTGAGTCCTTAGGGAGAAGGGCGGCATACAAGTCTAATAAATAATAATAATAATATTATTATTATTATTTTACAAAAATTAACTTTAAAGGAGAATATAACCACTGTATAAAATATGTAATTCAAAAATAAAGAATTTCTTTCATTCATTCATTCAGCTTATGTAACCACACATATTATCAAGCACAACATTGAGCAGCTTTCAAAAACATTTTAAAAAACCACAAGCTAACATAGTAAACATTCCTAGAATCCCATTATATAATATTTAAAGGATGAGACTTGGAGCATGCCTACCCTATCTGACCTGCTGGGGTGGACAGATACCCTCAAGAAGAGGTTGTCCCACAATAATTTTGTCCTGTGCTATTCAGAGCTGTAAAGGGGATAATAAACATATTGAATTGTATCTCATGCAGCTTGTGTAGCAGCAGTGTAATACAGTCAAATTGTGAAGTGCCCAGAACAGTGTAAACTGCTACATTTTGCCCAGTTGTACTTTCTGGTTGGTCTTCAAGGACAACGCCATGTGCAGCATGATACAGTAGTGTTACTGGGAAGTAACCAGGGTATGAATAACTATGAGCAAGGCCTCCTGGTCCAGGAATGGGATAGTTGACACCCAAAATAGATCTGTGCAAAGGACATGGCTTAACCATGGCTGCTACCCTCTCCTTGAGAAGGAGCCACAGGTCCAGGAGGACCCCAAGTTATGCATCAGCTATGTCTACTGACATAGACAAGAACCAAAGATGAGCTGACCAGACCCAGAGGTGGTATTCAGCAGGTTCTGGCCAGTTCTGGTAGTGGAAATTTTGTGTAGTTCAGAGAACCGGCAAATACCACCTCTGACTGGCCCCGCCCTATCTATTCTCTGCCTCCTGAGTCCCAGCTGATCGGTTGTGTCTTCTTTTGTTGCTGTGCACAGGAGAATGGAGCTGGAAAGTAGGTTAGTGGGATGGGGAGGGAATGGGATTTTGCAGTAACCTTCCCCTGCCATGCCTACCAAGCAATGCCATGCCCACCAAGCCACGCCCACAGAACTGGTAGTAAAAAATTTTGAATCCCACTACTGACCAGACTCATATGCAAAACAACCTGAGGAAATATTTTAGACATTATGCTTTCTTAAAATACAATGCTCTGGTTTAAAAACCCAGTATCCTGACTTCAAAGATTTGTCTGAACATAATCATTTGGAAGCAATCAACAATAACAGGGTAAATGGAAACAGTTTTCTTCATGCTAGAATCCTTCAGATATGTTGAATCTATAGCCTCCAAAACGTGGAGAACAACATGTTGGGGAAAGCTGCCTTTACTCTTCATATGGCTCAGGAATAGAACCTCTAGCATCTGCCAAACTCAATTACATATATCAAAAAGGGCCTCGGTGGCTCAGCAGTTAAAGATGCTAAGCTTCTCAGCTGGAAAGCTGACAGCTCGGGTTCAAGACCCAAGCGCCACATGATGGGGTGAGCTCCTGTTACTTGCCCTAGCTCCTGCCCACCTAGCAGAATAGATAAATAGGTCCCACTTTGGTGGGAAGGTAACAGCATTCTGTGTGCCTCAGGTGTATAGTCATGCTGGTCACATGAGCACAGAAATATCTTTGGACAACGCTCACTCCCTTGGCTAAGAAATGGAGATGAGCATCATCCCCTAGAGTTGGGCATGACTGGATAGGGGAAACCTTTACCTTTAATATATGTCAAATAATTGATATATGTAATATACATCGATGTCCATGGATGAATAATATATTTATGTAACATCTGTTCAGGGTAACATTGCACTCAAATTGCCATAGCAGCTAACCAAATAAGTATCATAATTAAACTTACAAAAGAATCTTGGCTAAATGATTTTTTTCCCCTTATCTGAAACTAATTTCAGAACGAGCCTAACTAAAGACAGTTCAGAAGACATGTGCATGGAACTATTCTTTCTTTCTCTTTGTATGACCTTATGCCCTCTCACTCACACAGTTTCATTCAGAGAATTAGCAATTATAATCAAGACTAATAACTATGAAGAAAACTTTAGAAGTAGGAAGTTGACTAACAAGAAGAATCATGAGGGACGAATAGATCTATTAATTAGATCTGCATTTTTCTTCCACTGGAATCACTAAAGTGGAGTCTAATGTTAGCAATATAAACATTTCTTTTTACAAAAGCATTGATAAACCCATGAAAACTGATGGAGGGAGATAGCTGAGAAGTACAGAAGCAGGGAAAACTTTTTTTAAAAACCCAGAAATTAAAAATAAAACTAAAATGAAACAAAGGACTTTAGGAATAGGGTAAAGAAAAGTATTAATTTTACTTATGAAAATACTTAAAAAATTTAAAGCTTTGAAGAATTGGTCAAAGCACAGGTATATGAGTGTATTATGGCCTTTCTTCCTTTCTTCTCTCATACTAGCAGCTGTCCTCTGTGGTTGAGGAAGGGTCCGCCCAGATGGGGCCTCTAGACGTGTGTGTCAACATAGCCAAGGTGATAGCTCATGTTTATCAGTGAACAAAGTGACCTTAGATCAGAACAGTTATAATGCCTATTTAAACGAAAGTATGAATATTTCATGAATTTGGGAAGGAGAAATCCTCAAGTGCAAATCCTTGTGTTTCTGCATATTTATTTCATTTTATTGAACACTTTTAGACCCAATCCATAAAGTGTGAATGCTTCTATGTTGATTAAAAGTCTGGAAGAACTGAATTTGGAAATTCAAGAGGCCCCTCTTCTTCTGAGATTCCTTTTACTAAAAGGCATAAACAGATGGCAAGAGAATGGTGCACATGTCAGTAGCTGGGGGAGACACTTTGTCAAACAATGCTAATTTGATTAACTTGCTTTTAGCTTCCGCAAAAGCCCTCTTTATCCTCAGCTGCTCAAAAACGCACCCCAAAGCTCACATTTCTCAACAGTTATAATTGAATGGAAGAAAAAAATAGTATCCTAATGTCTGACATTGATCTGAATAATAAAACTGACTTTTTATTATTACTGCTTTACAAGAAAATGTGTGAAAACTGAGGGCCCACTATTATCCTTTTATTTATTACTACTGTCTTCACACTGTATATCTCACCCCCCAAAAAGAAATGGGGTGAGCCAGATAAAAACTAAAGTTGGTTATTTCTCTTTTACATTCCTTTGATCCAAGCAAACTGACTTTACTGCTCTCTATCATATATGAAATGATTGCCTTTTTTAATCACATTATTAGAACTGGTAATGATTTTTGGAAATCTATGGGAAATTCAGCCAAATCTCAAGTAAATCTATTATTTTAAATTTAAAAAAGAATAAGATAGCTATCCAGGATGAGTATTTAATTGATTGGCCACCAACAGCTAGCTTATTGTATAATTCTGTGCCTTGCATAATACATTGTAAGTCTTTCATTGCTGGTGGAAAACTTCTTACACCCAAGCAAATAGTAAGGTGTTTTTGTTGTTTCAGCAATTGTCTACAGTATAATACACATTACAAACAGACTTCAGAAGTAGGCTCAGTGCACTCATGCCATACTCACCACACCTTCTTTTGCTGGCTTCACTGCTTGAGCAAAGCAGACATACAAATAGAAATTTGATGAGATATCTACAGGGGAAGCTCAATGGGTATCCTTTCCATTGGGATGAGACATCCCACAACTCATTTAATGCTCTCCACCCAAGTAGAAAACAAAGTTAGGTATATACTACAATTTCTCTTCTAAATTAGATGTTACATAGCTTGCACAGTATAGAAATGAAATGCATGTGATCCTGGATTGTGAGTATTTTTTTCTTGGCAAGACATTAAATAAAAACAAGAAATTCCAGGTTGCTGTAAAGGATCACCTGAGGCCAGGAACTTTTTAATTGTCCTGGGATGAGAAGGTTTTGTTGTTATTCTGTTTTGTTGCTTGCTAAAAATAATCTTTCCCCAGCTGATTTCTTTTCTGCATGAAAAAAGGGTGATTTTTCATAGGAAACCTGTTAGAGAAAATGAGCAGTTGTTAATAGTAGCAATGATTATATGGTAGTTTCATTTAAAGTATTTTCTATAAACTACTAAAATTCTCATTGTGGATCAAGCTCCCAGGTAAACCAGACAGAAACATGACATGATGAACTAATTCTTCTTTATTATAAGGCTACACTAAATCAATCTTACAAGTTTGAAAATACAACTTTGCAACCCCACTTTTAATTCATTGGGGTAAGTACTTCATAAGTTTCTTTCTCTGTCCATTAAGCTAATAGAACCCCATGCATGTATTGTCTGACTGTTTCTTAAGCAGCACCTTTCTCCCCAAGATATCCACACATTCCATTATGTTTATCTATTTGCACCCTGATGTTAGCCCAAATGATGCATTATACCACAGCAATTATTGTGTTTCCCACTATTCCAGTGGAATTGAAATTTCCAGGATAATCAAGTGAGTTTTATTCACAAAGTTGTCAATGTTGCAGCATCCCAGAGTTATGTGATCATTATTTCTGACCCCCCCCCCAATTTAATGTTTATTCTGGTCACACACTCCAAGAATGACCCAACATATCACAAGTTTGTTTAGTTGCAAATAGAAATGTATGGTCTCTCATGCACACAAGCAGTGGCTAGGTTTACATATTGTAGCATGTTGATATGATTAGTGCTACTATAACTTTGTCCCTTAATGAGCCCAGCTCTTAGGGGTTGTAAAATATAGTTATTTTATATTGTGTGACCCTAACCACACAGTATAAAACATTTTAGTATGATATGAGAATCTATTTTTTATTACACTCTCTCAATCTCTGTCAATTTATTGTGTATAATTTTGATTATACCAAGTGGATAAAAAGTTAGAAAGTCTTTCCCAATCAATCAGTGCTCATGCTAGGTTGACATACTAGACATATTCTATCCAGAATAATTTGAACTACATCAGAGGATAGAATGGAAATTTGTTTGGGAAAAGACCAAGCAGTACATAGGTATAACTATTATGATTCTATCACACACACTTTGTTAAAACCTATCTTGAATAGAGAATGTCAACCATTTTATAAATATTGCTGTTAACAAACTTCTCTTTTATTTTTCCCATCCAGTGCTTTTTATTGCTTCAGCTTCTTGTTGGTTATTTCTTTCTGCATTCAGGATAATACTTATCCCAAAAGGAAAAACATGCATGTCTCAGTTATAGAAGGCTATAAACTTCTAGACAATTTTGTGTTATAATCTAATGACTGGGTAGAATGTTGCACTCTAGACCAGTTATAATGATGTCTTCCAGTGGTGGGATTCAAAATTTTTTACTACTGGTTCTGTGGGCATGGTGTAGCTTGGTGGGCATGGCTTGGTGGGCGTGGCAGGGGAAGGATACTGCAAAATCTCCATTCCCACTTGCTTTCCAGCTCCCTTCTCCTGTGCAGGGCAACCAGAGAAGACCCAGACAATCAGCTGGGACTCAGGAGGCAGAGAATAGATGAGGCTGGGCCAGTCAGAGGTGATATTTGCCAGTTCTCCAAACGACTCAAAATTTCCACTACTGGTTCTCCAGAACTGGTCAAAACCTGCTGAATAAGGGCCTTGGTGGTGCAGGCTGTTAATAGCCTAGCACTTAGTTCCAGCTGCCTGCAATTAGTGCAGGCTCAAATCCCACCAGGCTCAAGGTTGACTCAGCCTTCCATCCTCTCGGGGTAGGTAAAGTGAGGACCCAAGATTGTTGGGGGCAATAAGCTGACTTTGTAAAAAATGCCGCTTAGTAATAAGCAGGCATATACAATGGAATGAAGGCTATTGCTGAGCACATTGGGTTGTATCCCAAAAACTGTAAGCCGCCCTGAGTCTCCAGAGAAGGGCGGGATATACATATGAATAAAAATATAAAATAAAATAAAATAAAAAATACCACCTCTGATGTCTTCTTCATAAAGAGCGCAATATGTTGAAAAAGTTGCATGAACCAGTTATCCCAAGGCTCAGTAAATATACTATAATATTGATAATTAAATATGAATGATATATTTAACTCTAAGAAAACTTAATGGCATGAAATATGAACATATTCCAATATATGGACAATGGATACATGAAAGTTTAAAACTCTCAGTATTTTTAAGATGTCTATTTTGGAACTAAATTCAACTTCTTCTGTATTCATCTTCTAAATTAGTCTGGAACTGGGAAGAAAATACAAATTAAAATTTACTGATTTTTGCATTGCAACTCCCTGGATTTAAACATTATGTTAAACCATAGTTGTTTTTATCCATGGTTTAAAGAAATCAGTTATTTGCACATCACATTAAGCCATAAATCCTAGTTAATGAACTAAAATAGCTCCCTTACCTGTGATTTTGGTCCATCCAGTATTTCTTTCAAGCTGTTACTATTTCTATGTGGCCCTAAACATGTTGATTCTGAAAGAATGCAGCATTAAAGGGAGGTTACTGACTTTAATGCAGTTTAATGCAGTGTTAGAAAAGTTCATGCTTTCTATTTCTCTCAGAAATGTTGTGGTAAAGACCTTGCAGGGTGGTACAGACCTGTAAAGCCAGTTCCCACTGAAGAAACTCACTAGCAGTTAACATCCAGGTTCATAATTCCTTGAAGTGTCCTTTGTTTAATACTTCTCTCTCTGAAGCAAAACAATGTACTGTCTTTTTAGATGATTCATCAAAAATAATGTTTCTTTTTATATCCCATTTCCCTGATATCCTCTCAAGAACGCAAGCATTCTCTGTGCTTTAGCAATAAATCACAATGGGTGCTTCTGGGACTTGGTTATACTGATTACCCATCTGTTGAGAATTCAGTACATTCCCTCTTCATTATATATTTACTGTGGGGATACTTATTCTATCAATTACTATCTGGTTGCTTCCCCATGTGGTTTCAGTCATTTCATAAAAATGCTAAATCTCTTGTCTTGGACATAGATATTTCCAAGGTTTGAACAGAAGCAATGTGTAAAATTAAATTTTGTTTCTCATGACCACATCAGCAGATGTGTAATGTCTAGGGAAACAAGAAATCATTATATATATATAAGTTCCCAATAAGTGCAGTTCTTTCCAAAATCTACAGGCGTTGGGGGATTTTGTGTGTATGTGTGCACACATATTAGAGGCAAGGAAAACAAAAAAGTAATGCAGTGCTAACAAAGAAGACATTATCTCTCAATAGTATTATGTGATGCATCCTCAGAAATATCAAGGTAATTTTTATCGCTTCAATTCACAAAAGACAGCTTTTTAAAGCCAGATCATTATTGAATTGTACATTTTGCCCTCAGCTTTTTTATGTATGAAAACTTATCTGGGAAGGAATAACATTTACATAATTTGAATATTGATATGGAAGTAAGAATATTGTTAAACTTAGTAAATAAAATTGATATGACTTGCAAAAAAACATTTATAAAGTCTCTGGATTTTTTTTCTTCCCCTCTCTTCATCTTCATCATTTTAATTAGGCATAGATAATTCTGGAATGCCAAGAGATATAGCATACCTTTACAGATTATCTCCACTCCGGTTCTAATCATTGATTATAAATACTTTCTTAGTGAGTCTCAGCAGCTCAGTGTTGACTTTCTATCCTTCCGAGGTCAGTAAAATGAGGACCCAGATTGTTGAGGGCAATATGTAGCCCTTAGAGAGGGCTGTGAAGCACTGTGAAGCAGTATATAAGTCTAAGTGCTATTGCTATTTTGATAAGGAATAATTACTACTTCTAAAGAACAGAATTCTCAACCTTCCTTTGGTACATGGAAGATTGTTGTGCTATTGTACTAGTGTTTAGGTGCACGTAATACTGGAAACGACTTTATAGTAATTCAACTCTAAATGTTGGTCAATAATACTTTGCTGATCATGCAATCCAGAACTGGTTCTTTATGGCTTTTAAAAATCTTGCTGATTTTCAGTTCCCAATGTCTTCAAAATGATGGGTAGTTTGCTATGATTTAATTACATCTGGAAGGCTACACTTCCTTCCTAGACGGTTGGTAATCTGGGCTTCATGTATACTAAAGAACTTTTACCTTCAATTTGAGTGTCAACCCATGCTGGGCTTGCCTTACATGGAATCACAGCAAAGAACATTTCTTTCCAAGTCATGGGATGAGAAGTTGCAGGTGTTATAATCAGAAGCTGAAAAATTCAAAGAAGGAATGGATGCAACTTGTGCAATCAATTCTTTCCCAACAGTTACAGTGCAGATCATAGATTATACAGACATGTTTAACCAAACTACAGGTTTAACCAGAAATGTATCTTTGTCACGCACATGCCTGCCCAGAATGACTATAGCAGTAGCAAAAGATCTTTTTAAAGAAGAATGGATGAGAAGGGTTCATCAATCTTTCCTTCTTTCCTATGACCAGTTATCTTCAGCAAATCTTTCCTTGAATAATGTTGGAAGAATATCATGCATTTAGGCATCTTCATAAATATGCAATTTATGACATTCTTCTTTGTGTGGCAAATATGCTGAGTTTTAAAACTATAAACTGGGAATCATCATAATTGGGGGTTATACTTAGCACCCAAAGTGCATATTTTAGAATGTCAGAATGAACACAAAACCAAGGCAGAACATTACAACAAGTCAAAGCAATTTACCTTTCTTATTGGTGTTGTTTTTTGAAAGATCAACCTATTAGCTACTATTCTTTGGATGACACAATGGTTCTACTCATCTGGGAATTGTCCTTTCATATTAAGGGATATCTAGCAGATCCAGTTCAGGGTATGAAATATTAGGTCACACCTCACCTGGATATTCCCAGCCAGGAATTTAGCATGCAGATTTTCTTCTATCATAACTGTCTGAAGAGCACCAAGGTGTAGAACACAAAAAGAAAATAAGTTGGTGAAGATTGATATATAGATATATAACCAATGATTAGAGTGTATTATCTTTCCTATAAATGAAAAGGTTGCTGTGACTATTAATGTAGTGAAATCAAGTACACTATACATTGTGTTAAGGCATATTGGGATTTATTTGTTTTTGGCTCAGCATCTTCTATGAATCCTGCTTGTAGTTTACAATTTAATGCCTTATATAAACCCAGCCAAATATGTACAGTATTTGAAGACACTGGCTTGTTCCAACCTGAAAATGGAAGCTTTACATTTCCAATCTTGATGTGCAAAAGAGAAGAAAACAGGAATAGGAAGCATATAAGGCTGAAATTCACCATGACATATTCTGGAAGACCACACAGTAAAATCCATATGTAGAATAACAACCTTGTGCTGGTTACAGAATTCTATCATTGATATCAGATAAAATATATTTGCACTGGTGTTCTTTCTTTGAATGAAGACAGTCTGAGCATTTGATGATGCTGGAATATTTCATCTTTTTTTTCAAAACTTGTTTTCCTGAGCTCTTGCATTTCTGCACAGTGGTGAGATTTATAACTACCATAAAGGGCTCTGATGTAAGTCTCATTTATGTTGTCACAGGACATCAGAATGTTGCCAGAATTCTACAGTCATCACTTGACTTTTCTACTCAGGCCATCTGCTCTCATTTAGCCTACTGATGAACAACGATAACTGCCATGTTGCTTCATTGTCTTCCAGTTGCTCCTTTGTCTCCTTTGCCTTTGGAATAGCAGCCATCACCAACTCTGCTCATTTTCTGCCATTACAGCTGTCTGGAGATGGATTGCACCAAATTTCATAGATGGACCTACATCCAGTCTGTTGCACCACTTTTCCACCATTGACAGTCTCCCTCCTACCAGCACCTCTTCCCTAATTACCTATTCCTTTCATTTCATACATAGTATAACACTCAATACCTTCCTAAACCTTATTCTTCTTAAGACAATCTGTTTCCTTCCTTCTTCCCTAATGAAACATCAGCTACAGATGCTTAGAGAAAGCAAATATCCGGATACCTCTCATCAGGATCTTGCCCCAGTTATGGGAGAAAAACAGTAATGGTTGCACTGATGGATAACTTTTTCAAGGCCCAGAGGTAAGGACTTTTGATATTTAGTAAATACTCCAATCAAGAAACTGCCAAAGTGGCATCCACAAACAGCCCAAATAATCTCTAAACCACCCCCAGTGACACAGACAAGCAAGTCACCAGAACTGACAGCAAGCAAAACTCTTTACTAGCACTGATGATGTTACCTAGTTTGAGTAATGAAATGTCTGCAAGAAAACAAGCAAGCTCAAAGAGAACCAAGGACCCCTCAATTCAACCCTGAGCTACAAATTTTCTCCTTTATTGGTACTTTTGGTATTACCATACCCTCAATCTTTTGCATGCCTGAAGAATTGAGAGTTGGGAGTATTGTTATGGAATAATTTCACTTCTACCTAAATGATGGTCCTATCTGGTAGTCATTGGGGAAAAGTGGTCAAGCCAACAGTTACCTCAGTATAGAGCAGTGTATCACAGGATTTGGTTCTCTTCCCCATGGTATACTGCGAGAAGCCATACATTGGTTTAGAATACTTTTGTTCAGAACTCTAAGCATACCATTCCCACCCCAGACTGAGCCCATGATGTAGAAATTTGATGTAGAAATTTACAGTAGAGATTGTAAGGAACTGCATTGGAGAAACAAGTTCAAATCAACCAAGGCACCCAAGACATCTTGGGTGTCCGACACCTTGGTAGTTGCTTTAGAGGGATTCATATTCTAATGAAGGAGTTGGTTAGTGACTGGAGAAATTTTTCAAATTGAAACTCCTGTTTGACAGCAGATAGAGGCCATGGCTGGGGAGGCCTTTGCCAGCTTCTACTGCTGCACCAATTATAGCCTTCCTGGACAGGATTTGCCAAAAATAAACCATGATGTGATCAGTACAAGATTGGTGATGGTGGGAGAGTCTTTAAAGAGAACCTGCATGTGTAACTGGTGAAGATTGAACAGACAAATTCCTAGCCCAGAAACCTGTTTTAGTAAAGTCATCCTCATTTTATATTGGTTACCAGTAGGCTTCTGAGATCAATTTAAAGTGCTGATTAAACCATATACAGTGTGGTGTCAGGTTACACCAGCATTTCACCAAAATTGACTCTGCTTATCTGGTCCAGCAGTCAAGTGAAATCTTATTGAATCTCCACCCACTATACCATGAAATAAAAGTGGTATTGATCAGAAGAGAAATCAGACTATGGAATATGTTTTCCTCAAAGATGCATATAAACCTTATTTTTCCAACACTTTGGAAGTTACTTAAAATTAATCTTTCAAAAGGATAAAATCTCTATAGGTACCAGTCTAGTTTTCCTTCTGTTTATTTATTTTTTAACTGATTACTGATTACAAAGGGTCTATCGTCTGTGAATTCGAGTGGTTTATAAATGCTGCCAAAAAAATAACAAAGCAATCACATTTTATCATTAAATGTTGTTGCTGCCTTAGAGGTTAGGCACCATAGTCTGTCCCATCAGCCAAAGATGCATGACATCACTACTAACTAAGCTAAACTCTGACCTAGGTTAGAGAGCCAAAGGAAGTATGGTCAGGAAGTGAAGCGTTTGTGAGTCATGTCATGGGAATATGTCTAGCGAGCCATTCCTGATAAAGTTCAGCCAAACCACAATGTTGATGTTGGATGATTTGCCATGGGAACTATAAGTACAATCCTGACCCTTAGCATTTTATTTTTATTTACACGTATGGTAACATGGTTTTTCTTAGATGATCCTCTTTTTTTTCATTTCCTCAGACTTTATTTATTTAACTGTTGTTATTAAAACAAAAGGCTCTAAGGACTATAATGGCATATGTACCAGGAGAATCAACATTTCCCAGAGATCTTCTCCTGTTTTCTGTACTGTAAATATACCGTATTTTTGCCAGAAAGCCTAGTTTTGTGATCATTGCTTCTTAGTGAGCTCAAATCTTTATGTTGACCTTTGTCAATCTTTGCAATTAAATACACATGGCTCTGTTTTGAACTGGTGGTGTTTGTAGCATTGATTTTAAGTATCCAAGTTCAATTAGGATTTTTTTTGTACTTGCTATTTTGGTTTACTATATTTCTCCAACTTCATTAACTCTACAAATTAATTAAACATTCTACTGTCTAACCCAATACTGTGCAGATTGCAGCATTATCAAAAAGTAAATGTAATTAGTTTTTATTTATTTGACAAATTTGTATTTCATCTTTCCTCTAAGAATTAAAAGTGGCATGCATATTATTCTCTCCTCAATTGTCTTTTCTCACAAGAACAGCCTGGAAAGTAAGCTGGGCTGAGAGATAGCAGCTACCATAAAGTCATCCCTTGTGAATTTCTATGGCTGAGAGTTGTTTTGAACCTGGATTTCCTTAATCTTAGTTCAAAATGGGGCAGAGAAATAAATTTTACTATCATTTCACATTGCACACCACTGGTTTATTACTAAAACGTACTCTTCAAGATCATTGTTATTGAGTCACATCATACAGGACTGCATATTTATATAGGCTTGATTGGCATTTTTAGAAAAAAAATCATACTAGAAAAGGTGGAAAGTAGCAGCCTCATAAAATGTGAATAATTTACTGTGGCATGGATGTTTTGTGAATGGGCAATTCCATCAATATGCCAACTATTTTGTAAGGATGTCCATACCTATTCTCACCATTTCAGTTGTGTCTCTTTGATGACTCTTCTAGCTAAGTTCTGAGTTGCCTTTCCACTTTCATTTCTCTGCATATATATGCATTCATTTTTCCTCAATACTTGCTTTGATGGGGTCTTCATGAACTCAGTTGAATACTTGTGCTAAATATGAGGCTTTCATGAACTCTATTTGAGACAGTAATTGAGGAGAAAATGCCTCACTCATTTAAAACTTATTGGGGCAGCCAATTTGAGGGGGGGAGAGAAAACCAAGCCCTTTCTTGAAAATTCTCCATTCATCAGAGAAAGCTGGTGAAAAAGTCCACAGCAGCTCAGATTGGGAGGCATTAAGGAGAAGAGGAAGGCCAATGAACCCTCAAGTATAGAATGCTCAAGAAAATGATGGCATTTGAAAATCAGAAAAAATGTCACAGGAATATAGGAACTAACTCTTCAGTGGTCAACTTTTGTGGATTCACACTTCATACTGAAGAAACAATTGACTGAATTAATATATTGGCCTAAGGCTAAGCTAATATGAGGTTTGTAAGGGACACTTTGTGTTTTTGGATTTGTATAAATACATCTAATACCTAGCAGATAAAATTTGAAGTTAGTGACCCCCCCCCACTTGATACCTTGGTATAGTCAGGTCAGGTAAACTTTATCTATAATGGGGGCCACCTACAGTTTTTTAGCCATAAGGCAGCTTTTTGCTCCAAATTTCTTAGGTATATGCTTAAGGGTTTCTTTAAAAACTGTGCTGTTGAATGAGTTTATATAAAAATGATTATTCATGTGTTGCATAGGCAATAACATTATTCAATGATTGGGATAGATGTGAGTGAATTTATTAAAACAAGTGTTACAAAAATAGTGTAAGTTCAGGGTCAAAGAATCAAAAAGGTCAGGATGGCAGCTCAACTATACATCTGAACCCCAATCCTTTCTTGTGTGTGTCACAATGGAAAGGGTGAGAGTTTGATTATCTTGCCTTTTTTTGATCCCACACTCTCTGGGAAAAAATCTTAGCTAAATTGCAGAAAGATTGTAAAATTTCTTTTCTGATTGTTTATTCTCAAAGAAAGCCATAAAATTAAGGCTACAACACTTGGGCCCACCAAATCTAAATGACAATAACATGGCAGCAATTTTTGCATCTTTTGTGGTCATCTAAAACTTTGCAGTTCATGTAAGGTAGCTCTAGCAAACTATTCTTTGTACAGTGGATTTCTTTTTTGGAGAATCAAATCAAAGTCTTTTGAATTCAGTGGGATTTACTTCCAGCCAAGCATTTGTAGTTGATAACCCTGATTACTTATAGCATAAAATCAGACTCAGACTTTGAGTCTCATTATTTTGCTCAAAGCAGTATGCTTTTAAAATTCTGATATGGACATTAAGTGTGGTTTTATGATGCCTTCTTGACCGTAAGCATGTTTTAAACCAACAACCACTTAATGAATCAGGTATTTTGATATCATCCCTCTTCATTTTTCAATTGGATGTATAATGCTAATTTATAATTGGTATGTTTGTTTCCAGTTTGACATGATGGGTGAACGCAAGCATTATTCATAGTGCAGTAGTAATGTGTGAATTGTTTGTAGCATATTTCCTCAAAAGGAACATGATCATGAATTTAAGACATTCCTCCCATAAAAATAAGAATTTGTATGGGTGGGGAGTACATGCACTCATAAATATGTATGGGTAACCACAATGAGGAAGGAGTGGCAAATGTGTATAATAATGACACCCTTTCGTTCTTATGTCCTGACATATGGGTTAAGCTAATGATATTCAAAGATACCTGCAGGTTGTCTATAATCTGTTGTTACTGTGCTACTCGTTACATCAGAGGCACAGTCATCTGATCAGTAATGGATGGAATCAGAGAGGTGCTTGTTGGCCATTTTAGGCAGATGCAGGTACAACTCCTCTTTCACCATTCTTATTCAGCTGTTATTCTCCTAAAGAGCTGGCCACAATAGCACAGGAAACCAAAAAAAAAACCCTATATTCAAGGCTTGAAATAGCATACTATTGAAATGTTGGAGAAGTGAAAGAGCACACAGGTGAAATGGTCTATGTGGCATGATGCAGCAGTGGAACGATGCAACAGATAGAAAAGGCATTAAGCATGACAGGATGGGACCACTATCCCCATGGTTAACAATCTAAGGAAAGGGAGATAAATTTGAAATAAAAATTATGCTTGTAACTCTGCAGAACCTATTCCCATTGATGGTGTCCATAATGTGTAGTGCCATGATAATAGTGATAGAACTTGCTGGGGTTAAAAAACTAAACTTTTATATTTAATCATATAAATTCTTCCATGTGGTTATTTTATTTAATGACTGATTGATTGATTTATATTGAATTTATATACCACCCATGTTGCTTAGAGGTGACTCTAGGTAGCTAGATTTATTCCACAAAAATGCAGATACAGTTGAAAAAGATTGATCATCTGGCTCTCCCATATCCTAGTCCAATATGTTAGCAATTGCACTACATTGCTTCTCTTGATAACAGCATATAAATTGTTTGCCACTGCCTTTTTTTCCAGAATGTTCTTAGATCTCCAAGTGTAAACTAAGAAGTCCTGGTGGTCTTCCATCCAAATACCAATCAAATACCACCCACTTTAGTTTTCTCAAAACCAGCCAAAGTTGTTAGGGGCTATCACTTCTTTAACATATCCATAACTTTTGAGTTCTGCCTGACCAGGCATCAAACAAATATGGCTAGTACTGATCTTATAATGTTAATTTGTATGAGCTGAGGATGAAAGGAGCTTATCTAAAAACCAGTTGCTAAACCTGCAAATATTCTGCATGCCTTCTGCAGTATATCCATTTTTTAAAAAGTGCTTTAAATTTTTCATCTTGCCAAGGCTTGCTGTGCTAAATCTACTTAGGAAAAAAATGGATGGTTCATTTAATTTGCATAAGATAGACTTGATTTTTTAAAGCCAAGGAGAAAATACAGTGTTTTCTTAGAAATGGTTTTTAAATTGCCTCTGTCATTTTTCAGATACACATCTTTGTTAAAATGAACCAGCTCAGTACCTTTTGCTCCCTCGGGAAGCAGCTGAGTGACTGAATAATTTTATAGCACTCTGCAATGCAGATAACGTTCCTTTCTTTCTAACATTTTTTTTAAGTGCAGCCAAATAACCTTGCTGAGAAGCATTCAAGAGCCCTTCTAGGTATTCATCAGTGTTTCCATTCTAGATAGGCATAAGACAACTCTGATTTGTTTTGTGCGATTACATTTTTAAGCAATTGATTTTGTGGATGAAAATAGACTAGAAGCTTCCAGAATCTCTATGGATAGCCTTTTTGCAAGGCTAATGTTTATATGCAAATTGAATATTTTGAATGCAATAACTTGAGAAGAATGCAATAAAGGAACTTGAATTTTGCATCTCCAGGTCTTTAAGTCACTCATTGCTGTTTTAATCTAATTCATCTAAATAGAAAATATTATTTATTGTTATGGTTGATGACATAGTCAGTTAGGTGTTTAGATTGGATTGGGGATTTCTGTCCATCTATCGATTTCTTCTTAAGGATCTGGGATAGGTAAACGCTGTTTATTATTTCTGTATTAAAGATCAAGAGATCATTAGATAAAGAGACAACTTCCTTGATGATATAAATGCATATCGGCTGCATTTATATATTACATTAAGGCAGGATTTTAACCATGATTATTAAATAAATCACACACAATGCTAAGTCACATTGAGTGGATTATTCACACAAAGCAAATAAATTATGGCTTAGTATGATATTTGAACTCAGCTAATATTCTTATTTCTACCTATGATCCAGTACTTGTAATCAGTTGCAACTTTCATCATCTTCTGTCACTATTAAGGCAATGGCATAGCATTACATCATCCTGCACTGTTGCTTAATCTCAGCAATAAATTAAATATTATGCATTCTGTGCATGTTTTTTAAAAATACATTTCAAATCCTGTTGTGCCCCTTCTATTTTCTACTTACAATGATGGAAGCTTTCTCTCAAGACTAATATCAGTAGAGAAGTCAGGATTAACCTCTTACCTAACCATCAAATCACTTTATCATCCCATCACATACCTGCAAGTGACATTTAGCTCTTTGACCCCATACTAATTCTCCCAACTTAAATATTGTTTTCCTACTGGCTCTCAGGATTTTAGCAAAATTGACCATCCAGAACAAATGAATTCAAAGTGGAAGGCAGCTATTGTTGTTGCTCTTCTATTATTTCAGTAAATCAGGGGTGGCAAATGGGCTCAGTATTTTAATGCATGGCCTTCTCCTGCTTATTTTAATTGTATCTAGGAAATTTAAGAGTAGCATTAAAGCTTGTGCCTTTTTTCTAAATAGCAGTTGAGGCATTGAACTAGAAAACAAGTATAGCTGCACAGTTGTATGTGTGTATTACTCAAAACTGCAGGTCAGGGGTGGGATTCTACCAGTTCACACCTATTCACTAGAACCGGTTGTTAACATTCTAAGCAGTTCGGAGAACCAGTTGTTAGAAGAAATTACTGGCCTAATCCTGTAAGGAAGTCAGGAAGGAAACATTCTGGTGTTGCTTACAGAAACTGCCTCTCCGTTAACCCTTATTACATTCTTGGCAGGACTAGACTTCCTGTCTCAGGAACGTCTCTGGAGTTTTTTCCCCCTCCTTTGCTGGTACTTTGCTTGTGTGGAGTGACCATTCAAAGTTACAATGGCACTGAAAAAAGTGACTTATGACCATTTTTCACACTTACGACTGTTGCAGCATCCCCACAGTCATGAGGCGCCAGGCAAGGAGATGCGTGCCTTGATGTGAGTGATATTGAGTTGGCCACGCCCAGCCAATAACATGACCACCAAGCCACGTCCACCAACTAAGCCATGCCCACAGAACCAGTTGTTAAAAAATTTGAATCCCACCCCTGCTGCAGGTGTCCTGTCATCATTTCCCTTCTCACCTGACCTGTGCAGATATGCCCAGCTGTATAACAGAATCTAGCTGGCTTCAGCCAGGGCTGGACCTGGTTAGTTCTTGAGAGGGAAACAGACAAGAATTATTAATCACTTAAAAATTTTAATTCTTTAAAAATATTATTATTGAGAAGTTGATGGCAAAGGCAAGCTATAATACATAATTGCCAAGAGAACTATGTGATATGTTAAGTTACTGAAGCCAACCTTAGTTTTTAAAAAGGTCCTTATTTTAGACATGTATATGTATTGTGGTTTAGATTAAATACTTCCATATATAATAGTTGAAATGGTAGCACTTCATACATGTTTGTTACAATATTGTATACTGCAGTCATATACATATTGTTTATATGTATAAAACAAGCATTCTGATCACCTTTAAAAAAATAAATCATATTTAACCTCTAAGATTTGTGAACTTATCTAAGATGCTTCTCTTTATATCTTTTGCATTAAAATCCAAACATTCTCAATTATTATTTCATTTGTAGTATTTGTATGGCTGGCCCACTCTTACTAGTGACCTTGGGCAGCAGAATTAGAAACAAGCAAAGCCCTCCACACAACATACCCAGAGGTGGTATTCAACAGGTTCTGACCAGTTCTGGAGAACTGGTAGCAGAAATTTTGATTAGTTCGGAGAACTGGCAAATACCACCTCTGACTGGCCTCACCCCCATCTATTCTCTGCCTTCTGAGTCCCAGCTGATCGGCTGGGTCTTCTTTTGTTGCCCTGCACAGGAGAACGGAGCTGGAAAGCAGGTTAATGGGGTGGAGAGGGAATGGGATTTTGCAGTAACCTTCCCCTGTCACGCCTACCAAGCCACACCCACTAAGCCACACCCACAGAACCTGTAGTAAAAAATGTTGAATCCCACCACTGAACATACCCCCCAGTACCCAAGGATCAATTGTTAATTATTAACCTTCAATAGTAGCATAACTTATCTCCCCTGACCTATATGCCTAGGGAAGCAGCCAAGCTTTCAATGCCTTATGAAAGGCTAACAGGACTGGGTTCATCTGACCCTCCATGGAGAAGTTGTTCCACAGGATAGGTGCTGCCATTGAGAAGGCATGACTCCAGGATCCAACAAGATGATATTGTGTAATAGGAAAAAGACAATCCTGCAAGCAGCTTGTTTCTGTGCCATGGAGGGCATTCAGACCTGTTAAGACTCAGAATCTGCTATCATCTTTAGCTGGAATGAGAGCTATACATTTTCTTAGCGACAATCTGGCACAGTGATGTATGCTATGGAGGAGCCTCGTATTAGCAACATTGCAATGCACTTTATATGGGACTGCCATCTTGAGAGGAGTAGTTTGGAAGTGCAGGATATTCAAATACTTTGTTCTTTCATTTTGAAGAGAATACCTTGCTTTATGATGCCATGATCTCTTGATATGACAGTGATGTAGAGGAAGTTGCTGCTTTGTGCCCAGTGTGTGGTTTGATAACAACCACTGGGCTTTTACCTTGGAATGCTTTCATTTACAGACTGACTTCTTTCTTTAGGTTTCATGCAAATGCACTTTAGTTTAAGCAAAACTAAATGGTTTGCTAATTTAGACTACTTCTTCTTTTAAACAGATCCTGCCTCAGGTGTCGGACAGGGGAAAAGCAGGTAAGAAGCACTGATGCAGGGAGACTGTTCTTTGTTGAACAGTTCTTATGAAAATTAACAGCTTATTTTGACAACCTGGAAAACCCTCTGAAAATTAGTGTACAAGGGATATGAGGGGTAATTTAGAGCATTGGTTTTGAAATAATTGATGGAGTTTATCAAATAAACTCTTGTACTTAATTATTTTGATAATGGGAAATTTGGGAATTTGCCAGAGATTAATGAAGTAAAATACATTTTTAGCTACTGCTTTCATGTTTCTCATCCCTTAAAAGAAGTCTTGGTTCAGTTCATCTAGATACTGTAATTATTTACTTTTGAAATATATACACTAATCATGTGATTCGCTTGATTTTGGCATACTGGGTGAAACCAGCCAATTATAGTTTATTAAGTCAAATCACAACGTTTGGTAACCATTGTTTAGAAAAAGTAAATGTCTCTTCTTCCAAGGATTCACAGATATTTTTCTTCCAGCTTCATCTATTAATCATGTCAAAAAAGTAGGGATTGTAAATATTTGACAGTAAAGAATAATTTGCCAATATCTGTGTGAGTTTCTGGAAGAAAATCTATCCAGTATATCATGGCATAAAGTTCTAGGAATAAATAACCTTAAAACAAAATCCTGCCGTAGTAACGGAAAAAAAACTGAATTTTTCGTTTCTAAAGCTACTTGTAATTCATGGGCTGTTGTTCAAAGACCATCGATCGATAGCATCTAAAAATGACAAGAAACATATATCAGAAAATAAATGTGAGAGGCACTATGGACCTGAAAAATATGAAAGAAAACTTCTCTGTTTTTCCTGAATAGAATTAAATAGCAAACAATATATGTCAAAGTAACATAGGGAACAGAAAGCACCCACTTGGTTAACTAGTAAAATAGTGGTGGTACAACTACTACCAAGATTTAAATGTTACCTGACTATTGCCACTAAACTGCAAAAGCCATGTTAAGAATTTGACAAATCAAATCTTATCATATGTTTTAAAATTATTGCTTTTCAATGTATGCATGCTGTGTATGTCAGAAAATGGTTTCAAGTTCACTGAAAACAAGTTATAACTATCATTTTAATGACTGCATTTTCTCATAATGTTAAATCAAGATTTAAGTTTTTTGTAAAAAAAAAAAAGGACATGCTAGAATTATTCTTTCAGATAAGCAAAAATTTATCTAACAAATTCTAGAACTCATTTCCTTCTATCGGTATCTCTGACAGTATTCATTTTATATATAATATTTCTAGTAGCAGTAAAAAATTATTGCCATTGAATTTTTAGGAATGCATTTTCATATATATTGGATGTCTTTTTTTCTTTATGCACAAAATAAGTTTTTTGCATATTTTTTGTGAGCCTTTTTTCTTTGGGTTGTGCATTTCTGTAACTTTTTGTAGACCCTGTCAATTTTTTGCTTTATTTTCATGAAGAGGAATGGGGTTGTAAGATTTCTTAGGGTGTTTTTTCCCCTACATGATTGTGATGGTTTAGATGTTGCAAACAAATGTTCGGGTTTATGTGTTTAATTGTTTGTGGAGTTTTGGTGAATTAGGAGAGATTTCTGTATTTTGCTTCAATACATTTTTCTTATCGCTAGTTCCCTTTTGTTGTGCAGTGTGAGAGAAATTGTCATTTGGCATTTTGAGTTCAGATCCCATTCTATGCCTTGTGCATGGAACAAGCTGCATATAGAAACAATACTGCCACCACAGAAAAGGAATGTGGAACTCAGAAAATATAGACAAGTGCAATATAACTTGAAGATTGATCTCCTTTTTGGCTTTTTCTGATCTATTGAGTTAAGGATCTGAAATCTAATTTATCAGACAACATGAAACTTATATTATTCGAAGTTTTGTTTATTATTCAAGATAACTTTTGTTGTGGAAGAGATATTGAACAGGATTTGATTCATAGTACAGTGTGGTAGAAATGTAAATCCTCTCAATCTAAAAACATATGGATTGCCTCAGAAATAGATTAACAATGCTAAAACAGCAACAAATTGAAGGGTAAAAAGCATTTGCAGTTTAGCTAGTACAGATGCTTATCCCTGTTGATCACATCTTAGAAAGATGGAACTTCTAATCCATCAGATCACAAAGGAATGATTTATTTGGACCAGGTTTCACCCAGACTTGGGATAATTACCAGAGGACTTTAGCGTTTAAGTGAGTGGCTGAAGTAATTCATATGTTTAGGACAGTCTATGCTGAGCAAGATTAAATCAGAAGGTCTGATGTAACATGCAAACAAACTGGCTTTGGGGATAGAATATGTTGCCTTGCATCTCTGTGAACTGATGGGGCTGAAAAATAGTACAAGACTCTTAATGTATACTAAGTCTGGGTTTTTAGACTACTTTGTTATGTCAACAAACTAGTTTAAACGTAACAACAGACATAACAAACTAGTTTAAAAATCCAGACTTAAGGAACTAATCTCAAGTCATGGCTTTAAATTCGTATTTTTCACCCAAATTGTGCTCAGTTTGCCATCTGAACCAGTTTCAGATTTTTACACCGATCAGAACTGGCCTAATTGTGGTTTAGTCACATCAGTGCCACATTAAACAGAAATAGCTTTGTAGAAAACTAAGAATTAACCCTATCTGCCATTTATACTTGGCAATATTATCTTATTTGGGTACATATTTGGCACAACAGTTAGAATACAGTACTGCAGGCTATTTCTGCTGACTGCTGGCTGACTGCAATTTGGCAATTCGAATCTCACCTGGCTCAAGGTTGACTCAACTGTCCATCCTTCCAAGGTTGGTAAAATGAGGACCCAGACTGTTGGGGGCAATATGCTGACTCTAAACTGCTTAGAGAAGGCTGTAAAGCACTATGAAGTGGTACATAGGTCTAAGTGCTATTGCTATTATTACAGTATACGGAAGGGATTACTTCTGCACAGAAAATGGCTATTGCAATCTATATGCACAAAAGTTTGCCAAGTTAGTTCAGTAGCTTCTTCTCATTTTGTCATTTTGTTCAGTATCTTCTTCTTCTCATTTTGTCTAAAGGGAAATATGCCTCTCTTTGTAGAGCATCCTACCTTGTTCGTATTTCATTAAGCTTTTAAAAACAAACCAGCACGCTCAGCATGCCATTTCTTGAACAGTCCAAAAGATATTCCAATATATTTATCAGAATCCTTCAAATGTTTTTTTAAGAAAAGCTGCAGCTGCACATACTATATAGCCATTCCCATTCCTCAGGGAAATCTTTTATAGTATACTTAGAATTAATGGAAAGGTGGCTTCGCACTTGAAATTGATTTTATTTCAAAACAGAATTCCATTAATGCAATCCTGGAACATCAAATCAATTAGTTAAAAGTATGTATGTGTACTAAGTAATGATTTGACCTATGCTTCTTAACAATTACATAAATTATATTTATATTCTGTATTTCCTCCAAGACCTCAAGACAGTTTACAAACAGACTTCTCATAACACCTTGTAAGGTAGATTGGGCTACAAGAAAGTGACTATTCATTGATTTTCCATGGCTAAAACTACACTTCAAACTGGGTTCCCCTGGTCTGGTCCAATATTTTAGCTACTTAAGCCTAACTCATTAACAACTTTATCATAGTGCTTCTCAAAGTTTGACAAATATATGGATATAATAGTTTATATCAGACTTTCATTTTCAATCATGGATGCTAATAGGTGATACCTTGCTTCCAACGATATAGCTTGTATTCTAAGAACATTGTAGCACAATATATGACTGACTAGATTTGAACATCCTAGTGACCCAATGTATTATGTGCAACAGAATATCCACATTTACTTGAAAAAGAATCCTTTGATTTTTTTAAATACTTATTTGCTCACTGCATTTACATCCAACATGTTCTCTGAGAACTCAACATATGGTACATAATGGTCTATTTAATCTTATCCCCACAATAACATCCTTTCATTATTTCATTATTGAAATAATGAACTGCCAGTTATACATTGGAGATTAGCGTAGTGTGTTTATTTTTTCCTTTTTTATTTAAACTAACAGATTTTTAGAAAGTTAAAGACACAACCACAGAATTAAAAAAACATTATAGAAAGACTTTTTAGTGATACTTTTTCCCCTTACTTTCCATTTGTCTCCCAATTGCTCACCTAAATATTTCTATTTTACATTAAACATTGAGGGTTATTACTAATAATTGTTGTACTCATTTCATAATTAGTGATCACATAACTCTTTTCTTAGAAACCATATTCCAAATGTATAGCTGTGCCTTGTTGTGTGATGTGTAGTATATAAAGGAGCCATTCCTGCTTACATTTGATAAGGCTTCTAATACAGAGATATGTATTCTGGGAGTTGAAATCCACACATCTTAAATTTGCTGAGATTGAGATGCACTGATATAGACTGTTCTGTTCCCAAGGAGAGACAAATAGTGAAGAGATCCAGCAAACATACATCTTAGAATACATACAATGTGTCTCAGGAATGTTATTAAAAATAAAACACAAAAGGCCATTCAGTAAAATGTATTACTGTTTTAGTTTCTAGTACAGCATTCAAACATTTTCTGTAGATTGACTTCCTCTCTACGGTATTCCTTCAGCAGCAAAGGAAATATGCTCAACCCTAAGGCATTTGCTTGAAAGGGTTTGGGTTTTATTTATATATTTCACACATTTTGATCTTAAAATTGCAGGGGGAATGTTTTCTTTTACATTTACCTGAAGGTTTATTTTCCTTGCTCTCAGTAGAACTAACACTAAAATTCACGCTGATTTGCAAGAGGTACAATCTGTCTATTCTACTACCCAGACTTATACCTCGTGGTTGTTCCAAGAACTCAAAACCCATTGAAATGTCTTGGTTTGTATAAAATGAATCATCTATCTGATGATGCCGAAAAACAGCTCCTGTCTTTTTGGCTGAAAAATAAGCATCTACCTGTAGGTACCTCTCTTGTACTTTTCCTGAAAAATAATACCTCCATTAAAATAAAAAAAATACTTGAGAAGATACATGTTTGGACCAGGAACTGAAGCTAAATACCATGCTATCTATTTTCACTGCTGCTTCGGAAAAGTGGGAGGAGAGGAAGGAGAGGGGAACAGCTACTGTTAAGATTTCCAGATCTGTTTTTCCATTATGGGCTACTTGAACGCTAGTGTGAGTTTTGCTTCTCTGTTTTTCCCACAGTCAGTAAGACTTATCTGACAATGGAGTTAGTGTCAGCTGTCCAAAACGAACTGGGAGATACATTCCTTTCACCACTGCCATTGCTTATCATCAACACCCTCATTTTTTAAACGCCAGTTAATTTACAGGCACACAAGGTCTGGCCTTTTTGCTGTTCCTCTTGCTGGTTTCTGCCATCGCTATAACTCCACAAAGTTTTATGAAATTGCAAACAGCCTACTGTAAGAGGTGAACAATAGTATACGACAAATGTAGTAATACACTTTTAGGATATGAAATATACTTCATAAACAATGCAGGTAGTCCTCAACTTACAGCCAAAATTGAGCCTAAAATTTCCACTGCTAAACAAGGCTGAGGTTAAGTGAGTTATTTACAAACTTTTTTTTTGCCATAGTTGTTAAGCAAATCATTGCAGATGTTAAATGAATCTGGCTTCCCCCATTAACTTTGCTTGTTGGAAGCCAGCTGCAAAAGTTGCAAATGGCAATCACATGACCCCAGGATTCTGCAACCAGCGTAAATACATCCCAGTTGCCAAGTGCCCAAATTTTGATCACATGACCATGGGGATGTTGTGATGGTCATAAGTGTGGAAATTGATCATGGCACTGTTTCAGTGCAGTTGTAACTTCAAACATCAACTAGTGAATAATTGTAAGTCAAAGAGTACCTGTAATACATTTAATAAATAAATGTTTATGAATCTATACAGTTGTTTAAATCAGTGGTTGCCAACCGGTGGGCCGTGAGAAAAATTTGGTGGGCCTCAGAGAAATCTCACCCCCAGAGCACCCCCCCAAAGCAATTAATCCAGGCTGCACAGAAACACAAGGCTGCACAGCCCACATGGCCCAAGGGAACCCTCCCTGCCCACTCACTCCTTACCTGGCAAACTTGCCTGCTAAATTGCTATTTTTCCTTTTTCCAACCATCAGCTGTTCTGCTGTGCCGGGAGATTTAGATTAGCTAGGAAGCAGGAAATGGTTGGATTTCTTGCTTTCTAGCTAGTCTTTAGATCTTCGGCTCTGCTTTTAAGCACAGCCGAACCTCCCTTAGGACTGAAGGTTCTATTATTCAGTGCAGACTCACAGCAAGCAAATTTATTTGACAGACTCAGGCAGCCAATGGCAGATAGATAGATCACTGAATGATTCTGTGAGCAACTCAATCTGCCTGCCTGCTTTGCCTGCTTTTGGGTAAAAGTTGCTCTTTTTGTTATAAAAAAATTTAATATTTATATAAATATTTATAATATTTACATACAAGCCATGCCCAGCCAGTCAAATGACCACCAAGCCATACCCACAGAACCGGTTAGTGGTCCCTGGGATTTAAAATTATGAGTTTAGTGGTCCCTGAAGTCCAAAAGGTTGATGACCCCTGGTTTAAATGACAACAGAACTTTAAGAGGTACTGCTGGGTTTATATGTCAGACATTTTCATGAAGCTACAGTATATTGTCAAAAGGTAGAGCTTTCTTTCATTTAGGTTCCTTAGCATGACCCATGTTCTTGTGGAACCGATACAACTGTCTTGCCAGAATAGCGATAGTGTTCTGACTCTCACTGCTGTTTTAATGGAGAGCAGTCCTTACTAGTGGATGGGGGTATTATTTTGAAACTAAATTGCACTGCTTTTTATTCTTAAGGTACAGGCAATTTTCTCATGAGTGTACAAGTAACTGATCAAAATTGGGGTGATCTTAGCAACACATATTTTGGAAGGTTGAGAGGAATGTTTTGCTGTTAGAAAGTCTGGAAGGAACTCACTGCAACATCTGGAGGGCAGCCCGTTGGGAAAAATGGCATAGAATTTTTCTTCTTTGCCACTTCTGTTTTATTTCTAATAAATTATTAAATGATTAGCCCCATTCCAGAAGTGTGTATCAAGAAAGGACAGTACATTTAGTGATAAAAGGAAAAATAGCCTCAGTTGAAGAAACATGGAAACATATGGACAATCTGCAACAAGAGTTACGCAATGGTAAGATGGGCAGTCAATAAATCTGATAAGCAATCAAACTACTGCCAGGAGGAATTTCCTTCACTGGATTTTTAAGAAGTATCACTCACATTTTATTTGTAGAGCTGGTATTTCTGTTCAAGAAATAGCTTTCCTTCAAACTTTCCAGAATTCTCTTTTTGTCATTTGAAGTAAGCCAACTAATATGCTCAAGTCTTAATTGGAAGAGGCCATTAACCATGCAACTGAATCACAATACAGAGTTCTCAGCTAAGCCTTAAAACACTGAGATTACATTTCTTTTTGCAGACTTGTTAATATAGCAGAGGCATTGATATTTCCTGCTGACTATAAACAATGAAATGCTTTTAAAGCTAATGGAATACATATGTTGGAGTCCATTAAAATGTTAGAGGAAAAGACTTTCTGAGATAGAAAAAATAGTTTTGATCCTTCCATGGTGCATTTAGGGTAAATTGACTTGGTTTTCTTTTTAGGGAGACCTTGATTTCTCATGTATTTCTATTTATTGTTATACATGTACAAACATAGAGCTCAAACTGCATGGATAATTTTTCTTCAGTCCTAATTCTTAACTAAATTTATAGGGTGTGTGTGTTTCCCCCCCAACATATTTGGATTGCCAAATTAGAATAAAGCACTAGGCTTAAAATGTTCACAGTAAGTCTAAACATGGATATTTGCCAGTGTGGTGACATGTTTCACTTCAGATTCACCTGATACATTCTCCAGCTGGTTTAGAATGTCCAGTTGCTGGGTGTATTTTGTGACATCACCTGTGTGCTCCAGGGCAACAATGGAGCTTGCCAGGCAATAATGCTTTTGTCATTCTGATAAATGGATCAAGATCTTGAGGATACTGCTGAACCCAGTATCTCTTTTTAGACTAAGTTGCTCAAACTGCATGGATAATTTTTCTTCAGTCCTAATTCTTAACTAAATTTATAGGGTGTGTGTGTTTCCCCAACATATTTGGATTGCACCAAATTAGAATAAAGCACTAGGCTTAAAATGTTCACAGTAAGTCTAAACATGGATATTTGCCAGTGTGGTGACATGTTTCACTTCAGATTCACCTGATACATTCTCCAGCTGGTTTAGAATGTCCAGTTGCTGGGTGTATTTTGTGACATCACCTGTGTGCTCCAGGGCAACAATGGAGCTTGCCAGGCAATAATGCTTTTGTCATTCTGATAAATGGATCAAGATCTTGAGGATACTGCTGAACCCAGTATCTCTTTTTAGACTAAGTTTGGAAGACAAGTGGGTTACTGTGTCCTTACAGTAATATGAGCTTCAAAAATTCCATTTAAGGTCATAATGGGATTAATTAGAAGACTCCATCAGAATTTTTTAAGGAACAAGTGGCAGACAGGTAGGTATGTGGAAAGTGATATGTCAGAGCTTGTATGAATTTCTGAAAGGAGAAAGCTATCCTATATCCTATATGGACAACAAAGTTTCAATTCCTATGCAGTTTTTTCAGAGATGTGCTTTATCTGGGATTTTGGAATATTTTAACTGCCCCATCCTTTCTTGGAAGCTGGACTGCATCTAAATCTTAGGCTGCCCTACTAAAATACATGTAGTCTTTGACTTATGACCACGGTTGGGACCAGAATTTCCCTTGATAAACAAGGCAGTTGTTGAGTCACATCCAATTTTATGAACTTTTCTACTACAGTGGTTACGTGAATCATGCAGTCGCTAAGTAAAACCAGCTTCTTCCACCAGCATTGCTTCTTGGAAGTTGGCTGGGAAGGTCAAAATGATGATCACAGGACCCTGGGACACTGCAACTATTGTAAATATATGTTGGTTGTCAAGTTGCCCCTATTTTGATCACATGATTGTGGGGAAGCTACAAAGGTCATAAGTTGTATGTCACTTTTTTTAATGCTATTATAATTTCAAAGATTTGCTAACAAATGGTTGTAAGTGAAGGACTATCTCAGGGCTGTCAAACTCATGGCCCACGGGCTGGAGGCATCATGTGCTGGCCACACCCATGCCCGGTTTAGCGAAGAGGGGAAAGTCACAATATATTCACATGACACCGCCATGACACCGCAAGTTTGAAACCTCTGGACTATCTGCATCAAAAGCAAAAGTAACAGCAACGTTTGTCCTTTCATGAATCCAGAACTAGATTGTTCTTTGGGGACTGGAATCCAGAACTAGATTGTTCTTTGGGGACTGGAATGGGGTGAAGCAGTCATTTTAGCAGCCCTGCTAAAATGCCTTGCTTCCCGTCTGTTTCCTGCCAGGACTGGTTGCAAGAAAGCATGAGTCTTTTTTTTTTTTGTTTTTGTAAACTGACAAATATGTATCAAATGTTCAGCAAAGATGATTAAATCTTGCCCCTGTTTGCAGACAGAAAATTGGGCTATAAAATAAGTAATTTTTACAGCAAACATCCAGCAGTAGCAATCATGTTGTCACCAAAATATATGAGCATCTATCACCTCCTGTTTGCCCTTTTATCAAGTGTGCATTTCAGGTTCATAAAGTGATATTGTGTTGTACTATTTGTCATATATCTAGGATGCTCTTCGTTTTACCAAATTATAGTTTTTGCCTTACTCTAAAACTTGTGTGGTCCTAATGTTACTAATGTAGTGGTTAAAAAGTAGTTTTGTGATCTATGCCTGGACAAAGGCCAAGCAAATTCCATAATAAAACATGACATTTTTCCTACCATCCAGTTAGCAATTTCAGGGGTAGCCTCGTGTAGAACAAATCACAGTGGTTATGCTTCTGGATTGTGAAGATTACAAACAGATCAGTAACATTTAGTTTGCTACATTAATTTCTTAAAGATGTTGACCAATTACAAAGCTTCTCCTTTTATATCATCATCTTCACTGAAACTTTTGAGGAAACTATAGCTGTGAAAAGAAAATTTATTTATTTGCATCTCTCAAATTAAGGACACAAAAGTATAACAAGAATTTGTTTATAATGAGCCCCATCATATATACATAGATGCCAGTAGTCCTAACTTAATGACAGTAATTGGGACTGGAATTTCTAATTTCTTAGAGAGATTGCTGCTAAGCAACATGGTCAGAAAGCATAAGCTCAGATAATTGCATCAGGGACAACATTCAAAAATTTTCCCTACTGACTCTGTGGGCATGGCTGTGGGTGTGCCTTGGTATAATAGAAGCAACCAGGGGCGATTTTTTTTACCGATTCAAATCGTCCCTACCACCTCTCCTGAGGTGGGCCAAGGTGGTTGAATTTCACCCCTTGCATTGCTTAGGAATGGCAATCTCAACAGTTCCTGTTGTTAAGCAAAAACTGTGAGTTGTTAAGTGAAGACTTCACATGAGTCTGACTTGCAATTTCTTGCCAGCTTCCCACAAGCAAAGTCAAAGTCAGGCCAGAGGCCAGCTGAGTACTATGAGTTTTCCACTTTCTGGCACCCTAGAAAGCTGGCTAAAATGGTTTTGAGAATTGCATGGTTTTACCACTGTTTTAGAATTCCATCCACTATCAAGGCTTGTGCAGAGCACTAAATTGGGCTCAAAACAAGGCTGCTGAACATATACTCTTCCCCTCTTTTTCCATGCTTAATAAACCAGGATATCCCCCCTATAAAAGCTCAACATCTCATTCCTGTTATCACTATCCTGATTACTAGATATTTTCCTGCATGTTAAAAACATCAGGGAGGAAGGCAAATTCTGAGGATTTAACCAATCGTTTTCCTTAACATGTCTTTTGTACCCCTAATCAGGATATTTGGTTTAGAGCCAGTTTGATACAGTGATTAAGGCACCAGACTAGAAAGCAGGAAACCATGAATTCTAGTCCCATTTTAGCCATGAAAACCAGCTGGGTGACTTGAGCCTCTCATTCTCCCAGCCCAACTCACTTCACAGGGTTATTGTTTGGGAGAAAATAGGAGGAGGAAGATGTGTTGGATATGTTTGCTGCCTTAAGTTATTTGTAACAAATAATAATGGCTGGAAACAAACAAAAGAATCACCATTTGATAGCAGGCCAAAAGGAAAGCAGCAGATGCAGGATAAGGATCACCAATGAGGACAACTAGTTACATGCTGGTATGGTTATCTATTTACTAAAGGATGGTGGAGAAAACTTTAACATGGCAACAGGGTAAGGCCCATAGTATAATTTATTGATTCATATCCTAAGATCGAACTTTAAGAATTAACTTGACTTTTAAGGGAGAAAATGGACCAAATTAACCAGAAATTAACTTCACAAGATCTTTCTGCTTTCACATGACATTTCCTAAGTTTCTGGTTATTTTTGGTTGGTTGTTGCTTCCAGAACATTTACAATTGGGCGCTTGCACGTGTGCTTGGCCAGAAAAGGCTGTTGACCCCTCACTAAATATAGGGCCAGGCCTGTCCTCTCTCATCTCGGTGTGGTTTGTCTTCTGAATCTTGAGTTTGGGGAACTAAAGAAACTTCTAGGATGAGAAGCTAAATGCCTTCAAGGAAAAAACAAAGTCCAGCTGCCTTTTGAAAAAGCACCTTTGGGAGTTTGGGGATATTTCTAACCAAGAAGGAAGACTCGAAGTCTGAAGTTGGTTGCGAAGGCGGGTCCCACGCTCGAGCGGAGCTTTCAGCCTGACAGGAGGAGAGAATTTCGGACTGGAACTGCCGCGAGGCTCTTGCTTTATAAAGTAAAGGACCCCGGCCGCTATGGCGGTGACCCCTTCGGGGGCGGTTTCCTCAAGACGCGCTGGAAGGAGGCGACCGGAGAGCGCAGCCGAGAGAGGAGAAGCGGAGAGGTGCTGAAGAGCCCAGCCCCGCCGCACATCTACCCGGCGCCCTGGCGGGACTCCAGAGCTCGGGCCAGCCGCCAGCCAGCTGCGAAGGAAGCTTGCCGCGAATCTGGGAGGCCGCCGTTGGTTTGAGTGAGGCGTCGGGGGGTTGCTTGAGCGTCTCAGGGACTCGGTAGTGGAACCGGCGCGTCGGGCATGCGAGGCGGAGGCTGCTAGGATGAGCTGGAGGAGGCGAGCTGCTAAAGCCCGGCTCCGGAGGACTTTCAGCGAGCAGCTCCGGGACTCCACGGCCAAAGCTTGGGATTTACTTTGGAAAAGTCTCGGCGAGAGGCGGCTGGCAGGTCAGTCGGGGTCAGTGCACGGCTCTTTCCTGCGGGACGGGCAGCCCAGGTGCCTGTTAGCCTCAGGGGGAGCCGCGGTGCGCCAGAGGTCGCGTTACCTGCTTCTTTCCAGCGTCCGCTGTGTTGGGCGGCAGGAGAGTAATGGGGCAACTTTTGCAAGCAGGTGAATGACCCCCGCGGGTTGTTTGGGTTTTTGCCTTACCTGCCGCGGCGATTTCCTTGAGAGGCTTGCCTTGCCGTCTTGGAAACGTTCCGAAATCTGGGGAGCGATCCAAGCGGGGCAGCAGTCGAATAGCAATAACACTTCGACTTATATACCGCTTCATAACGCTTTTTTACATCGCCCTCCCTAAGCGGCTGAGAGAGTCGGCCCACCGCGCAGCCTCTTCCCCTAGATGCGGGGAGGGAGGGGGGAGTCAGGAGTCAGGTCGAATTTGTAAGTCTCGGCTGACGCGTTATAGGGCTCCCCCGGTACTCGGCCACTGCGTGTTTACAAGCGGAGATGAATCTGCGCTGCTCTGGCTTGGAGGAGCAGAAATCAAGCAGCGGGTTTTAGGACACCCTGGATTTTTTTTGGCAGGAATAGTAAGGTAAGTCTTTGGTTAGTCGTCTTATTATTACAATATTTTCCTCAGCTCAAAGGGTATATTTACTACCTGTGGACATTAAAATGTCTGTTATATATGTGTGTAAGGAATCTGCTACTTTGCTCTGGTCTTGTTTTTCTACCTCCTCTACTTGTATGCTAGAAGCTGAAAATTCAGAGTCTGGCAGCACTTTTTCCAATTAGAAATGTTCATTAAAAGGCATAAAGCTGCAGCTCACAAAAAAAGGTGCAACCAGACTTCTGGTTGTTGTTGATGTTATTCTTATTATTTCCCATAGCTTTTCTCCAATAATCTAGGCTGAGCTCTGTATGACTCTGGCTACCCATCTCCTTTTGGAGGGAATTCAGATAACACCACAGGACTCATTTTAAACCACCTGTCCTAGAATTTGAGTAATATTAGTAGAAGAGGTTGTAGTCCCTACATAAGGATGGTCACATTCTGGAATTATTTGTTGAGGGGTAATTTCTGTGTCTTAAATGGACTCCAGAAGATGGTAGAGGACAGGGAGGCCTGGAGAAATGTTGCAATGGGTTGGACATGACTTCGCAACTAACAACAATAACAAATTTCTTGTGGCCATAGCAGTTAAGAATAAAGCTGGATAAGTGTCTATATATCCATGAAACATGAAATTGGACTCCTGATAGGTTTGCCTATGTTATTTTTAAGTTATTTGCTTCAGTTGACAATCTTGAATTCCTGTCCATCTGTCACCCCACTTGAGGGTTATGCACTTGTGTAATTCCCTGTTTGTTTGGTGGGAACCCCACCCATGTATATCAACTGACTAGGAAGAGCTGCTGAATCCAACTTAAGTTTGTTTTTGAAGCCACACAGATCAACACACTTATCCTTGAGCTTCTTGTTCTATAAAATTCATGTCCTTTTCTACCTTAACTATACTGCACTTATTCCTCCTGGCTGATCTGACTTTATTTGCCTTTTTAAAAATTCAAACTTTCTGCTTCCAAATCAAAGTTTGTCTTTCTTTTCAGCCAGTGGTATTTGTTCTTTAGGTAGTTGCAGACACACATAAAATAAACCTCAGTTTCTTGTTTTGCAAGTTTGCATAAACTAGAAGCAGGCAAAATATAACATAAATATGTAGGTGTCTTGATGAAATCAAAACATATGAAATCTTCATCCTCCTGTTAAAGGAAATTTCCCACTCAGACAAGGAAAAGAGTCTTTTCAAAATTTTAAAAATAGTCCCTACTTTGGATCATGATGGGATGAGTGGGAACGAAGAAGGAAGGGGCCTAGAATGGAGTAGCTTACATCATTCAGAGCCACTGCCCATTGTATATATTTTCCCCTCATTTGAGTCGTTTTCAAACTTGATCTTTCTTTTGCTGGCTTTGGCTCCATTTTGTTCAGCTTCAGCACAAAGAGAAAGGCACATCAGCAAAATTATGTCCCTCTTTATATCATTTATTTTCAAGTTTCTGTTGGATTAAAACACATAAGATTAGTCTGATAAGACTTGGTCTGAGTAGCTCTGAACTGACCAATGGTAATTACCAAATTGTTGTTTACTGTTAGTATTTTTGTCCTCCTCCAGCTCAAACAACTCTTGGCAGTTTACAATAGAATAAAAGCATAATGAACACTTCCTAAAAAAACCCTTAAAGATAAACATGGATGCCTGGTTATTACAGCAACTCAACAAACTCCACCTCCAAATGACCATTCAAATCAAATAGATCTGCCTTATGAAAACCAATGGAGGCAAGTTATTCCCCAGAATACAAGCACTCTGCCCTTAGATCCATTTTCTCTTGACTTCTCATAGGGACTGGACCTTCAGCATTCCTTCACTGCAAGCGTGTACATGCTGGACAGATTCTTCTGGAGAAGACAGTCTCCAAGGTATCATGGAGCCAAGCCTGATGCTTTCAAAATCTATGTTAAAATCTTCATATTTTTCCAATTTTAATACATGCTCTACTTAGCTTTACAAATGAACCTCTGTGTGGTCTGCTTTAGTTTCTTTCCCAGGATCACCTTCAGCAGAGGTGGTATTCAGCAGGTTCTGAGCAGTTCTGGAGAGCAGGTAGAGGAAATTTTGAGTAATTTGAAGAACTGGCAAATACCACCTTTGACTGGAGATTTTACAGTATCCTTCCCCTGCCACACCTACCAAGCCACACCCACAGAACCGGTAGTAAAAAAAATTTGAATCCCACCACAGACCCACTTCAGACTGATTGATCAAGTAGTTTTCTGTATTCTCCCTTTATCCTCTTTTGAAGAACAATACTTGCTGTCCATCCATTTGGTATTTCACGAATTACGGTGTGTGTGTGTGTGTGTATATATGTATGTATGTATGTATGTATGTATGTATTATCTTCAAAACACTTTTTCTTGAGATGAACTGATTTATTTTTATACCTTCTTTTAGGATTTTTTTTCCTTCATTGAACTATATATTTCTCTTTTTTAGAAACTCCTGCCCAATTTCCTTCCAAATTTGCTTCTCCCTGAGCGGAATGCATAGTACTTTCAAGCTAAATTTATTCTGTAAAGAAGACATGGTACTTTTCCTTGGTTTCACACATTACATTTCCATTGTAGCACTGAATTTTAATTTGATAGTTCAAGTCATTCCACTCATGTTATATTTAAACATGAGTCAACTATTGTTAAATGTAATTTGAGCCCTTAACCTAATTGTCAGAAACTCTACATATACACAAATAGATATTTAGGATACTTTGAAATAATTTATGTGAAAATATCCTTAGGACATTCATACATTTCATGGTAACTTAACAAAATACTCTTTTATTTAACTTTAAAAAACGAATAAAATAAAAATAAAAAACCCTTAACTTTTATATAGAAAATTATCTAGTAAATACAGGTGGTCCCGACTTACGACCACAATTGAGCCCAATTTATGTTGCTAAGTGAGACATTTGTTAAGGAAATTTTGCCCCATTTTACGACCTTTCTTTCCACAGTTGTTAAGTGAATCCCTGCAGTTGTTCCATTAGTAGCATAGTTGTTAAGTGAATCTAATTCCTCATTGACTTGCTTGTTAGAAGGTTGCATGACTCCAGAACACTGCAATAGTTATCAATATGAGTCAGATGCCAAGCATCTGAATGTTGATCATGTGACCATGGGAATGCCACTATGGTATAATTGTGAAAAATGGTCGTAAGTCACATTTTTCAATACCATTATAACTTTGAATGGTCACTAAATGAACTGTTGTAAGTCAAGGGCTACCTGTATTAAGAACTTGTCACTCATGCTTTATAAATTATTAAGGTGAAGACAGAAGCATAAACTAGCAATTTTTTAATTGCCTGCCCAACTATCCAGTGGGTTGCATCAAAAAAAGATATAACATTGTCACACTGCTATAAAAATAGTCCTCAAATTATGGCCACATTTGGGTCTGGAATTTGCATCATAATTGTTGTCATAACTTGAATCATCACATGACTGGACCCAGTTTACCACTGTCCTAAGTTGAATCACACAGTCACAAGGGCAAATCCAGTTTAACCAGTTGTGTTTTTTCCCCAGAAACAGGAAAAATAGTCAGTAATTGTGATCATGTAGTTGCAGTCATAAAGGTGAGGCAGTTGCCAATCATCTGAACTGTGATCACATGACTGCAGAGTTGCAACTGACTTTTTTGGAGGCCACGGTTAATTTGAACTGTCATTAAGCAAATGGTGTTCAGTCAAGGATTAGCTGTACTGGGGAGATTGCCTCATTAGTAGGGTATTGTGGTTCTGTTGTGGTTGCTACAATACAAGATGGATATTGAGGAATTAAAAAGAGTCATAGGAGAAGGATAATAATGACAAGAGGCTTGGAAGCTAAATCACACGAAGAATTGTTTTTATAAAAAATGGAGTATGTTTAGCCTGAAAAAGCAAAGCTATAGGGAAAGATGTTAGCAGTCTTCAAATACTTGATGGGTTAGGATGAGGGATGTCGATTGATTTTCTGTAAGTCCCAAGGATAGGACATGAACCAAAGGATAGAATCTTTACATAGGGATATCCACAATCAAAGAAGAAGAATTTCCTAAACATGAAAGTGATTGAAAAATACAACAGCCTATCTTCTGGATTTGTGGATGCTCCGACACTGGAGGTTTTCAAGCAAAAGTTGGATGGGCGTTTGTCTGAGATGGTGTGAGGATTTTTCCATTCAAAACTTCTTTTCTTACACTAAGCCTTAGAAGCTATATTGATTGCACTGATTTCAAACTGGCAGGACTGGGGCTAAATCCAAGAAGATGATTTGTTCTTTATTTCTCCTCCCTTTGAAGCCGTTTGTGATTGATAGGTTTGGCCCTGCTTTCCAAGTTCTGTTTTTGTTTTCTTTCATTAAAAAGATTTTAATTGCAAAAATGGGGAAATCTTCCAAATAAGATAATACATGTGCAACAGGGACAAAAAAGCATGGTAGATGCTGTAGGTAGTTTTTGAAAAGATTATTGCTTGTTGATGTAATTCAGTACATACTTTTTCTGAAGATGTAGATCAAGGAGAAAGGTGACAGTTTTCACTTAAGCATGGAAGCTTTTAGTGTTGTAATGTTATAAATTGATTTTTAACAATTTATTAAATAGATGAAGGTAGATTTAGCTCTTATTTCCTTCAAAAACAAGAAGCTGATGGGACCAAATGCCTTCTGTATTAATCTGTGTGCATGCTAAGAACATTTTTGCAAATTCTCTGAAAGTGTACAGAGGAAGATAATTAGTTAAATAGAATTTTTCTATGGTGGGATTTGGTGAGAATGTATTTCAGAAAACTTACCTGATGCCTAGTTACTTATTCTTTTTTGTATTTTGCAGATAAACTATATCTCTGACTTTTTAATGGACATAAGTTATCAAAATTGTTTTACTTGGGCATTTTATCTTGTGTGTTTTAATCAGAAAGTATCTTATAATTGATTAGCAACTTTACATTAGAGTTACTGAATTCTGCTTGTCTCTACTAAATAATAATAAATGAAAATCTAAATATATGATTTCAATTCTGAAAGAAACTGAATCTATTCAGATTGTTTTTGGAATTATTGTTAATTTTTGAAGCATCTGAATGCATTGATATAACACAGTGGATGTTATTATGGTATTACGTACATTGAGACAATATCAGGATCACAATGTGGAGGAAGTGCATCAAAAGAATCCTTCCCAAGGAGAAATACTTAATGCCACTCATGTTTCAGATATTCTGCATGTGGTGAATGTGTGTGCATGTGCACATTTTGTGCCTAATGTGGGATTAGAACTCATGATCTCCCAGGTTTTAGCCTGATGTCTTACCTTCTACACCAAAATTGCTGTTTACATGCCTTTCACTTAAATCAATGAAAATGAATTTTATGATGTACAGAATATAATAGAGAGACACATAATTCATTAGGACTCCTTTGGAAGGAGTTACAAGTCCCAATAGATTTTCATTGTCATTTCTAGCCATATCAATAGGTGTGAATAACCCACAATTTTTAAAAAGACTTAATAAGAATACAGAATATATGTAAATTACAAAGGAATTAATAAATGTGCAATCCATTCATACTTGTCTTTAATTTTATTTATTTACTAATCAAATTTACTCATCACACAAAAAGCTATTCGGGGCACATACAACAATCCAGTAAAACAACAAATATATAAAACAACCATATAAAATACAAAAATCCACATTATAAGGTAAATATTATCAAAACAAATACTTTTAATACTTCTTGATTACCTGCATCATATTGACATTGATTTGTTTTCTTTCTGTTGATAAAAATATCAACAGAATATGTTGATTGATTGAATATGTTCTTTGACTGACTTTTTAATAAATGCAAACAGAACAGGTAAAACCGTTCTTTTCAGCCTTTTAGCTGCTCACATAAAAAATGAAAAAGTATTTCATAGCAGACACCATTTTCAACAGCGAACGTGGGAGCTGTGTACTTAAAACATGCTATTCATCATCGTGAACTCTGTGTACATACCCTCCTACATACCATACTCAATTATATCCATATGTTTTCAGGAAGCCAACCAAGGATATTTTGTTCTGTTTTCTGCTTGGTACACTGGGGACTTGGAAACTCTACTAACTCTGGTTAATTTCAATAGTGTGTGAATTCCTTGTCACACCAGTGGGAAAAATAGACGCTCTTTGTCCAAGAGAGATCTTCTGAAAGAGTCTCATTATATAATCTTGGGTGCTTCTGGGAAGAAAAAGATTACTTATGATTAAATGCTTTCATGCAAACAGCTAGAGAATGTATGTGGGAGGTTCAATCCTATCAGAATTGTCCTGATCACCAAAAGGTCAGTGATTAATAACATGCCACAGATATTCACGGCTATGACATAATAATAACTTTTTAAACAATTCAATAAAAGAAAAAGCTCTATTTCTATAATCGTATTTCAAGAAAGTTACTGAGTAATGAAGAAGTGTTTATGGGATAGCAAAGAAGAGCCTAAAGGACTGAAAGGAGGAATGGTGGTGGTAGGAGAACTGGAAAATGAACAGGGCAGGTAAGACATACAAACAAAACTATTCTAATGCCTATGTATTTGTTCATCTTTCCTGGCTCAGATATAACCTTCAAGCCTGGGCCGCTGCTGTCTCATTAATTTAGCTTATTATTTAAGGCTGCAAACACTGGAATACGGGGACCCCAAAAATTCAGGAGGCAACACAACATCATTAGCAATGCATACTAAATGAAAGCCAAATTGAGCTCTCCCCTATATGTTTATACCTGTGATAGATTAAAGTTAAATAATGATTTGTTTGTGTTTACTACCCAAAAGCATAACAGAAATGAAAGACTGAATTCTTATCTCCATCTTTCTGAAAAACAAGGTTAAATCTATTACATTTCAATATTTCATGGTTTTGTTTTGGATGCAAAGTAAAATGGACAGAACTCTGATGAGACACAGTGTTCTAATCCCCTTTTACTACCTACTAAAAAGCATTAATGGGGTATGTGGAATGGCTTAGGAAGTGGTGCAAAAGACCGCACTGGAAGGAGAAATCAGCAAATGTATGTGAGCATCAATTTAGCCGTAGCCAATTATCTTTTTGTCCTCTTTCCTAAAAAAAGGAAAGCTTATGATTTAGCAGAGTAATGACTCTCTGAACCTTTCCAAATGTTGCCACTAAGTTATCATTTGTAATGTGATGAGGGGGAAATTATTAGATTGCATTAATTAAATTTAATTTTAGTCCTGGCCTGCCCCAGTTCTGTCTTGGCTGTACTTGTATTGAGGAGGAGTGCAATCCCTGGCATGCCTCCCAAACTGATGCCCTTAAGCTAAAAATGCTGTGTGCCCCTGCTAGAATACTTAACGCTTATTGTAGCATGTATCAGCCTGGGAATAATATATTACATTCAGGTTAATTAATTAAAATATGTAAATATATCTGACCACCTCACAGGTACTTTAGAAGAACAGAAGAAAGAATAATGACTGAGCCCAAGCCTTGATCACGTATCAATAAAATATGTATGTGTGGCTAATTGAGAGCTGGTTTGGTCTCAATGTTAAGGCACCAAGCATTAGATAACTGTGAGCTCTGGATCTGCCTTAGGCATGTAAGCTAGCCGGTGACTTTAGCCAATCACTATCTCTGAGCACATGATATAAGATTCAGGTGACAAGCCAGTCAGTCAATTGCCAGTCAGTCAATTCCTGACACATCAATAGATCAACTCTCAATTGTGTTGAAAAAAAGCAGACTCTGTGCTGGTGGGAAAATGCCAAGAAGGGGGGAAATGTATGTGCAGTTAATGTACAAAAATGTACTTGGCAAGGAATCTAAATGGAAGGAGTGGGGGAATTTTGTGTTTTAAATTTATGGTAAAATTACAATATTGAAGGATTACAAGCACAATTTCCTTCATCTGAAGTAAAATACAGTAAATTATCAACAATGCAACATTTCAGTCCGCATGTATTCTGCCTGCAGAAAACATAATATTTTGAGTGTGTCAGTACTTGTAGTACTTAGAAGATATAGGGTAGAAGAAAGTGTCATATGTCATCATTAGACATCTGAGGGCTGAAGAGAAAACATGAGCTGATGTCACTGATGACCTGATGTTACCAAAGAAGGAAAAAGTAGAGTTTTTCATGCTGATTTTGCTGTTTTGAAAAAGTACTGGAAAGTGAGATGAAACATAATATAGGTGAATTCAGCCTAACAGAAGCTTAATTAGGACTGTCAGGTGGCAGGTGTTAGATGATAGAAAAGTCTCTTTTCTGCCAGTCCCATTCTTGCTATTCGGAACTGATAGTTCATTTAAGGCTCTCATTTTCCTGCAGTGGAATCAGCTATTCAGATACTAATACTTTTGACCTCTTCCGTGCAGTGGTAGAACTAAAACAGATTCTGATATCACTTTGTTCGTTTGTTTGTCAAATTTGGAGATCATTCATCTTACAGTGTGACTCAGTTCAATCTCATGTTCAGAGCTATCTCAACCACAATGTATTGCTTTTGCTTCAACTTTTTTATTTACTTTTCAATTTCCCTTCCTTTTTAAAATCCCTGTGCCATCAGCTGGTAGCTAAAGAATAGTAAGTTACTTTACAGGAATTTTCTGATGGCTAAAATGAGTGAGTGATTTGACATCCAACCTCACAACAACTTGATTCTTGCACAAAGTTGCAAAAAAATCTGTGGCATCCAAGTCACCAGCCATAAATGACATGCTTATTTTGGGGAATCAGGCAATCTAGCCACCAAAAGGGATGGAGGCTGTAGAGTCCCCATCATCTTTCACTGATTCCCCTCAATAGGCTTTACCTGACAGAACAGCAGTAATTGAATATCTACATTTGTTTTGCCGGATAATGTTCCATTCTGAAGGCCAATGACTTTGCTTTCTCATGAGATTCCTAGGAAAGACCATGGAGCACCTAATGAGACATCAGCTGTGATGAAGCAGGCCCACTCCTATAAACACATATCCCAGGAGAATTATGGATGAAAGATCCTGAGTTGCTTACCACATGTGAGCCACACAGTTGTACACTACATCCTGATGGTAAAAGCACAGGAATATTCACTGAAAAAATTCCCCTTTGGGTATATGGGAATTATTGAATTTTTAGCATGGAGAGCATGGTATCAGGTAATAGCTGTATCTATCTAGGTTGAAAATTCAAAATGAGGAATGTGTATACCACTTACAGATAATCCATATCCATATTGCTCCTGCTACAAACTTTTTGCTAAGCTTATAGAAATGGGTGCATTGTATAATGTGCAAATGCCCAAAGTTTAGTTTCTGGTCAACGGCAGGTTGAATCACATAACATCAAATACTGAATTCCAATAAGGATGTATCTGTTATACTTCCCAATGATCAGTAATGTGTTGACCCCACATGTTGCTTGGGGCTAGCAAAGAAGGAGAAGAAGGGAGTAAGTGTTTGAACACCAAATTTCAATGTGTGAGTTTGGAAAGTTTAGGGGTACTAAAATAGCAGATTGGTGTGGGGGGTTCTGCTTCTATTTTAAACCAAACCTAAGGGAGATAGGGAGGTGGGTGGAGAAAGAGAAGGAGAGAGGGGGCGTGTCTTATATTAAACATAGCTTTAGATAAAATGAGATATAGCTTCTTCCATTTCCTGTTTCAATATTTTAAGTTGCCTTGCCCATATTTTCCATTGAGGCACTTAAGCACAGTGAATTGGTGGTTTATGCATGCTGTATTTATCCTGGAAAAAGTTTATCTGTGTGGTTGTTCAGAGTCAAAGCTGACTGATGGCACATAATCAGTCCATCAGTATATTGCATTATATACCTAAACCTTTTCACTTGAAAGCTTGATTGATTCTAATAGTAATTATTTCCAAGAAGTTATTCTTGAGCTAAACCGAGCCCAGCTAAGAGCCCATATTAGGACTTACCTGGTAGCTGTGAGAGCAGTGAGGAGGGCTTACTTCTCCGCTCTCATAGCATCCGCAGGTAACCGCCCAGCCGCCCTGTTTGGGGTCACCCGCTCCCTATTACATCTGGGGGCAGTGGTGGATCCCTTGCAGGGCAGAGCTGAGGAATTTGGACAATACCTGCAGGATAAGATCGCTTGGATCCGGGAAGGGCTGAACTCTAGTGTGCAGGGGCCTGACCCTGGGGGTGCAAGTGGTCTGGCCAATGTAATCTGGACTGAGTTCGATCCTGTTTCTGAGGATGAAGTGACAGGATTATGCGACGACTGAGTTCCACCACTTGTTTGTTGGACCCGTGCCCTTCCTGGTTGGTTTATGCCTCCAGGGAGGTCACGAGCTGGCTCTGGGCAGTGATCAACGCTTCATTAAGGGAGGGTGCCTTCCCTGCCGCCCTGAAAGAGGCGGTGGTGCGGCCCCTCCTGAAGAAGCCTGCCCTGGACCCAGCCGAATTGAACAACTTCCGTCCAGTCTCCAACCTTCGCTTTTTAGCGAAGGTTGTTGAGAGTGTGGTGGCTCAGCAGTTTCTGCTTTTCCTGGAGGAAGCAGACTACCTAGGTCCATACCAATCGGGCTTCCGGCCCGGGTATAGCACGGAGACGGCGTTGGTCGCACTGGTGGATGATCTCCTGAGGGCTCAGGACAGGGGCTTTTCCTCTGTCCTGGTCCTGTTAGACCTCTCAGCGGCTTTCGATACCATCGACCATGGTATCCTGTTGCAGCGTCTCGGGGGGTTGGGAGTGGGAGGCACTGTATTGCAGTGGTTCTCCTCCTTCCTCTCGGGACGCTCGCAATCGGTGTTGGCAGGGGAGCAGAGGTCGGCGCCGAGGGCTCTCACTTGTGGGGTCCCTCAGGGGTTCTCGCCCCTCCTGTTCAACATCTATATGAAGCCTCTGGGCGAGATCATCCGTGGCTTTGGGGTGAAGTATCATCAGTACGCTGATGATACGCAGTTGTACATCTCCACCCCAGGTCACATCAGTGATGCCCTCTCCATGGTATCCCGTTGTCTGGGTGCGGTACGGATCTGGATAGACAGGAACATGCTTCGGCTTAATCCGGCCAAGACAGAGTAGTTGTGCATACCAACATCTCGGTCCAGTCAGGAGATTTCATCTTTGGTCATGGGGGGAGAGGTGTTGCCCCCCGTGGACAGGGCACAGAACTTGGGGGTCCTCCTGGACTCACGGCTCAGGATGGAGGAGCAGGTGGGGGCCGTGGCCAGGGGGGCATTTGCCCAGGTTCGGCTGGTTCGCCAGCTGTGCCCATATCTGGACCGAGATGCCCTGCGCACTGTCACTCAGGCACTTGTTACCTCCCGGCTCGACTACTGCAATGCTCTCTATTTAGGACTGCCCTTGCATACCATCTGGAGGCTTCAGCTGGTGCAGAATGTGGCTGCGCGGGTTGTGATGGGAGCTTCCCAGTACTCCCATGTTACACCCCTCCTGCGTGAGCTGCATTGGCTACCGGTTGCCCTCCGGATGAGATTCAAGGTCCTAGTATTAACATTCAAAGTCCTACAAGACATGGGTCCGGGTTATTTACGGGAGCGTCTACTGCCGGCATCGAGTACCAACCACCCTGTATGAACGCACAGGCAGGAACTTCTCGAGGTGCCGTCTGCAACTCAGTGTCGGTTGGCGGTATCCCGGGGAAGGGCCTACTCTGTAGCGGCTCCCGCTCTCTGGAACCAACTACCTCTGGGGCTCTGCCTGGCCCCTGACCTCCGCAACCTCCGTCATGACCTAAAAACCTGGTTGTTTGAACAGGCTGGGCTGTGCTGACTCCTTGGGGAATGGGTTTCTTATTTATTACGGGTTTTTTAGTCTAATTTGTCTTGTTGTAATATAATTCCATTTTAGCTAATTTAACTTATTGTTATTGTAGTGCAGCCAGTCCTTTTGGAGAGGGGCGCATACAAGTCGAATTAATAAATAATAAATAAATAAATAAACAAGGAATCATAGGGACAATGAAAGGAATTAAAAATAAAGGCATTAGAATGATTTAGAATGAAATGGAAATGAGGGAATGATGGTGAAATTATTTTAGAGATTTGTAGAGGATTGGTGGTGATATGTCAGAGTGGTATTAACATTACATACACATTAATTCATTGGATTTATTATCCACTGCAAGGTTCAGCAGATCACTGAAAAATGTTTATATTGTATTGATATAGCGAAAGCATATGATAAAATGATTAGATTGAATTATGGAAAGTTTTACACAAATATGCCCTTGATGATTGGTTGCTGAATATGACAAGAGAAGTATGGATTGGTTACTGACATGACAAGGAAAATTGAATAAGCAACTAAATATATATATATAAATGGCAAAAAAAGTAAAGAAAGTAAATGAATATGGGTACCATAGTAGAATATTTACTAATAGATAGAAAGCAGGTGGTTAATATGATCGGTTATGAAGAAATGTTTTTTGAAATAAATGAAAATAGCTGTGTATAATAATGTCCTCTGCCTGCTTTATTATATGAAAATGAGAGTTAGGTATATCAGCTGAAACATAAAAGTTGAGTGCACTAGAGATGAACAATCTAAGAAGTATGTGTGCTAAGACAAGAGGATTGTCAGCTTTGAAATTCAGCTGCCACATAATGGAAAGGGGGATGGAGGAGTTGAAAAGTTCAAGGTTATTCTGTATGTGTACTAAGAAATTCCAGTTGCAGTTAATTTGTTCTTATGATTTATGAAGTATAGAAGTGGGAGGAGAAAAGGTGGATTCTGTGTAATGCGCAAAAATACTTTCACTTTGGGAAATTGCCTTAGATCTGTTCCTAATAAATCAATTGGAGAGAATATGTCTTGGAGTGATTGATATCATGGATACTTTCTGGATGCCTTACAGGGATATTGTATGAAGAATAAATGAGCACTGAATGAATGTGAATGTGTATTCAAAAGTGACTAGCCACTGTGAAAGAAGCATACAGATAGTCTTCAACTTACGACCACAATTGAGCCCAAAATTTATGTTGCTTAGTGAGAAATTTGTTAAATGAGTTTTGTCCCATTTTATGACTTTTCTTGCCACATTTATTAAGTGACTCATAGCAGTTGTTACTAACAGTTGTTACATGAATTTGATTTCCCATTGACTTTGCTTGTCAGAAGTATGCAAAAACTGTTTACGTGACCCCAGGACACTGCAATCGTCATAAATGTGAGTCAGTTGTCAAACCTTCTGAATATAAATCACATAACCATAAGGATGCTGCAACAGTGATAAGTGGGGAAAATGGTCATAAGTCGCTTTTTCAGTGCTGTTGTAACTCTGAATGGTCACTAAGTGAACTGTGGTAAGTCGTAACTGTACAGGTAGTCCTTGTTTAACAAATGCCTCATTTAGTGACTTTTCATAATTATGACCATAATGAAAAAGTAACTTTACTTGTATTCCTGAAATACAAAGGGGTTGCTCATTGCCACTTGTTCAAGAGTCCTTTATGTATTGTATTCCAGTGTAAGGCACTCAAACTCCATTTTAAAACAGGCACTATTTCTCTAATCAGATATTGGCTTGAATGGCTTCCCTAATTGGCAAGCAGTTCTGCAGGGATTCATGCTTTAATAATTCTCATTGTCTGTGACTATAAAACATAAAAACTGAAGACTGGAAATGATATAATTTTTTTCTTGTCCTGTAAATTCTGTCCAGAACTTTCCCAAAAACTGGATTTCTATTAGCATCTCAAGGTAATTGATTATGCCTCATTTTTATTTAGTCTCATTTTGAGAACCACTCTAAAAGCAGATTTCTATCTTTCCCTATAAGAAAACCAATTGCAGATCGGTAACAAGATGCAAATAGCCACTCTTTCCAACACAAAGTGAGGGGTAACCTCTGAAGTTAGTCTAGTATATTCAATCAAGTGGACTCTAGCAGGGGTCTGAATTTACCACCACCTGCATTAACAAATAATTCTACCAGAACTGACCAGCCTTCCTCAAGGTGGATATTTGACATAACCTACATCCAAAGATGAGGTGAGAGAATGTAAATTTAAGCAAGCATGTCTTGAAATGATAGAGGTGTTCATTCAGGCACAAGAAGGAAATGCCCCAAATGCCTGGTAATTAGTTTTACTTTGTACAACCAACATTCTTTGATCAGAACAAAACAGCAGCGGAGAAAATTGGATGGAATGAAATGAGTTTTTTCAGCAGCTGTTTTCTCTCCTTTCTCCCTTTGGCGTCTAAAATAACCTCCATGTAGAAAACATTATCCAAGTGACAAAGAGACAACATGCCCTCAAAATAAACTTCCTTTGTCTATGCATGGCTGTTGGAATAAAATAAATAGAAGGTGTTAAGAGAGTTTCTGGGAATGGCATTAACAAGCAGTGACAAGAAGATACCTTTCTCATGGCCAAATTCATGTGTTCAATCATCTTATTTTTATTTCAATCATCTTATCCTGTTCTTACAGGAAAAAATAGCACAAAAAAAGCTCTAATTTCATTCTCCTGCACTATATTTACATGTTTCCAATACTAACATTTAGCAGGTTTTTTTATTCTTTGTTCTTCTACTTACATTCCCATATGGCTACTTTTTATAACACAGTGTTTACTTGCCTTTTTTCCATGGGGTGTTATATATTTTATAAAGAAGTTGAGATACAGAAGGCTAAGCCAGTAGGCAGTTGTAGTTCTCTTAGTCAGTGTAATTTATAAATTCACAGTATGAGACAGAATACATATGGATTGCATTGCTAAATTCGATTGTATACAGTAGTCGTATTTTTTTAGCCAACAAGGGCCAGCCATAAATGGCTTATGAATACTTCAGAGATGAAATGCATTTGCTACTCCAAGCAGAAATATAGGCTTGACAAAATTTTCATAGCAAAAAGGACTCTTTTCCTCTTTTTCTTCCTTCTGAATCCCTTTTATTGAGTCCTCCCTACTTTGAAGCTATATTAAAATACTTTAGAATGCATAAGCGCACCAATGTGCCTCCCATCCCTGTCCTATTGTTTCTTTTTATTTTTCTTATATGTATCCATTTCATGTATTCATAACTATGTTTATACTTATACCTGTTATCTTATAATCGCTTGACAAAATAAATAAATAAAATAAAGATTTAGAAGCTTAGAAGATTTTGACCAGCAATTGGATGGAATAGAGAGATATTAATATACTCAAGCAGAAAGTTGACAATTATCTGTTGGGTCTGGATAAAATTTAAGTGATATAGTACTTGAACTAAATGGGCTAGATTTCCAGTTCCTCATCAGAATACCTTAATGAGAATGGAAATAGAAAAGTTTGACTCTCTCATAAAATGTGATTGCATTCTGTTACAGTGGGCCACTCTATGCCAAAGGACACAATTTCATGCAATTCTTTATGCACAGAGAAATACAGTGTGATTTTACAATGGAAAAAGATCGCTCTATATAGGGCTAGCTTTGAAAAATATCCAGAAGCTTCAATCAGTGCAGAATGCAGCCATGTGAGCAATTCTGGATGCCCAAAGAAGGCAAATGTGATACCTTTGCTCCACAATCTGCATTGAATGCCAATTTGCTTTCAGGTTCAATTCAAGGTATTGGTTGTGACCCATAAAGCTGTACCTAACTATCTCTAGAACAGTCTTCATCCCGTTACATTGGCCCATCCCATTCAGCCAGACTGAGAAGGTATTTTGCAGACTCTGTCAGTTAAATAATTTCAATTGGCAGTCTAGGAAGAAGAGAGCTTTCTCTGACCTGTGGTATAGTCTCCCTCTGGGGATGAGGCAGGACCCCAATTTCTTGGCCTTTTGAAAAGGGATTAAAACATGGCTCCGTGGCTTTGAGTGGTGACCCCAGAGGAACATTTAACAATGGGGCCGATTAGTACCCTAATAGCCCTCTCTTTGCCTTTTTAAACAGTTTTTAACAGGGTTTAATTATCCTTGGCTCTTTCTATTTTTTTTAATATGGTGTTTCTTTGTTTTAACATTTTATTGTATACCACCCAGAGTCAGTTTCTGAGAAAGAGGGACAGTTCAAAAATGTGAAAATAAATAAACATTCAGTGGCCAGATCTTTGACTCTAGGAGATGATTTTGGGGAGAAGAGTGGCTGTTCCCTGTAGGGTATGTGCAGGTACCTAACCTGGCCCTTGAGTTGATGACACTCTCTCATCCTATTTTTAAATATGCTAGTGGTTGGCATGTATGTCCATCCATATAATCCTAATTGTCACTAGAGAAGCAATTTTTATTTGTATCAGTCTGTTGACTGTGTGCAATATTATCTGTTTCATATGAATACCTATTGCATACTGTACCTGTATAACTGTATTAGAGCTAGTTAGCCTACTTAAATAAACTATTTTTTCTTTCTTTCATTTTCATTTGCCCTCAGCTTACTATCTTCACATTTTATAGCTCCATTGCATTGCCATTCATGCTGTATCAGTTAGGAAAGTTCATAGCTTTTTATTTGACCTATGGTTTCTGTAATAGAAAAAGAAATAACTTAATTGAAAAATAATGTACTTTTTATCTAAAAGGTTCCAAAATATTGTGTGATTGTACTTTCAGGCTGATCTCTTCTACTTGATATTTATTACATGGACTTATTATCAGTAGATTGACAGAACAGTAGCTCAAACATATTTAAAAATGATAAGATATTATTGTTTGTCCTCAAAATAAAGCCCTAAAGTATAAATGTCTCTGTTGGTACAGTATGTATTCCCCAACCTTTCAACCTTACTGTTTGCATTCCTCCTTTCTCTTGTGCATATTTGTGTTCAGTCAATAAAAACACATTTCATGGTGACAGGGGATGTGTGCACAAAGTCCAATACCAAAGTTTTGAAATTTGCCCTTGCAGTGGGAAATTTCCTTCCCCCCAGGGAATCATAATGCACAGTTGATTTCCTCCCAAGTTTAAAAAATATAGTTATGGATACAGATAGTTGTATTATCTGTATTAGGATCATAATTCTATGCTCACTTCCAAGGAAAGTTGACAGTGCTTTGCTGTGTGCGTGTGTACATGTGCATGTGTGTGTGTCTTCTTTGCTGCAACAATGTCATATAGTTCTCTCAATGAAACAAATAAATAAATTCACAGCACCTCATCCCAATGATATTATGGAGGGCAGGGTTGTTTTATTTAAGCAAGTCACATCTACCCGACCCATTAGAGCGGGGAGGCAGGAAATGCTGCAGGTCCCATCCCCGAGGGAAATACACCTGGTGGGACCCAGAAGAAGGGCCTTCTCCATGGTGGCTCCCTCTCTCTGGAGTATCATTCCCCTAGAGATTAGAATGGCCCCCACTCTAGCATTCTTCTGGAAGGTACTGAAGTCCTGGTTTTGCCAGCGGGCCTGGGGAACCCAGAGAGGATGGAGCCCATCAAATGGCTAGTGTGATCTGCTGTCATCAGGGTGGGAGATGGGAGTTGGTTTTTAATTTTTTTTAATCCAAATTTCATTCTATTGTACTTTACTAATTTATTTGATTCTTTTTGTTAGTTTTTATTGTTTTTGTTTTATTTTGTTTTAAATATGGTTTTACATTGTGTAAGCCACCTCGAGTCGCCATGGGCAAATAGGCGGCAATATAAATTAAATAAATAAATAATAATTAATAAATCTACTGAGTGTCCTCTGTGAATTGATCAGCTTTTTAAAAAAATATATCCAGTTTAATGGCCATCACAATATATTGTAATTATTTTCACAATTTATGCAGCTTTCATGCTCCACAACACTATATTCTCATTAGGAACATGAATCTGAAATGTGACACAGTATTTTCAGAATGGTCCCCTCCTAGATTCCTGATGAGCATCAGCATTTATCCTAACGATCTCTATATAGAATTCAGTGCATTTTTTTTAATACACTGATTGTGCTGGGAACTACATATCACAACTCTAAAACTGCTTTTCAAATCTGTCAATGCTCCATGGTGTTTATCTGAAGGTAAAAATTTTTTACTTCACCGTTTATCACTTTGCACTTTAACAGTCACCATGCTTTAAAATTTTACTGTTTGGGGCCACTATTTATGAAATGCTGGATGTTAACTGATTAATTTTCCCATTTTATTGGGCCTTTGGGACTAAAATTGGAAGCCATCCTGTTAGGTGACCTATGCGGATTTGAATTTCTTTGTTTAATTATTCAAGTATTTTCTTATTGCTGTTTTTTAAAAATTCCCCTTGAATTTGTAAAATGCAGTTGGGGGGTTAATGTAAGTAGAAAGCAAATTAAATACAGTATCCGTAGTTGGCTAATACTTAAATCTTTGTGTTGTACAGTTACATAAAACCAATTACTCAAAGCTCTAGAATATTATAGTAGCTAATAGAATAAATGTTATAAAGTTGGGAAAATATACAGTAATCTCACAATTGGTTATTTCATAGTAGTCAAAACATTCAGAAGGGTTCTTAAATTTTACATGATGGGTTTTAAATCAACATTTAGATTTCAAGCTCTCCTTCAAATGCAATTCATGCTACTGCCTACTTAACAGATGCCTTTAAAAATACAGAGTGTCCTTCCAACTCCCATAATTCTGAGCCAATATGGCCAATATATCTGGAGAGAGACAATGTACAGAAATCTGTCAAAGTACTGCTTTCTTTTGGCGGAAAAAATAATTAAGAGAGCAGTTTCTTAAGTGCTCTAACAGCATTGACCTAAGTTGATATGTCAGCATGTTTTTCTATTTAAACTTTAAAAAATAGCTCCTGTATATGCCTATGATATGTTCACATATTTTCCATATCAATTCACTTTATATAAATCATGTAGCATACTTATTGAATCATACAGTGTAGTACTTTGATCTATTTTTATTACACATTTTTAATGTAAGGACGAAAACTGTGTAGGAATAGACCACTGGTATTGTGGAATGTCTCTTATATACAGTGTTTATCTACAACATGATCATGACAGTAGCCATTGGTAGCGTTGCCCTCCATGCAGTTTCTTTGGAAGCTGCCCAAATGGGTAGCATTATTGCATCTTGTGCAAACAGATGTCATATTTTCCTGAACCTTTGTTTGAAGTATGACTTTCTTTGGTTATTTTGAATCTTCAACTATTCAACTTCATGGCAGGTTTTCTGGTTTGCAGAAAAAGATAAAATATTTTGTATATAAGGTAAAGCTATACACATTTCATGTACTAAACTGCCCTACTTATTTTGGATAAATATTCTGTATAAATTCTGACAATAATTCTAAATATTGAAATTGAAATCCATTTCCATATTTAGCTTTCTTTTCTAATAGTAACTCTCTCCCCCCACCAAAAGTAGACCATAATTCTGAGTAAAAATGCTTATTATCTTATAAGTTAATCCCTCATTTTAAGATGATTTTTTCTCAATACTTTGAAAATTACATATAGAAATATATATGCTTGTGTATTACTGGAGTGTTTGTTCTGATGTGTTAGTGAATCTTTGTCTGTGTGATAGGAAGCCATTGCTGTTGTTCTGGAACCCCATTCCCAAACTTATATGTTAGGATAAATCCTAACAAGACAACTGCACTACATTTTATTATACAGGCAGTCCTCCACTTATGACCACCATTAAACTCAAGATTTTGGTTGTTAAGTGAAACATTTGTTAAGTGAGTTTTGCCCCATTTTACGATCTTTCTTGCCACAGTTGTTAAGTGAATCACTGCAGCTGATAAACTCATAAATTGGTTGTTAAATGAATCTGGCTTTCCCATTGACTTTACTTGTCAGAAGCTCGCAAAAGGTGATCACATGACCTTTATGACCGTAATGGTCATAAATATGAACCAGTTGCCAAGCATCTGAATTTTGGTCACATGATCACAGGGATACTGCAAAGGTCATAAGTATGAAAAACAGTCATGTCACATTTTTCAGTGCTGTTCTAACTTTGGACAGTCACTAAACGAACTGTTGTACATTGAGGACTACCTGCATTATTATTTATTAAATTCTGATCAGAACATCATGTTTTAAATATGAAGAGAAATATGTTGCCTGCTCAGATAATGTAAGGATGTTTAAAGAAGAAAGGAATCCAGGCATTTCATTTGAAGGCTGCTATACCAAGCTAAGGAACTGGGATTGGCGATTTCAGAATTTATGAGTAAAAATTTCCTTGAATAGATGCATTATTTTTATAACATCTTTGTCAAGACAGTTTACATAGAGCAGCTGCATTTCGTCTGCAGCTCCCTGGCTTGCAAAGTTCTGTTAAGAACTTTATTCTGTCATTTATTTCCATGCCTCCATTGTTTTGAAGTCCATTGCAATGCTTCTTATTCACTATAAAAAACAGAGTCTAAAAATAGCAAAAGAAAGAAAGAAAGAAAGAAAGAAAGAAAGAAAGAAAGAAAGAAAGAAAGAAAGAAAGAAAGAAAGAAAGAAAAGAAAAGAAAAGAAAAGAAAGTCTTCCAAAAACTTTTTATGGGTAAGTTTAAAAAAAACCCGCATTCAGATTTAGTTTGCTTTTTTCTATAAGTCATCCTGCTACTGTTTTACTGTAAGCTAGACAATGCATACTATGGTAGTACACTACCTGTCATTCATGAAGAGCTGAGTATCAACAATAATAGCTATTTAGTTTTTACTGGAATTGTTATCTAGTGGTTTAAGATAGCAATCTAGAAAAGCAGGAGACTGTGATTTTAAGTCCCACCTTAGCCATGAAAGCAAGCTTGGTGACTTTGGTTTAATTACTCTGTCCCAGCCCAACTTACCTCACAGGGCCCTCACCAAGCTCTCGCATTACTGTGTTACAAATTTCTTGACTGTAAACATAGCCAAATCAAAAGTTACAGTTTTTGCCAATAAGAATAAAAAGCACAGTTGGCATATCAATGATGTAAGGATTGAGCAAGTTACTCAATATATCTAGCGTAGGTGGCTGGACTCCTCATCATCAATTTCTTTCTCAAAAGGTCAGAGCCCAAGCAAGCCTCGTATACAAATTAAGTAAACGTATCCAACCAACTTCGATCTTGCCAATTCGTAAAGTCTATCAGGCCAAGCTTTTTCCGATTATGCTCTATGGTGCTGAAATTTGGGGTCTTACAGAGACCCCCATATTAGAGAGAACCCAAAATAATTTGCTAAGGAGGATGTTGGGAGTAAACAATTACACCTCGGTGGCAGCCGTTAGAGCCGAATTAGGATGTTGCTTATTGTACACCTATATGATTACTAGGGCAGCAGTCTACTGGCTAAAAGTGACTCAGATGGAAGCCAGTAGACTTCCTAAAATCTGCCTAGATGAACAGCAGATCTTAAACTTTCAAAAATATTCCTGGCTAACCCGGCTGTCAGAAATTTTGAATCGATATGGCTTAGGGTTTCCATTGTGTGATACATTGAAACAAGTTAAACAACCGATTAAAGATGTCCACGGGCAAATAGACATGGCAACTTTATCAACTAATGGTTCCCTTGGTCTACTGACAGTAGCCAAAACAACTTTTACTCTGGAAAAATACTTATACCTAGAAATGCCATCATTGGAGAGAGAACTATTTGCTAAATTTAGATTTGAACTCCTAGATACTAACGTTAAATTTGGCCGTTATCGGAAAATCCCGTATAATGATAGAACATGTATATGCCGGGCAAACGCAATAGAGGACACATTGCATATAATATTTGATTGTAGTTTGTACAGGGAAGTAAGGAAAAAATATCTTGCCCCAATCGTGGATAAATTTCCCCACTGGGACGTAAGGCATAAGTTAATATTCTTATTGAAAGCAGACTCTTCTTCTCTGATAAGGGCCATCACTGGCTATCTTAAAAGGATGACAGTAATACGAGCCAGCTATATTGACAAGAATTTTATCGATTGTAAGAAAGATGAGCTGAACTAGAAAGGAGCTATGTTAATTAGTATTTCAATCTTCGTAAATATAGTTATTGAACACTTATATCGTCAATTTTAATGTTACATATGTTATATTTTTAGATTGTCATTTCTGTAACCGTAAGGTTTTTTTAACCATGTGATCTTTGAAAAGGCCTTCGGGCTATTCAATAAACAAACGCACCTCACAGGGTTCTTGTAGTGGGGAAACTAGGAAGAAGAAAGTAGGAAGTTCGCTGCCTTCAGTTGTTTGTCAAAATAATGAAGACAGGTGTTGGAAGAAATGTCCATCTGGGTTCAGTTCCAAGTGGGAAGAAAGACACTGGAAACATGGAGACTGCTTGGAAGGATGGTTTAATGGTGGGCAGGATCATATGGTTTGAGGTCCTGGGCAAAAAAATGAGCACATGGGTGAGAGGGGGAGACAGATTTATACCCTCTGTTGGGGTTTGAACTTGCTTCCTGTTCCTGTGGCAAGAAATGTATACTGATTGATTGTCAGACTCCCATGCAGGAGTAACTTTTATCCTTATCCTTTTTATCTTGTAAGCGATTGACAAAATAAATAAATAATAAATAAATAAATAAATAAATAAATAAATAAATAAATAAACTTTGTAGGTTGTCTTGAGTCCCAGGCTTGGTTGAATCTTGCTGGGTGATGTAATGAAGGGGCTTTGAGCAATTCCTATTATGACTTAATGGCTTTGTCCTAGTTTGGATCTGAGTGTGGGCTAATCCTATCACCCTGGAGCTGAAGGTCTTTTGTTCTGTAGATAAGCTGGCACCAAAATATCTGCTGGGGCTAAGTTTCTGTGTCCCTTAAGATTTCTATTTCTCTTTTAGGGGAAATATTCTGCCTTTTTAATATTTCCTAGAATATTTCATTCTTCTAGAAGAGGGGTGGGTGCTAACCTTCTACACAGGATACAAATAAAATAAAGTAAATTTGCTAAAATTCTATTAACCCTAGATCTAGATCTCTAAGTAAAGAATATTTGGTTAGAGTAGCTGCTTTTCCAAGTAGGTCTTGGTTCTTCAGAGTGAAGAATCTACTTGGATAAGCAGGAAAAGAACCAAATGTAAAAGAAATCTAGTTGTCATGACTCAACTTCCAGACTTGATTTGCAGTATATTTACCCACTAATTTATGATAAAACCAGGAAATGTGGATGGTCCTCCTGGCTAAAGCAACAATTTTGTTTTTTTCTTTGTTTTCATTTTATAAAAGGTTAAACTCTATTGAGTTTGGTGCAGAAAAATTATTCTCATGGGAAATAAAGGTAAAATGATTGTTAATGAAGCTTCAGTTACAAATGCTTTTAATTTAATTAGTTAAATTGGGATTTCTATAAGCTCTCACACATCATTTATCTATACACAGTCAAATATATAGCTATATATTAAAAGGATATAAGAATAAAAAAATATAGATCTCAATGAATCTTCTGATTTTTGTCTCTCAGTTTATTGTTAGTGTTCTTGGCCTCTTCAGTATTAACTGCTTAATTTAATGTCATTCCCTTTAGGGATATTGTTAACTAAGAACAGACTATTAGTTCTGTTACTTCTCTCTGCATAATTACTTCACTCCATTTAATATAAATTAGGAAAGAGCAGGATATTAGAAAAATTCAGATTTAACTGATATTTACATTTAGATTTATCTGATAACTTACCTAACTGTGCACTTTATTTGGTCGTAAGCTATATAGAACAGAGGTTGAATTTATCTTCAAGCAACTTTGTAAGGAATTGAACCTTTGGACATGTTTCTGTGCCATTGCTATCTTGCATAATGGATGAACATCATATGCCTCTAGAAATGTGAAGGTCTGGAGGTTGTGGGGGATAGGAGGGGTGGGGGTGGGGTGGAGAGAAGCTTTCCTTTTTTTTCCTGGGCCTTCTGACTGTAACTGTCCCCTCACCACATGCATAAAGTAATCTGTAATGCAGGAGCTTGGCCACTGATGTCCATAACTATCACTATTCTCAAAAATGGCAGTAAAAGTGAAGGTTAATTCACCGATGCATAATATGCCCAGCAACATTTTGTAATGCCTGTCAGGAGGTGATATTAAAAAACATAATGATGGCTTGTTATAGCCTAAGTACAGTATGCCTATCTATCAAAGAAAAGGTTAAAGATCAGAAGGTGGCAGAAAATAATCCCACAGGTTTTCCTTCTATTTAACTGTTGTTTTGTAACTGGCTATGCCTTCTGTGGCAATAATAGACTTTAAGGATACTCACTCATGAAATATTCTCAAAATTCCAGATGTGCCCACCAGGAATCACTGCTGGAGCACATATGTATTATAGGGTTTGTTAAGTCTGCATGAAGAGTCAGACGCGAAGAGTTCCAGCAAAGAGTTTATTCAGTGACTACAGCTCGAATGGACCCGAGTTGGCTGGGCTACGGCTGCCTCTTATAGCCTGCAGTCGTAGTTGCCAGCCAATGGGAGTGCAGGGTTTCTTCCCGCACTATTTAAACCAATACCATTTGACATTTTACAAGAACAGTTCAAATAAACCAATAACATTCAAACCTACATACATAACACCCTCCCACTAGGTTCAGTCCATACCAAACCCCAACCTATCTAATGTATTCCTTTAAATAGGTGGGGCTCTTACGTGTCGTTGAGACCTTCGTGGTTCAGAAGTTTTAATGTTCTCACCCAGTGAGAGGGAAATGTGTCTGCTGACATTTCCCTGTTGGGACTTCCTGTGAAAGGAGACCCTGTTAGACTGTTAGAATCTGGTCTCTCCTCCCAACCCATCTCCATTCCAATGTCAGCACCCAAGTCAGGTAGTGATGTGCAATCTTCCACTTCTAAGGATGGATCTTGGCATTGTGACAGGGTTTGGGATGGTTCCTGTCGTAATGGCTCGTTACACATGGGGTTGATTCTTGCTTGCTGATTTTCCTCCTGTTCCTCCCCTTCCCCCTAGAAGTGACATCAGGTGAGGGACCCAGAGAGAGACAGGGCGATGTTCCTGAGGGAACCTGGATCTAAGTTGGTCAATGTGCCTGCTGCAGAGGAGTCCATCCTCTGTTTGTACCCTGTAAGAACGAGGGCCAGTGATGTGAGTTATTTCAGCAGGAATCCACAGAGGTTCACCTATAAGGTTCTTAGCATATACAGAATCACCCACACTGAAAGTACGAACTTTGGAAGTGGAATCCAGTGGTGTGTTGGGAGCGTAAGTGGGATGAAGGCAGTCAAGGGAAGACCTAAGTTTCCTACCCATCAACAACTCTGCTGGGGATAAGTTATTTGATGGGCTAGGAGTGATGTGCTGAACACTAAGAAGTTTTCAAGCTTCTCAGTGATGTCCCCAGGACCCAGCTGCTGAAGCTTCTCTTTGGTAAAGCGTACCATGCATTCAGTCCGGCCATTAGCCGAAGGGTGCCCAGGGGCAGTGAGGGCATGTCTGATACCCTGTTGTGCTAGAAAGGATTCAAAAATATTAGATGTGAATTGAGGGCCATTGTCAGAGACAAGGACATCTGGTAACCCATGGGTTACAAACAGTTTTCTGAGCTGCTTGATGACAGCATCAGTTGTGGTGGATGTCATGGGAATTACCTCTAGCCATTTGGAATATGCATCTACTATAACCAGAAAAGTGTGCCCTCTAGTAGGGCCTGCGAAATCAATGTGGATCCTAGACCACGGGCCCCTAGGACATTCCCATTCCTGTGTGGGGGCGTGAGGTGGGGCAGGCCTGACTACCTGGCAATTGGGACAAGATGCAACCCAGTTTTCAACCATTTTGTCAATACCTGGCCACCATACATAACTCCTGGCCAATCCCTTCATCCTTACAATACCAGGATGACCCTCATGTAACATTTCCAAAACCTCTCTTTGCAGTTTTGCAGGAATAACCACCCTGTTACCCCACAAAATACATCCTCTTAATACAGATAATTCAGTTTGTCTGGACTTAAAAGGTTGGGCAAGGTGAGGTAGATCTTGAAGAGGCCAACCTTTCTTAATCCAGCCTATAACAGGAGCCAACACAGCGTCTTTGGCAGTCTCTCTGGCAATCTCAGCAGCATGAACTGGAAGCTTAGCAACAGTCTCTAGGAAAAAGTGTGTGTTTCGGTTCAAAGTCCACCTTGTGGTAAGGCAGTGGGCAACGACTCAGTGCATCAGCATGTCCAATGTCCTTGCCAGGCCTGTGAATCAGTTTGTATGAATAGGCTGCAAGAAATTCAGTCCACCTCAGCATTCTTGGTGACAGGATAGTAGGCGTAGGTTTGTCTCCTGCCACAATGCCTAATAAAGGTTTGTGATCTGTAACAATGGTAAATGACCTGCCATACAGATATTCATGAAATTTCTTAACAGCTGCAACAACTGCCAATGCCTCCTTGTCCAGTTGGCTATAATTCCTCTCTGCTTTGGTCAAAGTGCGAGAGTAAAATGCAATAGGGCTTCCCTTCCACTGGGAAGCCTGTGGCTCAAACCCCCACCACTCCAAAGGGGATGCATCACAAGTCAGTACAACAGGCAAATTCTCAGAGAATTGTATCAATACAGCATCAGATGTGATTAGTCTCTTAATACTGTTAAATGCTGGTTGTTCCTTCCTCCCCAGATCCAAACAGCTTTTTATCAAGCAGACTGTGCAAAGGTTCAGCAATGGATGCCTTTTGAGGTAGAAACATGTGATAAAAGTTAATGAGTCCAAGGAAGGCTTGCAAATCTGTTTTGCATTTAGGTTTAGGGGCTTCTTTGATTGCTTTAACCTTGGCATCAGTAGGGTGGATGCCATGCTTGTCGATCATGTAGCCCAGGAACTCAACTCTGTCTGTTTTAAGTGTGCATTTGTCTTCCTTGACTTTTAACCCCGCTTTTCTGAATCTGGTAAGGACTTCTCTGAGTCTTTCGCGTCGTCTTCTCTTCAGGAAATCCCACCTTCGTCGCCAGTGTTAAGTCTGCATGAAGAGTCAAACGCGAAGAGTTCCAGCAAAGAGTTTATTCAGTGACTACAGCTCGAATGGACCTGAGTTGGCTGGGCTACGGCTGCCTCTTATAGCCTGCAGCCGTAGTTGCCAGCCAATGGGAGTGCAGGGTTTCTTCCCGCACTATTTAAACAAATACCATTTGACATTTTACAAGAACAGTTCAATAAACCAATAACATTCAAACCTACATACATAACAGGGTTAAGGTTAGGGTTAGGTATTCTGCCATACTTCGGATGAGAGAACTCACCATATGCGACCATGTCATCTTCCAGAGAACAAGAAGAGAACAACAGAGAAGATCTGTTGATACACTTAAACTCAAGGACATAAAAGGGCTAGATATAATCTTCACTCAGCTTTGGTTTTGAGTAAATCCATATCGTACCAGTGTCACTTCAAACCAACCAATTTGTCAACTAGCAGGCTTGCCTCCCAGTCCTAAATAGGTGGTGTATCTATTAAAAACAACTGAGAAATCAGCAGGTTGCAACCGTCACAACTACTGTAAGACGCAAGCTGGGAAAAACTTGGTGTATATGTTTGGGGTGCGTGCATGTTAATGACTATTTCTGAAGATCTGTATAAAGAAGCTTTAAAAGGAGCTCCTGAATAATGGAAGGAATTTTTACTGCCATCTGACAAAAGAATGCTACAAGTAAATTGTTGGACTAAGTTCTCTTAAGATTGTGCCAGAGAATACCTCTCCTCCTTCCTTCCCTCAAATTCTCCTATCGTAGCTCCCCAGTGGCAAGGCATGCCGTTTGTGTTTGCTTTTCAGTGTGATATGTGGCTACAAGTGCTTGCATAGCCTTCACTTTCCTCTGCAAGGCACGCTGTGTACTTTCACATTCTTGACTTTGACTGATTGGCCCTTTCCGATCATGTGAGGAAGTTGGAATCCTGAATTGTAGCTTTTTGGCACTCCTCTTTTTCTCTCTTTTAAATTGCTTGCTCTTTTCAGCTCTTTGGGCTTCCTTCTTCTTTTCTCTCGGTACTTCAATTAGATTGAGGAATTCTTACCCAGGAAAACTGCAGCAGCATTTTGTTTTTGTTTTGTTTTCAAACGGGACACAGATGTTTAGGCAGATGGCTAGTACGTCAGACTCAGGCTGCCTCTGTGTGAATGCTAAGTTAACAGAAGGCCAAGAGATGTACTTGCTATTTGATCAAACTGCAAGACGCTCTCCATACAGGAAAAGTAGGATCCTAGCACGCCAACAACTTCTGACTAAAATTCAACAGGGTGAGTCACTTGCCTTGAGTTTTTAACTGAAACAAACGTTTGGGTAATTCTTTTTTTAGCTCATCTGATCAAGATTTCATATTGTGCTATTTATCTAGTTTGGTTATTTTGGTTCTTGGAAGCAGTCGGAATGAAACACTTCAATTTCAACCTAAAGTATACATGTGCATGTGCTATGTATGAGTAAGTGGATTGTATTTCTGCAGTATTATCCTTCAGCCTCAATCTGCACAGCCTCCCCCAATCAATTGTCTGTTTTTAATTGCTATTAGTGACCCTTGTGCAGTAAATATTTGGAATGGCAGAACCATACATGACAGATTGTCTCCCATATGGACATGAAGGAACTGCTGAGATTTTTTAAAAATTCATTTAGATTACTATTCCTCTGTGTACTTATTTCAATAATTTAGAAAAGGTAAGAAGAAAAGATGGACGCAGGTCTCCAGAGGACTCTCAAGGCATGTTCTAAAGCACATAACATGTTGTGGAAATCTCAATACCACTCAAGCAGCCTCATTAGGCATATAGAATAGAATAGAATAGAATAGAATAGAATAGAATAGAATAGAATAGAACAGAATTCTTTTATTGGCCAAGAGTGATTGGACACACAAGGAATTTGTCTTGGTGCAAATGCTCTCTGTATACATAAAAGAAAAGATACATCAATTTCTTCTTCCAATCTATGTAATTTTTATGCTAACGGAATGGGCCATTTGCCAAATTGCATATAATCAAAGTGAACTTTGGAACCTTGGCGCAAAACGCTGATGATGTGCACACACACACACACACACACACACACAATCTGAACAAATCTTTCAGAAGTTAAGTGAAATATCTAAAGAGAGGATATTAAGTGCCCCATATTTCCCATTAACATGTAAGAAACTGGAAGCCAAGGCACCTGTAAAACTGCTTGAAATAAATCAACTAAATAGCAGTAGCACATATTAAATCATGAAAAGCAGCAAGAGTAACAAAGTTCTGTGTGATTTCTTATTTTCCTAATTGGGTGTACGATGTATGTTTACTCAGTAGTAAATCTCATTGAATTTAATAGGGAGTTGCAGCAAGAGCTGTGACCTTTGGAATGCAGATCTAAATTGTTATTACTGTTCAGTTGAAGTTGTATATGAGGTGAAGGGAAATCCTATTATATTTATTAAGGAACCATGCATATTTCAGCAATAAGCTGCTGATGAAGGAGATTATTCCCTTGGCAATGGAGCAAACTGTTGTTTTCAGTACAGTGTCAGGAACTGGAGATATTTGGAGGATGCTGCTCCTTGCTGTGGCTCTGCTTTCAGGAAGGATATTATGTCATGCATAATTGTGACCGAAAACAATTTTTCCTTTTGGGTTTATGTGAGTATTCCAAGCTGCATAAATTTAGTCTGCATTTAAAAGTGATGTTTCCAGGGGAAAAAAGAAGAAAGACTTCAAAACTTTCAAGATCATATAACGTAATGCAACTTTATGATGATAGGTATTTTTAATATTATTGTATGCCTCCAATTGTATTTTTCCCATTAAAACTTTTAAAAGGGCTTAATTCCTTAAGAATATGTAAACTTTTAAAGTAATATAAGTCCTATCATTTTAGAAACGTTCACTGTGATTTTGACTAGCTAAGATTTGCTCAGTTCTTGGGGGTCTTCTCAATAATATGTGGCTGATGAAAACAAGAAAAAGGCTTTCCAGTTACTTCTCAAATGAGCCTTTTCTTTGTCTGCCCTGAAATAATCAGGAAGACGTGCTTCATTTCTAATATTTTTATTTAGAAACATTGCTCTTCTAGGTTAGGTTATGTTCTAAAGCAATACACATGGAAAGGATCAAATTGAGTTGGCTATCATATTAATACATTAATATTGGGTGTTACATATGCAAAATATGTTTTTTCTAATATTTATTGTGCACAAAATTAATTTCACTGTCATTTTTGTTTAATTGATTTTAGTATATTTTTATGCTGAATATTGCTCTGTATGGCATTTTGAGTTATTTATTTTATTTAATTTATTTAATTTATGAGATTTATATGCCGCCCTATCTCCCTGAGGACTCAGGGCGGCTTACAATACTAAAAACAGAAGTATACGAATATTAAAAAACTATTAAACCAAAAATCTCATAAATCATTTAAATTTAAAACTACAACTAAAAAACCCTTCCCCCACATCAGTCTGGGTAGGCAAGTTGGAACAGCCATGTTTTTAGGCCACGGTGGAAAGATCGGAGGTCAGGGGCCACCCGGAGCTCTAGGGGCAGCTGGTTCCAAAGGGTGGGTGCTCCCACAGAGAAGGCCCTACCCCAGGAGCTGCCAGCTGACATTGCCTGGCTGATGGCACCCTAAGGAGGCCCTGCTGGTGGAAGCGCATGGGGCGTCGGGAAATCGTTATTAGCAGCAGGGTCTCCTGCAAATACCCCAGTCCAATGCCATGAAGGGCTTTATAGGTCAACACCAGCACCTTGAATTAGAAATATAGAATATTAAGATTGAATACATTATTAACCAAATTACCTAAATATCTGAATCAATAATACACTGTGCAAAACAATAGCATATTTACAAATTATTTTCTTATGTTGTATTGAATTTTTCTATCTGGAAAACATTGACGAATTTTATGAATCTTGAAGTTTTGTAGGTTTTATTTGAAACAAATACTGGGAAACATTTTTTTCCAAACAGGTATAATAGGGCTTGGACTCTGATACAAGTGGTTTATTTTGATCCGGCTGCATATACAGTAGTAACTTAAATAATGTCAAAGAAGCCATCAGCCAGTAGACATAATTTTGAATTCATCCCCCTGTATGTTACTAACATGGCACATCATGCATATATAATGGCTTATTGTCCAGGCCAGGAAATTTTCTTTCTGGCAGAACAAATGTTGTGTATGTGAGTATATGGTAGTATGGAGGAAAATCCATTCTTCCACTTGAGCCAAAGAACTTACTATTGTAGAATCAGCTGTTAAAAGCTGAAATGAATTTTTAAGGTTGCCATTACTTGTCTTCAGTTTCCAAGAAGCAGTAGTGTATGTGAGACTATAATGTTACAACTAGCTGACAGATAAATGATGTTGGATTAGAAAGTGCCAAAATTACTTTGATTTGAAGGAAAATCAACAAAATAATATGGTGTTTTGTCGATCTGTATGTATACAGATATATTCTCTTCAGTAGAAGAGAACTGTATATGTAGCTCAGAGTTGAATGGGAAGTCCTTGTGCTCTCTGAGCCTGGCTGTTTGCTTGGAGAATGTTTCATTACCTAACTACTGTAGATAACATTATCAGTGTTGGTGAGTTTGCACCCTGTTTATATACAGTAGTTTGCCCTCCCAGTGATGGTGGGAATGTAGTTTTCTCCTTAGTAGTAGTAAGTGATTAGAGTTCAAGATATTAGTGACAACTTATAAAGTCCTACATGGCTTGGGTCCAGGGTACTTGCGGGAACGTCTCCTGCCGGCATCACACTCTGATCGCCCTGTACGCTCCCACAGGCAGGGCCTCCTTGCGGTACCGTCGACCAGACATTGTCAGCTGGCGGTGCCCAGGGGTAGGGCCTTCTCTATGCGGGCACCCACCCTGTGGAACCAACTCCCCTTGGGTCTTCGCTTGGCCCCTGATCTCCGCTCCTTCCGCCAGGAGACCTGAAGACCTGGCTATTTCAGCAGGCCGGCCTGGACTGAACCAAGGGGGAGGGTTCTTTTTAAAGTAATTTTAATTAGTTTTAGTGTATTATTGGGTTTGTATTGTTTAATTATTTTTAAAGTAAATTATTGTATTGCGTTTTTATATTGTGAGCCGCCCTGAGTCCTTAGGGAGAGAGGGCGGCATACAAGTCTAATAAATTATTATTATTATTATTATTATTATTATTATTATTATTATTATTGTTTTCTGCTTGAATGTTTGTCTGGTGTTAGTCCATGCTTAGATGAGTGTTGGCTGCTGGAAAGGATGTATTCTGGTCTTTTTATTTCTTTCTTACCTTTTTATTGTGTCTTTTGAATGGCATGTAAATGTGGTTTATTTCTGTGTGTCTATTGATGACTGATTTCTCTGAATGCCAAGCTTCCAAGAATCCCCAATCATTTAGCTTGGCCTAAGATGCTCACAGTTTCTCTATTGAAACTATTGTTGAATCTGTCCATATGCAGTGAGATTAAGAAGTTTTCATCATGTCTTCTGACTACTACTTGCTGTTCATGGATATGCTCTACTAATCTTCTGCCTATTTGTCCTATTTACAGTAGTGACTCTTACAGTCATTACTGTTGTACGTTATATGTTATTGATGATTCCTGATTTTTCTTCTTGGGCTACTCAGTCCTTTGAGATATTAAGAGGTTTTGGGGAGATTTAGTAAGTGTATGTGCAACAGTGATGTTAGGTAGTTGTAATGATCTGCTGTTGAGATGTTTTGATATGTGATAGTATTAGTTTTCATAGCTTGTGTTAGTTGTACTTTAGTAGATTGAGTGATCAGGAACTTTTTGATAAAGTTGTGTAATCATCTATTTTGTTGGAAGATATTGGAGTACTTCCTTTTTCTCATGTTCTGGGTTGCTGCAATGTGTTTGTATTCATTTAAATTATGTTTTTACCCAACTTCTCTATGTGAGAGGTTGGGTTGTTACCTTGATAATGAAGAACTTGCTTAGTGTAAATTGTTTTTCTTTAGACTTGTCTTTCTAATTTGCTGTTGTTTCATCTGTTGATGAGAATGTCCAAGAAAGGGGCTGTGCTGTTGTTTCCTTCTTTCCTTGTGAATGTAATTAATTTGAAGATGTTGTTAATTATTTTATGTGTCTTCTCTAGTTGTTCCCTTTTTATTATGATAAATGTGTCATCTTCTTACTATGGATCCATAGTTTTTTGTTGTATGTGTGGAAGTGTTCTGTGTGTGTGTGTGTGTGTGTGTGTAAAAGATATTTTTAATGTTATATTCATGTAAGTAATTCAACTGTTTTGCCACATTTCATCTATCAGAAATTCTGCTTGTCCTTCTATCAGGAGTCCACAGCAGAGGAGGTATTCAGCAGGTTCTGACCAGTTCTGGAGAATCGTTAGCAGAAATTTTGAGTAGTTCAAAGAACCGGCAAATACCACCTCTGACTGGAGATTTTACAGTATCCTTCCCCTGCCACACCCACCAAGCCACGCCCACAGAACCGGTAGTAAAAAATGTTGAATCCCACCACTGGTCCACAGCCAAACCAACTACATGTAGTGGTGCATAAAGTTTTTGTTTTACAATTGTAAGAATTAGAAATAGGAGAGTGGATATTATTAAACATTTTATTGAAATGTATGTACCAAGGAGTTATTTCCAAATAGAGGCTTCATATTTTTTAGGTCCCTAGAAAATATGCTTTTTGTGGAAATCCACCTAAGTAGGAAGGGAAAAGTGAATGGAAGCTGCTGTGTTGTGCCTCTTCCTTAATAAGATTGCTCAGAACAGATCAATGACAGAATCAGAAAGCAGAATGCAGAGAAAGGCCATAGGGCTCCAGAAATCGACAGAGGATATTCAACAATGCTGTGTGTTGGTCTATGCCAAACTTTCTAATGTTTTTAAAACATTATATCACTTTTTTTAGTCTAAACCTGTGTAATTAATAAATATAGAATGTTTCATTCTAAAATTTCAAGACTGAAGATTTAGCAAGTGAATCAAGTAGGTGGCCATCAGGATATCAGAAGAGCCATCTGACTGCAAAGTCACACATCCAAGGTTGATATTTATGTCCACAGGTCCATTTTCATGCCATTATTTAAATGAGTTTGAAGGATGAAACTGTTCCTACCCATATCAATTGCCTTTTTAAAATTTCTGATTTTAAATTTCATAGAAGCTGTTGTAAATTGAGTCTGTGGATACATAACTGAAAAATTGAAGAAGAAAAAGAAACAAAGATGCTAGTTATGTATACCTCTGAAATAATATATGTATTAGGTAACTTATGCATGTCAGCGTATGTTGTCATGAGTTGACTGTAAAAGCTTGCTTATTTATTAAATTTCAAAAGATAATAACCATTTGTACAACAAAATTGTGCCCGTTGTGAAATACCTTTCCAAGAATTCTCCCAAATATCAGTTTTTTAAAAACCCTCAATTTTATTCTTGTTGTGATGCTCTTTATTTAAATGAATTTTAAGGGTGAAACTATTTCAGTCTCATATGAATTGCCATTTGTTAATTTCTCATGGTGGGAATATAGAAGCTGTTGTAAGGAATGGAGTATGTATATATGTAAGTGAGAAATTGAAGAAGAAAAAAGACAAAGATGCTAGTTATGTGATTTTTCTCAAATAATATACATAGCCTTCTGAAGCTATATATCCCCAAGAGGTTCTGTCCAAGGTCAAAAAGTGGTATAGTTGAATAAAGGATGTAATAATAAGAGTCCATTGGAGAAGAAAGAAACTTTCTTTGTATGAACTTTATTTTAAGTTGCAGCCCTGATTTGTCTAATTCTCTGTCTTCTGCCCATACTTCAAATCCCATTCCATAGTGTTCAGGAATGTTTTGAATCCTTAGAAAAAAAATTTGAAAGGGGCACAGCATGCTGCAGTAAAAAAGAACGGCTATAAAAGTTCTCTCTGTGAACTTCCTAAAATTCCTCTTAGGATTCGGGCTAGCATTAAGAGTGCTCTGAGTTAACAGTTTCAGTAGTGCATAATGTCAACACTTAAACACTAAACTGCTTCGAACTGCAAGATGGATGGCATATAAATTAAATAAATAAATATTGGCTCTTTCAATTTTCTATTTTAATATTAGCATGCTTTTATAGCATGGTTTTATAAAGACCATAGGAGTTTTCATTAAAAAGACTTTTAAATTGCAAGAGAGCAACTGTCCATTTACAAAACTCAAAACCCTTTTCATTGCTTACCAAGAAAGTTACAAGCCTTATATAACTATGTGCTAATCTCAAATGTCAAAGATTAAGGAGACAGTTCAGTTTTGAAGCTCTTCCCAAATGTCACCAGAAAGAAACATCACATTTGGGGGACAGCATTTGAAGCACTAGTTCAGTTGTGTTTCATACAAGATTTGTAAAAGTGCATATTTTGTCATGAAGCTCTTACTATAAAAAGGACATGGAAAGTTTGATGTGACATTAGCTCAACAAAACACTGCATTTTTTCAATTCAAGGGTTCTCACATTATGTAATTACACCCCTCCCAAGTTAAGCCAGTGGTTTTGCAAGACTTCCTGATATTGCACAGGTATGAAAAAGATGGACAGCAGCTAAGTTAATTTTGGTTTTGCATTTAATTGATCAAAGAGAAAGATATTGCAAGCTATACAAACTTCTGATTTATTTATTTGTGTTATTTATTGTAGCTTGTCACTATACAGATCTTATGGCATCTTACAATCCATTAAAAAATTATATAGTAACAATTTAAAACACACAAAAATAAAAAGTGACACTTGACAACAAAACACTTGGGTCACACTATAGGTAATCAGTTCTGAATATGAGAGGTTTAAATCAGGTCTTTATTTGGTTCCCCAAAACTGATGGTTATTGACTTCCTGAGCAAGCATAGAAGGATATCTCTTGTGTTTTCACAAAACCTGTCTCTTACTTAAGTGACATTGAGGTTTTCAGATAGGTCCATATTAGAAGACTAGGTTCAGCAAACATTAGGGTTCTATTTCATTGAAGGTTTTACATGTCATTAGTAAAAACATGAATTTATTTACAAAGAATGCTATCCCATAGATAAGTTGATAACACTGCTTGGACCAAAATCAAATTGCCTTATTGTTTAGCATGATTATGTGTGCCTGCTCTTGTTGACATGACTGTAAACAAAAAATGGTATTCCTGTGTCAAATTCATGCCTTCTTGTCCATGTTAACTCTAATATTTAAAGTTCAGATTCCCTCTTTGCATAATAATGATGGTTTTGAGAAGCAGAGAACATAGATAACAGTGTGATGATGATATTGTGTTATTAGGGTTAATTTGGGTGAGAAGAAATAGAGAATTTAATGCAAGAGTTGTTCTGAGTTGTCTACTATGTCGTTGTGGTATATGTATTAATTGTAAAATGTACACATGAATATAAGTAATATGAGGCTGGTCCATACCTCTTGTCGTTTTCTAAGTCAGATAGAACCATGCTATGAGTAATTGCAAAAAACAGAACAGAACAGAACAGAACAGAACAGAATAGAATAGAATAGAATAGAAATTTGGCCAAGTATGATTAATCACAGAAGGAATGTGTCTTTGGTGCAGAAATAGACTTCTTTTTAGATGCTTGTGTATGTAAAGATGTGATAGTGTTCTTCAACATGACTTTCATAAGTTACGTTGGAATCACAACTTCTAGAATTTTCAGTCAGCAAAACCAAAGACTACCTACACGGTTGTTAAAATACAGAATTATTTCCATTATTGCAGTATTGCCACTTTAGCATTTTTTATTTGAAGGCATCTTCGTGTGGAACATTCACATAGCATTTACCTGAAATTCCTTTAACCAAACATATATATTCCAAAGACCACATATGATCCAAGTAAAGGATAAGTTTGGTTTTAAAAGCTGCAACAAGGATATGTGTGTGTGTGTGTGTGTGTGTGTGTATGTATGTATGCCTAAAATTCCAGTTACAGGCCTTTGAATCTGAATTACCTGTCAGTCTTACTGTGAATTAATGGTAGGATGTGGTTGTTTTGTTTTACTATATATTTATACTATTCTATTAGTAGATCTGAGGGCAAGCATTCGTGATTGCTTGCCCTCTAAATTTTAAACACTAAATTTTAGTAGTGTGAATTTGTTAAATGTAATATTATTTAAGTGGTTAATTTAATTTTTATCACAGATAATATATCTTGATATTTAACAAAATAAAATCTTAAATGAAAATGTACATTTTTATACATTTATATACATTATATATTTATACTGAAATACTTATACTTTAACATTATTTAAACACGTAACAGATTGGATAAAGCTTTCCTTACTTCAAATGAACCTACTGAAATCAGTGAAAGTACATTAGCCCTTATTAAAAAGTTCCATTCACTTTTTGTATCTGGAATCAACCTTCCTTTTTGTAGAAGTTGAAAAATATTTATCTAGTATATGAAATGCCACTTTTATTTTTAAAATTTCCCCTACTGGAGGGCTGCCATTTCTCCATGTGGTTCTCCTGCCTTCATTCTTGTTGGTAGTTTTCACATCCTGAACAAGATGTAAATATGCGTGATGTGGAGTATTTATTGACATTGCTTGTGGAAAAACTATGGGGACTTAGTAATGATTACACATGTGTTCCTGAAAGTAAATAAGGTGGAGGCTTTCAAGAATTCATATTAGATGAGTCACAAAATTATTATGCTTTTTGGAGCTTTTAGAAATAGACTTGACTGTGTCATTCAGTATTTTGCCTCTGAGCCATGAATAGTTCCATTGACGCTGTGCACCCACACTGGTGAACAATTCTACTTATTATGAACCAAAATTAGCATTCTTTTTTTAAAAAGCTTTTTCAGACTTTATAGAATTAGCACAAAATAGTTCCAAGATTCTTTGTTCCGGGGCAAATCTATTACAGCAGGTCCTTCAGTGTGACCCCAGAAGACATGTTTTCCTCCTTTTCGGTTTAGCACTTAGGATATGACACCATCCCTCTTGCGAAATAAATTCTAGTACATAAAAATGTATGCATAAGATAGCTTGATCATATTTAGACATTTTGGATTAACCTGCAGTGAAGGTCAAGAACTGTTCTGACCTAGGCGCTCCCAACAGCACAAAGCCGACTCCTCCTGATAAACCCCTTTTATTTAGTTTACAGTGAATTCCTCTCCAGCAAAGTCCCGGCCAACAGTCTTTCAAGATATTTCACAATTACAGGCCTTTATCAGGCTTGGAGAGTTGCCAGACCAAATACCACACTGTAGCAGACAATACTTGGAAGAGCCTTGGTGGTGCAGGCTGTTAAACGCCTAGCACTTAATTCCAGCTGCCTGCAATTAGTGCAGGCTCGAATCCCACCAGGCTCAAGGTTGACTCAGCCTTCCATCCTCTCTGGGTAGGTAAATGGAGGACCCAAAATTGTTGGGGGCAATAAGCTGACTTTGTAAAAATGCCGCTTAGCAATAAGCAGGCATATACAATGGAATGAAGGCTATTGCTGAGCACACTGAGTTGTATCCCAAAAATTGTAAGCCGCCCTGAGTCTTCTGAGAAGGGCGGCATATAAATGTAAATAAAAAAAATGCAGAAACTGATCTTCACCCAAATGAACTAATTGTCTCCTGCAAAACCCCACTCCCCTTTCACTCCTCTTTTATTTCCTATGGGAGGGCCATTCACCATCCACCTGTGGCTTTATTCCCAAGTCGACCCTTGTTTTTTTTTTTAATTCACATTTATATGCCGCCCTTCTCATGTAGAAGGACTCAGGGTGGCTTACAATATTTGGAGCACAACCCAATGTGCTCAGCAATAGCCTTCTATTGTATATGCCTGCTTATTACTAGGGCTTTTTGCCCCCCCCCAGCGGCATTTTTACCAGGCAGCTTATTGCCCCCAACAATCTTGGGTCCTCAATTTACCTACCCCAGGAGGATGGAAGGCTGAGTCAACCTTGAGCCTGTTGGGATTCGAGCCTGCACTAATTGCAGGCAGCTGGAGCTAAGTGCTAGGTGTTTAACAGCCTGCACCACCAAGGCTTGTTCCTTAGCTGTTCCTTTCTTCTGGCCACTCTGTGCACACGCACACTGGGAACAGGCTCCAGCTGTTCTTCTGCCTCACTGATGTCTGACTCTGAAGGCAACTGCTAACTGTCAGAGGGCCCTGGCCCCATCTCTGTCTCCAACACAGAGCACTCGTCAGAGCCTTCCCCAGACTCCAGGATTGGCCCATGTTCCTCCCCAACTTCCTCACTGTCTGAATCTGCTGCCATCTCTGCTGGCCACTGGCAGGCCACAACAAGAACACAGTACATGTTTTAACACAGATTTTATAATACTTTATTGTAGCTTCCTCCTACTAACAAAAAGGACTCTAGGAATACACATTATTGTAATTTGGAAAGAATGTGAATGACTCAAATGAAATGTATTCTAGGTTTTTGGCTAGTTGCAGAAATTATTAAGTTCAGAAGTTTGAACAAAAAAATAGAATGACATCTATAATGTAATGATAGTTTAAACCAAAGACTGGCTACTTACCCTTTCTCTTAACTAATTAAACTATATTAAGAAAATACAGTTCTATTGGTCAATGACATTTAAAAAAAAGATATTGCATATATGTAGCAGGACCAAAGAGCATAAAAATAAGTTCTGTAGAACTGTTCATGATATAGAATATTACAGAAATGTTAGATTTTTAGAACTAAGGAGCACATTTTTTTCTTCGTCCTGGAATATTAGATGCAATATGGCATTGATTATACCTCTTACTAGCAGCAGCAGTTTGAATCTCAGCAGCTCAAGGTTGACTCAGCCTTCCATCCTTCCAAGTTTAGTAAAATGAGGACCCAGATTGTTGGGGGCAATATGCTGACTCTGTAAACTGCTTAGAGAGGGTTGTAAAGCACTGTGAGCCATATATAAGTCTTAAGTGCTATTGCTATTGCTACTAACTACCCTATTTAATGAGTATCCTTTTTCTCAGGACTAACTTTGAACACCCCCCCCCATGACTGAATAATCTACTGATTTATTTTTTTTACTTCTTTGCTTTTTTATCCAACCTAACTTTTTTTTTACTGCTAGCACTGATATTCCTAGTCTTCAGGGGAAAGTCTTTTAAAACTCTATATTGACAATAAGCATAGAACTTTTTTCCATTAAAAAAGGTCTGCCACTGAACCACAGATTTTCCTTGAAACAATCTTGGATCTTCCTGGCCTGGCTTCAATAGTAGCAAATTCCAGAGCATCAATCAGATGGAGAAAGAACTAAGCCCCCTTTGCTCTTGTACATTCAGTTCATGGAATATACAGTGTTGCATCTGTTTAAGAAAGAAAGAAGTATTCATAAGATTTCTCAAAGAAATTTCCTGTGACATTTTAAGACACTTTGTTGGTAACCGTTTTTAGATATTTCTGCTTTCAGTCATCTTGCCTGCTATGCAGGTTGGGAGTTTTAGTTGAATTGGGTATTATGAACTCAGCTCACAGACGAGTAATGGCAAAGTTATTTCCTGAAAGTCTTCGGTTTTGTTTTTTTTTAATTCAGATTGCTAAAAATTTCACGTTCAGGTCATCAGTGTGATTGCCTGGGGTGAGAGCGAAACTATTCTTGACACTGACATATAAAGTTGGAGTGGTTATAAAATAAAAGCTATAGCCTGCAGTATTTTGGGGTGAGATTATACTTGTTCTGTAATCATAAAAAGCAAATTCTCTTTTTAAAATTCTAGTACCCAAGTAGAAGAATGAATGATTTAATATTACTGTATTATTGGGGGAGGGAATTGAGTGTCCATTCTTTTTCGGCACTCTTTATGCATTCATTGGGCTACGTAAAGAAACACTTCAATCCATTCCAAAGGTGCTTTTTTCAAAAAAAACAACTGGACTTTGTTTTTCCTTGAAGACATTTCACTTTTCATCCAAGAAGCTTCTTCAGTTCTGATTGAATGGTGGAAGGTGGAAGGATTTATATTCCTTACAGTCATCTGGTTATTAGCACTCTTTCTGAGAATCATTGAGGCCACTTGGAGGTTTATCTGTGTCCTCAAGGTCACCTGAATAGTGCAAATGGGTGTGGAACCTTCTTGGAACTGCTTCAGGAAACAGTGATTCTGAGGGGGGCAACTTCTAAACACCCACTTTGGATCCATCTTCTCTCAAACAGTTGATGCTAGGTGATCAAACAATAGCTTAAGATAGAAAGGGATAGAGTAACTCAGCTAATGTATATACCAACCCATAGTGCCTTATAGCACTCTCTGAGTGGTTTACAAATGCCAGCATATTGCCCCCAACAATCTGGCTCCCCATTTTATCAATCATGGAAGGATGGAAGGCTGAGTCAACCCTGAGCACCACCAGAATTGAACTCCAGGCTGTGGGCAGAGTTTGCCTGCAATACTGCAATACTGCATTCTGACCACCACCACAGCTCTCTAATATTTTTCAGGTGGGAAAGATTATTCAAAAAGATCTTGAATGTCTTTAGCTATGGACTGAAATGACTATACGAGATGCAAGTGGTAAAAGATGGCACAGGAAGATGAGGGCAAAACATATAAACTGCACAGTGAGACAAAACTAGTCACCAGGTTCTGCTGAACTCTCCCTGACAATTTTTAAAGTAGTCGTATTTGAAATCATTGATCTCCTAGCAAAATATATGTAAATTGTTGATGTTATAGTTCATATTAATTAAAGACTCTTCATTAGAATATGTCTGCTGGTTTAAAATCATCTGCCATGCTATAATTTGTGTCTCTATATTTCCTGTGCTCCCAAACTCTGATTATCTATGTTTTTGCAAATATTTGCAGATGAGCCATATTAAAACAGGAAGCTAGAGGAGTTAAATGGATCAGAGATTTGGTTATGTATAGGAATCCTAGCTCTGATGAGCTATCTTGTACAAGAATTGATCACAGATTCTAATCTAGTTTCAAAGGAGACAGATTCAGTAATGCTTTATCAAACGATCTAATCAGTCATTTAACCAATTCTGACAAATTAGAGCCCTTTATATATGTACCTACAGTCTAACTGATGTTTCTGTTTCTGGGCTTCGAATTTCCTAATGGGTTTATCTTAAATAACATAGAGGAGACTAGCTTTTTACACTTCCACAGGCAGATAGAAGGTCATAGAATGCAGAATAGATCATTATTCATGTTAAAAGACAAATGAAATGCAAATCATAACTTTCACTATCTTCTCCAGTTGTAATACTTTTCTTTCTGATTTTCTAAGCAGCTGGAGAGCTTAGGGTAGCTTTGTATCCAAACCAATTATGAAAAAATAATAACTGGAAAAGCACACTTGCATATTAGTGCCTTACCTAATTCGATCTGGGCTACAGCAGAACTCATTAAAATCTATTGCAAGAACACTGTGGATACAAGCATGCATCTAGTCAGTACAGCAGAAAGGGCAAATTTGAAACAATAAAATAGTTATAGGGTTCAATACTTTTCAAGAAATTGGGACAATTTTATGCTTAATAATAATAATAATAATAATAATATCTTTATGCCTAATCTGTATCACTTTTCACTACTGATATGTTACTGTACCTGAAACTGAAGTTGTTCTTCCCTCATATCTATTTCATACTTTCCTTCAGATCAGAACAAACTTGCAAACCAATTCTATAGTTTTGATTGATGCTGTCATCTGGTTGGTAATGACTTCTAGCTACCATACAGATAAGTAGATTTTATCCATGAACATTATAATAGGCAAAGCCCATTTCTATATTTTTTCTATCCAATCAGATATATCTGATCTCTTTAACATGGGATTAAAATGAGGACTAAATGTAGCATCAGACAATTTTGTCCATAAATTTCTTTAAAAGTCAAAAGCAGCCCTAAGAGATTGTGAGTTTATTGGACTAAACTACATATTATGTTAGTTCTGTATGTATAGACTGAAACCAATGGTTCTTTTTCTCCTGAAAAAAGCAGGATCATCCTGATCCAGATAAAGGCTATAATGCACGAGACAAGGAGTGTAGCCATTTTGGTTTGCCATGGTCCACCAGAAATAATAGTCCATCAAGTTTCTGGACAGATCAAACTAAGAATTTTAGTGAATATGGGGGGTGGGGATAGTTAAAATCTTCTGCACTGTAGGGTTGTCTCCAGGTCTGAAGGCAAAATGTAACTTGGATCATGTACAGGCGTGCATGCATCTGTCAGGAGCACCTTATCAAATGCACCTATTCCTTACCCCTTATAGATGACAGCTGTGTCCCTCATGAAGAAGAAGTTGCTTAAGATGCCATACACATGCCCATGCACAAACCAAATCTTGATTTCTGAATGCCATACTTCTTGATGGGTTTACACAATACTTAGCTGCTATATCAGAGGTGGTATTCAGCAGGTTCTAACCAGTTCTGAAGAACCAGTAGCGGAAATTTTGAGTAGTTCGGAGAACCAGCAAATACAACCTCTGATCGGAAATTTTACAGTATCCTTCCTCTGCCATGCCCACCAAGGCACACCCACAGAACTGATAGTAAAATTTTTGAATCCCACCACTGCTCTATATGTTTGGTTTGGTTTTAATTTTCCCTGTGGTATAAATTATGGCATAGCATTGCAGTTTGTGGCAATGACTCCCCAGTGAGTTGGATTCCTGAGAGCGAAGAGAGATTGAAGGCTACCACAAGCTACCCTCCCTATTACATTTTCAAAGGAACATGGAAGCTCTTCACAAATACATTTGGGAACTTACAAAAGCCATACCATCTCTAATGGTGGTGGCTCAGGCTGTTAAATGCCTGCATTTAAGTTCCAGCTGTCTACAATTACTGTAGGCTCGAATCCCACCAGGCTCAAGGTTGACTCAGCCTTCCATCCTCTCGGGGTAGGTAAATTGAGGACCCAAGATTGTTGGGGGCAATAAGCTGACTTTGTAAAAATGCCGCTTAGTAATAAGCAGGCATATACAATGGAATGAAGGCTATTGCTGAGCACACTGGGTTATATCCCAAAATTGTAAGCCCCTGAGTCTTGGAGAAGGGCGGCATATAAATGTAATTAAATAAATAAATAAATAAAGAAAGAAAGAAAGAAAGAAAGAAAGAAAGAAAGAAAGAAAGAAAGATGCCCCAATGAGTTTTGTTATGTTTAGCTTTCTGTATTATTACTTGTAAGCTCTAACAAGCAACATACAAGCCAAGGTAATAAACAAATACATTTCCAGAAGCTGCTTTGGCTTATCTTATTTGAGCCATGGTGGCGCAGTGCTTAGAATGCAGTACTGCAGGCTACGTCTGCTGACTGCTGGATACCTGCAGTTTGGCAGTTCAAATCTCACCAGGCTCAAGGTTGACTCAGCCTTCCATCCTTCTGAGATGGGTAAAATGAGGACCCAGATTGTTGGGGGCAATATGTTGACTCTGGAAACCACTTAGAGAGGGCTGTAAAGCACTGTAAAGCAGTATATAAGTAAGTGCTATTGCTATCTACCCTTCTCATCTCTCTCTTAATACTAGGGACACCGATGAAACTGCCTGATTGTACATTAGGACAAGTGAAAGGAAATACTTGTTCACAAGTTATTAAGCTATAGTATTGGTTTCCACAATTATGTAATGGCTGCCAATTTAGACTTCATTAGTGTTAACTCACCAATGGCTACTAGTAATGATGGGAGTAGAAGCAGTTTGTTTTTCAGTAGCCTTATTTAGAGAACCCATGAAGTGCTGCTATGATCATGTTCTACTTGTGAACCTTAAGCCAGAATTTCCAAGAATCCTGAGAGCCATCAAGCTGAGATAAAGTGTTCCAGGCATGTACACTAATATCTGTAATTAGGACATATTGACAACTAGTCATGAAATTTGTTGGTTTCATGAATAAATTCTAGATGAAATAATGCAGCAATTCAACCCCCATGCAGTAAGAAATCATTGCATAATTTTCTGGTAAAATCTAAATTTGTCTTTCTTGGTTGGATTTTTGAATCAAACATTTGTGCTGCAATACTGCCCTCTCTCATAAGCAGAAAACACACTGTATATTTCTAATCAAATTAGCTTTTTTAAAAAATCTGTAGCTTGCGGATATTGGTTTATTACTGGTTTCCAGCTCTATTTTCATTTACCAAATGACATTTGGAGAGCTTCTGTTTTGAACATAATCACCTAAGGGCATATGCTGCATGATTCAATTGTTGTAGAATGTCACTCCCTTCCCAGAACACATGGCTGAAAACATGAGCAAATTTAATCGTTCCCAGTGGTTTTTTTTCACACATCAGGATTTTTTTTCCTGAAAGGTTTAAACAATAAAAATTCACTTCTATAGATGAAACATTCTGCCTATTATCTTTATTCTTAGGCTCCTCTCTTTCCCATGTCTGTATCTAAAACTGTTTCACCCATTTTTTTATAGCGGTTAATAGTGTATTTAGATGCATTAATAAAAAACTCAAAATCTACATTTAAAACAAGAAACTGGTGTATAGGGGATTTGAAAGATCATTTCAAGTTTATTTGAAGGGGAGTGGAGATGGTTGACGTCAAGATTCAAGCCCCAACTCTTTTTTATGTGTGTCACACATGCCACACACACACACACAAGGAATAGAGCTGAAATCATGCCTATATTTCTATTTTTGCTTTCAAACCTAACTCATGAGTTCTTCCATGCTGCCTCTGTCAATGGCTTTGTTTGTTTTGTCACCAGACTTCAAAAGGCATTGGTAGTTTTTAGTACTGCAATAGCACCATCTTTTGTCAGCTGCTTTTACTGGCAAAGAGATGGCTTCAAAACACTCTTATATTATATATAAAGGAGAATTTCTCACCTAAGATCACAAGATCTTGCGGGCAAAAGGTACTGCAGTGTAAGGCTAATTACGTAAATCTGGATTTCCATCTGAACAAGGCTTTTCTGCATGGCACCTGTCATTTGAAACAACATCCCCACTTTTATGGTCCTGTGGAAAGCCCTCAAAATGTGCTGTTTTCAACAGGTTTGGAGATGCCTTGGTAATAAGGAGCCTATGTGCTGGTTGTATTATATGTCATATCTTCCCTCTCATAATCTTGTTTTATCTATTCTTATTATCTTAATAGATATATAAAATGTTTTAATTCATTGTTTTAATGTATGCTGCCCAGATTCACTACATGTCAGATAGGTGGCTGTATTAATTTGGCCAAATGAACAAACAAATCGAATGTGTAGATAATTAGCACCAAAGTTTTGGCAGGAGTCCATATCAAGATTTAAGATAGATTGTTGTAGATGCTTCTTTATTTTTATTCACCTTTCTTCTGTTTTATCTCCATTTTATTTCTCCACTGATATGCCTATCAGCCCTGTAAGGTAGACCAGATGAAGAAACCAGTGCCATATAGGTCTAATACTACTTTTATTGAAGTAGCGATAGTAACAGAGTCTTGAGTGTGCTTCACTTTATCTTTGTGTGTACTAGGGAGGGTCAGGAGTGGCATTCAAATTTTGTAACAACCGGTTCTGTGGGCATGGTTAGGTGGGCGTGGCTAGATGGGCATGGCCATGTGACTGGGTAGGCGTGGCTTTTTCTTTTTTGCAGCACACACACCCCTGCGCTCCATTTTTTGCCTTCCTGGGCCTCAGGGAAGCCTCTTGGGCGAAGCAGTAAGTAAGCGAATGGAATCCTGGGGTATGGAAATGGAATCCTGTCGGGAGGGGATAAAAAAAATACCTTAAGGAGTCACTGGGCATGGAAGAACACAATCAGCGATGTCAGGCTTGGGTGCAAAGTTGCACATGCACGATAAGGACTGACTGGGAGGGGAGGGGTGGGTGGAGAGGGGTGGGGCTAGCCAGGGGCATGATTTGTGGTTCTCCGAACTGCACAGAACCATAACAACGGGTTCTATAGAACCGGTCCAAACCTGTAGAATCCCACCCCTGGGGAGGGTACTATGTGAGATATTTTCTCAAATTAGTTTCTTTGGGGGGAAAGAATGGATTGTTGCCTTGGTAGTAGCTATTTCTCCTGTTCTACATGGCCTTTTCTTGTGTCCTCCACATCACCTGCCTGACTGGCCACTTCTTCACTTTAGAGACTACAAAATCACCTGATTCAGCTGATTCAGAAAGGAGGATGAAACAGAGTTTAAGAGTTTGCTATTGTTTCCTTCCTAGGGCTGAGGAAAAGTGACTGCCCCACCCCCATCACCCAGCTGGCTTTGTACCTAAAGTTTATTATTTATTATTTATTTATTCATATTTATATCCCACCCTTCTCCGGAGACTCAGGGAGGCTTACAATTTTTGGGATACAACCCAATGTGCTCAGCAATAGCCTTCCTTCCATTGTATATGCTGCTTATTACTAAGTGGCATTTTTACAAAGTCAGCTTATTGCCCCCAACAATCTTGGGTCCTCAGTTTACCTACCCTGAGAGGATGGAAGGCTGAGTGAACCTTGAGCCTGGTGGGATTCGAGCCTGCAATAATTACAGGCAGCTGGAACTAAGTGCTAGGCTATTAACAGCCTGTACCACCAAGGCCCTTGAGACTAGAACTCACGGACTTCCAGGTCCTAAACCAAGCCTAATGCCTTAACCACTAGACCAGACTGCCTCTCAATCACAGTAGTTAAAAATAAATAAACATGGCAGAAAAAAATGAACAATTCAGATATTCAGGTTTCAAGTTCAATGTGCCATAGTCTTTTAAATTGACCTAAATTAGTCTCATCAGCATTTTCTGGTTCAATACATGTATTGGTATGTACCTGAAAGTGTGGGGTATAAGTGTGGGACAGTTAGTCCTTCCTTATCAATAGTAATTGAAACTGGCAACTGTGTCACTTAGTGACAAGGTCATAAACCACAACATCATGGGGCTCTGTCAATTTAGGATGGCAATTACAGCAGTTCTAGTTGCTGTTATTAGGCAATTCCCACACAGTTGCAGTGTGGGAAAAGATTGTAGCCTCAAATAACCTTTGCATTTCAGTTTCCTTCCTAGTTCTTGTAATTATGGGAAAGCCTTGCATCAATTCTGGCAACTGCAAGTAGAGATGGCATACGTTTAAAAAAGAAGGGTTATGGTATGTGGATTGCTTAATTTTAGATAAATACATCTATTGGAGAAAATATATCTTTATAGCATTCTTCTTCAATGTTAAACTCCATAGTTTAGTTTGCATCTCAAATGTCAAGCCAGGGAAGTCAGGAGATTCAGGCAGTTCAAATGAGTATAAAGATTTATTGCAAGCTTAAGCTTTCTACAAGAATCTGAACTTCTAACAGTTAAGGAAAATTAGCGGGAGTTAAGAAGAGATTCAAGGTGGGATGGACTTAGATCTCTTGTGAGCACACAGGGACTCATGACCGATGATGCATTTGACCCCTCCCTTAGGCTCAGCCTGGTGATCTCCTCCACCAATATATATGTTAGACAATAGGGCTAAAAGAACTGTTTCTTGATAGATTTAATATTTCAAATATCTTACACTCTCATCAATTATTATTGGTTTACTAAACTTAATTATAGACATCGATGAAATGGTACCTGGGTTAACCATACTGAGAAGAATGTTCAAATTAATCTGGTTTAGCCACTGTTTGTTCCTTGTCCACTATCCACTCTTATCCTATAATAATTTTTGACTGCCATAATGTTCCTCCTATTCCTCCGAATATTTGGCAGCCATTAACTAAGTAAAAATAATGGAACTGTGTAGAAATAACAAGATACATCAAAAGAAATTATAATATCTTTTTTTTATTATTCATATTTATATGCCACCCTTCTCTGGAGACTCAGGGCGACTTACAATTTTTTGGAGTACAACCCAGTGGGCTCAGCAATAGCCTTCATTCTTTGTATATGCCTGCTTATTACTAGGGCTTTTTGGCCCTGCCAAGCGGCATTTTTACAAAGTCAGCTTATTGCCCCCAACAATCTTGGGTCCTCAATTTACCTACCCCAAGAGGATGGAAGGCTGAGTCAACCTTGAGCCTGGTGGGATTCGAGCCTGCACTAATTGCAGGCAGCTGGAACTAAGTGCTAGGTGTTTAACAGCCTGCACCACGAAGGCTCTTTTTTGTACAGTATAATCTCTTCTTACAGTTCTGTGAATACAAATTCATTATTTAAACACCATAACCTCATGTATATAAGTGAACAATTGTGCCTGAGCTGAAGCATCTGCAAGAGGTCAAGTGGGAGACTAGTGATAAAAGCACTGTTGCAATGAAAGTGCCATCGTATGTTGTAACATCATATGCATGAATGAAAGGGATGGAGTTTACAGCATGACACCATTTTTGTTATTTTTCTAAAAGCAATGGAGCCTGCTGATGCCTCTACACTTGAGTTGAACAAGGAAATTACAGAGCCCAGAGTCTATTGCATTGTGAGCCTTTTTTCTCCCTTTTTGGTTTCAGCAGCTGGTGGCTGCACATTAATAGCCCAGTATGATATTCTCAAAGCCTGTAATGATCTATTAAAATCAGGACCCAAAAGATGAATTAGCTCCTCCCTCTCCCTATCTGCTATTTGGTAGGATTCTGGCTACCTAAGCAAGGTTGAATGTATATAGATGATGATGCCTATAGAGTGTCAGTGGGCCTTTCCTCATTTTATATTTTCCATAGCCTTCAATTATTTTAATTTAAGACTCATATAGCATGTGAAAATTAACCATCTGTTTCTAATAACCCAAAATGTATATCCAATACTAATGAACACGTTTGTATATTCGCATGCCTCCAAAACACTGGAGGCAAGTTTTTCCACTCAAATGGAAAAGTCGTAACAGCTGCATGACACACAAGGACCGCAGTGCTTCCCTCTGGTTAGATTTCTGGCAGCAAATTTCTAATGCAAAGCAACTTTCCAAGCTGCTTAATTACTATAAGCCTGTTAAGTGTAACTTCTTTGGTGGCTGAAAAATACGCTTCCTTTTAAAGATTTTTAATTGGATTGCATAGTTTCTGAACACCTGTGCTCGTTCTCAATCCTAACTCAATACAGTTAGATATGTTCTAAAATTAGGGGGGAAATTTTGAACAATGAGGTGGCATTCTTTCTAACCAACACCACCCAGAGTAACCAGAAGCATTCATTCACACTGACTCCCATGTAAGGATTTGTAGGATTGTAGTTTTAGACCAGTCACCTGAGAAAGAATTCCAATATTTAAAATGCAACTTTACATATAATAATAAATCCATTATTTTTAATTGGGAAGTTTTAGATTGTTTCCAGCAAATGTAAAACTGTCTTTACTACTTATATTTCAAGATTAAATGTCCATTGCATTCTTTCAAAAAAAGGGCATTTTTCAAGAACTATGAATGCATTTTTAATTCTGCCTTACATAGCATTATTGACAAGTATGTGATATCTCCCAAGAATCAAACCTTTGTCTGGGGTTATTCTATTTTCTTGGCACAATGGAAAGTGAGATAGCTGACTTCACAGCATTGATGTACTCCATCTGGCATGATCAAAAATCTCCCAAATTATGAATATTGCAAGTTTATTTAAACATAAATATCTAATTTCAGATACGTTTTGTTGGTGACATTTTTTTTCTGTAATCATGAAAATGTTTATTTTAAATGTTTGCACATTTATATTCCATCCTCGATTCTAAGATGAATATCTTGGGAGGCGGGGAAACATGCTTGGATGCTTACTGAGAAAATGAGTTTCTCTTTTAATAATTCAAATGTGCAGGGTTTTTTGTAACACGCTGGAGACAGACAGGATAGTTTTATTTAATTTTAATTTTTATTTATTTTGTCAATCTCTTACAAGAATAAACATAGTGGTGAATACATGAAATGAATGCATATAAGAAAAATAAAAGAAACAATAGGACAGGGACGTTAGGCACATTGGTGCGCTTATGCACGCCCCCTACAGACCTGTTAGGAAAGGGGTGAGGTCAATAGTAGACAGTCTAAGGTTAAAGTTTTTGGGGTTTGAGGAAGAAACCACAGAGTCAGGTAGAGTATTTATGAATTATCCCATGCAAAACTGGCACAGATTAAAGGTAAGTACTAGGTGTATTGGGATTACAGTTGTTCAAATTCTTAAATTGTAGTCTAAGTAAGGCTGGAGGGCTCCAATTTGGCAAAGATCATATTTGAACTGGATATCACTCTCCTAGAGATGGAGTGCCAGCTCCAGGTTTTGAGGAGGGAGGCTTGGGGGAAAATGTCCTCAATTGCCTTTTTGAATGAGTAGGCTCACCTTATTTGCCTGCTCTTGCTACTTGGTTTCTCTCTCTCCCCTACCATATAGGCATTTTGCTCAAGAGGGCAACATACACTATTGAGAGAATGCTTCTCCTTCTCCAAGGAGGCGGAAAAAAAACCAAAACCAGCATTCAGCCCCACTTTGCAGTATACTGATGCTGCAATATACAGATAACAATTATCCTACTTATGCCTGACTTCCAAAACTTTTCGGTTGTCAGTTCCAGCTTTATTTATTATGGGCATTATTGGCAGTGTAAACCTACTTAATATGGAATAAGGTAAATAAAACATCTGTGGATAATTACATCACTATCTGTCAAAGACCTAGCCCAAATGTTCTCTTCATGTTAATACAGCTCAACTTATGTAAGTAATTTATTTGCCAAGATTTTTAAGTAGACAATTCTTTTTGGAGTTCTTGCACGTCCATATTTCTTTTTCACAAGTAGTCATTTTCTTTTTATAACCTATGAGATTACAGTTCATCTTTCTATAAAGAAAATGCCTTACCGGTATATTATGGATTCAAGGGCTAAATCAGGAAGTCTGTGGTTTGAGGCTAAATTCTTGAAACTAATGAGAAGGTCACCCAAAATAATCAGAAATACCATGAGAACTATCTGAAATTACTGCATTTGGCAGACAATGCAAAGCAGATATATTCCCCATATAATACCTAACAAGTGTTTTATACACTTGAACAGTAGGGTAGAAAATTCTGATGAATTTCAAGTTTCATTTTTAAAAAAAATTCAATCTCTATTTTCACCCACCTAACAAGAAATGATCTGATGACATACCTTGAGAAAGAAGAAAAACAATCAAATTAAACCACAATCTGGATAGGAAATAGAACTTTAAGAGCAAATAAAACACGTTCATCATCTTTACAATTTGAGATCTAAAATTCCTTGAAAAGGAGAAGTACTTCCACCCGCACCAATATATATAAGCAACTGTATGGATGCCAGGGAAACTTCCTTGAGGAATCATCCAAAAACAACACAAATAAAGACACTTCAGGGTAGAACATGCTTCTGGACTCAAATGGTTTAAGTTATAAAGGTTTGGATCCAGTATAGTCGATAAAATACTGATGTTATGTGATTGTACTAAAAAAAACCCAGTTAGCAACTTGGAAGTTTATGGATTCACATAATTTTGTAATTAATATCAAGATGACTCTATATGAATGATGTTCCACAGAAATTAGTGTTTGTTTTTAAATAATTTGTTGCCCTATAGCTCATTAAAGCGGGGGCAATTTCTTTACATGAAATTAGGAAATAAAAATGAGTGTGAAATAGTAAAATAATGCTTTAGTTTTTAAACTGCACTTGTTATGTAATACTTCTGAAAACCATGGTTGAACTCTAGATGGCCTCTAGTGGGCAAGATATAGAACTGCACAGATCTTTGACCTGCTGTCATTTTTCAGACTGCCCACGTTCAGACATGGTTTTGCCCATACTTAATCTTGACTTTAACTAATCTATTTTTCTTAGATCTCTTCCATTGCTTTTCAGTTCTGCTGATTAAATAAAATTATGTATTTTTAATGTTAGTCTTGCTCTGCAGAGAAAAAGAACTAATAGTAATCTTATTTAGGCCCATTTTTAAAAAATACATTTTCAACTGTAGAAAAAATAAAGATGGCATCTGGAAAAGATATGCTTCTGTCTATGTCTGGAAAATTTAAAATTATGTTCTCATTTTCTAATGGTTGAATCAAACAGCATCAGTTAAGTTGTTCCTTGTGGTGCAGCTAGGACTGGCTTGGGGTATATCTGTGTAGGACGTCTGCAGGATAAAAATCTAAATCATCTGCAATATTATCAGGGCAGAAAATTGGGATTCTCCATTATATTCACCTCTACACACAAAAGGTCATGGGGACCACAAACCCATCATCATCATCATATAGGTTACCTTGGACTTGAAAGTGGTAGTGATGGTGCTCACTTCTGCTTGTTTCTTTATATAAACTGGGTACAGTTACAACTGCTTGGTTTGTTAACATTTTTACAATGAAATTATATTTTCCTTTTCTACAAGAAGTTAATATTTTCCCCTAGTCACAAGTAAAATTGCACTTTTCCTACAGTCACAATTTAAATGGTTTAAAATGTGTGGTCATATGATTCTGAAACTTAAGCTCAGAAATTATTGTGTAATCATCAGCCATATCCATAATAGCATTAGCATATAAAACAACATTTATAGGATCAGAGGATTTTGGACTCAGTTACATATAATAATATAAAATATTTTAAAGATTAATATATACTTGAAACCAGAGACTTTTCTTTTGGAGCTGATGGATAAACAGCTGTGGGGAAAAACTTATGGAACTTTGTTTTGAATAGAATGGAATAGAATGGAGTGGAATTGAATTGAATTTTTTATTGGCCAAGTGTGATTGGACACACAAGGAATTTGTCTTTGGTGCATAAGCTCTCAGTGTACATAAAAGATATAAGTGATGAAACATGATCGTAGTCATCATAAATACATTCATTGTATATGATAACTGCAGCAAGATTATTATATGCACCAACGTAGAAAGATTCAACTTAACCCATAATAGAGGAATGGATGATAGAACTTGTTGAGATGGTCATATTGACAGCTTTAACTAGACATATATGGGTCCTCAATACTTAAGGGAGCGACTCCTGCCGACATCGAATGCCAACCGCCCTGTGCGAGCACATAGGCAAGGACTCCTTGGGGTCCCGTCAGCCGGCCAATGCCAGCTGGCGGTTCCCCAATGACGAGCCTTCTCTGTCGTGGCCCCTGACCTCTGGAACCAACTCCCCTTGGGGCTCTGCTTGGCCCCTGATCTCCGCACCTTCTGCCATGACCTGAAGACCTGGTTATTCGACCAATCCGGGCTGTGACCCTCTTTGGGTGGGGTGGTTTTTATATGTTTATATGTTTATATGTTTTTAGTATTTAACTTTTTGGGCTTGTTAGTTTAATTTTTTCTTAACTATTTATTATTGTATATATTGTTGTTGTTGTTTTTAGTTGTGAGCTGCCTCGAGTCTTCAGAGATGGGGCGGCATACAAGTCCCAAAAATAAATAAATAAATAAATAAATAAATAAATAAATAAATAAATATATTTAGTGCTAAGTAAATAGAGATAAGTTTTATGATAACTGGAAACCTGACTTTTTAAAGTTTTTTTTAATCCGACATTTATTACTTTATTTTATATATTAAATGTATATGCAACCCCTCTCACCATTGAAAGTGATTCTGGGTGGCTTCATAAGTAATTCAAGGCAACTAACATACTTAATACTGTTTCCTCCTCCTATTTTCCCCACAGCAACCCTGTGAAATGTGCTGGACTGAGAGAGAGTGACTGGCTCAAAGTCACCCAGACAGCTATCATGACTAAGCAGGACTGGAATTCACAGTCTCCTGGTTTTTAAGCCAGCATCTTAACTATTATACCAAACTGATTTTGTGCACGTCTGTGTATCTATGCATGTGTATGAGAGACAGAAGAAAGGAATTGTGATACGATTTGGTTGATTAAAAATAGATTATAGAAAAAAGTATAAATGAGGTTGTAACCAGAGATTACTTTACATTTATAATGAAAAGTGATATTTCTTTCTCTGCCTCTGTCTGTCTGTCTCTCTCTCTCTGTTTCTCTCTCTCAACTTTTAGCTTTGTTCTTTCTTATTTCCTTATTTGTTTCTTCTCTTTTTACTCTAAATATTAGTTCTTGATAGTTTTTATTTTCTTCTTAAAATTTTAATAAAGTTATACAAAATTCACAAAATATTTAATTATTTAACATCATCTTTTCTTGCAGGATCCAATCTGGATCAGTCACCGGGACCAGAGGTTTAGTCTTCTGAGCTTTCAGGCTCATGTTGGAGAGAGAGAAATTCCCTGAGGAGGGGCTCCAGCATGAGTTCAAAAGCTTGAAAGAATAAACCTCTGGTCCAACTGACCGACTCAGATTGGAATCTGCAACTTTATCCTGGGACATGTGTATTTGCCTTCATTCATCTTTGGCCAACCCATTTATTTCATAAAATATTTATTGAAAAATGACTTTTACTCCTGGATAAACAAGTAAAAAAATTGCTTATTTCTTTAACAAATAATATAAACAAAGCAAATAAAATGAACAAAATAAAATATACAATTAAAACATGCATGAATATATTTAAATTTTCATAGCAATGGTGTAGCTCCCATTTGCCTTGTTCTAATTATTCTTTATTGGCCAAGTTTGATTGGACACATAAGGAATTTGTCTCCAGTGCATAAGCTCTTGGTGTACATATAAACAATAAAATGATATAATCATAAGATATCAATAGGAAAAAGTAATAGGAAAGATGAGAAGGATAATATTAATACAGCCCTACTGCATAGGTAAATATCCTTAGGCATAAGACATTGCTTACAAAAGTTACAAATCTGTTTTTGATAAGATATGTGGACAATTTGAGGAAGGCAATAACACTTTATATGCTAAAAGCAATTGAGAAATCAATAATTTAGGGATACTTAGTGAAATATCTAAGATTGTCTGGAAGTTTTGTTTTTTCACTTTGGTCTTGACTGATTGAAGTTTGGTTAATCACTTTTATCATACATGCACATATAGCTCTAAAAAACAGTTTCATCTATCAATACAGATAAATGCTAATCTCTTTCAGACTTCTTTTAGTCTTTGTTTTATTGCTTCATAGGTTCAAGATCATTTCCAAATAGCTACTATCCGCTTGCTCCAATTATGCTTTGGGCTATTTTCCATGTTATATTTCTGTACCCAACACTATATACATATTCTTACAAGATATATAAAGCATCCAGAAAATGGTCAGAGGCAGAAAGAATAATCACACTCACCCCTAATAGGGTATGGGGAGAAACTAATTTGTTTTGCATTTTTGGAGTGACCTAATTTGCACACAAATTAAAAATACAGTAATTGTTTGATTACTATAATATGTTTATGCACATTCTTTTTATACGGAGACCTCCTTTGTTTTCTCAGCCATATTACCCAAATCCCATACCGAAATATTCCAGGGATGGATTTTGAATTGAATTAAAAGGTACAATGAATACGTACTTCTCTATTTAATATTCTAATTCGTAGCCTGCATTTTCTGCCTCCCAAATCTCACATTGGTTTACAAACCTTTCTAACAATTCAAATAAAAACAACAATGCCAGAGAGCAATCTAAAAATATTAAATAGTTTTAGAGAATCAGAAGTTTTAAATTGGTAGGCCAAAATATAAAGGTAGGAAATAGGGCTGTATAAAGCATTTGAAAACAGCACTTTAAAAAGCATTTTTGCATTGAGTAGAATATTCCCCCCTCCCTCGAACTGGTAAATCACTGCATTATCTGGAAGACTCCCATGTCTGCTTTAGAGAGTCTCTAAACCTATACAGATAGCCCTCAACTTACCACCACAATGGACCCCAAAATGTCCATTGCTAAGCAAGACATTTGTTAAGCAAATCACTGCAGTTGTCAAATGAATTGTGCGATTGTTAAGTGAATGCCCACCCCCGTTGACTTTGCTGGTTGGAAGCTGAAAATGTTATAAATGGTGATCATTACACCCAAGGGCAGTGCAACTATCATAAATGCATGCCACTGGCCAAGCAGCCAAATGTTGATCATGTGATCATAAGAATGCTATAACCATTGTGGTTCGCTGGCAGTAGGTGCGGATGGCTGAGGTCTCGGAGAGCGTGGACTCAGATGAGGGGCCTGCATGTGATGCAGGGATGGGGCCAGGACCATCAGGGAGTGGAATGCTGCCTTCGGAGATTGTAGAGGCTGGCAGCAGTGATGAAGAGGTCACTGAGGAGCCTGTGCCCAGGGTGCGTGCACGCAGGGCTGCTTGAAGGAAAGAGCAATGGGAATTGTAGTTCAGAAAAAATTGAGAAACACAAGTTCCTATTCCTTTCATAAAAGCTGACTGGAATAACACAGTCTTTGATGCCTAGCCTTTAAAAAAGCAATGGAGATGAGTAGGCATATTTAAGAGCAATTTCCGATGTTTTCATTATGACCTATCTCAGTACCTATTCTCTATATTTCTAATAATGGGAAAAATCAAAGCAGACACAAACTTAATTGTGTAGAATCATGTGGAAATGTCTCTTGAGATATTCTGGTCCATGATAGTTTTAAACATTCATTGTTAAAGTCAGTACCTTGAATTGAATCAAGAAACAAATTGGCAACCAAAAAGGCTGATACGTTAAAATATTTAACTATTCAGCTGGGTTTAATTATAATATTGATAAACATATTTCAGCCAATTTAATTTTTCAAAGTCAGATCTGCCATGCATAGAACAACTAATTTAATGATGACTAGTTACTCCATGGATGACTGAGATGTTTGATTTCTTCCCAAATGAGATCCACTAACATATAAAAAGTGAAGTTTTGATTAAAAATCTATCAACTATTGCCATTTCAACATTCGAATATCAGATTGATACTGAACTCATCCAATAGGAATACACCATACCCTGGACAAGTTCTATACCTATTCTGCACTCATAATATAATCCAATATCCAGCCTGGCTGAATCAAACTTCAGTTTGTTCATCCTTATCTAATAGAGCAATGATTCCAGAAACAGATTCATGACTTCTACAGAAGTGGAAAATGGAAACAGAAGTGGAAGATGGAAACAAGGGATTGCTTTTATTATATCTGCACATGTACATTTATTTTAAATCAGCTTAATATAAAAATACATTATTTGGTTCACCAGGTAGTTGTATTAGGTTAAGGAGTGCTTGAATAATCTTGATAGGCTCTTCACACTTTGTTGGAAAACTACCAGCCAGGCAAGGCTGGAGTTGAGCCTTGAATTGTTGTGTAGCCATAAGAGACTTAGGACCAGAGGTAGTATTCAGCAGGTTCTGACCAGTTCTGGAGAACCGGGAGCGGAAATTTTGAGTAGTTCGGAAAACCAGCAAATACCACCTCTGACTGGAGATTTTACAGTATCCTTCCCCTGCCATGCCCACCAAGCCACGCCCACAGAACCGGTAGTAAAATAATTTGAATCCCACCACTGCCTAGGACTGACACAAACATTCCATGGAACTTTATCTGTTTGTTCCCAAGAGAAGGCAAGCAGTTTGGGGGAGGTTCTTGTATTATAGGTAGAATATAATAAAGTAGTCAACTTGGACCCATCACTGTGTGGCTCTGGTTGCCTGTGCCTGACAGGCTTGAAGGTCATAGCTCTAGTCATTAGATATCAGTATTCATGATTGGTTGGCTTTTATATGTACCTCATTAAGATGAGTGATTGTTTTTCCAGCGGGTTGCTTCATGGCCTGATTGCACGATTTAACCAGTGGAGCTCATGGTATGAGAAATGGTTTACGGACAATCCAGCTGTGAGTTTTCATTTATACAAGAACAGGAGGAGGGACTAGAAACCAGCCAAAGCCAAGAGAGGCATTGATTAGTTCAGAAAAGATGTAGAGCACAGTCCTGCAAACAGCCTTGTGGAAATAATAGCTGGCAGAGATAAGCAAGAGAAAATGCTCAATGGCAAAGTGAAACCATCTGTCAGATTATGAACATTTCTCAGTAAGCAGTAGAAGAAATAATGTTTCTAGCCGAGCCTTAAGATATTTTTACACAAAGTAAGTCTGCTTCCTCCAATATGTATGTGGTTATTACTATGCTAACTATCTCCATTTGCTGTTCCAATTAGAGAGTTTTAACAGTTTTAGTTGAATGTGGGATATGCAACCAAGCTTATCAGGCAGTTGCTTATTTGAAAAAATTACAAACGAGCTTTCAAATTGCTTGTTTTTCAAATTTAGTTTTGTTGTTTTATTTAAGTGCTTTTTTTTCTACTAGATTTTAGAATTTGTCAGATTACCATTAAAGATTAGTCCACTATATATGTAAATGGTTTACTGACAACTGCTATGTACGGTAAACAAATGGAAGAAACTATGTTTGTATTGTTAAGAGAAAATGTATTCTACCTAGTCAGAATAAGTTAAAAGCAGGAATTATTTCCCTGACTCCTTTATTTATATCAGAATAATGGAAAGAAATTACTGATTCCAAAATGCATTCAATTGTGTTTTTTTTTATTTTCTGTATATTCATTGAGAACTATAGCTTTGGTACATATAAGAATAGTTAAATGTGTTTTTACTTCAGTCCTAGAATAATCTTTGTCATCTGCATCCACCTTTAGGAAGAATCACTATCTTTCGACTTGGGAGTTTGGGGGTGGCGAGGGAAGGATCTGTATCTTCAACAAAGTTTTAAGTTGACTGATGTTTGTATTTTAGTAGAAGTTGTGAGATAGAAATGACATGAACATAGTTCTAATTTATTCAGTAATTTTGGAAATGATCTAGTTTCTAAGGAGTAGAGATATTAATAGGAAGCAGGAGGTAAGCTGTTTTGCTGTTGTTACTCTGCACAAGATCCTAGAAACTGAGTTGCTTGGCATCAGTCAGTTCTACCATTCTTTGTACAGCAATTGAACTTTTACCATTTTACTTTTAAAACACAGTTTGCTCTTAGCTCTTAGAAGTGGAAGCTTTAGCTGTTAACTCTTTGAATTATACACAACCTCTCTCTCTCTCTCTCTCACACACACACACACACACACACACACTTGTAGCATGTGTGGGAAAATGGCTTTAGTCCAACATCTGGAATCATTTATCTTCTGGTAGAGTTTGGAAAACGACTGGTTTATGCATTTTACAAAACTCCCTGCTGATTGATGTCATTAATTCAGGGGGATGGGAGTCTGTTCTTACCAATGAGGGAGGATGTAAATTAGGAAAGAGGCAACATCATGCCCTCGGTACTATTCAGTTATCAATAGTAGAGGCAGAGCAGGTTGGATTCTGCCCAGGATTTTAAAGTTTTGGCAGATGTATGTATTATTTTTGACAGTTATAGTTCTGTCCAGTGGCTTCTTAACTATAAAATACTAGCTTTTCAACTGAGGTAATTGTTGATTCAGAGGACCTATTTTTGTTACCATCGTTTTTATTTAATAGGTTTTCTTACAGTTAGGGAAGATCTTGCTGCCAAGAATGGTGGGAAAAGGGAATTACTGAATTGATGAAGTGTTTATGTAATATGTGTCCTTGCCATGCAAATGCAGTCTCTCATTTTCAGAGTATTTATTTATTTGTATCCTACATCTCCTCCATGAGCTGAAGGCAGTTTATGTAGGAATCTTCATTTGATCTCTATAATTGCAATAGTGTAAGGGAACATCTGCTGAGGAAGAAATTTACTGCCAGCAAAGAGGTCTCGGGTGATATTTTCTTTAAATTGTAATCCTCTTGTGTTCTTCTCGCTCTTATTCTATGACCTTTTACACACACACCCTGGGAAATCTATTCAGGAGGAAAAGATATAATGGGTCTCCATTGTTTTGTTGTTTTACTAGTAGTAGTAATGGATTCTGGGAGTCCACCATTTAGAACTTCCCCAAATTTTTATGTTCCTTATGTCAGAATGTGACAGATAAGTTGTATCATAATAATGACCACCACACTAATAATTCTATTGGGAGGGCTAGGTGGGACATCAAACATGGAATTTATTGCTAGTAGAATCTGCATGATATATTTAGCAAAAACCATACATTGGTATAATAGCAAGATCTTGGCAATCATTAAGGCACACAATGCTTATATTTCATTGGGAGAACCATTTTAATGACTTTTCCTCGGTTGTATTGTCAATCTGCCCTTGTGATCATAGTTGCTTTGAGGTCTTTTGTTCCCTTCTCATGGCCTCCTTGTTTGATTATTTGTCATCTGCTGAGCCTGATGTTTGCTGTGCACTGGCTATTTCCACCCTGCCTGACTTTGATGTTACCAGAATCAATTTGAAGCATTTTTCAGCGATAAATCAACCCGCACTGTGTGATATATGTATGTATGTATACTTGCTAATTAAATAAGATGCTTGTGTATTCAAAGGCAGAGATTAGGTTTTTTATTTTAATTTTTAAATTAACACTCGGTTTCATAGCAACTACATAAATCTGAATGAGACTCTAAGACATTTTACATACGTTTGTAAGGGCATAAGGAAATAATGGGACAATTGCAAAGATAAGAAAATAACCCCTTTTCTCCCCAACCCTGGTTATTCTTTCAAAAATACTTTTAAACACAATGAACATTTAATCCTTCTAGCTATATTAGAATGCACCACAGTAATCAAGTGTCAGGCATATAAGTGGCTGTTGTTAGAAAGGTTGAAACTGGCCTAAAACTGCCAAGGCTGTGAAATCAGTACCTATCCACAGCCTCAAACCTACGATCAAGCAGAAGCCATGAATGCAGGAGAAACCCAGGATAGGGGCTGATCCCTTCCAGATGGGATCTAGGGGCCCTGGCCAAACCTTGCAGCTTCTGGACAAACAGCAGCTTCATCTTAATTTCTGGAATGTGTATTTAGGATTTTTTAAAATAAATATGAAGGGTGAACCCAAATACATTTGTGGGTAAGTTTAATCCTAGCTCCCTGTATTGTAACTGTTGTATCTTTTCTGCCACCCCCCATAAAGTTGCTTTTCTGGTCAGTGAGTGTCCATATATTCTACCATAAGTATATTTTGTTGCTGTTTTGATTTTTCTATTTTTTTTTCTCAGCTTGCTACGGTATGATGAATGTGATTCTGTGAAACCTGTGAATCCTAATACACATAGGAACATCCTTTCTATCCCTTTTCCATTTAAGGATGCACCGAATGAAGAGGAGTGGACCATTCGGCAGTGTGAATCACTGCTAGATTTTAGACAATATTTACATTTTCCCTTTTGCGGCTCTAATACCCCCTTTCTTCCTCTTCCCTATAAATAGATTATAGATTAGCCCACTTTTTGTTTTAAGTGAGAAACACTCCATATTTTGGATTCATAATCCTCTAACTTGCTTTTAATCCTGACGTCCAGTGGTCTTTGTTCTTTTCAGTTCCACCTTCAACTGGTTTTGTGAACAATGCTGTTAGCAATTAAGATGATCCCAAACTGATTACTGTAATGTAGGAAAATTATTTCCTTGAACTACAAAGAGAAACATTGTATTCATAAGAACAAAGCAAACTATTTTGCTACACTCTTCAAGTACTGTGCAGCCAAGAAGGACTTCATAATTTACCTAAACATATTAAAATTCAGGGTATTTTAACATGTGCAGAGCGCCTCAGTTAATACATGGGCCTCATACACAAATTCTGTTTCACTTCTCTTTTTAAAAGAAATCCTGAGCATGGACTGTAGAATCCATTTCACATGTTTCAGGGGCTTTCAACATAATTTTCTATATATAAAATCTTTCTAATATTTAAAAATTACCTAGTTGCAGTGATTTACATGATTCTCAGCAGTTTATCTTGAAGGCAAGTTTTCAACACTAACCAATGGCTGTTTCCAGCCCTTCCTTTGTCTTCTCAGTTTTCTGGAAGTGCGCTGTAAAATAAGGAAGAAGGAACAGATACCATTTTTAATGATCTCAATTATATTCCAGGGCAGGTAATTTCAAGATATGCTTTTTAACAGCTACACAAAACCACTGAGAAAAATTTTCCATAGATTTACAATATGTCTAAAGTATATACCTGCTCACTATAGTCTTTCCATCAAGTTTTAGGCAAGGCAGCTGGTGTTGATCAGTGTTTAGAATCTATGTTAATTGGATTGTGGTGAAGAAGGGCTACCACATAATGATGCCTGAGCAACGTTCCATTAAAAATAAGTCTTCTCTTTTTCCTTCATGCTAAACCATCTCAACAGATTTTATGTGCTTGGAGGCAGGAGTGGAGAAAAGGACTTTATTCAACTGGCCTTTGATATCATCAGACAGCATTCAGACAATAAAATCTAGACAAAGTAGAAGTACTTTTATTTAAGAGTCGGGGATAGAGTATCAGACAGTTCGAGATGGAAGGCTACCTTTTTTTTAAAAAAAATCAAATTCTTCTGATTTTTAAAAAAATAAGAATTGTTTCTGCTTTGTCTATAAACTGTATTTTTGGTGTAGTGTTTCAGTTGCTATGGCAACAACTGCCCTTAAAACCCAACTAGAAACTTCAATTAATGCAGAGTGTTGCTATTCAAATTTTGATTGAGACAAATGATGCCTCTATTATAGTTTTCGGACTGACAGTTTGTTTCTAGGTGAGAGTCGAGAGTCGTGTAGTTGGTTAAACCTTTGAAGGGTGACACCAAGATTCTTAAGGGAGCATCTCTCTGTATGTCACATGCCTTCCCCTTAAAGAATATACAAAGTTTCTCTAGCAAAATGCTGCGCTTTGCTTTTTGAGTGATGCTCAGGGACTTCAGTGTAGGTATGGGTATGGCCAGAACTAATAAATGGATAGACCCAATATACAAGGTATTTTTGATTAATAATCAAATTTGTTCAAATTATTTAAATGGCTAACATGGTCATCCTATATTATATATTTTTGTGTTCTGTCTATGGTCCTTTGCTTTCAACAAATCAAATCAAATGCTACATCCCTTTTATGAGAGCCAACTACATATGGTTAGTGATAATATATAGAAAGGAGGTCTCAGAGTTTGGATAATCCTGAGAACATAAAAAAGTTTTCTCCTTTATTTTTATTATGCTATACTGACAGTTGAAAATAGAATAGAATAATAGAATAACATAGTTGGAAGGGACCTTGGAGGTCTTCTAGTCCAACCCCCTGCTTAGGCAGGAAACCCTATACCACTTCAGACAAATGGTTATCCAAGCTCTTCTTAAAAACTTCCAGTGTTGAAGCATTTACAACTTCTGGAGGCAAGTTGTTCCACTGATTAATTGTTCTGTCAGAAAATTTCCCCCTTAGTTCTAAGTTGCTTCTCTCCTTGATTAGTTTCCACTCACTGCTTCTTGTCCTGCCTTCAGATGCTTTGGAGAATAGCTTGACTCCCTCTTCTTTGTGGCAGCCCCTGAGATATTGGAACACTGCTATCATGTCACCTCCAGTCCTTCTTTTCATCAAACTAGACATACCCAATTCCAGCAACCATTCTTTATACGTTTTAGCCTCTTGTCATTTTTGTTGCTCTTCTCTGCACTCTTTCTAGAGTCTCAACATCTTTTTTTATCATCGTGGTGACCAAAACTGAATGCCGTATTCCAAGTGTGGCCTTACCAAGGCATTATAAAGTGGTATTAACACTTCATGTGATCTTGATTCCATCCCTCTGTTTATGCAGCCTAGAACTGTGTTGGCTTTTATGGCAGCTGCTGCACACTGCTGGATCATTTTTAAATGGTTGTCCACTAGGACTCCGAGATCCCTCTCACAGTTACTACTATTGAGCGAGGTACCACATATACTGTACCTGTGCAAATATAACTCTGGTTTGGTTACTGCTTGATTTAATATATTGCTTTTGCACATATGTTCTTTCTGATGCGGCCTTTAGTTTTGTACTTGCACTTCAGAAGGTAGATTATTATTTTTATATATATATTATATTTGTAAGCTACTTTAAGAGGAGGAAAGCATTCCTTAGTATTAAAAAATGGATATGAGATGAAGAGGATTATCAACCCGAGGAAAATATGTGAGGGAAGCAACCGTTCTATATATAGTATAACTGTGTGTGCACATGCATTTGTATGTATGTGTCTGAACACACACCTGGAATTAAATGTAACAGTGTTGTATTTTCAATGCTTTGCTGAACTGCAAAAGGAGTAGTTAAGGCACAATATGCACATTCATTTCATTTTATGCCTTCAGTGTGGAATTATGTACTTCCTGTGAGAAGCGTTTGGTATTTGGAGTTTGCTTTTATGGATTCCATTAAGAAAAAAATTGCAGCAACAGAGTGGAAGACAAATATGTCATTATAGAGACTGTGGTTCTATCAAGCTGTTTCTCATGCCTATCAGGGACCATAATTTGAAATTGCACAACTGGTTCCCCTAGTGAGAAAACTATACAAAAATGATCCCTTCACACTTATACAAGCCTTTATGGACATTATTGAGCAAGTGTGATGAAAGGGCACCTTCTTAGTCTTTAAAGGATCTTCTTTTGTATCGGCTAGCCTCAAGATAGGCAGTCATACTCTTGGTAACCATCTGCTGTGTTTTTTTTATTATGTTTCAACATTTTGGGTGTGCAAACCCCTTTTCCTTTTCAGATCCCTAGATAGAAAGCAATTACAGTTCTTAATGTGTGCTATTTAATCTGACCTATTTTGCTTCTCTTTCTTTTCCAACACATGCATAGTTAATGAAATCCATAAGTAGTGTGTTTTGGCTTAATATGTCTTAAAATCCTACCCTTCATCAACTGTTGTTCATCAACTCAATTGTTTATATAATTTAGGAGTAAAAACTTATATGTAAGAAAAAGAAACAAAATCTCAACTTTTGTACAAGAAAGTTGTACTTTTTTCTAGGGTTCCAGAATCTTTTTGTATTGTAGTGACCAGAACTGAATGCAGTATTCCAAATGTGGCCTCACCAGTGCAGTATAGAGTTGTACTATCATTCCTGTGATCTTGATGATACAGCATAGGACTGTGTTGGCTTTTTTGTCAGTAGCAACACATTGTTGAGTCAAACACTGGTCTACCAGGACAGCTAGATCCCTTTCACAGGTACTACCTTTGAGCCAAATACTGCCCATCCTGTACCTGAGCATATGTTTTTCCTAAGAGCAGAATTTTATTTTTCTCACCACTGAACTGCATCTTGTTGGCTAAGACCAAATGCTTAAGTCTGTCAAGATCCTTCTGAATCTTGAGTCTATCTTCCAAAGAGTTAGCAATTCTCCACCAGCTTGGTATCATTTGCAAATCTGATGAGTGGTCTTCAATCCACTCATCTAAGTCATTTATGAAGATATTGAAGAGCACTGACTGGACTCATGATATTGTAGAACTTTGAGATACCCTCTGCATGCTTCCTTCCATGTAGATGTAGTTACATTAGGGATATATGCTGAGTGTACTTGGTCAGCTAACTGCAAATATATCTGGTGATGGTACTGTCTATCCCACATTGTTCCATTTTACCAAGAAGTAGACTATGGTCTTCTTCATCAAATGCCTGGGAGAAGAGTCCTATGGCCAGAGCCTACATCTGCACTCCAGCATAGCCATGAGCCCAGAAAGCATGCAAGCAACAGACTTACCCTTTCCAGGGCAGTGACCCCCATCCACAGTGAAATATAGAATAATAGAGAGCTAGATAGTTTGTAGACAATTTTAACTTCCATCTCTTTTGCCCCATCCAAGTCCACATGATCTGTAGAGACAGGATCAAGACTTTGACAGAATTTCCAGTCAAAACTAAGGTGGAAATGTGGAATTGAGATTACCAATCATATCTCATTCTGAACCAACATATAGTTTCTTCCAATACAGGTAGTCCTTGACTTACCACAGTTCATTTAGTGACTATTTAAAGTTACAATGGCACTGAAAAAAGTTGACTTGTGACCACTTTTCACACGTATGATCACTGCAGCATCTCCGTGATTTTGCTGCAAATTCAAATGCTGAATTTTGACTCAGGTTTATGACAGTTGTAGTGTCCTGGGGTCATGTGATCCCCTTTTGTGACCTTCTGGCAAGCAAAAGTCAATAGGAAAGCCAGATTAATTTAACAATTGTGGCAAGAAAGGTTGTAAAATGGGGCACAACTTACCTAACAAGTGTTTTGCTTAGCAACATAAATTTTAAGTTCAGTTGTGGTCGTAAGTCGAGGACTACTTGTACTTTTATGTAAATGTATAGCTGTAGTGATGGAAAGACTGAACCTCATGATTCTCCACATAAGAACATCCATTCCATTCCACAAGGGAGGATTAGTGATTATCCCTCCCTCACCAATACCATCTACTTATTTTTAGTACAAATATAAAATATTATTCAAATATAATACTGTTCCTAAACTGCCTAGCATTTTCTCTAATCTTATCGTGCTAAAATACCTACATTTAAAATCCCCGGTAAGCATGGCTAGAAGTTTTGAGAGACTGTTCCTAACTTGGTGCTTATTAAAGGCTTTGGGGGCTACATGTCCCTAAATTCATGTTAGGAATTTTCAGAGTTGCAGTCTTAACATATTTGGAAGGTATCATGTGGGCTTAAACAGGCAGTATCATCTCGACAATTTTAATTCACTTTAATTTATTTTATGAAGCTGAGTGCTATAACAACACGTTCAAAAAGAATAATTTACTGTATTTGGTCTTCATCCTAAATCCCTAATTTAGCAACTATTTATAAGAAATTTAAACATCTTGCTTAAGTAATCATTTCAGGAATCCAACTGAAAAGTCTGGAGAGCATTTTTCTAGAAAGGAAATTTTGTCCTCTCATAAATGAAGATGTCCTGTCTATAGTCTGTACAGTTTTCCATGGCCTCTTCCTCAAGCTCCATTACAACTGCTTTAATAACCTTGCCACATATTACTTTCCGGGAATTAACAGCCATTTGAAGGTTATTGGTCTGAGGCTGTACCTCAGGTTGTCATCTCCTCTAAGTTGCTCATTAATCCTTAGATACACAAAGGGCTGCAGACAGAAGTTCTTAGTTAATCAGCTTGTTCCAATATCTTTTCCATTTCATAGCATCTGGACAAAGTTACTGGGGTCATCTTACTCTTTTCCCACTAGTGCTGTTTAAAAAGTCCACATGTTTGGAATTTTTCGGGTTTTTTTCTTCCTACCGGGAATACATATTGAACAGAAAAGTTATAAAGTGCTCGTTTAAACCAACTATATACAGCATAACTTGCATGACTCATCAAACTTAATACAAACTACTAGCTGGCAGCCAGGACATCCATATTCCGGTAGGTGAAATACAATTCAAAAGTTTAGGAATCTGATTGTGAACACAAAACCCATTTATGCTAATCTCAGTTTTTTTAAAATAGCTGAACCAGTTTAATACCTATGTGTTCATTCTCAACATTATACTTCATGATAATACGCATTTAATTCTAGTTTACTGTCAGGTTACAAACCTGTGCTTTGTTATGAGTAGAATTTTGTATGTGTTTGCGTGTATGTGAGTTTGTGTGTGTGTGTTTGTGTGTGCTCACACACACACATGTTAAAGAATGCTATTAAGGCAAATAATTGTTTCATAGATTCTGTACATAGTATTTCAAAATTAAATTTCTGTAGAGGCAAAGAAGCATATGTGATTTTACTATAACCTTTTTGCATCCAAGTAAAATTGGGGCCTGGTGGAAGTGTTGATCCGTTTAGATACTAGGAATCAGTAGATTCTTTGTTCTTCTGTGTTTAAAGGGGATCAAAACATTAGTTGCAGAAGAAAATGAAATTTAAGTTAACTTAAATTGCTCAACCATTTTCTCCATATATGTAACTGTTATATCTAAAAAGAGGTCATAATTTGTATACACCATGATGGGAAGGTAATATATATTTTATGTTAAAATTCTTTGTAGCTCATGTTACCCAATCTTTCTCTGTATCATCATGTATTAATGCAACGATTTGTCTAGTTGAAATCCTTTTTAATAGTATATCACATTTGGGATACCCAAGTTTTCCTTTCAATACATAGCTGTCTTCTTTAAATCTAGAACATTTTCTACTTATATTAAAGGTTTTTACTATATTTTGTCCATCTTGTAGAGGAATTTCTAAATGTCTGAACACAAATATTATTTTGATAATATTTCATTTTTATTTCTAAAATCCTTCTCAGCCAAAAATGGTTACATTTATTCATACTTGAATTTTTTAAAATTATTAAAGGGTTGGAGTTTACAGTAATTTGTTATACTTTGAATGAATTAAAACTTTTAAATATTCCTACTTTTATGGGATGTAATATATCATCTCTGTTTTTGTAACTTCTTTGGAGATCTTTAATTCAATTTGAAGTTCTGATTTCTTAATATTAATTTGCAACCTAAGCAAGTTAAAGTTTAATCTTACACAAGTCTTTATTTCAATAAACTATCCATATTAAACTATCCATATTTACTTTTGCTTTCCAGGATTTTAATTAGAATTAATTAGGAGATTCTTACATATATGTTATAAGATATACAGATTTCTCTCACACATGTACATAATACACACAAACATGCACACCAGTGCGGAAATGTCAGATGCTTTAGGATTGCAATACTCATCTACACTTTGGTTTCTTCAGAAAACAGTACCTGGAAATTGAGCGGTATTTCAGCAATAAAAAGCTTATCTACAAAGTAAACTTCATAGAACTCAAATCGCTAGAAATCACATGGGAAATAGGAATCTGTAGTGTTACTACAGAGAATGACTATTTCCCATGTGATTTCTTGGGAGCGCAGCATCCCTTGGGATTTATTATAACTATCTCTGCCTCCTTTTCAGACCCAGTTGCTGCCCAGACTAATTTCCCATTATATTCTAAGGTCTTCTCTTCTCTGTTGAAAAATAAATTCATAAAAATTGGACCATCCATGTATATCTTCTATTTTTTCCAGATTGGTCCCTTCAAATGTATTAAGACTGTAGTTCCCAGAATTCCTAGCTATCAAGCCAAAGCTTATTTGGAAACTTTGGAGTTTCATCCAAAGAAAGAGGAAGGATACCATGTTGGGCCTCTTCAGGCCTTCTTGGACAATGCTAGCTAGTGGCTGTCAGTTTTTAAGAATTAAGGCATATATCCCAAACTGTAGAATCATGCAAAAATCTTCTTAGCCAACTTCTTAAAGATATAATAATAGTTTTCTACCACAGAGTAATTGCAAATATAGATCAAAACCATACATGTTATTTTGTATCATTTGAGTTAGTCTTAATAAAAGTATTGTCCAACAGTAGATTTGAAATACAGATAGTCCTCAACTTATGACCACAATTGAGCCCAAAATTTATGTTGCTAAGTGAGAAATTTGTTAAGGAAATTTTGCCCCATTGTATGACCTTTCTTGCCACATTTGTTAAGTGAATCACTACAGTTGTTAAATTAGTAACACTGTTGTTAAGTAAATCTCATTTTTCCATTGACTTTGCTTATCAGAAGGTTGCAAAAGGTGATCACATGACCCCGGGACAGTGCAAAAAATATAAATAAACATAAATGTGAGTCAATTGTCAAGCATCCAAACATAAATCATGTGACTATAAGATCATAAGTGTGAAAAAATGGTCATAAATCACTTTTCAGTGCCGTTGTAACTTTGAACAGTCACTAAGTGAACTGTTGTAAGTCGAGAACTACCTGTAATCCAATTTAAATTATTTAAGCTTAAGGACATTTTTAAAATGAATAATTAAAATGAAGTTCATTTCAGTTGAGAGGCCTTCATTTGATTTACTATTACCTGAAATGCCACAGTCCATTCTCTCTAAAGGGAATACAGGGGAATTATTATGCTATATTTCTCCTGCACCTTGTACATATATATATGCCTGTCTTCTGGAATAAGCCCTTCTCTGAGCTTCAGACATCTCCCACTTTTTATGTATTTATTTGATTTGTCAATCGCTTACAAAATAATAGGTATAAGTATAAAAATGAGTAAGAATACAGAAAATAGGTACGATTAAATGGGGACAATAGGACAGGGACGGAGGCACAATGGTGCACTTATGCACACCCCTTACAGACCTCTTAGGAATGGGGTGAGGTCAATAGGTCAAGGTGCTGGTGTTAACCTATAACGCCCTTCATGGCATTGGACCGGGGTATTTGCAGGAAACCCTGCTGCTGATAACAGCTTCCCGACGGCCCATGTGTTCTCACCGGCAGGGCCTGCTCAGGGTGCCATCAGCCAGACAATGCCGGCTGGCGGCTCCCAGGGGTAGGGCCTTCTCTGTGGGAGCACCCACCCTTTGGAACCAGCTAACCCTGGAGCTCCGGGTGGCCCCTGACCTCTGATCCTTCCGCCATGGCCTAAAAACTTGGCTGTTCCAATTTGCCTACCCAGAGTGAAGGAGGGGGGGAGGGCCTTTTTAGTGGTTGTTTTTTAAATTTTTAACTGATTTATGAGATTTCCAGTTTAATTAATTTTTTAATATTTATATTGTATTGTTTTTAGTATTGTAAGCTGCCCTGAGTCCTTAGGGAGATAGGGCGGCATATAAATGTCATAAATAAAACAAACAAACAAACAAGCAAACAAACAAACAAATAAATAAATAAATAAATAATAGTGGATAGTTTGAGGTTAAAGGAGTCGGGGTTTGAGGATGTAACTACAGAGTCATATTTACTTTAATCATATTCATAATTTACTTTTTTTAATTTAATAATAATAATTTAATAATAAAAAAATAAAATAAATAATTTACTTAATTTATTTATTTTATTTTATTTTATTTATTTAATTATAATTTACTTTAATCATATTCCAGAAGCCTTAAAGCTTGCTGTTCTCCCTTGGGATAGAGTGGATAAAAATTCCTCTATACTTCATCAAATATATCTAATATTTGTAATCTATGTATTGATGTTATTGTCCACATTGCCATTCTATTATTTCCCTTATTATATTTCCTATTTATTTTAACCATATGACTGCTATGAGCCAAAACAACTTAATGGCATCTAATGAATTAATCAATCAATTGGATTTTGTTCTTATTGTTGTGAGCCACCCAGAGACATTCTGAAGTTGGGAGGTACTAAAATCTAAATTCAGGTAGTCCTTGAGTTACAACATAATGGAGCCTGCCCATCGCACTTGTAAGTTGGTGACAGTTGTAAATCTGATCACCCACACAACTGACTTGATTTTACAACCCTTTTTGACACATTTGTTAAGCAAATACTGTGGTTGTTAAGTGAGCCAACAGTTTGCTATAGGATGGTTTTGCCAAACCTAGAAGTAAATACTGTCTTTCAGCAAAACTGTCATAAAACCTGGTCATGTGACCATGGGACACTGCAATGGCCATAAATGCAGCCTGGTTACTGAATGCTAAGTGCGATCATGTGACTGTGGAGGGGACCTGACCATCATAGCTCTGAATCTGGCTACTAAATTCCCCAGGGAGGTCTAGGATTACCCATTAATAACTACTGAGATTTTTTGGATTTCAGAAAACATAACTAAAGAAGGAACAAATTATACAAGTTCTTAACAGAACTCTTTATCAATATTTGATTATATCTTTGATGTCACAGGGGATTGCCTCATGAAGAAAGGTTTTCTGTTTTTGTTATGAAACACACTGAAGGTTTTTTTGTTGTACTCTTATTTGCCTCTAAAAACATATAGAAATATGTCTTTGGAAGTTTCATACCATCTGATCCTCACGTTAGCTTCAATACTAAGCTATCATTATATGAAAGATATGATACATTATGTGATGTATTTTAATACATTACATGAAATGTGTTTTACATTTTGTGTAAAAAACTTACTAGCATGGTCCAATACATCATCTACAATAGAGCATACTAATCTTGTGTAACATTTACATTCACTCAGGTATTTATACAGTATAGTATAAACATATACTATACTAAATAAATAGTATAGTAACTAGTTAACTACCTTTCATTACGTACTGAATATCATCTCATAGCATTTCTGAAATATTCATGGAGAAAGTCTAATGAACTGAGACTGAGTTGTCTATGGAATCTAAACTATTGTATTCTTCCATGTTGAATCCGTCTTAGAAAAAAAACCAAAGGTTCCTTCACATAACTTTAGAGCTGCTGAATGGGCAGAGCCTTTCTTTTCAGTCACATTTTGCTGCTGAAAAGGTTTGCCTGCTTTTGGAAGAGTAACATTGCATCAGCTCTAAAAAAGATGGTATTGACTATATAGCCTTTAAGATTCAGTGCACAGAACTGTGATAAAACTATCCTTTCTTCTTTCTTTGTTAAAAAAGCTATTTAAACATTAAATTGATGGCACTGTGGGCATTCTTTATCACACTGCCATTTCTTCAGCAGTGCAAGGGATGGGATGTAGTCACAGTCATTGATTTTTATTTGTGCACATGGATATAGCCTCACATTCATGTGTATGCCATACTATCACTCTTTTATTGCTCAGTTTGGAATTAGGCAGGACAGTATATTCTTGCAATAAAAAATTAATGCGGAGAAATTTATACACATTTTCACCTGCTCTAGATAATAAATCTTATGATCATGCAGTTGCTCACATAGAAAGATTTATAGAACTAAGTCTATTTGTGAGGCATGCATGAGTAAGTTGAAGAACATGTATATACCTGAGCTTGTCTCATCAAAAGCAGAGGAAATAAAACTAATTTCCATATTTCAAGTATATTTTCATGTCAAACAAGGATCATAAAAGGAAGTCTTCTATGAATATACTTGCTGGGAGTTTTTAAAAGTATTAACAGTTCACTTCCTAAATATGCACATAACATGCATAAAGCACTATTTTACTTTTTTGACAAATAGTGACATCTTTGATGGCAGGTGACAATACCTGATCACAGATATCGACAACCACATGCTTTTGGCAAATGAATAATGAATGGCATGTTACTACCCATAGCTAATTGAATTTATGACTAGTAACCAATAGAGATGAATGTATCTTTTCCATTTTAATTTCACCAATTTTCCATTTTTCTTGTCCTTAGTTATTACCGTTTCAGTTTTTGCCTCTTTTAACAGACTACACAATAACTGCCATGCATAGTTTTTATTTCTCATAATGTTTGTAGTGTATGCATATTTTGGTAAAATATTTTTTTTAGAATATGCTCTTTAGCAATATTTTGTGCCTATTTCCAGTAATATATGCACTTTTCCTAATGTATAACTACCAGCATGCTTTGTATTTGATATTCCAATCCCCTCCCTCCTCACCCCCAAGACTACCAAATACCTCACCAAACCTTTGATAATAGGTCTGTTTGAACTTGGCAAGCACCTCCTCCATCTCCATTGTGGCAGGTGTGTATAAAATTGCTCCCTTAATGCACAATCTGTTCCTGTTAGAGCACCATTTATATATCATAGTTTAACTGGATTCTTTTAGAACAAGAGATGTCTTTTGATTGACCAGGATGACAACCCACATATTCCTCCCTAGACTCTGTCCGATCCAGATATTTCTACCTTGTTTCTTTTTTAGCTCCTGCACAAGGTCTTGAAAGTTTTCACCAAACTTTTTAATTTTCCTCCCCATTTCCTTTGCTTCTGCTCAAACTTCTCACGAGAATCACTCTCCCATTGTTGTTTCTCCTCCCTTTGAGATTCTGCAATTTCAAAGTCAGCCATCTGCCTATTGCATTCCTGCGAGATCTGGAAGCATAAGATTAGATATTGCTATTTTTAATCACATGATATTAAATAATATAGGTGTGACACCATCCGTGAAAATGCTGATTACAATCAAAATACTGTCACACTGATTTGGGGTGCACTCCAGGGAAGTTGTATGATTTCATGTAGCTTTTCCACTGCTCCCATTGGGTTGCTGAAATTGTGCATGACACCTGGTCTGATATAAATGAGGTATGAATTTGAAATGAAAATATTCAAACGTGCAGATCCCAAGTACATGAACATAGAATATCAGAGTTTAAAAAACCTGAATATGTTTTACAAAAGTTGCTTGCTTTATTGGAATAGTTTTCTGAACAATTGGCTAAAAGACCAAAGTTATAAAATTGTGTATTAATAATACATTGTTTGGTGTGTGTGTTTTTTTTCTTTATTCCTCAGAGCGTGAAGCAAAAGAGTCCTGTGGTTGGTTACGCGCTGCTGGATTTCCTCAGTATGCTCAACTTTATGAAGGTATGCTTTAGAAATCCATGTTTAATCCATAACCTTAGTTACAGCAAAGATGATTGTGTTTTTTGATGCTTTATTGTTGAAGGGAATACACATGCATCTTCCAAAGCATTAGAACTAAATCTGGTAGATTTCATCAACAGAAATACTAATCTTGGGTTAACTAGAAAATCACATTGAATTAAATAATTAAATCTGCATGTTGAGATATTCTTAGACTCAGTATTGTGTAGATGTACCTAAGCTAATGTGAAATGTTTTTTGCAGTGTGTTCTAAACTTGAAAAAAGGGAGAATCTAAAAGGACCCTAACATTTTGGCTGGCACTGTCAAAAAATTTGGGTTTTGCCTGGACTCCACCCACAATTTTTTGAGAATGATCAGCAGAGTGCCTTTTAAAGACCAAATAGAATGCTTAGTGTTATAAGCTCAAATTATTTTCTTGGCAAGTAGTTTGTATGATGTCAGTATGCAATTTACATGTGCTTTTCATTAAAGGCAATGCTAATAATGATGATATGGTGAATGCAGAAGAGTAAAAGAGTTTTCTGCTGGAATAATGTCGCCTTCCCTAACTCCTTGTCTTTGTTGAACTTTACTTTCTATATTTATTAGCCAAAGGGATGGAGAGTAGAAAAATCAGGCAGGGAATGAACAATAACTGTTTTTCTATAATAGTGACCGGAACATTACTATTTACTGAATGTTACTTATTTACAAAAAAAAGGTTGAAAAATGAACCTTCTAATCTTGTACTGCATTCAGAACAGGATATATTAACATCATTTTAATGAATAAGTTTTATTTATTTTGTATATATTGTTTGAGAATGTTTCCAATATCTCTCAAAGTCTAGTGTTTGTTGCTGTGGAAATAAATAGTTCTTCTCTTGTAGATTACCAGTTCCCTATTGATATTGCTGCTGTGAAGAAAGATCATGATTTTCTTGACAAAGACCTTGTAGAAACTCTTTGTAGGTAATGTGCTTTCTGTTTCACACTATTATTTTAGTATACTTTGTAAAGTTATAGCGTTTTACACAATGCAGAAGATTCTGCAAATTTTAGGCAGATTTTGATTGTTACCAGCCTCCTTTCTCTGCTGGAAAGTATGGGTTTTATTCATCCTCAGTTTGCAGCAGCTCAGCTGGTTCCCAAAGCTGGGCCTTAAGTAAACTTCAGCTTCCTCAATAGATCAGAATTGGTAAATGCAACCTTTAAAAATGGCCTTAAAAACATGCTAGGTTTTCAAAGAGTGTTAGTTATGAATGAGTTCACCAGACACATATATGAATTGTCAAACTTGCAGCCCACGGGCCAGATGTGTCACATGCTGGTACCGCCCCGCCCGGTTTAGCAAAGGGGGAAAAAAATCCCGATAGGTCATGTTATACCGCCATGACGACATGAGTTTGACACCCCTGCTGTAGAAGATGGTTGGTGTTCTAGCATTTTAATTTTATTTAGCTTCTCACACTCAAAGGGTAACAAGATATTATTGATTAGTGTTTCTTAAAGTGGTCTTGCTTAGGATCTGACAGATATCACAGATGGAGAATCATGTCTTCTGCCATTGCCACTTCAAATGGATGTAAGGAATCCAAGTGGACCAGATTTAATCAGAAAAAAATTTTTCTTAAATTTTTTCCTATCTTTGGCAATCTGTTTCAAAGTTTTGGAAAGGCAACAGAAGATAGGACATCATTTTTGCCTAAAAATAATCAGCTTAAATTGGCATTGCCTTAATTAAAATATAGGCATTCACTTTGAAAACAAATACCGTTCTTTTTTTAAAAAAATTGATTCTGTCATTTCTTAAATATTTAATCTTGAGGAGATCAACTCATGGTCTAAAAATGACACCAAGATAGAGTTTATAGAAAGTAGGTGTTACGGAATAATAATTCCAGGCCAATCAAACAGAGGAATGTAACAAGTGAAAAGTTTATTTAGCAATGAATTTTGGAACTGCCCTCAAGAACAGATACCAACATTAGAATGGTTATACTACACATAGCAGGCATATCTCTATTTCTCAGTGGTTTAATGTATGCTTTTGCTTTATGTGGCCTATATTTCATGCACGTACAAATGTACTCTGCCTCCTACATGTCTTTTAAAATATTCTAAATGGTAAACTATTCTGATATGAGTACTACTGTACTACCTTGCTTTCTTTATATATAACCCGTTCGCTTTAATTACTTACAGTCTTTAGATTTTACTGCAATTAGAACAGTAAAGCACAAATATTCAGGCTTTATTTTTGTCAGAACTGTTCAGACATTTTTGTGATGTATATTGATACATCTTTCAAGTTGTCTTATGGGAGCCTAGTTTCCAAGGATTGGGGGTCCAGCAGCAAGTCTTCTCAGCAGTAGCCCCCTCATCTGGAAGCAGTAGCCTTCAAAGACAGCCACTTTCCTTTGGGCATCCAGGAAGACTATTAACACAGTGCTTTTACAAAAATTCTGATGCAAGAAGTGTCAGTTAACTGGACACAGATGCTTGCAGGGTTGATGATCCCTGCCTCAGATAGTGATGGTCTTTTTTTTCTTAAACAGTATATAAACTGTTTATAAACAGGTGAAAAAGAGGTAAAACAGGTAAAATCACAGGTGAAATGGAATATACATTTAGGCAAATAAATTATTTTATTTCTAATAGAGGGCATTAGGTGGAGGGCTTGATAGAGAGGATGCATTCGTGCTTAAATTTTGCTTCAATTTTATATAAAAGTCCATTTCTAGATATGATAACAAATACCCATTTTTTTCAAACCATCAGACTGCTAGATTATATGGGCTTCAAGATAATGTAATTTCCTATTCCCATCTCATTCATAGGAATTAATCATGCATCTTGCATTCAAATAAAAGAAGAAACTAAATTTGATATTATGAAGAGCCAATCAATAAGTTCAGTATGATTCTTGTTTTATTTTTAGACGATTGAACACACTGAATAAATGTGCCTCAATGAAACTTGATCTGAACTTTCAAAGAAAAAAGGCAAGTACATGCACATTCATATATTTTTATGTAGGTGAAAATACTTAAAATCTCCTGAAATCAAAGCCCCAGATGATATTGTATCTAATTGTTGAACCTCAAATACAAATGTTATCATCTTGTAATTTTTGCATCATTTATAAAGTCCAACAATGGCCTGTATTGATAAGAAAATCAAAAAAGTGTTTCCAGATGCAGCGTATAGAAGAAATGTTTTTAATCAACAACCATCACTGTGTTTTTAAAGATTTTATTTATTTATTTATTTTTATTTATTTTTATTCATATTTATATCCCGCCCTTCTCCAGAGACTCAGGGCGGCTTACAATTTTTGGGATACAACCCAATGCGCTCAGCAATAGCCTTCATTCCATTGTATATGCCTGCTTATTACTAAGCAGCATTTTTACAAAGTCAGCTTATTGCCCCCAACAATCTTGGGTCCTCACTTTACCTACCCCGAGAGGATGGAAGGCTGAGTCAACCTTGAGCCTGGTGGGATTCGAGCCTGCATTAATTGCAGGCAGCTGCAACTAAATGCTAGGTGTTTAACAGCCTGCACCACCAAGGCTCTTATTGATTGTGATGAAGTAAGGTTCATGACTTATCAATATGCTTTTTCTAAGGCATCCTAGAAAATTAGTTTCTGTTCTGTTTATATCTTCCTTCTCTTAGAGAAATCTCACATGGAGATTCAAAACCCAAATTGTGACAGGTCTCCCCCCCACACACACCCAATGCCTTAGAGAATGGCTTTCTCCAGCTCCTTTTTAACTGCTCACTAAGAATGTGGGGATTTGAAGGTATCTGCATAGTAGCAAATGAAAGAGACTGTATTGTAAGAGAAAACAATTCCCAAGGGTCTTTTCAAAATACAAGGAAAGCCTGTTTGGTTAACTAGGTAGTCTGAGTATGACCCTACAACATGATTCCTTGCCAGATAAAAAGCAACAGACTTTTTTTTGTTTTTGCTTTATTTTCTTTCATTTGTGCTGACTTATTAAAATCAAGTTTGCCATGTTTACTGCTCATTGTATAACACAGGCGTTATCTAAGGCTTAAGGGGTTTTAAGAAGGAATGTAGAAAATGTTGTTTGATATGAAAACTTTTGTAAGGGAGCCAATAACATTTTATTTACAAGGCACTCCTCTCCCTGGGGCACTTTTTAATCAGGAGCTTGCATAGTACAGATCATTGCTCCAAGGAACCTTGTGCACATTGGATTCTCTCTCAAAATGCTTGACAAATTCTTTTCATTGGTGCTGGAAAAGTCATTGCCAGCAGTGCTTGAAGCAAAATAAGGAGGGACAGGATGCCAATGCTGTTTCATTTTATTCCTTTTCAAGTAGACTTAAAGCAGGCATTCATACCATTTGTCAGGCTGAGGGGTGCACTCAAAAAAGTGTGATTTGTATTCTGAAAGTGCTCAAGCACAAAATGCCTATAGATAGCATTCCCTCAAATCTTGGAACCTCAGTAGGGCTCCTCTACTAAATTTCATCAGAAGAGCAGATTCTATTTGGAGAAGATGGAAAAATGTAGACCCTAGGCCATGTTGGGCTTTAAAAATGAGTATCTAGAGGCTTGAATCCCACTGACAATGACTGACAGCATGCAATTCCAGCAATAATGGTGTTACATGAGGAGATCTAGATAATCCTTCAACAGTCCATAGTGAACTGGCTGAATGGTTTTTGAAGGCAGCTCCATGCAAAAGCAAATTACAATTGCCTGATCATATGATGACAAGAGTTCAAATAACCAAGAGCAAATCTTTTTGTTATTATATATTTGTCTGTGAACTTACAGTCTCCCAATGACTCATATCTCAGCAAACACACCTCAGTGTTTTTCCCTTTTCCTTTGTTGTCTCTGTATCAACATTTAGAGTGAAAATTCCTTAGGACAAAGAAGTAATCTTCTGCTTTGAGTGTAAATTACTTGGGTGATCTTGCTAATCAGGGATCAGGTATAATTAGGATGATGTCATGATATGCTTTTCAATCCAGCAGACCTTTAATCTGAAGCCCCATTCTGTTCAGTAATAATTGCTCATAGAAAAATATACATATTTCAGCTTTGACAATATATGAAGGCAAACAACTCAAAATGAGAACTAAAAATAATTAAGAAATGAAATCTTTTTTTTCAATACAAAAGGATTTTTTCAGATCTAAGTATTTAACAATTTTATTTTAAGTAAAGTTATATTTTTTATTTCCTGTGTATATAAAATTATTCAGATAATATTTTTATTTCTTTGCTTCATATGATCTCTAATTTTTATGTGCATCGTAACAGAAAGACCTTCAGTAATTTTGCTTCTTGTGAATAATGTAATTGTACTCTATTTTCAGATTCCTCTGGGAAAGTAGACAGATGTTCAAAGCACGTTAAGACATTTAATATTCTGTCATTCAGTAAATCATTATTTTACTGCATTTGCCCTTACCTCTCCCCATATGCAGCCAGGTCCCTTTCTAGTATTTTAGCATCTACGTTGCAATTCAATATGAACCAAATCTTATTTATTTTTTTCATCCTACCAAAACATACAGAACTATTTAAAACATACTACTGTAGCACATCCTTTCTCAGTGTAGTTTTTCTAAAAAATGTTGAACTCTACTTAGCTAGTACAACACTTTGCCATCCAAGCTTTTGCTATGGACCCTATACTCTTGTCTTCAGTTTTGAGCTGAAGAAGCTCCTTGGATGAGAAGCAAAATGTTTTCAGAGAAAAAAACAAGAAAGGCCAGTTGCCACTTGGAAAAAGCATCTTTGTTAGTCCCTATACTCTTGTGTTTAGAGAGGTAAGTAAATAGCTGAAAAAAATCAGACCCCTATCAAATTAGTAACACAGAAAGCTAATAATTCACAGCAGAATTCATCGTGTAAAAGGTGGAAATAGAAAATAAGGCTTGCCACAAAGTCAGGACAACTAAACTAGAGTCTGAATGTCAAGAGCCAAGATTTCAGCAAAAATAGAAAGTTAGGAACACAGTTCAGATAGATTTCAGTGCTACATTCTGAATAGCATGAGGTCTTAGGAAGCCAAAGTTCTAGGGTACGTCTGGGCTTTCATTGCCATTTTCAAGAAACTTATAATTCCAATCAAACCAGTCGCTAATCAAAACAAATCCTGAGATCTTTCTTTAGACACTAATACATTTTTGAGTTTGAACCAGTAAAACTTAGATTCCTTAGGATTTGATGAAATTTCATTGTGATCCATGGCCAAATCTGCGTCCTCTATTTTAAAGACAAGAGCCTCTATCCATTGACTGATATTTATTTCTTATCTGTCTCTCTATAAATGGCAAGACAAATCGATTTTGCTGGTACAAGATAAGAAAGTATTTTGACCATCCAATGTCCTGATGACCATTGGAAACTGGTAGTTACAAACTTTTCTCCATCCCTCTGTGTGTATGCTCAGTTAGCTGACACTCCTTAATATTTGCTGATAGCTTCAGCAAATATTAAGCAAACAAAACATTAGTTGCCATTGCTAATGGCAACAAAACCTCCTTGATCTGCAGATTACTGATGAAGAAAAGGATAAAAATGGGAGGAAGAGCAAGATTATGTATGTATGTATGTATGTATGTATGTATGTATGTATGACATGTGTTTGGGCAAGTGTAGATAAAAGGGTATCATATGCAAATGCATATGAAAACTTGCATGTCATTATTAGCCATTAGTCTGCAGATCAAAAGTGATGAAAGGAAAGATGAAAAACGATGTGTTAGGCTTGTTATCAGTGGATGGACAGACGGACATTCAAACATTATGTCTTGTTTTCCAGAGTGAAGACTCAGATGAAGAAGACCTTTGTGCCATCAGTAATAAATGGACTTTCCAAAGAGCAAGCCAGAGATGGTCTCGAGTGGAAGACTCTGATGCCTTGATTCATCAGTCAGGCAAACATGACTTTCAAGGGGACATTAAAATGAAAATCACAACCAGCAATGAAAGTGTGCTTACTGATTTGAGTGAGCCTGAGGTGTCCTCTATTCATAGTGAGAGCAGTGGAGGAAGTGACCATAGGAGTCAGTCTGAAATCACAAGCCTCCTCAGGGAAACTAATTGTTCAGGACAATACTGTGTCAAAAACACTTCTGTGCAAGGCCCCTCTGCAATTGGTGGTCCTTCTTCCCAGCTTTCAGAAGTCTCTCCCAACTTCAGGAATGAGAAAACACGAACCAGAGCAAAAACCTTTCTGAAGCGTATGGAGACATTAAAACCCAAAGGACAACATGGAAAATTAAAAGGGTCTGGACTGACTAATCTCTCAGTCATTGGTACACCTGTTCTGCAGCATGAGCCCAGAACCTTAAAGGAAATGCAATGCGTGCAAGTAGAAAATGGAGACTTCCAAAATAAAACAGTTACACTCCAAGATCCAGTCAGACAAGGATCTCCATTTTCAGCCAATTGCAGCAGTGAAAGCAGCCAACTGGAGATCAACCACAGCACCATAAGCACTCCTTCCTTAAAAGAACGCAAACACCATGAAGCAAATAAACGAGGTGGCATGTACCTAGAAGACCTAGATGTTCTTACAGGATCAACACTGAGACAAGTGATAGATCAAAGCTGCAAAAATGAATTTCACTCCCAAGAAAACCTAATATTTCATATTCCCAAAGACCACAAACCGGGAACATTTCCTAAGGCTCTTTCTATTGAAAGTCTCTCGCCTTCAGACAATGTCCTGAACTGGAAGAGAGACAGCGTTTCATTAACCAGCAAGACATCTAAAGAACACAAACCCCTTGTTTCCTGTTCAAAGGAAAGTAGAGTTAGCATTTATGACAATGTTCCAAGTTCTCATTTATGTGCCAGCACAGGAGATCTTCTGGATCTTGAAAGGGAAAATCTTTTTCCTCATTTGGATGATATCTTGCAACATGTCAGTGGACTTCAGGAATATATTGATGACTGGTCAAAAAATGTATTGCCAGAACAAAAAAAGAATGCTAAAGCATTCATTGGTGAATTTGAGTCATTATCATGTCAGTCACCAAGTAAAATTTCTTTAGAGTTTGAACAGAACTCAATGTCTGATGGCCACACAACCCCAAGTGATATTGACCGAGACGGGGCCTCTCTCAATGAATCAGAAGCTCCTGGTGTCAGAGAAAGAAGAGACTCTGGTGTTGGAGCATCCCTTACCAGACCAAATAGGTTTGTAGCAGATCACACTTCTAAGAATGGGAAACAGGGAAATTAAAATACGCTGTTTTTCAATTATGTAGTTGTTCCTATATTGAAATCATAGCAATAAATTGCAATTCATAATGCAATATATAATTTACAGTTTAAATTTTAAATCAGAGTAATCCCATAAAATCTTCTACTAAATTCTCTTGCCAACTTAAATGGTCAAAAATAACAACAATTACAGCGTCCTATGAAAATAGAGTCTTGGAATAACAGCTGTTTGAAATTTTCCAGCTACTTGAAACATTGCTTTAAGAGGATTAGATCAAGGATGGAGAATCTTCTTTACTTCAAAGATTGAGAGTAAGGTTTAACTATATGATGAGCTGTGGTGGAGCAAACAGTGGATAATGCCCAAAGCAAAAGTGATTGGGAGGATTTGATGATCTGAGCAAAGACGGAAAAGGCAATGCTAAAATTATATTGTTTGATATGGAAAAAAGCCTTTGATAAAAGGCATAGATAGTATTAGTAAATTACATAACCAAATGTGAAATACCAAATAAGTCCAGATTCTAGACGGTCATTTTTAGTTTACTTTACTTTATTGTCATTGCACCTCGTACAATGAAATTAAATACCATCTTCAGTGTACATTATGACTATGAAAATAAACACAAACACACATCCTTCATATTCTCAGAAACTGACTGGACAGGCACCTGCAGTTTTCAGAAGTGGTTTCTCATTGCCTGCTTCCTAGGGCTGAGAGAAAGTGATTAGACCAAGGTAACCCAACTGACTTTTGCCTAAGGCAAGACTAGAACTCATGGTTTTCCAGTTTCTAGCATAATGTTTTAATCACTACACCAAACTGGCTCTACTATCTGTAAAGATAGTGGACAAATATATATAATTTCCACTTTGATATTTGTTTAGATCCTTTAGTTTCTGCTATTATACTAGATCAGTGGGTCTCAGAGTGTTCTCCTTTCAGCAGGCCTGCAAAATCAAATAAATACATTACAATTTCTGTTTTTATTTCTAATACAATAAATATTGATAGATATAACCCACATAAACCAAACATCTTTGGGTTCTCAATCAGTTTTAAGAATATAAAGGGGTTCTGAGACTAATATGTTTGAGAACCACTGTACCAGATTATAATATCCATGGTATTTTACACTATTCATCAGAATAAAATTGGTGTTATTTGCTGATAGCATTTTATTGTCTGTTTCTGAATTTCATATTTTGATTGTAACACTGATGCACTTGATTAATATGTTTTGGATAAATTGTGGGATATTCTTTAGCTCGTTTAATTTAGAATTGATGCGAAGAGCAAATGCAAGTATCATTTCATACATGCACTGAATGCACTGTATTATTATTCCATCTCACATTTCTCAAATCAATATAATTCTTTGGCTATTGATAGCCTTACCTGGGGGTAAATAATATTTAAAAATAATATAATTTCTATATTTTGCATAGAATTCTCATATACCTATCCAGGAGACATTTTTAAACACTCAGTGCATTGTTCTGTATATTTCTATGGGGGTTTTCAATTCCCAAGATTACCTAGAAAAAGTTACAGTTAAAAATAGAGGCTTTGATTTCTTGACTCTTGAATCAGACACACATATGCATATTTTTTAACAGGTATCGGATTTTGCATAACCACAATTAGATGGACTGTTTGTGGCTCAAAATATAATGAATAGCAATATTTTCTGTCTCTGATACATCAGTTCAAAACTATTTCTGGAATAGTATAAATATACTATTACTGAAAATTTGCATTTTGATTCTTTTTCTCACACCAAATTGATACTCTGTGGTAATCTAGATGGTAAAATTGATTTTTAAAAACATTATATGGAAGATCTTGATAGATGCTGGGATTTTTATTTTAGATCAATTATTGGGTGATAATGTTATCATTTTTTATGTTGAAGGATAAATACAATTTGACTGTTGCCACCCACTGGTAATATTAATAACTACAACTTTTATTGATAACTCATTTTGGAACAGTGGATTTTTAAATTGGGAGATACTTAATTTATGAGTGGTAATCACTAAACCTGTGAGATAAGAATCCCCATATTTATTTATAAATACGTGTTATTGATAAATCCAGATGATAGGCAGGCTGAATGGAATAAGGAATTGGAGTTCCCCTTTTTTGTCTAAGCAATATAAAATTGTCTTTTAACAGTGTGAAAAATTTCACTTCATCTTAGATTATGCTTCATTCATCAGAATAACATTTTTGTACTCATTGGATCTATTGTACCTGCATAAAAACTTGATGCACAAGAACATTAAGTTATTGAATGTTCCATATCAGTGTATTCATCTATAAATGTCCCAGAAATAGAATGGCATCTAGTGGAGCAAATGAAATTTACTAGAAATGGCATTTTAAACTTTTATCATTGCTATAACACGTCTAAAACAAATAGGTTTCTTAAACAGGATCTTGTAAAAGGAAAGCCATTTTTAGACTCATGCTGGAATTACATTCTTCTGACTGTAGGACAAAGTCTTTTAATCCTTCACAGATTTCATAAGAAACAAATCTATCATGACAATCAGACATTTTATTCCTTTTTTTGTATGTATATAAAGGCGATTACGTTGGCACAGTTTCCAGATCTCTCACCAACTTAGCCATGCCCTAGGATCACTCCAGATCAGCAATCAGTCAGCTGCTCAGCTAAACCTGCTACAAAAATTTTCCCTGCTCCGTCTTACAGCAATTATGGAAAAATACTCCATGTCAAACAAGCATGGTTGGACATGGTAAGTATGTTTTATAGTTTAAATGTTCTTTAATTATAAAGCCTGAAAATACTCGTCATAATTTTTTTTAAAATAATTCATTAGTATAACAGTTGGCATAGAAAATCAGCTTAGCCAAAGGAGGTTTGTAAAGATTGGGTCAAAGTTCAGGAAGAAAATGTTGAAGAATGGTTATTTTACAACTGAATTCTTTTGAATTGACTTGAGGGTCATATTGGAAAGCATGTTTTGCACATACATACACGTACATTAATTATCTAGGAGTATTCTAGATTTCAAAAGAAAAAGTAACTTTCAAGCATGTATGGTTGCTCACATCACAGCTGTCAACACCTTAAATTAGCTAGTATTTTCCTGCATCACACAGCTGATAGATCAAGACCAAAAATGTATTAATACTAGCAGATAATATTTTAACTCATTATTGGCTGCTGTATCACCTCTTTTGTTTCCATTGGATTGTACTTGTTTTATCTTCAATGCCAGACAGAGATGCTATGAGTTGGTTGATTATTAGATTTTTATCATGTCAGATCAATTTATCTTTGGGATAAACATATATTCAGGTGTCCTTGAATTCATTTCCTTTAATGATGGCTTGAAGTTTTAACAGCCTTGAAAAAGAATGACTTATGACCATTTTTGAGACTACAACCGTCGTACCATCATGGTCATGGAATTGCAGTTCATATTTACAACAATTGCAGCATCTTGTGGTCACTTGATTGTGATTTTTGATTACATGAGTTTTCCCAGCTGGCTTCCAACATGCAAACTCATCTGGGGAAGCTGGATTTGCTAATGACCAAGAGATTCACTTAGGGACCATGTGAATCTTAGTGACTATGTGAACTATGATGAGTCACTTAATGATTGCAATAAAAATCGTTGTATAATCGGGTCTGGTCACATAATGACCTGCTTAACAACTGCATCACTTAGTGACCAAAATTCCACTCCCAGTTGTGATTGTCAATCTAGATATTTATATTTGCTTGGTAAACTGAAGGCAGCAAACCTACTTAATACTCCTGCCTCCTAGTTTTCCCATAACAACCCTGTGAACTGGATTGGACCAAAAGAGAATGATCAGCCCAAAGTCACCCAACTAGTATTCATGCCTAAGGCAGGAGTAGAACTCACAACTCTCCTGATTTCTAGACCAGCATCTTAACCACTCCCAAGAAACTAGCTCTTTATTTTACAGTAAACTGCTACAACATTCAGAACTTGAAATGGCCAGCATCTAAAGATTTTTTCCTCCGTCAGTCTTCAATAAAATAATCACTTATATAAATAAAAAAGTTTCCATAAATTGATTCTTTCTCCTATAAAAGAGGGAGTGTTTTTTGTCTCCAAGCATTGCCTATATGTGATGCTATCCAGGGAAATTCTGCTGAATTATTTTAGTGTCAATTCTCATTCGGTCTGATAAAAAAAATCTGTTGCATATGTCTAATATCATAACATTTTAATTGTGCATTTCATTCAGTGCACTGCAAGAATAATTAGCAAGTATAGGACAGACCTATCAGTCAATCAGTTCCATTCCCATCTTTCCTTATTCTCCTCATTGTGGTTGCTCTATAGAGAAAGAAAAGGTACAAGCAGCATTCTTTTCAGCTACAGTGTCTGTCTTTCTACAGCACTCATAAACTTCCAATCAAACACGAAGATCTTTGACCTGATTCAGTGTCCTAATTCAGTTTGAGTTCCTTAGTATGGATTCTGCTTCTGCTCCGGGAAGCTAGAGAATTGGTTCAAAGCAACCAAACCCAGCTCATGCCCTACATGAAATCTCATGTCTCGCGCCAGTCTCTTATGTCTTCAAAGGCAAAGGCATTTGATCCCAGAAAATTAATTGGGCATACACCACACTACACAATTTGGCAATGGGGATTATACAGCTCAGGCTCCCTTGGTAACACATCTTCAGATTTGACGTACAAAATTCAGTATTTGCTCTACTGTAGCATATTTCAGCTAAATAACTTCACCGCATTAACTGGCATTTAAGTAGGCCATGTGAAATGCTAAGGATTATTGCCCTCATTTTACAGCCAAATGCAGGCAAAAGCAATAAAAGATATTTATCTCACAGCATGAAAAGTAATTCTAGAAGTCTAGCTGGATTCCTTTGTGTAAAACTCTATCAACAGGAAAAAATCCCATCAATAAACATATGCAACATTTAATCAACGCTACCTGAGCTAATATGGGATTTTAATTAGTTGACTTCTGTCTCCATAGCTCCATTGCAAAAGAATATCACAAGATTATGCTAGTCGATAGCTGTACGATATAGAGCTATTCAGAGTAAGGTCTATAAAGGGAAGCATTCATCCATTTAAATCTAGAGGGAAAACACTGAATACATTGCTATGTTCAATGTCGCATATATGACTAGAACTGTTGATGTGCCATTTTGTAGAATTTTTGGCAGAAATGAGTGATTTACATCTGTTAAACTAGAGACAGACAATTGTCTGGGATGGTAGGGACATCTAGAATGGTAAGGACGAATCCTGGCAACCAAGATTGGTGTGGCTGCATCTATTTCTGTAAAGATATATTAAAATATGATACTACTACTTCTAACTTTCCAGGATCTCTAATCTACATCATCCTAACATGGTGTACATTAGCCTTTTCCTTTATTTCTGGGTAAGTCAGCATTCGTCATAACAAAGTACCTGGCTTTATCTCCTGCCACTTTTATTTATAATGGAAATATAGGACTATATGGAGAGATACAGTATTACTGATTTATTACAGTAATATTTAATACAGTATTATTACTCCTCAACATACGACCATAAATTTCCATTGCTAAGCAAGACATTTCTTAAGTTAATTTTGTCCCATTTTATGACCTTTCTTGTCACAGTTGTTAAGTGGAATCACTAGAGTTGCTAACTTAGTAGCAAATCTGGCTTCTCCATTGACTTTGCTTGTTGGAAGCTTGGAAAAGATGTTCACATGACCCCGGGACACTGCAACCATTATAAATATCTGCCAGTTACCAAGTGCCCGAATTTTGATCACATGACCATGAGGATGCTGCAAGGGTTGTAAGTGTGAAAAACAATTACGAGTGTCACTTTTTTCACTGCTGTTGTAACTTTGAACAGTCGCTAAATGAATGGTTGTAAGTCAAGGACTACCTGGGGGTTGGTCTTTTATTTTATACCAATTTCCAGCTTTAAAATTAAATGTTTTAAAAAAAGATTTTTAAAGTAAAATTAAAATCACATCATTTAAGTGGACACATTCTCTGGTTAATAGTGGGAGTCGCATTAGAGCAAATTATTATTATTTTTGTATTATTTGCTTAGACATATTTACTAGTTGGACCTACATGGTAATTTTGACCAGTAACATCCCAAACCAAGATCTTTGTCATCATCTGCTTCTTTTTAAACTGGAGATGCTAGTACTAAATTTGGGATGTTCTCGATGCAAAGCATGGTACCGTCCAATATAGTTGTTTCATAAAATGAAGGCGAATTTCTTTGGATAGCACCAGTTTAAAATTCATATACAGGCAACCATTGGAGACAAAAGAGAAATTGCTCTTTAAAATTCTTTTTCTAGCATGGCAGGAATAAATATTGGTAGCTCATCATCTCCATTTGAGCCCTCCCACACATCTCTCATTGTCTGTAGTAATTCTTAACCTGTTAACCATCTCCACAACTCCTGTGGCCACTGCATTGGGTTTTGATAGCTCACAACTGTCCTTTTTCTCATAAAGTTTAGATTATATTTCTCATGAGTGCATGGGTGTTTGTCCACCATTGTTATTACAATAACCTTTGTTATTTATTATTACAGAGCATAAAATAACTCTGAAACTTGGTTTAAAACCCATCCTTTTAAGCTTCATCCAGGATTTACTATATTTTTTACAAATGATAGCTAAATCATGATAAATTATGCAATTTGAGATTGTGGACATAGTGAGACACTTCGTGATAATTAATTGTACATCCTTTCAAGTTTAATCTTCTGCCATTACTTACAGAATTTTAAGTTGTCGCACATGTGCTGAAGAAGTGAATTGAACTAAATGGTGAATGTTTCATTGCTACAAACTATTATTGGTGAAAAAAATGAAATGTGTAAAATGTAAAACCTGCAAATATGTTAGGGATAAAATAGTACTTTCCTGGAATTGCATAAAATAAGACAGAATAATAAATGTCTAAAGATTCATAACTAGTGGTTTATAACAAATACAAACATCATGTACATCAATGTTCCCAAAACTACTTGTGCTTCAAATCTGTTCCAAACATCCAATAATATCGAACCAGCATAAAAGGCATAGAGAAGAATTAAATTTATGAGCAAGAACTATTTGATATTTCATACATATAAAGCACTTATAATTATGTGCTTAATAAAAGCTAAATTAGATGATAAATAGGTCAATGCATTTCACATACTTCTTTTGGGGGGGAGTCCATTACAAAGGTGATCAAAAGAGAGAATTTAACTATTTCTTCCAAGTCCATGTGCCTTCCATGAACGTAGTTGTGATTTCAAACTGAAGGGAATTTTAAGAAGTTTTTCGATTGGCACTCCAGCAGGACAGGAGCCAGAGGGCTCTTTATTCTTATCTCTCTGCCATGACTACAATTCTGTTAAAAGGTTTACTCAGGGGTGAGATTCTACCAGTTTGGAACAGTTCTATAGAACCGGTTGTTATGATTCTGTGCAGTTCGGAGAACTGGCAAATCATGCCCCTGGCTGGCCCCATCCCTCTCTCCCTGCCCTACCCAGTCAGTCCTTTTTGCGCATGTGCGACATTGCGTACATGCCCAACATCGCTGACTGCATTCTTCCCCGCCCAGTCACTGCTTAAGGGATTTCTTTTTTTTCCCTGTGCACGATCAGCTGTTCCTATGATCAGCTGTGCCGGGATTCACCTCACTTACTGCTGCACCCAGGTGGCTTCCCTGAGGCCCAAGAGGGCAAAAAATGGAGGGGGGGGGGCACAGCACCCCCCTCCATTTTTTGCCTTTCTAGGCCCCAGGGAAGCTTCCTGAGAGTAAAAATGCCCCCAGGAGGCTTCCCTGAGGCCCAGAAGGCCCCAAAACAGAGCATAGGGGGGTGCTATGTCCCCCCCGCTTCTTTTTTTCCTCCCTGAACCCCAGGAAAGCCTTTTACCCCCCCTTCCACATGATCAGCTGTTCCTATGATCAGCTGTGCCAGGATTCCCCTCACTTACTTATTGCTTCGACCAGGAGGCTTCCCTGAGGTGCAGAAGGGCAAAAAATGGTTGGTGGGGGCACAGCACTCCCCACAACACCCTCCATTTTTTGTCTTCCTGAGCCCCAGGAAGCTTCCTGAGAGCAAAAATGCCCCCCAGGAGGCTTCTAGGAATCCCCAAAACGGAGCGCGGGGAGGTGCTGCACACACCTGCATGCTCTGTTTTTTTTTTTCCTTCCTGAGCCCCAGGGAAGCCTTCTGGAAGCAAAAATGCCCTTTCAGGAGGCTTCCCTGAGGCCCAGAATGCCCAAAAACAGGGGGTGTGTGCTGCAAAAAAAAGAAGCCACGTCTACCCAGTCACATGGCCATGCCCATCTAGCCACACCCACATAACCGGTTGTCATAAAATTTGAATTCCACCCCTGTATTTACTCCCTTATCTATGTGAGTAGTCAGTCACCCAGGTCATGGTTCTTGCCAAAGATGCTTTTTCGTAAGGCAGCCGGACCTTGTTTTTCTTTGAAGACATTTCGCTTCTAATCCAAGAAGCTCCTTCAGTTTTGAACCAAAGAAGCTTCTTGGATGAGAAGCGAATCATCTTCAAGGAAAAACAAGGTCCAGTTGCCTTTTGAAAAAGCACTTTTGGGATATTTACTCCCCTTTGTATTGTCTGAATTTTAGCATATTTCTCCCACTGAATGTTATTAGAGTTTCATGTATGGGTGCTTTAGTTTCTGGGGTTTTAAATTTGTATATTTGGCTTGTTCTGTTTAATATGGTTTTAAATAATTATTTATTGGTGGGTTTTTAGTTGTGAGCCGCCCTGAGTCCTTTTGGAGAGGGGGCGGCATACAAGTCAAATAAATAAATAAATAAATAAATAAATAAATAAATAAATAAATAAATAAATAAATAAATAAATAAATGTATAAATAAATGTATAAATAAATGTATAAATAAATGTATAAATGTATAAATAAATGTATAAATAAATAAATAAATAAATAAATAAATGTAAGTCCTACTGGTCTAAAGAAGGAATGCAAGTGAACAGACAATCCCAAAGTTTAATGCTTGTTTCGTTTATTTTATAAACATCCAGTAGGCAGCATGCCAGCGTGAAAGTGTAATCACTTTTGGTCAGATCAATTAAAGGAATAACTAGGGCCAGGTGTGTCTGAGTACTACATTAATCAATCACAACTTACTTTGTGCAAGCCTTGCAATATATAAATATCATGAACTTTGGACGTCCTCATTACACAAAAGTTCTAACCATATGGACTCCAGAGGCAAGTCATGCCCCATTCAGTATAATTGGAGGATATGTGTGTGTGTAAAAAAAAAGTTATTGAAACCTATTAGTCAAGAAAATATTATATATTTTTTCTAAAGTTTTGAGTCTCTATTAATCCACACTCTTGGAATGGCAACAGAGAATCTTTCAAGAATGGCTGCCCTGTCAAAAATCATTTTAAAACTCCAGGAAAAATTTTCAGGGATTGCAAGTGGGTCATTCAAGAAAATGACCCCAAATTTACAAGCAAGTCTACAAGAGAATCAATAAAGAATTATTTCAACATGTTGGGGTTTTCCATCTTTAATTCTGCGTTGAAGTGCATTTCAGAATTGCAGGGGGCTTTTTATTGGACTCATAACTTGTGCTCAAAGAGCAGGTGATAGTCATGAGTAAGGAGTCTTTGCACAGGTACATTTGGTATGCCAATTGTACTCATTCCATACCACAGACTGAAAAAGGTCCAGATAGTCCGCTTCATCTGGGGCCCCTTGAAGCAGTGAGCCAACTACTCTCTCATCAACTCCCCCAAAAATAGATGGTTGAGACTGGACAAAAGTTGTCTAACACAACTGGGTCCAAGAATGTCTCTTAAGAAGAGAGCACACAACTGCCTCCTTTGAGACAGGCAATACTAACCCTTCCCTCAAAGAGGCATTAATCATCATTTGGACCCAGATACATGCCACTTCCCAGGAAGCCAAGCAGGAAGGACATGAATCCAGAACACAGGTGGCTGAGCTTCCCCAAGATCAACCGGCTCAAATTTGTCTGAGATAGTGGGATACAGACAATAATCATATAAATAATCTGCATAAATAATCATTGTTTTTAAGGTCTGTACCAAAGTTCATGAAATGGATGAAGGTTCCAGATTACAAGGATAAGAACATATTTGGTGTTCCTTTAATAGTCCATGTGCAAAGAACTGGGCAACCCCTTCCACAGAGCATACAACAAGCCTTGCGATATTTACGTAATAATTGCTTGGATCAGGTAGGTTCTTCATTTGGATAGATGCATATGTGAGTACACAAAAGTCACCTGACAGCTTTATCTGAAACTAATCTTCTAGATCAGGGCTGTCAAACTTGCAGCCTGCGGGCCAGATGCATCATGCGCTGGCCATGCCCATGCCCGGTTTAGCGAAGTGGAAAAAAGTCCTGATACCTTCCATGACGACGCGAGTTTGACACCCCTGTTCTAGATGTTGCAGGCTTTTAAAATAACTTGGACTTTTATTATTTTGATCTTATTTCTGTTGGGGATATTTATCATACCTGTAGTATAAAATTCAATATATGTGATGGAAAGCATCCTATTTTGCCAACCCACAGTGCTCTTGATAAATATTATAATGAAAAGATACTGTATAAAGTCAAGAATGTGATCACTATCAGAATGACCTTTTTTTTAAAATTCACATTTATATGCCGCCCTTCTCCAGAGACTCAGGGCAGTTTAAAATCTTTGGAGCACAACTCAATGTGCTCAGCAACAGCCTTCATTCTTTGTATATGCCTGCTTATTACTAGGGCTTTTGGCTCCCCCCAAACGGTATTTTTACAAAGTCAGCTTATTGCCCCCAACAGTCTTGGGTCCTCAATTTACCTACCCCGGGAGGATGGAAGGCTGAGTCAACCTTGAGCCTGGCGGGAATCGAGCCTGCACTAATTGCAGGCAGCTGGAGCTAAGTACTAGATGTTTAACAGCCTGCACCATCGAGGCAATTTCAAGATGATTAAATGTATTATTTACTGATTCTGTTGCTACCATACTCAAAATGGAGCTTCTTTATATCTAAAGAAAAAAAAGGATTTTATAGACTAAAAAGAGCACTTCATTAGGTCATGCAAGCACTCAAGAACAGTCTTGGGTGGGGAATCACTATCTCCCCTGCCCCCAGCAAAATAACAGTTCCCAACCTCCACTTCCATTGTTTCTCTTCCCTCCCTGTTCTCATCATATGGGAAGGGATTCATACCTAACATATCCAACCATTTTTTTTTTCTGTCTGATTATTTTGTTTCGGTCTATTATACAGAAAATATGCTTAGAACAGACATGAGTTTTAAACCTTTGGAGAGCTAGAACACCTGGAGCATTAATTTTAAGAACTCAAAAATACTTAATAATTTGACAGAATTTAATTATGTTCAGATGGCTGAAGAGAAGCCAGTAAGTTTTCTCTCTCTCTCTCATTTCACATATCTAATCCTTCGCTTCTTTTCTTTATACATCTACTAATTGTGGTTATCTAACTTTCACTATGGGATTCTTTTCTAAAGGAAAATGTAACAGTTGTCTTGAAAATGTAGAGTGGGCCCATGCTTTTTCTTCATTTATAATTAATGGAGCTCAAGATCAGAAACAAATGCTACCATATCTTTTTCTAATTAATTCTTTTATGCAGTTCTTTGATACAGTTACAAGTTCTCTGCTCTAAGATGTAATGGCAAATTAGTACTCTATATCCATTTCCACATATGCAGCATGTAGAAACAGGCTGCTCTGTCAGTCAACCCATATTTTCTTCATTACATCTGTGCATTGAAATTCCCTGTGGGTTTCAGTATGTCTAGGAAAGAACAGAGAAGTCACACATTCTCTATGTTTTTTTAAAATCCTGAAAAGGAGTGAAGTCCATCTCAATTGCTCATAATTGGAGACTTGTATAACCTTAAATAGAAAAAGAGCTAACATGAATAAGGTATCACCAAATATTGTAGATGTGACCTGTTCAAAACACTTAATGTAATCATTGCAGCTAGAGAATTGTGTAATTAAATAAAACCATCTAAGAGTTATAACTGCTTGGTGTTGGTGGCATTTCTGGATTGCAGTTTTCAAAAGGAATGGTACTAATTAAAAATGTAAGACACCAAGAAATATGGTTATATTTTCCTAAAATTTGACTCATTGCTTCTGATTATTGAAGGCTGTATATAGTATGAGAGACTTATTTTAAAAAGCATCAACTGCCATATTATATTCTGAGCCTTTTTTTAAAAAAGATCTTCAAAAATGTTGAATAAAAATCCTGGTCTTATGCATGGTAGGCTTCTTTCTCTCATTGTCAAGTGTTTCACACCAAATTTAATCCTAAATATAGTGTCTGCCAAGCTGGCTTTTGTGACCAAGGGCTGTGACAGTTTTACTAGTACTGTGTTTCCCCAAAAATAAGACACTGTCTTATATTTTTTTTGGCTCCCAAAAACACACTAGGTCTTATTTTCAGGGTAGGTCTTATATATTTATGGTGCCAAATAGTGGGTGTGAGTGTGTAGGGGGTGTTTCAGGGTGCACGGTTGCTCCCTGAAAAGTCTTCCTGGAACTGGAGATTTACACTAGGTCTTATTTTCGGGGTAGGTCTTATATTAGGGCAGGTTTAGAAAATAGTGCTAGGTCTTACTTTCGGGGTAGGTCTTATTTTCGGGGAAACACGGTAGAGGGTTTTTTAACCCCTTGAATTGGATGTGATTCTGCAGTAATTTAATAATTGACCCCTCAATTTATTTATTGTCGTGAAAGCCTGCATTGCTAGATCCTCTTTTGAATATAACATCCAGAACTATTTAGTCTCCTTATATTCTTGACCACTACAATTTTATGCATGTTAGACTCATAATCAAAATTAGTATTTCCCTTATCTCCATCTTTCATATCTCTCTGCTAAATTTATTAGAAATCATGTGCTTGTTCACATGTTAGAAACACATATTTTCACACTGCTGTATTGCCTATGCGCATGCATGTATTTAAAATAAAATTACTTTTACAAAAGTTGAGCTTTTTATCCAGTATCCTAGACCATTAACAGAGCATGGAGCTAATGTTCCTCCTCTAATGATAAGGAAAGAGCCAATTTATATTTCAGTACTGGTTGTAGTCCAGAAGAGTACAGCTTCCTGTCAGTACCAAACTGCAGCATCACTGCTCTCACGCCACATTATTAGAAGTTCTATAATAATCCCAAGTGTGATGAATCAGCTAAAAGCCCTGTTGTGCAAGAGAGAATACATATGTAGAGATTCTGAAGCCAGGGCATTATTTCTAATTTTTTGTCAGCTGTTACCATTTTGGTAGTTAAGGCATATATTTGCTAAAGGTGGCTTCAGTGATACATCCAGTAAAGAAAAGAAAAGGAAAAATGCAATTGTGATTGATCTTGTGCCACCTACTGGTTCTTCACCCTGGTGCAATATACTGTATTAATTCTTCTCCATAATCTTTGTGACACCCTCATATAAATTCTGTGCCTGCCCAATAACTTAGTTTGAACTGTTCTGTCATTGATTCCATCTTTAAAAGGGAGGCTTGAGGTACCATAAGTATCATCCTGAGTTTTAGTCAGAGGTGGTATTCAGCTGGTTCTGACCAGTTCTGGAGAACCGGTAGTGGAAATTTTCAGTAGTTTGGAATACCACCTCTGACTGCCCCTGCCCCCATCTATTCCCTGCCTCCCATTGAGTCCCAGCTGATCAGCTGGGTCTTCTTTTGTTGCCCTGCACAGGAGAATGGAGCTGGAAAGCAGGTTAGTGGGGTGGGGGAGGGAATGGAGATTTTGCAGTAACTTTCTCGTGGGGGAAATATAGATTTTGCAGTATCCTTCCCCTGCCATGCCCACTAAGCCACGCCTACCAAGCCACACCATGCCCACCAAGCCACGCAGAACCGGTAGTAAAAAAATTTGAATCCCACTACTGGTTTTAGTTGAGGTCTTAGTCCTATATATATTAGTTGAGGACTTAGTCCTATATATATTAAGCCTACATCATTGTTTTTTTTTTCTCAAGTGCCACATTATGGACACTACCAATTTTCAGAGTCTTTGGTACACTCAATCAGCTCATTGTTACCACTACCACTATGATTGGTGCTGTTCTCTATTATAGTTTACTCATCTAAAATATGGCCTTTCCATCCATAACAGCTGCAAAATATTCAGTGCGCTTCTTCTGTGAAGTTTTTCCTTTTCATATTTAATAAACCATAATGTTTCCATATCATGAAGGAATACAGAGTTCATAATTGTTATCAGCCTTTAGAGACTACATCATAGCCAGTCATATTAGCACATGTTTCGCATCTTCTTTTTAAAAATTTTATTATTGTTTTGCTGAGTCAGTTATGTTTTGCTATGACATTTTAACTATGCTTTAATTACATATTGGATATTTTGGAAGCTATCTAGAGTCTTTTTGGAATCAGATGGCTTTAACAAATCTAAACAATAATAATAATAAAGCACATAATAACAAGACCTGGCAATGGTTAAAAGCAGGAACATTGAAGAAAGAGACAGAGGGCTAATTCTGGCTGCACAAGACCAACAACAAATGCACACAAAGCCAGAATTGAGAAGATAGCAACAGCAGCAAATGCTACCCCTACAAAGAAACTGAAAAAAAACAATGGACCACCTAGCTACTATAATGCTGCAAGAAGATTGCACAGACTGACTGCAAACAATGATATGACAAAGTACAACAATGGTAAATTGAAATTGCAAGAAATACTTTTTGCCTACAAGCAAGAACTGATGGGACCACAAAATAGAAAAATAATATAAAAAAGAAGAAGCTAAAGTGCTCTGGGACTTTAGGATTCAAACAAACAAGCACCTGCCACCTAACACCCCAGACTTAACAATTGTCAATAATAAAGATTTTGAAAAATCCTGGATAGTGGACATGGAAGAGAAGTGGAGCAAGTGGAAGAGAAGTGCCAAGTGGAAGAAAAAGAACTGGAGAAAATCACAAATACGAAGATCTGCAAATAGAAGTTAAAGAACTGTGACAAAAGAAAGCAAAGATGATACCAATAGTAATAGACACCTTGGGTGCAATCCCAAAACATCTGGAGCATCACTTGAACATCGGCATTGACAAAATTACCTTCAGTCAATTGCAAAAGGCAGCTTTACCTGGAACAGCTTACATCCTGCAACAATACCTTTAACACCATCAAACAACAACTGCCTGTCACAGGTCCTTGGGAAGCATTCTTTAGCCTGACAAAAATTCCAAATCCAGTCTAAATATCTGACTGTACAACCAATATAATAATAGTATTTCTTTGGAAAAATACAAGTACCTGGTTCTTTAGATGACGCTTCTCCATAGTGTTGCTGCAATAATTAAAAAACCAGAATTGTCAGTATTCATTAAACTTTGCAATAATGAATATTACTATGCATTTTTGCTACTTAGTTGAAGCAATTGCAATAACGTTTATAGATATTAGTAATATTTGAAATTTGAAATTGTAAAATTTTAAGGTATTTATCATGATTAACATTTGGCTATTGGATTTATGATTGTTAAATGCTATATGCTACATATGTATGTATTTATTTAGTTTATTGCTACACTAATTTCCTTATTAAAATATCTTAAATGATTTACAAGAATGCAAGCAAATAAAATTACTATAATTCAAAAACATTCAGTATAATATATATCTCAGCATGTACACTCACAAAGGCACTTACAATCTGGATGCAGATACAGCTGCACCCTGAATTATCATGGGACACATTATTCCAGGGAATGGGCTCTTCCTAGAAAAAGTCCATTTTCAAATTTATAGGAAGCAGTAGTAGATATGTTTGCCATCTTGAGTTACTCATAGTTTATAAGTAACTTATATATTACACCTTATATACTTACAAAAGGTGAGTTAAAAATAAATAAAAGTAATGTTGATAATTTTGTTATTAGCTAATACAACTGAAGAGAAAATTATCCAGGCAAGGCCTATTTTGACAAACACGACTTTAGATTATCAGCCTGAAATCTTGAATTTGCTTATTCCCCACAGCCATCTATATTCCTGCCTGAAACCACAAACTAATCAGTGAACTGAGATTTCATAGAAATTCTAACAATATAGTAGAATAGTTGTAATTTCATTCCAACAGCCAATTTTCTTCTATTTCTACCCCTCATTATTCAGTCACGATTCTGTATCCACAGAAGATGCTCAGTCATCATTAGAGGCTGTAGGAATGTTTTTGTTTTTTCCTTCCCTAAAGGCAGTTTGTACTTCTGCAAACTCACATACTGCAGATGTGTGGTATATTTAATGAGATAGCACACAGAGGAGGCAAAGAAAGACTAAGTATTGTAATTTGGAAAAGGAAACGTGCCCACTTTCTCATAGTTTTTTTCCTCCCTTACTGTGCCATCTCTTCCACTATGAAATGAAGAGAAACAACCTTAATACATAATATAACAGAGTGTTATAACTCTGCTTCACTTTAGAATAAAATTGTGATTTGTGCAAAGAAATTAGCTTTGGGGAAAATTCCTTTTAAGAGAAGTGCTTTAAAAGGACAAATTTGAAGAAACATTTATTGTAGAAGAAAACACATATTAAATAATCCTAATCCCTATTCTGCTCCCAGAAAAAGACCAGGAAGCCATCATTAGAGAGGAGAGGATAAAATAATGTGTGATCAAACAACACCTTGAATCCTGTTTCAATTGGGGCAAGTAGTATAATTTAAACTAATAGGCAGCCTTTTGATGGCTAGGAATCACATGTAACATTTAGTGGGGTAACAGACTACAGTGAACAAGGCCAAAAGAAAGTGAGCAAGGCTGTATTATGTCCACCTGTAGGATTAGGACTGTATAGGTTTTGGTGCTGATAAACCAGATTTAGGGCTTAATTGTAACATTTTCTTCCATTTTTTTCTGTTTTCAAGTATAAAAGAATGAAAGCAGATCTCTGGTTTCCAACAATAGTCAGGATGAATTCTATCAGAGAATATCAGAGTTTGCAGGTTACCCATTCTGGCTTAAGCAAAAAAAAATTAAAAATGGCAAACTCAGGCTTCATGCTCATGTTCTCTGTAGTGTAAAGTACCAGCTCTCTCATGTGAATAAGTTGTCACAAAACAGAGTCCTGTAACCTAAAAGAGACAGTTGGTATAGTTGTTATACCTCCACAACCACAAAGCTCACTGGGTAACTTTGGGTCTGGAACTTTCTGCCTAACCACACAGGGTTATCATACTATAATAACGTCCATTGGTTATATTATGGAAAAACACTTATAATAGCAAAGACATGACTATGACCTGATTGTGCAACATTCATGAACTGCTCATGTTAAATTCCAGGCCAATTTAAAGTGGGAGAACAAGTTTCAGTGATATTCAACACATAACAATTTTCAGCAGGATCATAAGGAACTTGTGAATGTTATTGATACAGAACCAGAAAAACTGTGAAATGAGGTCAGAGAAATTGTTGAGGATGAATGTGATAACAGACTATCAAAGATGAAGAAACAGACAACCAAATTGGATAGTGGAAATTGCCAATAGATGAGAAGTCAAAATCAGAAAAAATTAAAATGTCTGAAAGGAACCTAAAAAAGAACCATGACAGAAGAGACATGAAGCAGTATTACAACATCTATAAGGACACTGAGTATAAACTTATACACAGCAAAACAAGTTTTCCGAAAAAATCTTTGAACTGAAAAGGTTCCAACCACAAATTGTTATGTTAAAAGATGCCAGTGGACAGTGAGTAACTTATCTAAAGAACATCAAACAGAAATTGAAGGAGAATATTGAAATAGAGATGTCAATATCCAAGACACCCCAGAAGATATTTCCTGCTTACAAGAACAATATGGACTTCCTGTGAGCACTTCTGCTGGCTAGCAAGGCATCCTTTGTGAGAGAAATTGTGGCTGGATGCTGGACCAGTCTTGATCGAGCAATTATCTTCTGAGTTGAAATAACATCTTGGCCATACCAAGCCCATTGCTAGGTGTATCACTGAAAAACCCATACTTAACTATCAAAAAATGTTTTTTTGAAAAGCTTGAATTAAATGTATTTTGACTTAGCATGATGATGACAATGATGACTTTATATAATCTATTATGGCATATATTGTAGGTGGGCCTTTTCCGTAAGTCAGGTGTGAAATCACGAATACAAGCACTGCGTCAGATGAATGAAAGCTCTCCTGAAAATGTCAGCTATGAAGACCAGTCTGCATATGATGTAGCAGATATGGTGAAGCAGTTCTTCCGAGATCTGCCTGAACCTCTTCTCACGAGCAAGTTGGGAGAAACTTTTCTCCACATCTATCTATGTATGTATTGAATTTGTTTCATTTGGCTAGGGAATAGTTATGGAATATTAAAGCCTTTCAATCTTTTAAAGATCTGCATCTTCTTTTGCAGTTCACAGAGCTCCCCCAAGTTTCTAATAAAATTTAACAGCAAATTTCTGAATAATGAGTTTACCATCAGTTCTCAGAGCCTCAATGGCATCAGCACTTAAATATATAAAAATATTAATAAGTACATGAATATTGTACTAAAGAATATACCCTGTGGCCATGCTAGAAATTAGAGGATTTATCATCCAACTATCTAGAGAACACTGTTTGGAAATTCTGTTGCTATTCAGTACAGCTGTAGATGTCAAAACATTGAGACTACATGTTTGCAGTTCTCTGGATAATGCGGTTTAATTGCACTATTGCATGTAGAGTATTTACATATAAGGCAATAAACAGTTTCTATATATAAAAGCCTTAACATAGGATTTCATTCAATATGATTCTGAAATAACACATAATGGATATTTTTCCCAGGGCGTGTGTGTGTATTTATATGTTCTTTAGGCAGCTGCTAGAATTATCATTTTACAATTTAACAAAGATATTTCAGATGAGATCATAGTGTATGGGGAACAACAAGCTTATGGTATAAACAGGTTCCCTGGCAAAAACAGAAAAGAAACAGGAAGGAATCTCCTGGTTCAAGGGATCTTATGCTAACAGGATGGGAATTCCTTTTGATCTCTTTCTTTACCACTCCATGCATACCCCAGTTCTGCTTCAAGGACTGTGTCTCCTTACATGGGAATCTGTTCCACAAGCAGTATTGATTCCACTGGCAGATAGGTAATGTGGAGAAAGCTCAGACTATCTGAATATGTTATAGAAGTCCCTTTACATGATACTATCTCATTATATCCTATCTATAATATGCTCTTTCATTATATGTGAAACTAAAGGTTGTCTCTATGATTAAATCCCTTTCAGTTTTGAACCAGGATAATCCTCTTATCCTGAACCAACCAGATAAAAGCCATACCTTTGCTCTAGATCTTAGCACATAATGCAGCCAACTAACTTGGCTAAGGGAACTTCTAATTTGTACAAAAATAAGCAGACATATGTTTTCTAAGCTACATGGACCTGTTCAAATATTGCACTATTCCATAACGTGGAATAATTTTGTTAATTTTGTCTTGGTATTTTATTTTGCTTGTAAATCAGGAACAATGGTTTAGCATTATAGATTAACCAGGCTATTGGGTTTTGCTCAAATAATGACGTAAAATAATGTATGAAGCAAGAAACCAAATAATAAATAACATGCAGTTTTTTTCTGTGTGAACAAGAAAAGTTTCCCTGTCTGTATCTGAGAATATAGTTTTCTTTCAGAAGTAATTTGAGCTAAGAGATTAAATTCCACATAATCCTGTTTGTGCTTAGAATCAAATTTCATTATATGGCACCTTTTTTTCCCTACAGATGTTCCAAAAGAACAACAGCTTCGGGCAGTTCAGGCTGCCATAATGCTGATGTCAGATGAAAATCGGGAGGTTTTGCAGACCTTGCTCTGCTTCTTGAATGATGTCACTTCTGTGGAAGAGAATCAAATGACTTCCATGAATATAGCAGTGTGTCTGGCCCCTTCTCTTTTTCATCTCAACATCATCAAGAAAGAAAGCTCACCACGGTGGGGATTGTTTACTAGTTATCTCTAACTGTTCCATTCTGAGCTTAAAAGTAATTCCATTATTGTCTAATATTCAATCATGTTTGAAGTGGTGTTTACATTTGCTAGAGTATCCCCTTGGCAAATTGACTGTTATTACTGCTCAAGAATATAAGCATATACATTGTGAATTAGGGGTAAAGAAGTATGATTTCAATAGAAGTCCTTATCCTCGGTTGCTATGGAGCAAATCCCTAGTGACAGTTCTAACAAATATAGGGCATTTTATCTGCCACAATAATAGCAGTAATGATAGGCTTATTAAGATACTGTTGGATTACTTATTGCATTTCAGAAGTCTGCATGTATGTGTTAGATTACCTGTTCAAGACTAAATGTATTTATCTTCTGGAGAAAACCCAGTCTTTTTCAAAACAGGCTGTGCTTTTCTATTATAGTTGCTTAATTAATATAGTAGTAGCAATCATTCATAGATAAAACAAAATCGTTCTCTGATTTGCCCCCTTAAATGATCCCAAACATTTTTTTTCCAGCAGAATGAACATGGAGGTCAGATTCACACTTCATACTACGCCTTAATGCCCTTTGTTTTCCCCATGGGTGCCATAATGCTGATCTTCCTTGTGTAATACACAAAGAATATTTTAAGTGCTTTTTTATTACTTTGTACTTTGAGAATAGTTAAGACATATCTTCTTCCCAACAATAAACAGGGTGTTTCTTCTCCTGTATAATGTGATAAAAGGTTATTGTCTTGAACTGTGTATGGATAGATACCAAAAAAAAGCATTTCAGCTTTTACTGTCAACTCAAGAACAGCCTTTGCTTTTATCTTATTTAAAACATTGAATTTACTTGCAGAGTAATGCAAAAGAAGTACACAACGGGGAAGCCAGATCAGAAAGATCTCAATGAAAATCTGGCAGCTACTCAGGGATTGGCACACATGATCACTGAGTGTGATAGACTTTTTGAGGTAAGTGAAAGACTTAGGTAGCATTATTCCTTTAAAAAAATGTCATGAAGCACTAAGCTTATATACTAGAATAATATTTTGGTGAATCTCTTTGGATATTTTTATGGCACATCTGCATAAATTGATTTCAGTACCAGTTGAGATTCAGTTTGTGATCGATTACTATTCCAAGATCATTTCTGATAAGCGATCTTGTATCAAGCCAGCTATTTCCACTGTATATTTGCATACTCAATTTCTATAGGTAAGGAAAGTGTATTACACGACTTGATTTAGAAAAACATATAGTAAAGTGAATTGTCTTGAATTAAGGAAGGTTTTGTGAAAGTGGAGTTGAAGTTTGGTTGTTGAATGCAGTAATTATGGATAAATAGTTAAAGAAAAGCAAGCACGAAAATATATGATTTTTTTTTGGTAAATTGTTCAACATTGAGCAGAGAATTGGACATGGATGCCCAGTCTGTGGACAAAGATTATGGGGGACTTACTTAAGACTGGTGTGGTATAACAAAAGATTGGGTCACAAAATAATGGGTGCTAAATGAATGTAGACAAAAGTAGAGTAGTTCTTGACCTACAACCATTCAGTCAGGGACTGTTCCAAGTACGACAGTGCTGAACAAATGGTGGTTATGTCCAGTTCTCAGAGTTCAGGCTAAGCCAGAACCCACACATCCATATGATTTCAGTCTGGATGCTTGGGAACCAGTTCACACTTATGACTAGTTGTCAAAAGCCCCCAGATCACTTGATCACTATTTGCAACCTTCCCTACTGGCATCCCAAAAAAGCAAGTGAGGAAGCTTACCAAGGTCACAAGTTATTGAAGTAAATCTCTCCCAATTGTGCACCTTCTCTATGTTGTCCACTTCCACACCTTCCACACACCTTCCCCGCATCCCCATGCACCCTCATGAGCACACTGCACTTTCCTTGAGCCAGACTATGCATCTCTGCAACCTTGTGCACTCTTCATAACTTGCAGTGTGTCTTATCACATCCCCCTTGTACTGCTGTGCAACCTCATGCACCCTTCCTGCATCACGCTGACCCTTGCACACCCTCCTCCACGACCCATAGTTGGTATGGAAGAATGTATTGAGGTAGTTTGAACATAAAGAGAATGAATAAAATCACAAGACAAACATATGAAAAAAGGGAGTCAGGATAAAGTAGAAAATTGTGAATAATATAGTTGGATGGAGTTTATGTAATCTTGATAGGAAGCATGGAAACTTTAAAAATGTAAATTAAATATATACAGGTAGTTCCTGAAAACTTGCTGAGAAAGCTTAAGGGTCCCAGTTTTGATGCCATTTACATGGGCCCTCTGTTTAAGCATTTCTAGTAATGTGTATTTAGTAAGTTTCCATGCCCTGTGTCTGAAGGATTGTTACATATTGGGGTTACCTTCCGGGTGTATATGATTTTTTTCATGTTAATACTTGTAAGACACTGGGAGACTCTAGCAATAGTGCAACATAGAAGTCAAAGTAAGTAAATCAATAATAACATTATTTTTTGCTCTGTCTTCTTTTTCCTTGGAGCAGATTCCACATGAGATGTTTTGCCAGTCTCGGAACTCTTACATTGAGGCTGAAGTACATTCTCCAACTTTGGAGGATCTGGGCAAGCAAATGGATGAAGAAAATGGGAATTATCAGACCTACATAGAAAGCCTAATACAGAATCTTTGTAAAGAGGCTAAGGACAAATTCAAAGGATGGGTCACTTGTTCCAGCCTGGAAAATACAGACCTCTGCTACAAAAAAGTAATTTTGAAACTAAAATTATCTGTTTACTTCTGCACAGTAGTTTTGATAAACAATAGTTTCCATCTTTACTGAAAAACATTACCCAACATGCCAACATACTGTACATTAAAATAGGCCTTTTAAAATATGCCATTTTAAAAACCATATTTTGTCATCCCCTCCCCCCCCCAAAATAACATTTTAGGTGCTTCCAGATATAGACTTCTGTATTATTAATCCGAACTTTTCATGCAGCTTTTAATGCTTTTTTAATGGAAGACACCTGTCCCTTGTTAGTGGAGTACGATGTCTTTCAGCTCTTATGTACAATTATATAAACAAGGCTGGAAAATGGCACAATATTAAACCTTCTTTGGAAATGCCCCTTGATGTTGCCATGGTGGATTGGAAAACGTAGAGTTCAGGCACAATAAGAAAAGTTATCCTGACTTAACTGATATATTTGGAATGTCTCTATATTCACGACAGATAGTCACAACTTACAAGCATAATTGGGACTAGTTCAGTCATGAGTCATTGCAGTTGTAAGTCTGGGTTCATTCTTCCAAAGTTTTTTTTTGTTTTGTTGGCAAGTGGCAAAAAACAAACAAACTACAAATCATAGTCATGTGACTGCAGGACACTGCAATTTGTAAATGTGAGCGAGTTACCAGCAGTCAAAATGCAGTCAAAGTGACCTGCTGATATGATGTTTTGTGACAGCCAGAAGTGCTTTACAGGCTGTAAAGTGCCTTTTCTAAGAGCATCATAACTTTGAAGGGTCATTGAATGACTAGGCTTGTTCTGCTTATCTTGTGCTTCCAGTTGCAGATCTATTTCATATCTTGGCCTGACATAAGCTGTCATGGAATTGATTTGCTTCCTGGAATTAAATGGAATTAAATTTGTACATTTCAATTAGCTCCTTAATTCAGGGATTCCAAACTTAATTGGTACTAGAAAATGTCTGCTCTTCATCCAACATAGCTTTAGATGGAGAAAGAAATTAGTGGACCTTCTGGGTCACAATGTTTCAGTGCATTCTAACCTGTATCTCAGCTGTATGCTTAACATGCAATCTCTTCTTTTCCATTTCATTGAGGTTGGAGATGGAAATCCATTAAGATTATGGAAGGCATCCATAGAAGTCGAGGCTCCTCCATCAGTTGTCTTGAACCGTGTGCTAAGAGAAAGGCATCTTTGGGATGAGGATTTCTTACAATGGAAAATAATAGAAACCTTGGATAAGCAGACTGAGATCTATCAGTATGTTTTGAATAGTATGGCTCCACATCCGACTAGAGATTTTTTAGTTCTCAGGTAATTTAGAGAAAGAAGCAACTAATTATGATAACTAACTTACAGTCCAACACAGCCTTTCTGAAGCTGTCATCCTCCAGATGGACCTAAACTCCCACAATTCTCAGCATAAAAAGTAGCCATCTCGGGAATGCATCCAGTTAGGGAAAGCTGATATCAGCATATGTCTCTATCTGTGCTTCCTTTGTTATGTATGGTCATCTCTCTTTGGGCTCCATTGATTTTTCTTCCAATTTATTTTAAAATCAAAACATTGTATAATCTATGCATTATTGTGGAGTGTTCCCATAAAATCCTAACTATTAGTTACTCAAACCAGGTGTCTGACAAGACATATTGTTTGATCTATATTGTCATAAATAACATCAATGCAGCTGTCTCAAATTTTTGGATTTGCTCTGCTCCCATGAGAATAGCTGTTGTTTCCCTGGAAAATAATTTAGTTTGACAGGAAGCAAATGGCTGTGTAAAAAAATATTCACATGACAGATCACTAAAGAAATAAGTTTATTTATTATTATTCTTAGTATGGTGATAGAAGTGTGAGACAAATAGAGGAAACAAACTGAAAAGGCCATTATGCAATAAAGTAAATATTTTCCATAAAGTTATTAAATGAATTTATATTATATTAAAATATGGTAACTATATTTTCTTGGAAAAAATCAAGGACATACATGAAAAAGGGACAAATCTGGGAGTGATTCATAAGGTAGCAATTTTTAATTATGTTTGTAACTTTGCTTTACAAAGGAACATTGAAGAGCAGAACCAAGGAAAACATTACAAAAACACATATTCCAATAAAAATATCTAAAATCAAACTGTATCTATAAATTAATTTTTAAAAAAACAGTTCAGTTTCCATATTTTTTCACATGAATGGTACCATTTGTACAAAAGCCAAAAGAAAGGGCAAATGTGAGTTTTTGGAAAATAAATAAATCTAAAGGACAGCTTATTGAAATAAAAGACTGCCAGTTATAATAAATGACATATGGTCACTGTATATTTAAGGACACTTGAAAGAATTTAGCAACTTTCCATAAGTTTGTGCCCTCCACTTTCCAGACCTGATAAGATTCTAAGACGCAAAGGCCCCGTCAGCTTTTTTTTTTTATAAAAGTTTTATTGGGTTTTCACAAAACATAATAGAAATAAAACATCTTTTTTTGAGAGCAGCATGATTCCAGGTTATCACATCTCCATACAGACATAATCTTAGTTACATATTCATCTTTGTATTCAATTTCATCTTATTATTTTATCAATTTTTCAATAATTCTTCTCTTCCCTTACTTTCCTCAGCCTTATTTTATAATTATCTCATTCCTTTCTAATTCAATTACATATTCAATTACATATCTTTCTAGTCATTATACTTGTACTTTTGTCTGTCCTACTTACAATTCCATAGATTCTTTTCCATCATCATCCCGAAAGGGAAGAGAAAGAAGAAAATTCCCTCCTCTTCCAGGCATTAAAAAGCAAGGTTCTCCCTATAATTACCAAATAGAGTGTGTCACCTTTATATTTTAAAATTATTATCCTTTCAAATCACATTAAACATTTAATTTATACATTATACAATTATAACATTCAATTTCTAATATCTATTTTATATCATATAACTCCTATCAACCAAATTCCGCTTGGTACTTTCCCTTAACAATACACACTTAATTCTAAAAAAATATATAAAAATAATGAATAAAATGATTACTTCATTCAAATTCATCCTGACAACTGATATTGATTTCATTATAAATCTTTCACATTTCTCTTCAATTATATTTTATAAATCCTTAAAAACAACTTTCATTCCTTCCTCTTATTTCCTAGCAAGCATTCCATTACATCACAATACCAGTTTTATCTTTCACTTTAATCACCTGTTTCATATTTTCTAGCTCATTACTATTTCTAATATAACAACTCTCTTGTACCCTTGCAAAATCCTCCTTTAATTTATATTTTTAACCATTATCTCTGTCTTAAGTAGGCTAATACCTTTAATCCTTGTATGTTTCCTGTTTATTTCCTGTTTTGACCTTTATAACTTTTCCTTTTTATCTTCCCCCTTTTTCTCTCCACCCTTTTTGTCCCCGTCTCTCCGATTCTCCTTTCTGTAATCCCCTCTCCTGCTTCTTCCTAATGTTATATTTACTTTTCAAACTATTCTTTTTTTTAGTTGTTTCCCCAAGGCTTAAATTTTTAACTCTTTTCCCCGCTTTTTCTATTTTATCCCACATTGCATTGTTTGGTCATTAAAGATGGCTTCTTCTTTGTCCAGCCTTTCTTGTCCTTCAAGCGTTTCTTGTTGCTTTTCATAGTTCAAAATCTCCATTTCTAAAAACTGAAGTGCGAAGCCAAAGGATCCTCTTCCCTCTTGCGACTCTTCTTTCATTTTTTTAAGTTCCATTTTTAATTCCTCAAGGAATACTGCCATTTTAAACACTTTTAAACAACCACCCGATTGATTTTAATTCAAACCATTAAAAATCCAACACCCAAAATTCCAAAAATCACCAAGTAATCCAAAGCTCTTTTTTCTTGCTTCTTTCTTCCACTTTTCCTTTCCGGAGGCTCCGTTATATTGTAGCAAAGTTTCAGTTACAATATATCCTTTGGAAATCTTTTTAAAGTTTCACAGTTAATTCTTTTTATTTCCAGGTGATACTCTCTGTTATTTCCAAGTCCACCCTTTCTTTTTCTCTTCACTTTCCTCCTTTTGAGAGCTTTAGAATGTCCAAAAAATCTTTACTTTCCCTTTGACACTTTAATTTCAGTTTAGGATTACCTGAGGACCCAAGGTTGTTGGGGGCAATTAGCTGACCTTGTAAAAATGCCGCTTAGTAATAAGCAGGCATATACAATGGAATGAAGGCTATTGCTGAGCGCATTGGGTTGTGCTCCAAAAGAATTGTAAGCCGCCCTGAGTCTCAGGAGAAGGGTGGCATATAAATGTAATTAATTAAATTAAATGTCAAAGTAAATCAACACAAATTTCTTAGTTGTCTTTTTTTTAATTTTCAAAGCCGACTGCAGCTATCAATGTGAGAAAGAAAAAAAATCTTTTTTCCTTTTCCCCTCTCTTCTCTGCCACTTCAAAAATCTTCTTTTAGGAATAACGCTCTTAATAATTTTAGTTCTAGGGTATCTTGCATAGATGTTATCTCAGCTTAGCCCGGTCTGTCAAGCTCTCTCCCTGTCTTCCCTCCTGCTCAATCTTGTCCGGTTGGGTTCCTCTTTGAGGTGGCCATTTCTGACCACCACTGCAACCGCCTTCAGGGAAGGGAGTAATGCCAAGCAGAGGAGGAGAGATGCGGCTCCCCTCAACTCAGCTGGCAGTCTCCCCTCTCTTCACCACCTCTACGGTGTGGCTTCAGCCCTGAATCCAAAGGATCGGGGCGCTCCAGCAGCGAGCACGGATTGAAACCGCACACGATCGTGGATTTTGGTCCATCGCCAAAGAAACCCAAACCGGAAGACCAGGACCCGTCAGCTTTGAGGCTGACTGATTAGAAATACTGAGGAATGAGTCCCATCACATCTGAATAGCCTTAGTTTGGGAAGGCTGAAAAACAAACATGATTGTTATTATTTTTATTGCAGTGCTGCTGCTCCAATTATGATTTTCTTCTTAAAAACCCATCTGAACAGGTCCTGGAGAACAGATTTGCCTAAGGGGATGTGCGTGCTAATGGCTATCTCTGTAGAACATGAAGAAACTCCTTTGATGGGGGATGTGCGAGCAGTTGTCCTGGATTCCCAATATTTGATAGAACCTTGTGGCTCTGGAAAATCTCGACTGACACACATCTGCAGGATTGATCTCAAGTAAGTTCTACAAAGATCAATGCCAATATCTTTCTCAGCAATCTTTTTGCACAACTAGCATTCCTGAGCATTGTTTGGCAATGTAAGTAGGGCAGTAGAATTACTAAAAGAACTTTCATCCTTTAGCTGGAAATAAAAATATACACATTGATCTCATGACTCTTTACTCAAGAATATATTCATTAAATCCAGCAGAATTTATTCTACATTAATACTATGTACATTAAAAGAACTGTTGCATGTATCTGACTAGCCTTTGGTCATACAAGCGGTCCAGAGCTATGATGTCATTTCATGATTAATTCTAGCAGTTGAGTGCTCCTCCCAAAATATTTTCTGAATTTAGTTTTAAACGCAGTTATGATTGAAGAGATCAATACCTAGACTTAAGCAATTGCTATGTCAGATTTATAACTGAAAAAGTGTATTTGAAAAATGTATAACCTCAAGCATGTTAGAAGTTTCAAGGTTTTCCCCCCTCGCCACACATACACTGATTTGGGTAATCTATACATGGCCACTTTATACAGAAAAGACCTGCTGTACATCTTATTGCAAACCTGCAGGCACAAAACAAACTCTGACGGCAAATCTTTAGCCCATTTCTAATGTCTGGAAATTTTGGGATTTCTGCAGAGGATCTATAAGTGTATCTATTGTCAGAAATCTGCAAATAATTTCTTTTTATGTTCAGGTGAGATTGAGGAACTGGTAATTTGATGTAATACTTTCTTTTTGTTTTCCTTCAGAGGTCATTCATTAGACTGGTACAATAAAAGCTTTGGACGTCTGTGTTTAGCTGAAGTGGCTAATATCCAAAATTCATTTCAGCCTCTGATTGCTGAGGGACCAGAAACAAAAATCTAAAAGATGGGGAGCCTGCATGTATAAAATGCCATGCATACCTGACAACCACTGGATTTACATCTTTGTTTGCATGCCAGCTAAAGAAGAGCTGCTTGGAAAAATCTGCCATTATCTGGATTTATTGATTTCCTTCACTGAAGAACCCTTTTTTCACTTCTACTTTTTTCTGACTTTAACAGTAAACTTATGTCCTGTATAGTTTTGATATTTAAAAGCTTCTGGGAAGCTTATTTTAAAGTGTTAATATGTAATTACGGTATTATTATACAATATAAATATTGTATATCTTTTGTTATGTATAATATGTATATATATTTACATCTATCTCTTTATAGATAGATACTGCTATATAAAAAGAAGTTCAATATATAAACTAAAGTGTTCTGGGAAAAAATTCACCTGCTTGGAATTTATTTTCACTTTGTTAGACCCCCAATATGCCCTAGCTTAAATTAACTGCATTTACTATCTTTATAAGATAGTAATTTCTTATGTGTCTCATGTTAAGAACTCTGCCTGTTTCAGTGTTCGCACTATTTCTAAACCGATACGTGTAAAAGAATAGAGGATACTTTCCTTAGCTTAACTTGGTACCTTCAGATGTGTTGGATTTCCTGTTGGAAAGAAACGTCCAGTTTAAATCCAACATGACCAGAGGGCAACAAGCTAGAGAAATCTGGTTTACAGTATTTATAGGACTATTAAAGAGTACATAGTCACAAGAGAATAGCAGTGAGGCAGCAACAATATTAACTCAAGTAATTACAATCTGGTAATCATTTACAGTGGCCTGCAGAGTCAGCCAAAACAATAGTTTCCAGTGAAGATTGTAGCTCCTTTATTAATAAAACAAAAATTTACAAGATTATTTTGATGAGATGTACTGAAATCAGTACCTACAGTTTAGGAATATAATGTCAGTTTAGACTTTCAAACTTTTCACAATCCCCTCAAAATCCATAGGACAATATTTGTGATCTAGCGCTAAAATCTCTGGTGCAGGCAAACCTTCAACCAAGTTCAGAGGAGACTGATCATTTATTCAGATAACTTTTGGATAGGTTGAATGTCTATGGAGATTCTCAATCATCCAGGTCATGGCTGTCCCAAAGGCACTTTTTTCCAAAAAGAAACTGCACTGTTTTTCCTTTTCCTTTGAAAATGTTTCACCTCTCATCAAGAAGCTTTTTCAATTCTATTCTAAGCTATTTCAGTTTTGGATGGGTTATTATAAGCTGATTTTGAATGAGCAAATCAAAAATTGAGGCTAAAATTTCTGGCTTAAAATACAGAACTCAGAACTTGTAATGTTTACTTCTTATCCAAGAAAAGTGTAACACCTCTTTAATTTTCAGCTCTATCATATAAATTTTAACTCTTCACATATAAATGAGAATTCCTACCTTTTGCCTTCTCCTTCAAAACAACAATAGCACAAAAGTATTTGGAAAATGGCTAGGACTGATTTTATAAACCCTGAAAAGTAATTCTTTTTCTAACATCTCAAGTGTTACAGGCTGAAATGTGATGGCACTTAAAAGAGATGTTGAAATAACCAAATTTTACAGCTTTATAGGGTTGGCCAAGCTCAGAATAACTATAGTTGGTTAGAACGTTGATTGTCATATCTACTTTGTGCTATTGCTTTTTATTTATTTAACCACAAATTTAAGCACAATTTGTGACTTCACCTTAAGAATATAACTGCCTGAATTAGATGAACTGGCGGGATGAATTGGGCACTTATTCTAATAAAATCTTTGCTCCTAGCAATATTATATACATCAGCTGTATAATTCTAGGTAATACTAATAATTCTGGAATATTTCATTTAGAATTCCAGTCTATACAAACAAAACACCAACAGCCCATTCTGTAACAAACACTATATGCTACACTGTGTTTCAACTACATAATCCAATTTTGATTTTTGCTAAGGGCTATCTTTGAAACAACTTCAGTTGAAAAGAAGTCTCTTTGGAAAGAGACAGCCACAATATGTAGAGTTTTCATATTGCCTTCTCTCTTGATCCTGAATGCCAGACTTGGAAGCAAGTCCCTTTTTTATCCGAAGGGCTGAATTTCCAAGAATGGGCAGAACCCTTGATCAGGACAGCATTGCATTTCTCAGAACATAACAAAAAAGAAAACTGCTAGCATTTTTGGCAGCCATGTGAAACTCCACTGGATAATATATTATCAGGGATGATTGATCATTTTCCTGAGGAGGAACATGCTCTAAAAGCATGATGTTTGAAATAATATATGGGGATCAAGGCTTTTTGAAAGTAAAGCCAGCATAAAACAAAAAACTTGTGGTATTCCTAATATATATAATCATTTTCAAATTGTTTGAATCTCAATTCAACCTGGCTTTTTGTTTGTTCGAATTTATTTATTTGGTTTGTTTGTTCAAATTTATTTATTCGGTCAAATCCTTTTGTTGATTTGAGAGTATCAGTAGCACTCTTTTCTTTCCTCCTGCACAGCCACCAACATCCTTTACAAATCTGATTTTATGGGTTTAGAAGGGGTTCCATTGGCAGGAGATATCCAATTATCATTTTAAACAATCATTTAAGTCAAACTAGATTGCAATGTTTTATTCAATAGAACCTGTGACTATGAAACAGGATTGTCTATAATTTCTTTTTCTTGACAGATCTCATATCTTTAGTGCCAGAGTGGCAAGGACAAACTCAGCAGATAAAGCTGGTTCCAGCATGCTGATAGAGAAATGATTCTCATATATTTGCTAAAGACTCTGGGAGCTACATGCTGTGTCTGCAAATATACGGATCATTTCTCTATCAGCTGCACATTGGTTAAGAAAAACCAATTACACAAAAAACCGATAAGTTGATAAAGCATAATAGGTTACACAGATTCCTCTGCAGTTTTTATATAATTATACATTTTATGCCTGTACATTCCACAACCAAGACCTTCAATTCAGTGATCAAAAACCTGGATGTATTGTTTTGTTTATATCGCATGCTCAAAATTACTTCTGTCTTAATTTATTTTATATATTCTGGAGTTGTATCCTGATCTCAATCAAGAACCATAACTCTTGGTAGAGTCTCTATAGCTCTCTGTGTTACATATATGCATAAGGAAGTAAGCATTTGCTTGATTCATCATATATACATGTCTTAGCAAACTGGATTAAGTGAATCCATGCTCACAATATCAGTCGCATAACAGGCACATTTTCAGAGATTTTGTGAATTTGATTCTCCATTTTACATTTAATAATTGTATTCTCCATTTTATTACCCAAAAGATCTCTCAAGTTGCATCATCTAAATCAAGGCTGTCAAACTCGTGGCCCATGGGCCAGGATGCATCATGCTGGCCACACCCATGCCCAGTTTAGTGAAGGAGAAAAAAGTCATAATACGTCACATGACACCACCATGACAATGTGAGTTTGACACCCCTGATCTAAATGTTTGGATTCTTTCTATAGCCATTTAAATACACACAGATCTGAGCTGCAGATCTACCAGAAGACAAATAAGCATGATGACTTTTTTCAATATATGTACATACCACAGCAAATTACTTTGAAAAGCTTTTGTTCAAACTCAGAAATTAAAAACCAAAAAAAATCCTGTCTTCAGCCCCTACTATGTGAGATGCCACAGAGTTCTCTGCTTTGTCCTCACCATGCAGTAAGAACATCACTATACTAATGTACCCATTTATATGCCTCCACCCCTACCACATTTAAGCGATGAACTTTTTTCCCCAGTGTCTGCAGAATTGAGTATTTGGATGGGGAACAACAGGCTTCAGCTGAACTCTAGCAAAACTGAGTGGCTTTGGATGTGGGAGCCTACTGGTTCCAGGACTGTACCATCTTTGGTACTAGAGGGTTTGCATTGTCTCAAACCGATCCAGTCCACAATAGGGATCCTTGTAGCCTCATAACTTCTGCTTAATGAGCAGGTGGTAGCTGTGATTAGGAGGGCCATTGCACAACTTCTTCTTGTGCATCAGTTGTGCCTATTTCTGGATCGGCAAGCCCTGCTCAGTCATTCATGTCCTAGTCACCTCCATATTGGACTATTGCAATGTACTTTATATGGGGCTATACCTGAAGAGTATCCAAAAGACCATCTGGTACAGAATGCAGCAGCACAGGCAGTTATGTGTGCTACTAGAACAGCTCTGAACTGTGTGTGCTCCCTTCATGCTTAACAACTATCAAAATCTTGGTATGAATTATTATTTCTTTGCCATCTACTGCCTGGATTGACTTGTTTAATCCAGAATGACTGCCTGTTTATACAACCATTGCAGAAAGCACCACTAACATGAATCAGATTCTTTCCAATGAACCCAGCACTAATGCAAAAGCCATGTTTTTAAAGTTAAATGAAAATGAAAGCTCTTAAACACTGCAGACATTTTAAAAAGTAAGTGTAGGCTCCTAGTCTATCCACAAGAAGGTTAAAACACTATCTAGATCAGATCTGGCCAATTTGTAAAAGACACATTGATAAATTAAAATTTATTCACAAAGGAATACCTGGAGCACTAGTCAGCAGTTTGACAGCTGCAGCTGGTGGCGTCAGTGAGGCCTGAAGGCTTTGAAGATGCTCAGCAGCATGTTTTTTGGGACAGTGGTAGCAGATTCTTACTTGCAGCAGCAACATTAAACAGTGGTGAATTTACTGTGTTTAGAAAATGCCTCTGGGCTACACACAGCAGCCTGCAGTCATATGCTTTATAGGTTTGATCTAGATTTTGCTTTCCCCATAATGGATTCCAATGGAGGTGCCAAATATATTCCAAGATTACTGCAAAATTGTTTTGCTCCTTAAGATACGATGAAATAACAATGGGAGGCAAACCTCTACAATGGTAAAATGTGAGATGGGCTCTAAGCTCTACCAAGCAAGCGAAAGAAAAACAGATGCAGAAAAAAATAATGATCAAACATGAAAACCAAAGACCTGAATTTGGTATAACATCAAAATCAAATCAACATGGAATCTTTTATAGTTCATCTTTGAGAAACATGCCACAAAGTTATCAAGCCTCCATGATGAGAATTCCCTTATAGCTAAACAGTTGAGGAAACAAAAACGGCCCAGAATCAAATGTTCAGCAAATGATTTTTTTTAAAAAGAGAGAGAGAAAGCCAAACTTACCCCTATGACATGTGTTAATAATTCAAGTGGAACTGAACTTTCTTAACTGTAGCTACCCACATTGCATAAGCAATAACATTATTCTATGTGCTTTGTGCAACACACCAAAGTTTTGCGTTTTCTTTCTTTGTTTACTTTCCCCTGATCTAGAAGAAACTCAAATTATGCCAAGACCTTTTCCAACAGCAGAGAATATATGTTCAACTATACCAGTCACTGAGTACCAAAGAGAGAATTTCCATTAAAGTCCAACCAAACAAGACATGCAGATAATGAATAGGCATATTAAAAAAGCAAGAATGTGAACTGTGTACATTTGAAACTCTGCAGAAGCTTCTGGGGAAAAAAAAACAAGAATCCCTCACCTTTCCCTCCATTCTTTTAATCATTAGCTTATACTGTATTCTCAAAAGGAAAGTTATTTATATTTTCTGTTCGCATCACAATTTCTCAACAATAAGAGGCTCACTTGTAAATTGTTCTGCTCTGTTCATAGCAACTGTTCAAGCAAATGATAAACTTCTGCAGTCCAGGATGCAGCCATAAATTGTACATGTCATAAACAGCACATACATTGCAATACTGTACATGAAAAACATGCATGGCTTTGATCACACACTTGTGGCAATTTTGACATTTTTGGACGCCTTCCTTGTGGATACCACAGCAACATTATGCAGCTTTTTGCTGGGAAACAACACAAGGCAATCACAGGAAGTTTATGACAGAATGTCCTGACTAACAAACTAATGTATGACCAAATGTCTATGGAGATTCTCAGGTCATAGTTGTCCCAAAGGTGCTTTTTTCAAGAGGCAACTGGACTTTCTGGTTTTTCTTTGAAGAAGAACCAATCAGAGCGGAAGAAGCTTCTTGGATGAGAAAGGAAACATCTTCAAAGAAAAACCAGAATGTCCAGTTGCCTCTTGAAAAAAGTACCTTTGGGATAATGTATGACCAAATACCTTCTGAATGTACAGGTAGTCCTTAATTTATTATCACAATTGTGACCAACATTTTTATTGCCAAGTGAGACAGATGTTAAGTGAATCTTGCCCCATTTACACCTTTCGTGCCATAGTTGTTAAGTGAACCACCACACTTATACAGTTGTTAAGTGAATCTGGCTTCCACATTGACTTTGCTTGTCAGAAGATCACAAAATAGCAATAGCAACAGCACTTAGAGTTTAGACTTATATACTGCTTCACAGTGCTTTACAGCCCTCTCTAAGGGGTTTTCAGAGTCAGCATATTGCCCCCAACAATCTGGGTCCTCATATTATTGACTTCGGAAGCAGTGGTAGGATTCAACCAGTTCATACCTATTTGCGAGTACCTGTTAACTTTCTAAGCAGTTTGGAGAACTGGTTGTTGGAAGAAATCTCCTTTTGTTTTTTTCCACTTTACAGGGCTAATCCTGTAAGGAAGGCAGGAAGGAAACATTCTGGTGCTGTTTCTAGTCTAACCTTTATTGTCCTGCTTTCAGAAACTGTCTCTCTGTTAACCCTTACAACAGCTAAAGGTTCTTGGCATTACGCCCAGACTTACTGTCAATTGAGCTCTGGAGTTTTGTTTTTTTCTTTACTGGTACTTTGCTGGGGCTTGACTTTCTTAAAGGGGAAGAGTTGTTTTAAGCTTTTTTACACTGCTGTTGGGAGGAAATACTGTACCATGGCTGGAAATACTGTTGGGAGTATTTCCAGCCGTGTTGCAACTATCAGCACTTTGACGAAATAATTGAATAAAGAAGCAGAGCTACTGGAAAGAAGCTTTTAATGACAAGGAACCAAGACGAGTGACATTCAGCAAGGCTTCTTGGCTAGCTAGAAAGATTTGACATTCAAATGTGAGTTTACATGCCCTTTCTGAGTTTTGGTCTAAAACTGTTTTTTGGTGAAGTTTAATTCTGTGCTTGGTGAGGTTTAATCCTGTGTTTATTGATGCGCTAATTTTCCCTATTCAGCTTTGTTTGAAAGTAAAAATGATAACGAAAAGAAAGCAAAGTTGAGAAATTTGGCTAGTTCCTGTGTCTGTTCTGGTAATTGGTTTAACAAGCAACACTGTGTTTGCTCTTTTGCTACATTCTAGCACTAATTGCTTTCTTTGTAGTTAGGCTTATCTCAAGTGTTTACACTTGAGCTTGCCTGGGGTGTGAACTCTGGCAATGAGCCAGACAAGGCTTGTGTTTTAGTTTTAAAAGGATTTAAACTGTTGTGATTTAATTATTTGTATTGTGTTTGAATTTTTTCCTGCCTCATGGTTTTTTTCTATCTGGTTTTCCTTCACTACTGTAGTGGTTCCTGGCACTTATCCTTTTGGGGTGTACTTTCAAGAGGCAGGATACAAGCTTGGCACTGATTTTTTTACTGTCTTTCTGGAGGGCATGTGATCTTTCCTTAAATCTGGATGATTTCCTTAGGATATCTTGTGAGGTGAGTGAGAGCAGCTGGTGTCTTTGAGTGGTGCAAATGGATCTAAGGATTGCTTCACCTGGGTACGCTCTTTCTGGAGAGCTTAAATGACCTCTCTGCTAAAGGGTTTCACTTTATGAGCAAGAGTTGGCTGTTGATAGTTATCATTGCATTTTAACTATTTTAATTAGTTTCAAAATATATTTGTACAGAACCTTCAATTTATATGAAATTTCCCAAAATTTACCATCTTTTAAGGGGGTCTGTTATATGTCTAGCCTTCCAAGAAATTAAATTGATGAGGATTCAGGATCAAACTGATTAGATCTTTCATGCATTAAAATTTCAGGTCAGGACACAGTTCACCTAGCCTTTGAAGCTTTTGTTTTCATATAAGACAATCATTTTCTAAATATTTTAAATTAAACATATGCAAAAATAAAAACTACCTGAATCAAAAATAGTAAATAAACAAATTGTTTTCAAAAAGATATGGAACTACTTCAATAAAGTACTGTAATTCAATTTATTAAATAAATAAGACAAATACTTGGTTCACTTTGCAAATATATTCTCTGCTACCACTCATTCCATAAAATACAGTAAGACAAACATAATTGGAATTTGCTAACATGACTGCACAGTCATATCACATTTATAGGTTTCAGGAAAGTGGAAATAATGTACAGGTTATTTGTATGAGATGACCAGGCTAAGTCCCCGGGAGGGGTCAAACTCATCATCAGTCATGAATCCCTGCACATCCACAAGAGTCCAGTCCACCTTGAATTTCTTTCTATATTTAATTCCCGTGAATCTCCCTTTACTGTTAGTAGTTCAGATTCTTATAGAGAGCTTAAACTTGCAATAAATCTTTATACTCACTTGAACTGCCTAAATTTCCTGATTTCCCCGGCGCTTGACATTAAAAGAAAATTAAAAAGGACATGAATTGAAGTAGAATTTTCAAGGCAGAGTCAGCAAAAATAGATGGTGATTGCAAAACTATTCAGATTATGACTTTATACTTTTTATACATATCTTATAATAGACTATTTGTACAAGATATATTCACAGTAAGATGCAAAATTCACAGTTGCTAAATAAATAATAGGGGAGAAACTGTGTGCAATTTACAATTGGGAAATAATGGGTTTATGAACCCAGGCAATAAGTTTCACATCTCAGTTGTCCTTGTTTTTCCATTAAATAACCATTTTTCTACCCACCAAAGTATAATTTAAAATAGAAGCTTTCAAACTTTTTTTTAACAGCTAAGATTGATGAACACTGTTTACATAGATTAAAATCCATCTAGTGATAATTTTAGCATTGTAACAAGAATTCTCATCTAGCAAAACAAAACCAATGGACCATTCCCCCCTATGCTGCAGAAATGTACATATACACAAATTATCATTTACAATGTAATCAAAATATATTTTATTATAAAATGCAGTTCTCCACTTGCTATTATTGGGTACAGTTCTTCAATAGACTGGATCACTACTCCCTGATTTAAGATACAACAAACATATTGTTATACCCAAACTCTTCTGTATTGCATATCCAATATTGAAATGTGTTATTTTAAGATTGTTTTATTCTATTTTAGCATTGGATTTGTGTTTTTTTAATTGTTTGTACAATTATTACTTTTGGAGTTATAATGAGGTTTTAGATTATATGTCTATAAGCCTTACTAAGATCACACCTAGATTACTGCATCCAGTTTTGGTCACCACATTATAAAGATGTTGAGGCTGTAGAAAAAGTACAGAGAGCAGCAACCAAGATGATTAGGGGACTGGAGACTAAAACATATGAAGAACGGTTACAGGAACTGAGCCTGGCTAGTCTAGTGAAGAGAAGGACCAGGGGAGACATGATAGCAGTCTTCCAATATTTGAGGGGCTGCCACAGAGAGGAAGGGGTCAAGCTATTTTCTAAAGCACCTGAAGGCCAGACAAGAAACAATGGATGGAAACTGAACAAGGAGAGATTTAACCTGGAAATAAGGAGAAACTTTCTGACAGTGAGAACAATCAGCCAATGGAACAGCTTGCCCTCGGAAGTTGTGGGAGCGCCATCACTTGAGACTTTCAAGAAGAGATTGGACTGCCATTTGTAAGAAATGGTGTAGGGTCTCTCGCTTGGGTGGGGGGATTGGACTAGTTGACCTTCCAACTCTGATTATCTATTACCTGTTAATGTTTCTATTTTATTATTGTTTTGTATTTGTACTGTAAACTACTGCATGCTGGTTTGGTCAAGAATGAAAGAATAGAAATACTATATGTTATGTAAGTAAAATAGTTTCTCCATAGTTATCTCTATTATTTGAAGTACCTGGTACTGAGAATGTTCAAAACTGGCAAAACCTATTTTTAATATAGTTAAGGCATAGGGTTAGAAACTGAGACACTATGTGTTCTAGTCCTGCCTTAGGCACAAAACCAGCTCAGTGGCCAGTCATTCTCTCCATCCTAGGACTCAGCCCTAGGAAACAGGAAATAGCAAACAACTTCTCAAAAACCTTGCCAAGAAAACTGCCTGGCAGTCTCTGAGAATTGGGCAGCTGGAACAGAAGGGAGAAAGAAGCCAACAACAGCAAAAACTGGGCAGGGGGAGGGGAAGAGGGCAGGAAAAACCTAAAGTGCGCTTTTACAAAATGCAATACACAAAGTGTTATGGGCACTTGTAACAATCATATGCATGTTTATTTGGGCAATGTCCTCTGGGATTGAAATTATTGTAAAATTGTTTATTATTGCAGTCTATAATTAGAGTACAGTGATTCTGCCAACCAAGTTGAGAATTTGGGAAGTCAACAGTAAATTAGCAGGTGTCAATTGGAGAAAGGCTGGATGAGCACATGCTGTCTGTCATCTCTATCTACCAATACCTATCATATATATCTGCCTGTCTGTCTACCGCATATCTCCACAGGGTGAGTGCAAAGAAAGTAAAGATTAGCACCAAATGCTAATAGGAAAAAATAAACTTTAAAAACATAAAAGCTAGGAGTGTTTTAAACCTGCTGGTTGCTAGTTCCACTCTCTTCCTTTCAAGGCTAATTTCAAGGGAACGATCAGGGCAGGACTTCCATTGTTTTACCTGAAAATATCCAATCTTGCAGTTACTGTCTGACTAATATTGCTTTCACAGCTTATCAGGTGTCTTATTTACTCCGACCCTATTTACAGCTTTCCTATGCAAGATCCAATAAAACAGATTCTTTCACTAGTGTGAGCAACATCAGCAAGAAGAAATAGGACAAGCTGCAAAATTATCCTGGCTGCCTCTTTTTACACAAATAAATTAACTGAAAATACTACAGAAATCCAATACTTCAGACATTCGTATTTGACTATATAATTTTCAATTTTATAGGAAAATTTAGTTGAGCACCTTCACAATTGCTTATCAGTTCATAGATGATGAAAATGCAGTTTTAAGATGATGGTTTTTCTTGCCGTTAGAATTCTTACTGGTATGCTGGATTTTTTTTTTAGGTCGAGTTTCCATTTTAAGAATCAGCAAGAACACAGGTATTGACTTAACATTTATCCATCTACAGCAGTACAGTATTATTTCTACTTACTGATAATTGAGCCTTTTAGACCAAGCACTATATGCATGGACTGAATATGCGGCACTACCCCTGAGCTCTTAAAAGTCTAAGACTTAGAAGGTGTTAATTTTATCCTGAGAACTCAATAGCCAGGAGTTTATTATTAAAAAATATAGTATATCTAAATGAATAGCTTCATCAGTCTAATTTTAAACCTCCAGCTAAAAAAAGGCTGTCATGGTGACTAAATAGATACATAATCAGGAAACAATAGGAGAGCTACAACGATTATGGAAATAAAATCCTGGTTTCTAGAACAGGAACTAAAATTAGCTCATTAAAAAACTAGGCATGTTCACGCACAAAGAAGGTGAATCAAGTTTTGAAGTATAAAACAGGAAATAAAAAAGAGGAGAGAAGAAGGGAGTGTACTGAAAGAAGGCATCACTGACAGCATACTGAACAAGCATTCCTCCTCTCAGCATTTGAACAAGTTTTTCATTTCAAATCCCATCCTCCCCAAGAGACAATCTATTCAAAGAGATCTCCATCAACGTGGTGCAGATAAACAATGACATGAGGATCTTTCTAATTATGTAAGAAAGGGCAATGTTCTCCTCCTCCCTCGATGAATCAAAGCGACTACTGGAGAAGAGAGATGGAATTAATATTAAGGAACTAAAAGTAAAAATGCTAACACCAATCCCAAGGGGAATCATACAAACTCCATGGACATGATTCATTTATGGGCTTAGAAAACCACAGCATTAGATGGCCTACACAGTGCAACAATAATCACAACCTACTGCATAATTATTTCCAGACTTTTCCAAGTAACACAGGTGAAAGACGGCAAAGAACTGGATAAGGGTATTTGGATCGTCTCTCAATCTTCTTTGAGTAGTAAGCCATTAGAAGTATAATAACAATGAAAGCAAAGAGTATGAATGATATAAACACCAATAAAAAGTTTCTGGGTTGCAAAGATTCACATTCTAGGCAACGAAGAAGCTCTTTGGGGCAGAGCTCCTCTTGGCCTTCTGAGTCAGGAGAGACGTTATTGTCAATTATCCGCCTATAGTGCATCAGTGAAGGTTTTGCCTTATACTTGTTCATCACGTAACGGTAGAGGCCATATGATTTGGAAACCCCTCTGTCACTGAAAGAATAGACAAAATAGCCACGGAGATCAACATCATCCAAGGTGTAGGCTAAAAAAAAACATACACACACACACAGAAAAGAACAGAAAAACAAAAAATTAGCAGTGTATTTATTTTAGCAGCAATATTATTTGTACATTAGGATATGACCAATGCAGAAGAAGTGATAGAAACAATATAATCTTTGTTAAATTCATCACACTTCTCAAATGTGAAGTTTTCTATGCCTACTTTTACATTAAAATAAAAATATCAAAATGCAATCACAAACAACTCACCTTGTTTGGAACAAACACTGAAAACCATCAGCCTTTCCTCTCTATTCTTATATTATTTTTAATATTTAATATTATTTATTTTTGCATAGGAAAAATAATTTTAAAAATTTTCCTGGCCCTTAAAAGCAACAGATTAAAAGAGATACTACAACACAGCAACAAAAGATAAAGCAATATACAATTTTTAAAATGTCACTGCGGTATAACTTTGGAAAAAGAAATGATAGGATGACAGACAGGTAAAAATGTGCACAAGAGATTGCAAAGACAGCCAAAAAAAGACCCCTAAAAGTATCTGCATGGATAAAATATATATTTTAGAGTCAATGGTTTCATAGTTTGTTTTTTTAATTACATTTATATGCCGCCCTTCTCCGAAGACTCATGGCGGCTTACAATTTTTGGGATACAACCCAATGCGCTCAGCAATAGCCTTCCTTCCATTGTATATGCCTGCTTATTACTAAGCGGCATTTTTACACAGTCAGCTTATTGCCCCCAACAATCTTGGGTCCTCAATTTACCTACCCCGAGAGGATGGAAGGCTGAGTCAACCTTGAGCCTGTTGGGATTCAAGCCTGCAATAATTGTAGGCAACTGGAACTTAAGTGCAGGCATTTAACAGCCTGCACCACCAAGGCCCTTCTTTTAAAAGTTATTTTTCTATTTTTTGTCAGACACATTTTCACCCTGCTTTGTATTTGCGAAAACTACATTTTCAGTAGACCTTGCTATTCTTTGGTTCTGAAGACCCAGAACCATGTTATTACAAGCATATTAGAAAACATGTTTGGTTTAAGGACTTGCAGACAGATGCTGTTTGCACCTGTGTGCCCTGGAATTCCTTGTCTTGCCTTCAAGTCACTGTACACCTTTAGTTTTTATTTCCTTTATAATTTGAAACCACAGTCCTAGTATATGCACGAGGGGGTGTGCATAAGTGCACTAACGTGCCTATCGTCCCTGTCGTTGTATTTTTATTCTTATTCTTGTTCTCGTTTAACAAATTCCAATAAATAAAATAAAATATTTTTCTCATCTTTCCCACACACATTGTTCCAATGCAGCAAAACACATGGTTATTAAAGCATTAATGTTTTTTCATAGGGTCCTTACCTTTTAAGGCTTCATTAATATAATTCTCCAGGTAATGGATCCTTAACTTGTCATAAGACTGATTCTGCTCATCATCGATTCCACTGGCTAAGATATAAATTGGGATATTTCCATATTTATGTTTAATCCAATTGAGAAGCTTCCGTAGTCCCCAGGGCACCACTGGAGTTTGGCTGGGTGATTCCAACCAAGTTAAATCTTTTACTATTTGGATATCAAGAAGGGGATCATACTTTTTGGGAATGTCTTTTTCGGAACCGACAAGAGTTGTGGTATAGTGACCCAGAGCAAAAAAATCAAAGGAGCCATATATTAGATTCCTTTCCTCTGCTGAGAAATAAGGTAATTGAGAATTATAAAGACCTAGATCATTTTTCTGGCGAAGCAACTGTCGCATCACTTCTGGATAATTACCAGACCCAAAGATTGGCTCTGCCAGCCAGCCAAGGTCGAATTCCAAAACTCGCCTGGCTGCTTCCTCACCCTTTTTTAAAAAGGGGCTGGCAGGCTCAACCCAGTCAGCATGTAAGGCAATTGATATTTTACCATTTTGAATCTTTCTGAATTTTTTATCATACAAGTGCCATGCTTTGGCATGAGCTTTCAAGAGATTATGTGCAGCTTTGTATGTCAGGTTCTCCATATTGGGTTCATTCATGGTGATCCAAAATTTGACATGATGTCCGAAGTTTTTAAAACAGAACTGAGCATACTCAACAAAAGCTTCCACAGTATGTTGGCTCTCCCAGCCTCCATTCTTGGCCAGTGAAAAAGGGAGACCTTGATTCATAGCTCCAGGTTGCCACAAAGCAACTACGGGAGTGATATTAGCTTTGATCAGTTCACTGACAATACACTGATAATAAAATAGAAGTGTTTGGTTTACATTTGTCTCATTGCCAAGAGGGAGGATCAAAGGCCACACTAGTGAAAAATGAAAGTGTGTGATATGCATTTTTTGAAGTAAAGAAATCTGGAGTCTGACATGAGAAAAATCAACACAGTGAGGCTTGAGATTCAGAACACCACTTCCATCGATTTTGATGAGATTCTTGGTTTGGTGAAGTCCCCATATATAAATATTAGGGTCAATAAACTGAGATCGTTTTGCATCTATCTAGAAACAAAGAGGGAGAAAGGAATTAAATCTGTCACAAATAGAAAAAGCAACCAACAAACTAATATTATCACAAAGGCAATTGAAAATGGTATCTTTTTTGCGAACGAGTTTATTCTGAGTTTATTCTGTATTTCTACCAACATATATAAGAAAATGTTAAACTGTCCATTGGTTTGTTTATTTATTATTTATTGAATTTCTATACCACTCTTCACACTAAATGTGGCTTGGGCAGTTTACAAATATAAACATACAGGTTCCTTAGGAGGAAACAAAATTTCCCTGTACAGTAGGGAAATAACAAAAGCTGAAAGATAATACATTTTGTAGTTGGTCTCTAGATGTGTATAGATATTTCTCATATGAAACAGAGAGAAGAGCTTTATCAGAGAATTCCATCAAATCGGTACGATTATAAAATGCTTGTATTGAATCAGACAAAATCATCATCTATCAGCACTAAAGAAAGACTAGAAAATCTCACTTGGTTTCTCAATTGTCTTACCTGAAGAAAGTTTTCTGTGACCCCCCAAACAAAATTACAGGGGAATGTTCCTTTAAAAGGTTGGGTTTCTGGTGTTGGGAGGAAACCATTGTCTTGAATCACCTTTTGGTAAAACAAACCTGAAGATTTCATTATCATTTTTTTATCCTGGCTTTGAAAGTCAACATAAAATAAGCCCCGTCGAACGTAGCCTCTGAACCATTCAAAGCCATCCATGAGGGACCAAACTGTATACCCCATCACAGTAACTCCATCATATCTGATAGCTGAAGAATAAACAACAAATACGTAACTAATTTCTCTGTGCGTTAAACACTGTACACTTCTGAACAGTTACATTTGTTTTGCAAAAAAGACTTTGGTTTAATAGAGCCTTTGAGAAAATTTTAGAATTGCAGTTCAAAAACAGCTGGACGGTTAAATAGGCTAGAATAAAAAAAGAAACAGAGTAGAAGTAAATTTGATTGCAGAAACCAACAAAAGAAATACTGAATTTAAAATACGGGTAGGGTTTATTACAATAATATCACTTTAACAATGACTGGGTGACACTAAGAAAATGCTGTAAGTCATTAGTATGGAAATTATTCAAGACAGCAACAACAGAGATCCAATATATGCAGACATGGTTTCCCAACCTTTTTAAATATAGGCTCTTCTCTTGCACTCTACCATAATATCTAAAATACACACAAAGCAGTGTACATATGTATGATATAGTTTAGCTGGTTTTTTAATTAATTTTTTCCTCCTGATGCATTTACCAACACTTGTGTTCATTTTCAAAGAAATATAAATAGGAATATATGTAACTGATGTACAGCTGCATATGGAGTCTTACTGCATCTTCATAGATATATATTGCAATACAACTTTGAAAGAAACTCCTGAAGTTGTTGTGTCTGATTCTCTCTCTATATATATTTTGACCAATGAAATTGCTTGGATGTGCAACGAAACATCTGAGATTAACAAAATTTGGTCCAGTTGCCATGATTCAACCTTTTAGATAATATCAATTCTTGTTCAGAAAATGTTTTTGCAATGATAAATGGTAAATCTTTTCTGTTTGGAACAAGATTGTAATCTCATCCAATCAAGATTTCTCACATTCAAATATTTCCCCTCATGTAGGAAACTTTCCAAGGAATTCAGCTTAAATGGCCTTTCAGTTGTAATCTTCCCATCTTTTTCCCATATCTCCTTTCATACTGTATTTTCTTTACTAAGGAAATAATATATCAAGGGAGAGAAAAGAAAACAGCTACATACTGCTTAAATCATCTGTATTCATTGATGTTAAAATAGAACTTATTTGACATAAAAAATGCTTATCTTAAACATTATAAATGGCTTAATTAATATATCCTGACCAGAATGCCAAAGGCAACCTTACCTTTTAATGTGTCCAGTATGAAATTTTTAAGATAATACATATAATTGGCGTCATCTGTCTTTGTACTGCCAGAAACATACCAACCGTTTTCCACAATGAAGATCTGTGAGGGATTATATTCCCTGCTTATCCAGTAAAGTAGCTGCCTCAGGTTCAGTGTTTGCTGCTGCTGGAACAGCATGTCTGGATCCACACGAGTAAAACTTAATGTGGCTCCGAAAGAAAGAGCAAAGAAATCAGCTGTTCCTCTGATTAAGTTCTTTTCTGCATCAGTGAATTCTGGTAATGTCAAGGAAAGGTAACGTTTCATGCTCTGAGGGTAGTCTCCATCAGTAAATATGGGCTTAGCAAACCAGCCCAGCACAAAGTCAAGAGATTTCTGACAACTCTTTATATTCTTTTCTGTCATGTTTTGAGGTTTTATCCAGTGAGAACTTAAAGCAATTGATACTTGACCTTTTTGAGCAGGACGAAAATTGTCATTATAAAGATGCCACACTTTGGCATGGGCCTATAGAAAAGAAAGAAATATGCTAGTGAACCAATGTTTCTGTAGCTGTTAATATTTTTATATTTAATTTATATGATCAAACAGAATTATGTTAGTCACTAATCAACAATTGAGGCCATGGCAATGTTTAAGTGACCACGGCAAAATGAATGGTTTCTATAAAAACCATTTCTTTAAAAGCTGGGTGGGAATTGGGGGGAAACACCAGCCCTATTCTGCTAACGTGAACAGAAAAGGTCACCCTGGCTTTGAATGTTGGCCTGAAATACTTCATCCATTTCTACTGAACTGTAACAGGGTCAAAGCAACCCCTCACCCAATAGCACCCATTTGAAATGATGTAATGGCCATCAACAAAATTGAAAATAACAAATCACTTGGCAGCAAACTGCCTATACACAGGATTAAACAAAAAAGAGCTATGCAGACAAAAGCTGTAAATGAAAACAGAAAACAAACACATCATAACTAAACAATGGCACCCACAATTAAAGTGTTCTAAACTCAATATCAGAATCAATTACCATGCCAAATGGCTCTTACTCCAATTCATATTTTTTATATTCATACTCATACCCTTTTTCTTCCAAAGTTTTCTGCCCTTTGCATGTTATTTACTCCAAAAAGGTAAACTGAAGGTTACCACAACTAAACTGCAAACATCTGGTCAACTACTGAAAGAAATGACTATCCGTCTATCCATGCATTATCTAGCTATCTGTCTGTCTGCCTGCCTGCCTGCCTGTCTGTCTTTAAAATTATTGGCTGTACATCTTACACAAGGTAACTCTGGGTGGCTTACAATCATAGAAAGCTATCTATCGATATACATTAAAATATAAATATGTTAAAACCAATCATTAAACTCTAATTACACATGGGGAGGGTGGGCAGAGTGGGGGTAAATGGGATCTGTTGTTACTTGATCAACCATTTCCATTGTGCTATTCCCACTTTGGGGCCCAAGTCAATTGGCAGAGCCAGGTCTTTAGACCCTTACGAAAAGATAGGAGAGTTGGAGCCAACCTTACATCCTTACAACCTTGTCATATTCAACAAAGCAGTTAAAACTTGGCTTTTCATACATATTTTCAGAGATTAGCATCTAGTGCTTACTTCCATTTAAGCAGGTTAGGTTTATTTATTTATACTGTAGCGGAAAGTGATTTTATTATTTTTGTTAGAATGTTTTGTAAACCATCTACATTTTACAGTTTTCACAAGTAGCTGATAATAACCAAGAAATGAATAAACAACTATTTTTTTCCACTGCAAGATCATGTAGAAAGTTGAATTACACTGAGGTCCAAGGAAGAAATATTTTTTAATCTCTTTTCTATCTCCCCCCCCCATTAATCCAGATTGGGTTTGTTATGCTGTCAGGTACATGTATCCCAAACCCTAAACTGATGTATTGAAACATATTACATTTGGCAAGGTAAATAGCAGGCAGAGACATCTAACCAAGACCAAAGTCAGAGGCGAAGGAGTAAAAACTTCTAGTGTCCATACTACTAAACCTATAGTTGCGCACATCACTCAAAAATAACAACAGAAAAATACATATATTACATATTTCTTTAATGTACACAGGATTAAAAGTGATGTTAAACCATGGCATAATTTGTTTTTGATATGCGCAGTTTGTAAATCTTTTACAAATGAGCTACTGGTTTGCAAACTATGCTTTAACTTAATTTATGTACCCAAACAGTGGTGACTCCTTCAGCAAAATGTTAACAAAAATCATGACTTAGCATGTGTGAACTAGCTATCTCTCTGTATGAATATCTATTTTACAGTCCTCTTCAAGAAATTAAGTGTGATTAGTTTCAATACAAACTCAGCATACTGTTAATAACAATGACGAGTGAATTCTGGATGCATGTGACATTAACCAATAAGAAAAAACTAAGGACACTGTTCAGAGAATGAAATCTAACTGGCTGTCTTTTCTTTCTATGAAGTGTTTGAAAAATTAAATGTAAATTGATGTTACCACAAATTGTATCATGCGGCATATGTCTGTCTCTCACCTGCAGAGGAAGAATTTGTGCATGAGAAAACACAGAAGGATAATTGATGTCTATTGAGATGACCTGATTAATGAAATTCAGAATTAAATAATAATAATTTATACCTCACCCCACCAATAACAAACTAAACAGAACATACTAAAATTTTGACAAACTACAGTATTATTATTTATAGCTTTATATATAGGTTGTATTATACTTGCATCTGTGTGAAAATTTCTCTGCATTTTGGATTCATCATCACGAAATTTTAATACAACTGAAAAGTCAGCAATCAAATAAGAGTACAAGTTTCTTAGCCTTTTAACAAAACTGGCTCCCATATTTAAATAGGGCCTTGGATAAATGTTCGTCTCTTATTCCAAGGGGCCATATAGGTGTCTGGAAATAGCCTTTTAAATAGTCCTACTACCGTGTTTCCCTGAAAATAAGACCTACCCCAAAAGTAAGACCTAGCACTATTTTCTAAACCTGCCCTAATATAAGACCTACCCCGAAAATAAGACCTAGTGTAAATCTCCAGTTCCAGGAAGACTTTTCAGGGAGCAACCGTGCACCAAAACACCCCCTACACACTCACACCCACTATTTGGCACCATAAATATATAAGACCTACCCCGAAAATAAGACCAAGTGTGTTTTTGGGAGCCAAAAAAAATATAAGACAGTGTCTTATTTTCGGGGAAACACGGTATACCCTGGGATCAATATCAGTAAATTTTCTTTTTTGTTCTTATTATTTTGGTATAATTTTTATTGAAGAAATTAAAAATATAAATTTTAAAGATAAAAACAATACAAATATTAGAAAAAAAAGAAAGTGAATAAGAAATAGAAAAGAAAAAGAGGCAGGGAGGCTGGCTGGTAGGAAAGAATGAATGAATGAATGAATGAATGAAGGAAGGAAGGAAGGAAGGAAGGATAAAGAAGCAGTTCTAATCTTTTTGACAGCAGATGTAAATGCATTTGAATTTTACCCTCTCTCTCTGTTTACATCATAATTTTACTCTTTTCATAAGCTACCTTTTCCAATCTTCAAACCCATAAATCATAAGTTCATTTTTCTCTTTTTTCAGCAAAGAGAACATAAGTAGTTTCCAGTCACCAATAAATATAATTATTGTATTGACCTATCTCTAATAAAAAGTATCAGCAAATTTTCTTACCATATAGGAAACTTGTAACAGTTACCGTGTTTCCCCGAAAATAAGACACTGTCTTATATTTTTTTTGGCTCCCAAAAAACACACTAGGTCTTATTTTCGGGGTAGGTCTTATATATTTATGGTGCCAAATAGTGGGTGTGAGTGTGTAGGGGGGGGTGTTTCGCGGGTGCACGGTTGCTCCCTGAAAAGTCTTCCTGGAACTGGAGATTTACACTAGGTCTTATTTTCGGGGTAGGTCTTATATTAGGGCAGGTTTAGAAAATAGTGCTAGGTCTTACTTTCAGGGTAGGTCTTATTTTCGGGGAAACACGGTAATATAGTAGGTTAAGAAAAAAATGGCACAATTTACTGAAAACAAAGTAGAAAATATTATGAACATGCAAAATAACTGGGAGCGGGGTGGAAGGAAAAAAGTTACCAGAGAGGCAAGCTGAAAAGCTGAAAATGCCAAAGTGACATTTAGGATGTGTAAGAGAAGACCAGGCTGAGCTGGAAGGTGGGGTTAAACATGTCATCAGTTTGGAGTTATGTTGCCACAAGGGACCCAGCCCAGCCTCCTGGGAATTCTGTTAATCTTTATCTACAGCCAATTTAGCTTTGTTTCTTTGTGTATAGGCAACAATAATGAACTCTTCTGTGCTTTAAACTCAACAAATGTTCCTGGTTATTTACATTTGTTAAGATGTGTTATACAATAAATAAAAAGCTTGAGAAGGAACTCTTGTGGCAAGAATGTCATATTTCAGAAATAAAAAAAGACAATTCCCTTATTCTTAACAACTCTTGTCTTAATGGCAGTGGGGATCAAAGATACATTCCCACTGAACATAAAAAGAAAATAAAATTGGACATAAACAGAAAAACAGATTTATCAAGGCTAGACTGGGAAGTCAAAAATGAACCCTGGATGAAGGCAATGTTAAAACAGTTCTGCACTGTTGCCTTATAAATATATCCATGAGATCAATGGGAAGTGAAGTCTACTCAAAGAGACTTTATTGTTAAACTTCCCTTTCTCTTCCTGAAGCACTCTACTGAATGCCTCTTAAGAGAATCCTCATAATCCTTCCAGATTTAAGGAATACACAAAAGAAAAGTGGAATTTGTTGCACTGAATTCTGTTCTGCTGGCTTGAGAACCCAACTAAATGTACAGGTAGTCTTCACTTAATGACCACTCTCTTAGCATTCAAAATTATGATAGACCTGCCAAAAATTATGTACAACCGGTTTCAGAGTTTCAACATCTGTATATACAACTTGTAGTAATCTAACTGCATTTTGGACACTTGGCAACTGACTGACCTTTATGGTTGGTTGCGGTGTTCCATAGTCACATTACCTTAATTTGCAACTATTTTTGTTGGTTTCCAGTAAAATACACCCATAGGAATATCTGGATTTGTTGAATGACTGAGGCATTCATTTATCGAGTATGATATTCACTTAACAACTGCATAAAACAAGTCATAAAATTGGATCCTCGACTTACAATCACCGTGACTTATGACAGAAGTTCCTGGCTCCATTATAGTCATAAGTCAAAGACTACATTAAGCATATAAAACGTAACTAGCATGTTAGGAATTGTTCCCTGTATGAAAACTGCATCTTTTTATTTCTCTTCTTGAACTAAGTACATCTTATTGATGCCTGCTTCATTTTTGCTATTTTTATTTTTTGCTTGATGATTTTGAGCAACTGCCCAGGAATTTGCTGGACAGCATACATTAATCTTCTTTTGTACCTACATTTGTTTTGAGATAAGCCTACCTGCCTTGTAAAGAGGCAGGCTATGAGTTTAGTGTAAGCAGTGCTTATAGATAGGCATTTGTATCAGAATTTTAAGCAAAAGCTTTTCACCTGCTATCCATTTTTTTCACTAAAGTTGGAACATTTTTTTGTGCAAAATCTATACTTGAACTCTTCTTTATGTTCACTCCTTAAACCAGAACAACTTTTGCACAAGATTGGACGCAAGTTATTTTTTTCCAAGGGTTCATCTTTTCTTGACATTAATCTTTGATAATTAAAGCTTCTAACCTCAAAACTTTCTCACAAATATGACAAATATGGTTATAATATATTTATGTGAAAAACTTGTCACTGTTCAGTGCACAAGACAAGATGTGGTGTCGTTTAACTCAGTTTCATTTCACTGATTTCATTAAGGCACATTAATCAAGCCTTATGGTTGAAAAGCTACAAGAAACAGAAGATGAGTAATTAATCTAATCTCTAATGCAATAAACAAACTGTAACCCCAGTGCACATATAGGAGAGTTCATAAGAATTATATAGCCCCAAATTATACAGAATGCCAAGGCCTTGCAAATAAAACTGATGAAGTGATAACAAAAAATGAAGGTGTTAGATTTATTGACATAATTCTTTAAAAAAACCACATCTAAATAAAATAAGTTATCTCTGTGCCTGATCAATTTAATATTATTGTGAACATTGCATGTAACCATCTTTACCATAGCATCCTCATTCATAAACTCTCCAAACCAAAGATAGGACCCTTTTAGGTATTTTTAATTATTTAACTAATTACATTAATTACTGTAGTGACTTTTAATAATGTTAAACATATTAGCTCCACATTCTTTTTTAAAAAAAAGTATTTTGTTTCACTTTTTAATTACATTTATATGCCGCCCTTCTCCGAAGACTCAGGGCGGCTTACAATTTTGGGGATACAACCCAGTGTGCTCAGCAATAGCCTTCATTCCATTGTATATGCCTGCTTATTACTAAGCGGCATTTTTACAAAGTCAGCTTATTGCCCCCAACAATCTTGGGTCCTCAATTTACCTACCCCGAGAGGATGGAAGGCTGAGTCAACCTTGAGCCTGGTGGAATTCGAGCCTGCACTAATTACAGGCAGCTGGAACTTAAGTGGAGGCATTTAACAGCCTAAGTCACCAAGGCCACTTTTAACTGCCACATGCAACATTTCGAAGAAATCATTGTTTACAGTTTTAAATGATGAAATAGCCTTCAAACCCCTTTCTGACTTTATATTCTTCTTAATATAAACATCTCTAAAAATTGTGATACTGTGCTGGTTTTGATAGAGACACTAATACAAATTACTTATATCTACCTTGGATGCTGGAGTTAATACAGATGCTACACTGTAGGTGACATTAATATCCAACTGTCACAATTGCACAATTATTTCACTATTTGATGCCAGTAAGATGTTTGGCTGGGGAGTACTCTTGATTCTGACTGTTGGTGACTTGTAAAGAACTATAAAACTGTACATGCATAAAAACCTTAATCTTATCAAATCCTTCAAATCATAAAACAAAATAAGATAGCCACACTATACACCGGAGGTGTCAAATTTAAGGCCGGCCCATGGGATGCTTAGATCTGGCCCATGGGGCCACCCTGGAAACAACGAAAGACCGGCCCGCAGTGCCTCTGACAGCAAAAATGGAGCTGAGGAGGGCTGCATGCGCCCCTCTCCCCACAAGCTCCATTTTTGTTGGCAGAAGGCTGGAGGATTCCCCCAACACCACCCGGGCCACCACCTGTGCCCCTAACACAAGTGATGTCAAACTGGTCACACCCAGCTTGGCCACATACCCCCCTGCCCCCCAAGGTCAAAGACAACCCTGATGCGGCCCTCAATGAAATAGAGTTTGACATCCCTGTTATACACCTTTGTGGAGTGATATGTCCTTCTGGATGGAAAAGATTTGACTGATTTCCATCAAGTCAATCAAACCATAGATTCCCAGGAAGGATTTTCTTCCAATAGAAGGATTATATAGTTGTGTCCTCAACTTGCAACTATTTGTTTAGTGACTGTTTGAAGTTACAATGGCACTGAAAAAGTGATTTATGATGGGTCCTCGCATTTACAACTACTACAGAATTCCCATGGTCACATGGCCAAAATTTGGTTGTTTGGCAAGTGGCATGTATTTATTACAATGTGCCGGAATCATACAATCGCCATTTTAATCCTATTAAATTCAGGAACTAGATAGTCCTTTTGTCCCTTTATCCTGGGTTTAGCACTGAACCCTATTAAATTCAGGGACTAGATAACAGACCTGAATTAGTTCCTTTTACTAGTCTGCATTTCACATTTCTATTGGATTGAAAAAAAACCTGTGAATCCTCTATAATTTGATTTTTTTATTTAAGACTGGTAGGAATAATTTATTGCACTAGTTTCAGTAGCTGTAATATGTTATCACTATTATGACTTCTTTTGTTGAAATAGTTTAATCAGCCATTTCACATATAATCTATTTGTTCTGGCACTTCGTTTAGTTTTCATAGGCCACACAGTGCTGACCTTTGCTATTTTAATGTGTTTATCTAATATCCTTACATTGTAAAATACATTTAGCCACAAGTAGAATGTATCTTATTAAAACTTACACTAACTTTTTACATTTGACAGTTCATTATAATTTCAGACATCTTTAAAATATTTAAAGGTCTTTAAAGATTTTTTTTTTAAATCCATGTCAAAAGGGCAATAGTTATTAGATTAATTGGAGTTTATAAAATAGTTTCCAACAACTATTTATCATCTGAGTACTGCCATTACAAAAGTGGATATGTTCACGCCATGTTTTATGTAAAGCATTCCCTCAAATCTTTCTATAAATGACAAAAATTGATTGTTTTTCCATCATGTTTTTTTCTAAAAAAGATAGCTTTTAAAATAAAACATGTGTCTACTGTATCTTTGCATATATATATAGATTGGTAGGTGGAAAACAAGCGATAAACAATATTAAAATGTTAAATTAAGATGTTGCACTAAGATAAAAAATGTGAAAGAAAAATCAGATATAAATACTGAATGGTTGGAGATTGAGAACATTTATTGCCAATGGAGCAAATTTCATTCAATACAGTGGAATCTCTTTGTGCTATATTTCTTTACAATGAAACGTATCTCTCAAGCAAGCCAACTAGGCTGTCACTAAACTCAAGCATTTTTCCCTAATGAGTTATGTCCAACTTATGAAAATTTCTCTTCTTGCCTGATGCTTTTTTAAAATTCAGCTTTCTGATCTTTGTTCCAGGGATCCAGGAATGTCAGAGAAGTTCAAGGGAACACAAAGGTATAGAGAACTGTTTCTCAACTTCTGCAGGTTTAAGAAGCTGGGAGTTTAAGTCCTTGCATCTTAAACCTGCCAAGATTTTAAAACGCTGGTGTAGAGAACTAACACTTTTTATAACTGTTACATACTTTCATGTTGATAAGTGAAGAGTACCAATAAAATCCTATTAAATTACTGCAGGATAACTTGCTATTTGTTTTCATTAACAAGTGGGTTAAATGTCAGGAAAGTGTCTCATTTCTATTCATACTAACTAGCCAGACAAACCCATGTGAAGCAATGTTTTCAGTACCTGTGTCTATTCCTATTATGTTATATATCTGCTTATTCCCATTCGAAGTTTTCTGTCAAATGGCAATTTACTCAAATGTTCATTTACTGCCAATCTTAGCATTTTAGTTTAAATCTACAGCTGGGGCAACTCTTGAAATGTTGCATAATCTAGTAACATTAAACTGTAATAATTTAATGTTTAATCTGCCTCAAGACTGTTTATTTGCTGCCAAGGTCTAACAGTTTAACTCTATATTAGCTGGAAGTAAAATCCCACCAAAGCACACTGGAAATTGCTTCTGAGAACAATAGCACAGGAATGGAATATTAACTGGAGCAGGCCTGATCTAAGATAAAGATCAATCTCCAACCAACTTGGTGGCCTCCACGACTATTGGGCTTCAACTCCTCACAATTCTCAGCCAGCCTGAGTAACAAGGCCTACTGGATGGATGGAAATACACAAGTCCGGCGGGTATTTCTCAAGGCGACCATTAATTATCCTGGATAAAAGTCAGTATCTTGGCCAGCTACTTCGGACCAGCGCTCAATGAAACAATGCGTAGCAAAGAACAGCAATCAGGCCCACAGAAGCTGAGGATCCTTTCTGTATTCCATCCTTACCTTCAGGAGGTTATGCGCCACCTTGTAGCCCAACTTCCGCCCGCCTCGCAACCCCCGGGCCAGCCTGCCCGTGGCGTAACCGTGCCACGCCACGAGGTAAGGATTGTCTATGGTGAGCCAGTAGCGCACGTGGCGGCCAAAGTGCTGGAAACAGAGCTGGGCGTAATCCAAGAAAAACTCGACGAGAACCGGGTTCTCCCAGCCGCCGTAAAGGTCCTGCAGGGTCTGGGGCAGGTCCCAATGGTAGAGGGTGACCACGGGCTCAATGCCACGCTGCCGCAGGCCGGAGAGCAGGCGCGCATAGTAGCGCAAACCGGCAAGATTGGCGGGCGCCGTGCCGTTAGGTAGAAGGCGCGCCCAGGCTAGCGAGAAGCGGTAGTGGGAGACCGCCAAGGCGCTCAAGCCGTCCAGGTCGCGCTCGAGGTGGTCGTAGCTGCTGCTGCCCGAGTCCCAGGAGGGCCACTCGGCCGGGTTTCTTAAAGACACTGCGGAGCGTTGACTGAGGGTGTCCAGCACCGAAGGCCCTTTACCATCCCGGTTCCAGGCGCCTTCCACCTGATACGCCGCGCTCCCGGCTCCCCAAAGGAAGCCTTTAGGGAACGTGTCGTAGAGAAAGAGCGCGTCGTCCGGGAAAGGCAGGTGGGCGAAGCGAGACCAAGTGGTCTCGCCTTGGCCTGGCTTTCCAGCTAACGGGCGGCAAAGGAACATTCCCAGGACGAGGAACGGCAGCCCCGACGTCGTGGCGGGAATCATTGCGCTGGCGGGGAAACGTCCAGGAACAGATGGGGGTGAGAAGAGACGGTGCCTGCCGGCTGCCTTCTCTCCCGCCACCGCCCCCCCCCGCCGGCAACCTAAGTTTATTCCTTGCTTTGCCCTGCCCGCGGAGCTATTAATAATTACCTGGGATCGCGCCGGGACTGGGGTTCCTCCTCCTCCATGGAAAAAAGGAGCGGGGAGGTTAACCAAGTTGTTCCGAATCAGCTGAAGGGAGAGGGAACGAAGGAGGAGAGGGAGGAGATAGGGAAGCCACGATCCCTGCCCTCCGCGCTAGGGCTGAGGATTGCTCGTACGGCGTCTGTAGGGGAAAGGAAGTCCTCAGGCGCTCCGTCGTCCCTCATCTTTCTGACGGTAAATTGACTGCTGGTCGCCATCCACGCTCCAACACAAGCCCAATCCCACAACGCGGAGTCAAGAGATGGAGGGAAGTGAATAGTTTGCTTTTTCCTCTGAAACTTCTTTGTTTCTCTCCCGTTGAACGTCGGATTCTGCCGCTGATTCCCTGATACAGTTTACCTACTGCTGCTTGCTTTGCTTAATAGAGAAAAAAGAATCAACACCTGGAGGAACGTCACTGTTTAATTTGTAGAATCCTTTTTCAGACATGAGTTCAAACTTGGAGGAACATTACTCTGCCTTTATATTTAATATGAATTTTTCCATTGCCCTTTAAAGCCACAGCTTTGTTGATCACTTTGTCCAATTCACAGCTTGTTTCAAAGTAGTAGAACAACTTATCTTGTTGACACAGAAAGAGAAAGATCACTCACCCCCAACCCAAGCAGACTCTGGGAGGTTATTCAAGGTCAAGATAAAAAGGTCTACAGATAATTAAAGTGATTCATAAAATATAACACAACTTAATTTCATTAAACTAACCTATCTGTTTGTGTTAAACTAACTTAAAAGTCAAATGTCTTACAACTGTACAACAGAAGCAAAACTGGGCATTTTATTATATTTTGATCCTGTGTGGGGCTTCTTTGTCTCTCTCAGCAGATCTTAATACTGAGTGTTATATGCGTGCATTGTTCAAGTACGAAGATATTGTATTTGCATATTTAGTGTGATTCCTAAAAAGCAAGGCCTGGGGGAAGGCTACAATGTAGCTCAGGTGTCATTGCATAGTTAAAGGAAGCCCATAAAAAAATTATTTCCTGTCTTTCCCTCCAAATTAGTATTTTGAGTAGCTACCCTTCCAAGATGTATTGTTGGACTGACAAAGAACAGCCTCACTGAATTAAGTATTAAATCATTCTCTTGAATGAAATCAGTAATTGACGGCAGTCATAATATTTGAACTAGAACAGCCTCCTTAGATTCTAGTCTGTGAATATTTTATTTAATATATATGGTTTTGATCCAAGGTTATATTTTTTAAAAGAAGGGATCTGGTGAATTATTTTCTGAAAGCTAGGCCAGTCTGTCTTGATAGAATTGCTGTTAAGTTGCTTAGTCATCAATGCTACTAGAAAAGATGCCATGTTTCCTGATGCCATCAGGACTTGTTTATTAAATAAGCAATCGGGCATAAAATACACAGTTTCAGGGACAAAAAGTCAGTTCCAAAACATTTGTGCAGTCGTAACATTCAAGTAATGCATAAACTGTATTATGTGAGCTGGAGGTGGAGAGAGAATTAACAAGAAAGTAAAATGAAGTTCAAATCCTGGCCAATTATATCCACAACTTCTCTATAAAGACACTTCTCAGAATCCATTGTTATTCTCTACAGCAAGGGGGATAATCTGTGGGATGTATACAGGGCATCCAGGTTCTGTGGAATGTAAGGATGGAAACTATTAGGAGGAACCTTATTAGAGGTTAGGTGCTTCTAACCTCCGAGAAGTCTATTCCTATTACTCCCATTCTCAAGCGCAGGACCTCTATAAACAATGAAAAACATGTGCTGGATTGATAATCTCCTTACTTCATAAAATCAGGAAACTACAAGTAGCTGTTAGCACACAACTAACAGATGTTTCTAATAGCCATTCCAAAAAGGGAGTTTCTATCCTAAACAAGGCTGGTAGCATGCTAATGTTTTTAAATATTTATTGTTGTCTTTTAATTGTGAGCCGCCCTGAGTCCTCTCGGAGAGGGGGCGGCATACAATTAAATAAATAAATAAATAAAATAATGTAACAAGGGAGAAGTAACAATGCTTCTCCTCCTGTCCTGCCAGAATTGTGACTGAGGTTACTTGAGACATTCATTTTTTGATTTCCTGTAGTGGTGCTCCATGGTTGTTTCTGGCACTTCATTCAAACCTTCTCAAGGAAAGGAAGGAAGGAAAGGAGGAAAGGAAAAGAAAAGAAAAACCTGCAGAGAAGCTGTAGGATTAGTGAACAAAAAGAGTCTTCTCAGGGACAATTTAATCAAGATCCTCGATTACATCTGGCTATGAGAAGTTAACCAGGCAATCAGTAGAACTGCTTGTCAGATGGTGGGAAACCTCTTCAAGATCCTTTCAGAAATCCACCAAATCCACTAAGATAAACCCTCTTAATAGTCCCACCAAAGCAGAGTTCCTGGATGGCAGTTAATCTTATTTGGATCAGCAAGTAATCTAATTATATCAGTAGAGTCACAGGAGCACCACTCAACTACTTTGAGGTGAACATAAGGTTGATCACCTTGTTCTGCCTTACACCCTGGATGGGTATAAAGCAGACAGCTCTCAATTCCTAACTACCTATCCCAAATCCCATTAACCTAAATTGGCTTAACAGCACACACCTGCATGTGTGAAACTAGAGGTTACTTGAGACAAGCTTATGATCATCCTTGAAGTCAATGTGCTGAGAAGCTTTTCCTAACCCAACTCCCAAAGAATGAAAATTGAAAACCACCCAACAGTGAAAGGTGAACAGATTCCAACACCAGCCCAGAGACAAGATCATGGAGCCTAGAAAAGAATTGGCCAGCCAGATTGTCAGTATATCACTAGGACATTCAGCTTGTTCTATCAGCTTAACTTAACATGCAGACATTCAAATGTGACCATTTCAGAAACAGCAGCCTTGGTCAACAAGTTAGTCTATAAAATAAATACCACCACCCTGTCCCAGCCTTGAACCTATAACTGGTGGTAGAAATCTGAAAAGATCTTCATCAGAAAAATGTCATTGTTTTTATCTAGCCAGATCTTGGTGATACATTCCAGGTTCTCTTGCTCATCTACAACTACATCATAAAATCACATGGTCTAATTATAAATGGACCTAGAATTTACCAGCGAAGGCTTGAGCCAGAAGTTGCCAATAATCTAACCACCAGAACCCAGGAGTGGAGTAGATGAAGCAGAAGTGAAGATTCCGTTTTCCTGGAATCAAAAGTCTTTCTGAATCGATTAAGGTTTTTTTTAAATCATAAGATGTATGCCTAAAATGTAACTATAAAGAAAAGTAAAGATATAAATGCAACACAAATATAAACAAATATAAATAGGCGAGGTATCTAAAATAATGTGCATATGGCAGTGAGCCCAATTCTTATACATAGATGTTTCTAAGAGACAAAGTTAATATTTTGCTAAAGGTAAAAGCCATTATAATTTTCTTTTATTTTTAGACAACAAACGTGCAGATGGAAAAACCAAGCAGTTGCTAAAAATAAAAGCTTTGTTTATTTTTATTTTTTAATTTCTTCCTAACCTTTCATGAGTCATGGTGATAGATGGGGTCTACTTCATTCTGCTCTGTTCGTAATTTCTGTAAATAGCCACAGTTTTGCCTTGCTGCACTCTACAAGGTCATGTCTGGATTTCTTTCCCCTTGTGTAGAATGGGGAAAGTTTTATGTAGAATGTTTGCCAATGGGCTAATAAATTTGTACACAAGTAGAGTTTAATGGATTTTTTTTTCTGGGTGGCACAGCTGTCAATGGTTTTAACATTCTGCTTTTGTCTAAAAGCAGTAATTCCTTATGATTTGATCCCAAGATTTGATAACTGGTTAATGTGTCTTAATAGCAGAAGATTTTTCGCTGAAAGGGCAATTCATGGGCAAGGCTGGTATCTGAGATGTCTGGTTAGCAAATTGAGTAGGATAGACCTCCATCTGGCAGTTTGAATCTAGGGAGGTTTAAATGAAGTACTTTGAAACATAGAATGCCCTCACCCACCCTTGGGACAAGTTAGCAAATCTGCTTCCCTTTAATGCACTGCTGGAAGCCTTCGCCATTCAAACAAGGCTAAATACAGCCTCTCATTCTTGGGGAAATGACATTTGCATAATACTATTGCTGGAACCAACTTTTATTGAAAAGAACCAAGTAACAAGGACACAAATAACACAGTCCTGAAAGAAACCAGAGCACTCCAGCCAGCTAGAAATCAAAGGAGAGCCAGGAATTGGGGTCGTAAGATATGAGAACTTTGATTAGCCATTACAGAAGATCAGACCTTAGTTTAAGAACCAAGAAGTGGATGAACAGCTGACAAATTTAAATTAGCATACTGGAAAGTATAAGGCAGTTTTGTCTATCCAGGAACTTGCTACTAGTAAAGCAGGCAGGGAAGAAGAGAAATTAACCAGAAAAACTATAAAGACCAACAACAATAAAGTCTATTGGAGTACTGAAATTCTTGCAAAAAAATTAAGCAGGTCAGGATCAGAAATAGTCACTGAGAATAGTATAGCACACATTTTTAGTTATAATTGCCGTTCTTTGAATATATTTGCTAGTTTGCATTTTTGAGTTCCAGATAACACCACAACACAGATATACCCGGTCTAGGGCCTTTCAGTGTAACAGGCTCATTATGAAACAGCATTTGAGGCTATTTCGAATATTTAGGATTCTTCCAAGTGTGTAAGACATGTTTGTCATCAAGTTGCAACATGTTTTAGGCTCTTTTTGACTGGCACAAAATGAAATGCCTTGTCTAAGAAGTTATTTTTTGGCTCTTTTTTTTTTTTCAAAAGGCCAATGCTATATAGTTGTTATGGTGAACCTATGGCACATGTGCCGGAAGTGGTGTGCAGAGCCATCTCTCCAGGCATGTCAGCCGTCGCCCATTGCTCTTCTGGGTTCCAACACGCACATGTGTGCCAGCCAGCTGGTCTTCCGTGTGTGGGAGCACTGGAAATGAAGAGCAGCTCCCCGCCGCACATGTGCGCACCAGGGAGCTGAGCTTCCAGTTTCTGGTGCATGCATGTGCGTCGGCCAGTTGGTCTTCATGCACGTGTGCCAGAAACCATAACATCAGGTGGCCAGTGTGCATGTGCACATTGGAAACCGGAAGCTCAGCTTCCCAGTGTGCGCATGCGCACCGGAGAACTGCTCTTCCAGTTTCTGGCGCTCCCCCACCTGCGCACGTGTTCTTCCGTTTCTGCACTCGGTGCCAAAAAGTTCACCAACACTGCTATATAGATTCTACAAGAAAATTATAACAGTCAAAGAAAACAGCCTTTTGTCTTGCATTTTGCCTCTAAATGTGCTAAATACTTGGGGAAGCCAAAACTGTTCCCTCTTTCACTGATTCCAAAGAAGCTTCAAATGGCAAGTTGTATTTCCATTTAATAGAGTGACATTGCTTGAACCAAAGGGACATAATTCAGTAGAACAAGTCCTGGAATCAGAGAGACATATCCAATGACGACTTTTCTGACATTTTCAGCACTTTCTTGGTTTCCTGTGGGCTAACACTATGCTGATCCAATACATAAAGGTGCTTTGGAGGGTGAGTCACTGCACTAGCTAGTGCCACCTTGAAGAAGTTGTACCTTTTCCTGGGCTCACACAGTAGCCATGTGATTCCAATAAAATATAAGTTTGAGCTAAAGAGGTGGTGAAACTGATAAAAGCCTGGCACCCAGTTGCTGCCTCTTTAGGGCCTCCTTAACTCAAATGCTCATTTTCTGGAGTAAAGCAGTGGCTGCAAGCCTAGGAAGAAGCACATCTTTAGGATAGGACGCAGTGAATAGACTTACATTTCCTTGAATGCATTTTTGCTTCAGATCAGAATAACTACCCTCCCCCTCCTATTGTGGACATATCTGAGTTGCAATCGATCCTTGTCAGTCTTCAAAGATGATAAATTTAGGAAGGATTTGTGATCCTCCTAAACACTCGCATTTCTAGTCTATAAAAAGTATGTTTTAATCACCAGGACTTTGCCCTAACTACTTTTAAATGTTGCCCATGTTCTACAAATGGTTGGAATTACTGAATTTTATATACCTGCATGCCTGTTTTTACTCACCTATTAAACTGGGAGATGGAATGTTTGAAAACATTCCTCCCAGTTTACTGAAACTCATTTACAGGTGGTCCTTGACTTACAACCATTCATTTAGTGATTGTTCACAGTTACAACAGCACTGAAAAATGTGCCTTATGCCCAGGGGTGGATTCAAATTTTTTAACAACCAGTTCTGTGGATGTGGCTTAGTTGGTGAGCATGGCTTGGTGGTCATGTTACTGGCTGGGCGTGCCCAACTCAATATCACATCGAGGAATGCTTCTCCTTGCCTGGCCTCTCGTGACTATGGGGATGCTGCAACAGTCCTAAGTGTGAAAAATGGTCATAAGTCATGTTTTTCAGTGCCATTGTAACTTTGAATGGTCACTCCACACAAGCAAAGTACCAGCAAAGAAGGGGGAAAAAACTCCAGAGACGTTCCTGAGACAGGAAGTCTAGTCCTGCCAAGAATATAATAAGGGTTAATGGAGAGGCAGTTTCTGTAAGCAACACCAGAATGTTTCCTTCCTGCCTTCCTTACAGGATTAGGCCAGTAATTTCTTCTAACAACCGGTTCTCTGAACTGCTTAGAATGTTAACAACTGGTTCTAGCGAATAGGTGTGAACCAGTAGAATCCCACCCCTGCTTATGCCCGGTCCCTGCATTTATGACTGCAGCAGGATCCCCATAGTCACATGATCAAAATTTGGATGCTTGGCAACTGGCATATATTTACAACAGTTGCAGCATCCCAGGGTCATTAGATTGCTATTTGCAATCTTCCTAGCCGGTTTCTGACAAGTCACTAGGGGAACCCAGATTCACATAATGAATATGTGATTCACTGAACAACTGCAGTGATTTGCTTAACAACCATGGCAATAAAGGTTGTAAAATTGGGTACAACTCATTTAATAACTGCCTTGCTTACCAATGGAAATCCTGCTCCCAATTGTGGTCGTAAGTCAAGAACTACCTGTACTGCAAGTGAAGATGCAGTAAACAGTCCTGAATTTTGGATTGTTCCCGATCTGCCTGCCCAAGGACTGGTCACAAAGGAAGCAATGGCATTCCTTGCCAGGAAAATGACCTAGAGACAGGGGAACCCTGCAATGTTTGGGTTGAGATAGCAGCAATAGCAATGCTAACCATCCTCTTTCTCACTGCAAGTTTGCTATGCTGATTCTGAGTTTAAACAGTAACTGGGGATTTTACTGAGCTGACCCATCAAAAATATAATATACCCACCCTGTTGTGATAGTAAGCTAGAATGTTCTTGGAGAATATTTAACTGAACTCTTGTTGGCATAATGGATAATTATGACACATATTGTAGATTTCTTTATCCCATGTAAAAGGAAGAAGAAGGGAATGAGTCAGTCTAGAATCTGTTTAGGAAGGAAATCAGCTTCCAGCTGGAATCTCCCTGAGACAGTCTTCTTTCTAGCAAGGGCCAGGTATTCCACGTAGACCATAAGAAGATCTTGTCACAATAGTAAGCAACCTCTTAGAATTCATAGTCATATATAGAGTATTGGCAGCATGATGTGAGTGCATGAGTTTATGAATGTGCAGGGATTGTTACTTCATATACCGGACTGCGATAATTATGTAATAAAAGACAAGACCTTTTCCAGTCTGGCTAGAAAAACATTTCATGTAGCAAAAAAAATACCTTGGGTATTCCAAAGGTAGTTGGAAAACACTTTCATAAACGTGTAAATAAATAGCTAGCCATGAATTGCCATGTACACTTTTAATTTTTAATCATTCTTGTTAGGCTATTTCCAAGAAGAGCAGCAAGTTATTTGGGCACAATCTCCAAAGCAATGAGAAGGGCTAATGTTGTGAGTTTGCTCTTGGTTTTTGATTCTGGTGAAAGGGTCTTGTATTATGGTCTTGCCTTGGAAGCATGTCTGCTTAGTGTTTCTTAACGGCTGTGGTCCTCACTGGGCAATTCATCTCCATTGGTGACATCTGCAAAGTGTGTGAGAAACATGATGGGATTGCACATTTGAACATGGTAGCCTGTCTTATGGAATAAAAGGCTGCTTTATTAATAGATTAGTATATAGTACTGACAGAGATCAGAATAACTTCTGCAAAATATTCTCAGGCTGTTGAATTTTTCTGAATGCATCATAAACAAGATGGTCAGAAGTCAGGGAGTAAAGAGGGGTGGATGGTGGATCTTCTAGCTCTATTTTTGCCAGTTGAATCCTTAGAGGATTGAGAAATCTTCCAGTCACATAAATTGACTCTCATCAAATTGTGCTGATCTCACTCCAGTGAATCATCTCTGTTCCTGTCTAAATCTGGTGTAGAATAAAACATCTGCTGCATTACAGCAGTGCAAATTTGTTCTATTTGTTTATAGATAATGTTGAATTTCCAAGATTATTTATATGCCTTCATTTCATATTCAGGGAATAGGAGCATATGAACATTTAAAATACTCTTATCTTGCTTGTTGTCTATGCTTTGGTCATGGAAAAGTTTGCTCAATACAATCGTGGTTAACAAAAAGTAATTCTTGTACATACCGTATATGGGAGAATTTTATTAAACACCATGGCATTTCCATCTGAAGTAACAGAGGCTTACACTGCTAGAGATAACTATACAGATAAGTAGCCTTGTATTAGAGGAAATTAGAGGAAATAAGTGTCGTTTGCCAAGACTTCACACTTTTTTGAGCTGCTTGCTGTCAATTTCCTCTTTGTTTCATCATGAGAAGAGCCAATTTGGGAAGCTTCAGATCAAACATATTGGGCTTCAGAGCATCAAGGTTCTATCACAGTATTTTTCCAAATTTTGTCCCCTTATTAGTGAGCTCCAATAGGATAATTAGGACTAGACCACCTTGGCCCCTGTCCTTGTCCTCCTTCTGCTTCCCCTGTTTCTATTTTGGACAAATAAAGATACCAAGTTTTGATCTGCAGCATACTCAAACAGAACAGATTGAAAGTCATAAAAGAAAAATAGAAGGGGGAAACAAGATATACTTTCCCTCTTCCAACTGAGTATAAGAATTGTTTCATGATTAAGTTAACTTACAAATTGATAAATAACAATAAAATATCAGCAGAGGAATTACAGTGTACAAATAGGGGAAATGACACACCCATAAATATGGGGGCTCAGGGCCTGTTTTAGTTCAGACAAAGCCACTGTTAAGAGCCAGACCACTTTGGCTGGCTCTTAAGACTAGAAAAAGTCTTGTCTTTTATTACATCACCGTGAGTTTGACATCCCTCAAATAGATGATCATGCAACTCACTCTTACACATTCCCAAACACAAAGTCTGTAACCCTCTATATCAGCCCTTTGGGGTAGGTTGGGAAAGAGGCTCCACAAGTTTAATTGGGACTCTGTTGTATTGAGGTTATTGAGGTTGAGCCGCGGTGGCGCAATGGTTAGAATGCAGTACTGCAGGCTACTTCTGCTGACCGCCGGCTGCATGCCATTTGGCAGTTCAAATCTCACCAGGCTCAAGGTTGACTCAGCCTTCCATCCTTCCGAGGTCAGTAAAATGAGGACCCAAATTGTTGGGGGCAATACGCTGACATTGTAAACAGTTTAGAAAAGGGCCGTAAAGCACTGTAAAGTGGTATATAAGTCTAAGTGCTATTGCTATATAGCAACAAAATCTTGGAATCTGTTCTCTCCCTCCACCTCAGTCCATTTGAGAGCACCTCGTCTGAGCTTCTTCTGCTTTCTCTTTCTTCATGCTTTCTCCGTCTCTTGGGCAAGTATGGTTTTGTTTTTGTGACAGTTTCTGCATATGTCTTCCAAAGTCCTCTCTGGGGCTCTCTACATTTAGCCAACCTCCAGCAATATTTTTGAAGTCTTGGGAGCTTCCCAGCAATATGCCATCAAAGCCTGATGAAAAATTGGAAGTTTGGGGGCAGCACAATTTTGTTTCAATACTTAACAAATTAATTTCTATCCCCTCTGTGAAAGTTACCATACTTTTGCAATATATTGCACACGTATTGTCCTACATAGCTTGGGTCCAGGGTACTTGCGGGAGCGTCTCCTGCCAGCGTCAACTTCCAATCGCCCTGTGCGCTCCCACAGGCAGGGCCTCCTTGGGGTGCCATGGGCCAGACAACGTCGGCTGGCGGTGCCCAGGGGTAGAGCCTTCTCTGTGGGAGCACCCACCCTGTGGAATCGACTCCCCTTGGAGCTCCGGTTGGCTCCCAACCTCTGTTCTTTCCACCATGACCTAAAGACCTGGTTGTTTCAACAGTCCAGCCTGGACTGAAGAGTAAGGGGTGGGGTTTTATTTTATTTTAAATTTTATGGGGTTTTAATCTTTATTGGGCTTAGTTCACTTGTTTAATATATTTTAATTAATTGTATTGCTATTTTTTATTGTAAGCCACCCTGAGTCCCTAGGGAGAGAGGGTGGCATATAAGTCCAATAAAACTAAACTAAAACTAAACTAAACTTAAAAGGAGAGGAGAAGGAGGAGGAAGATGAGGAGGAAGAGGAGGAAATTCTTTACCTCCTGCTGTATGCAATGAAGTAGTACACTGAACATAAACATGTATATATCTTTTGTCATAATTTATTCCTATGGCCTCAAAAGAGTTGCTGAAAGGACATCAAGCATGCCTCCTCCATTTTGCAGCTATAGTAGCATATGATTGATGATGAGTCTGTTCTCCCAAGGTAAGGCTTTGGTATTGTCACATTGGGATGACTATTTTTAAAATTCCCAAGACTGTTGGCCATTCTGGGAACTATCTGCCCTTAAAAAAAACAATTAAGGTTTTGCAGTGGAAGAATTTTTAGGAAGCTAGAGTTCTGCTATTTCAAATTATTTTGAAATAATTATTGATATATTTTTACTTCAGTGGATGCAACTGTAATGTATGGAATTCTTGGACAAAGAGGGAAAAAGTATTAGAATACATGATTTATGTCACAATGCTATATTCATCTAGATGCTGTTAACAGGTTTATTATTAAAGTATATCTATTACACTGAGTAAGGACATGCTGTGTGACAGAATTACACTTATTTAATCCATGGGTAGGATTTGACAATAAAAATAAAAAACAAAAATGAGAATAATACAGTATGGAGATGGTGAATGTATAAATAAAATCTACCAAGGTTTTTTTTCCAGAATTGCTGGCATCAGCTTACATACAAATCATTTTCTATAGACAAATGGATGAGGTTATACCCCAGGAGAGATACTTGCAGGAAAAATCCATACAGTACTAAAGAATAAACAGCTATGAACAATAAAATTGTTCTCCTCCCCCCTCCTGCTGCATATAATTGACAATAATAATGATGCTTTCTGCAAATGTAGGAAGATTCATTCACAAAGAACCACAGCTTCAATTACAGTCAATGTTCTTATTTGCCTTATTTATTATCGGTTAAGTCACTTCATTTTCACAGTTAAAAAAAGTCAAATATTAGTTATGCCATTTAACTTCATAGAGGATCTAGAAGATGGTATCCTGTTATTTGGAAAGCATACTATGCCCTTTTAGTAAATCCATAACTTTTATCCTGATTTGTTGGCTGAACAATTAGATTTTTAGGGAAATATCATGATGATTGAACCTTTTATCCATAACTGAATGGGAAAATGCCTGGATATTCTAGATATGCCACCATAAATTCCATGAAGAAAGATAAGATAGAAGTATAAATACTTGTTCAAATACAGTTATTTTAACACCAGTAAACTACGGTGACAAAATAAATGCCCTTAGATTCATTTACAGACATTTGTAAGCATTTGCCCATGAACTCTGGTTTTATTTATAGATGACAGGCAGATCCATGCTTATACTTAATTCCTAAGCTGTTCAGTTGGTATCTTGAACATCTTGTTTTTTTTTTTGTTGTATATTGCCTTTATTATTTTTATGACTACAAAATCTACAAAAATATCCAACACAACTTTTCATCCTATTTTCCTCACAACAACAACCCTATGAGGTGGGTTTGGCTGAGAAAGAATGACTGGACTAGTGTCAGCCAACTGGCTTTGGCAGCTAAGGTGGGACTTGAACTCACAGCCTTCCACTTTGTGGCCTGGTGTCTTAACTGTAAATGTGCTATGTGCTATGTGCAAAAGAGGCATTCATTGGTGGACTGGATTAAGACATGAAAAGGTGTTCGTATCTATGGGTGCCATGCTAAATGTTACAGGAAACTAGACCAGCTTTGGTATGCTGATTATCTTCCATGTTGGTCTTTTTTTAGAGAGAACAAGTGAAACATTCTGGAAAAATACTTTAAACCCACATGGGATAGAGCCATTACACATTGACTGGGCAAGTCTAAAGTACCCTTCCTTCCTGCAGAGAAATGAAAAAAGACAGGAATGTTTTCCAGCTTAAGCAATCTTATTTTGTGGATAGTTCTGTCTCCTATCTTTACATCCAGGGTCCAGAAAGGGAAATTAAATTCAGCTTATGCCCATTTTCCCTCCAGGTTCAGATGACAGATGAAGAGCTATGGCCTGATCTAAGCAAACACATGGCAAACTATGGGAAAAAATTATGGTTAAAACTCTCCTTTTCATTGAATTTAAAGCACAATGCATTTTCATATATAACTATGATGTAATCGGTTATTTATTTACGGAGATGGTGGCTCAGGCTGTTAATTGCCTGCACTTAAGATCCAGCTGCCTACAACTGCTGTAGGCTCGAATCCCACCAGGCTCAAGGTTGACTCAGCCTTCCATCCTCTCGGGGTAGGTAAATTGAGGACCCAAGATTGTTGGGGGCAATTAGCTGACCTTGTAAAAATGCCGCTTAGTAATAAGCAGGCATATACAATGGAATGAAGGCTATTGCTGAGCACACTGGGTTGCATCCCAAAAATTGTAAGCCGCCCTGAGTCTCCGGAGAAGGGCGGCATATAAATGTAATTAAAAAAAATACTGCTTTAAATTTTTAAAAAACTTTTCTTTCTAGGAATAACAGATTTTGAGAAAATATAAGCAATTATTGATAGCAGAGCTGAATTATTATGCAATGTATAAAGCTGGATGTTTAACTATAGAATAGTTTACAGCAACTGAATGATATATACCAAGTGAAGAGGCATGGCATGTTTATCACCTAAGTTTGTGGAATAAATCCTAAAAGGAATGTTTCAGAAAGTCAAAATATAATTTTGAAGGCATGCAATATTCTGAAAAAGTCACTTATGCATCCATTTCTCCAACTTGACACACACAGATGCAGAGTCTGCAGCAAAACATGGTTAAGCCAATACTATTAAATGATACTAAATGCCTAATTAAATGCTTCTTCAAGTTGGAAGGAAGGAAGAAATTATGGTAAAATGCCATAGATGAAACAATTGTTAGGTAGTCATAGTTCTTCAGTTTAGAAAATAAGCTTTAACTTTTCACTTGGTTGTTTTCAGACATGCTTGTAAGTATTTCAGAGGCTCATCATGTGTTGTGGCCAAGTACATATCCCTATTATTTTACCTCATAAGAAGCTTCCAAGAAGATCCTAAGCACTGCATGGAAACAGTAAACGTGTTCTGATTTTTCTTCCCTGCAACTGTTATATAAAGGCAACTGCCAATAAATATGGGATTCTACTTTATGCTTTTTTCGCTATCAGCACCCTTTCTGTGCTCTTTTTTTTTTTTTGGCATTCTTCCTATCTTGCAGGGCTCAGGGCTTTTTCTAGAACTGGAGAATATATGCTATTTATGCATCATGATGGTTTCTGGTTCCTGATGCTGATCTGGTTCCTATTTGCATTGGGAGAAAGTCTATTAATGTGAGAAACAGTCTCTTTTCACAATTGCCAGCTCAAGAGGAATGGAACATACATTAGTATGTATGTATGTATGTATTCTGCCTCCTTTCTTTCCGGATGTTCTAACAATAAAATAAATAAACAATAAAATAAAAAAGAGAAACTGAAAAAATACATAAGAAAGTTTTCCCTCTTATATGTATATGTAGGAGCAGGGAACCAATTCAAAGGTCAAAAACAGCAGTTTGAACAGGGACAGTACAGGTACACCAATCTGATAGACCAAAATAAATAAAAAAATAGCTAAATAAAAAAAATAGCTGTTTGGCAGTACTGAAAGGACAACGCCAAGGGAGCCAAATGCATTTCTGAAGGAAAATATCTCAAAAGCATTCACAGCTGTTGAAATGCATCTCTCATCTTCCTACCAGATGTGCTTCAGAAATTGGCACAATAATTATCTTTCTGAAATATCTATGTGGACCTGGTTTATCCAAGAGAACTATTTTACTTCCAGATGACTTTCCTTCCAGAGAATGGAGCGCTGACCTAAAAATTCCTACAATAACATATCTGTTATGTGATTCATCTAGTCTTCTCAGCTTTGAAGGGTGTAAGGTCACAGGGGGCACTGCCAGTTTTCACACTCGGAAGCAGTTAGAAGATAATCTGTGAATGTCTTCCCTGTTGACAGATTGAATGCTGAAAAGCTGCAGCAAAATTCAATGGAATGCCTTGAGCTTCTCCAGGTCTACATACAGCCAAAGTCCCCTCTCCTCCCCTCCTTTCTGTCCTCCAAAGAAGTTAAAGAAACAGAATAATAGTCTGGTGATTTTGAGCACCTTGGTTGCCTCAGAAAATAAGGAGGAACAAAGAATTTCCACAAGGGTGTTTTCACAATGGCCCCTGATTGGCTTTGGTCTTCATCATGGCTCCCAACCAGCATCCTTCCAGCCAACTATTAAGGGACAGTTCCCACTCCCATTTTTTTTAACCATTTAGCTTGCAGCAAAGGAAAGAAAAACAATCCTTAGTACAAGGACACCATGCCATTCCTGAAATACTACAGCCCAGAGAGAGGAGAGAAGGAAGAGATAGAGAAGCTTTGGCAGAAGCTTCTCCCAATGAGATGCTGCTTCTCCAATGTGTCTAGAGTTCAAGTTAGCAAATGGCAAAATAGGCATTTTTCACTCTGAGATCTTAGGCCGCTGGGCTGAAAGAAAATTGCCTTGACCATGCAAAGTTAATGCCAGAACGGGGAATCAAAAGGAGTTCTGGAATTGCTTTAACGTAGCAAATTGTGTAACATTTGTCCATCTCGCTTTGGATTACTTCTCTGGGCTACAATTCAAGGTATGATTTTCTTCAGGAAATTTGATAGAAGGCTTTAACTCTACCGCATCCCAACTTCAAGTCTTACATCACAAATATTAACTAAACATTTCTTCTATACCAGGGGTGTCAAACTTGCGTCGTTATGGCGTTGTCACATGACATATTGGGACTTTTTTCCACTTTGCTAAACTGGGCGGGGACGTAGCCAGCACGTGACGCATCCAACCCATGGCCCACGAGTTTGACAGCCCTGCTCTATACAGTACCAAATGATCAATTTTAATTGAAGGAGACATGTTATAGCAAATTTAAATGGAATATTCCAAATATTAATCTAGGAATTCAAACTGATTACGTAAATATCCTGCATTTGGATAGATTGACTATAATAGGACTGGCTTGTGATTTTGTGATAGTATTAATCTGGGCTCAAGAACAAAATCATTTCATAAACCATTTTATCAGAGAAGTCAGTGCATTGTTTATTAAATGTTTCACTTATTCTCTTTATTCAAAAGTAAGTACAAGCAGTCTAAATAAGGGCCTTTGTGTGGAAACAAGCTCCAAACCTTATCTGAACCAGGCATCTCCTTTTTACATGAATGGCCAAAATATGACTATTTTTAATTTCTTTGATGGGGTAAGCATTCAAGATGTTCTATTCACTACTTCTTTCAGTCCAGACACCGAGGCAATCATAACTCCTAGACTGAGGAAAATTAATTATAATGCCTAACCGTTTTTCCACTAAATAGCTCTCAAACAACTAACAAGATAAAAACAATATAATTAAAACACAGTGAAAATCATAATTAAAAATCAAAACAATCAGCATACTTTTCCACCCAGTGCAACTATCACACCTTGGGCCTATCTAAACAAAACATTTTGTTGGCTGGCATAATGTATTTGGTGCTAGGCCAGAAACTAGGAGACCCTGACTTCTGGTTCTCTTTAGGCACAAAGCCAGTCACTCTCTCTCAGCCTAAAAGAAAGACAATGGCATGACACTTCAGGGGAAAGCAAATAAGTCCAATCAAGACTGACATGAAAGCACCAAAACAACAATCACCACAATTAAAGGTAGTAGTAAAAAGGAGACCAGTGGACTAACTTCAAATGCCAAAAAGTCAGTCACTGAGGTGATCCTGTCTCATTCTCCATTAGATACAACTTGGATGGTGACAAGTTAGAGAAAAGAAAGTTTCCCAAAGAGGTAAAGCCCGGGGAGGCATATAAGATTAAATATTATAAATTAACAGAGTTGGAAAGGACCTTGTAGGTCATCTAGTCCAACTCCCCCCATCCAAGCAGGAGACCCTATACCATTTCTGACAAATGGCAGTCCAATCTCTTTTTGAAAGCCTACAGTGATGAAGCTCCCACAACTTCTGAAGGCAAGCTGTTCCATTTGTTTATTGTTCTCACTGTCAGAAAATTTCTCCTTATTTCTAGGTTGAATCTCTCCTTGATCAATTTCCATCCATTATTCCTCATCTGGCCTTTGGGTGCTTTGGAAAATAGCTTGACCCCTTCCTCCTCTCTGTGGCAGCCCCTCAAAGGGTGTTTGAATGGTGTCAGAACTGTCACTTATATATCTAGAATACCATGAATTCCAATTAACAAATTAAGCTGTACCAATAATAGTTAATATGTTGTCTGAATTTACATGCTATATTAAGAATAGGTTTGTTTTAACCATAGCTTAATAAATACCATAGCAGGTCCTGACATGTTAAGCTATATGCAGCAATGGACAATCTTTTAGGAAATAGCTCCATTTTAAATACCTTTGGAAGGAGCAAGGGTCCCTCAGTGGATCAAGAATGATGAGAAGTAGATGGGTTAATGATGCAAAATGAGCGACACCATATTTTGTGTGTGATTTTCTGTTTTAAGGAATATTTGGTGGGTTGTCCTAAATCTGTTCTGAAACCTTCCAAGCGACTTCATTGTGTCTTTTTCTCCTTTAAAAAGCAGGAAATTGCATCTGTAAATTTCAACAATTGCATCTCTACATTTTGGTGACAAAGAGCTTAACTTACAGGGATGCAAAAATGAGGCTACCGATGATTAAATAATTCAAAAATCATGCTAAGCCAAAATTGAATAAATCACATTATTCCTTTATGTAATACTAGCTCTATACCCGTACTTCACTACAAACTATGTGTTGGGGCTTAGTTTTTGGGGAGGAAAATAAGGGGAGGGAATTGTGCCTCTGCCTACCAGCATCCATCGGTATTCATCTGGCTAGAATCCTGTCAGTGTGTGAGAGAGTTGAGGGCTGTTTGGAAATGGAAACATGGAAACTGAAACAGTATTTGCTGTGTGAGAAAGAGACAGCAAGGAGCCTGGGCGTGGCTTAATTCAACTGTTCTGTACTAAAGCTGGTTGCTGCTGAGAAACTAAAACTGAAACTGAAACTCCACTCCTCTGCTTGTGTTTTGCATTTGGAACAGATTTCTTTTCAGGTGGGGAGGGGGAGTAGAACCATCAGAGCCTGTTAGTAATAATATACGAAATATTAATGCTCTGATGGTCATTTTGAAAAATCCTTTCTTAATGAACACCTAGAAGCCAAGAGGAACATATGTGCCAAATTTCAAGTTTGTAGGCTTTACAGTTCTGGAGATTTTGTGATGATGTGTGAGTGGTATTTCGCTTTTATAGATAGGTAGGTGGGTAGGTAGGTAGAAGGTAGAAGATAGATGATAGATAGATAGATAGTGTTATGTATGTAGGTTTGAATGTCATTGGTTTAGTTTGAATTGTTCTTGTAAAATGTCAAATATGATTGGTTTGAAAAGTGCGGGAAAACCCTGCACTCTGATTGGCTGGCAACTGCCGCTGCTGGCTATAAGTAGCAGCCGTAGCCCAGCCAAGACGGGTCCATTCGAGCTGTAGTCACTAATAAACTCTTCACTGAAGCTCTTCGCGTCTGACTCTTCATGCAAACTTAACAGATAGATAGATAGATAGATAGATAGATAGATAGATAGATAGATAGATAGATAGATTATCTATCTATCTATCTGATAGATATAGATAGATGTAGAACCCAGCTTGTGCCTCAGAATGTGTTACGAAGTTTCTCTGTACTGCAGTTTGTAGTACAGAGTTACAAATTCAGTTTCAGGCATTTATCTTGTAAACAAGTATATGTTTCACATTTCAAAGATCTGAAGCATTAACATTTATGAAATGTAAATTCTTGCAAAGCTGCACGTACTTGGTTATTTGCACATATCAGTGTTTGAACAAGGTGAGAAATGGAGCTGGGTTGTGCGTATTGAGTGAGCATACACAAAGTAAAATAAAAGGGAAGCGCTTCTATTTTTTACACCAGATATAAATCCCATTAAGCAACAATTCCTACATAAACACATAACTATTATCTGTAACTGGCAAACATCTTAAAAATAATACATAGGCTTCATTGTTCACCCTGCCACCATTCTTCATTTGCACTTTGGCAACTGATACATTTTACAAAAGCCGGAGCCTTCACCATTAAGCAATTATGCAATGCTAAGCTACAGATCTATAGCTATTCTAAGCAACATGTAAAATTAATATTGTGCCACTCCTGTTCTGGTGTATTTATTTATTTATTTGATGATAAATGTACAGTGGCTCTGTTTGAACTGTATCTAGCATAAATGGAGCAAGGGAAGCTTAATCAATCTTCTTCTCCAGCCCTTTTGTTTATAAAAACAGAGACAGAAAAGGGTTTGTTTTTCTTCTAAAAACATTTAAAGCTTTTTTTTTAATACTCCTCTGGCGTGATGTTTATACTTCTGGCTGGGCTGTGCAAAGCATTTGAAAGAGGATTTTTGCAGCTGACGTTAACCCAAACTAGACACTTCTCCAATTGTTAAAGCGGGCATCTTTGAAAGTTTCCTTGCACACACAGTCAATATTTTCACTGTGTCTACAAGTGAACAAGTCAGGTAAAGAAACTGGGGAGAGCTTTGGAAGTAGCTTGCAAGCTTTCCAAAAAGATGGGGCTGCTTTAAGAAATCAAAGTGCTTTGTTCCCAGTAGTAAGTGTTGTAAAACCTCTCTTCAAATGCTTACCCAGCTCTTGTTTCTGACCCAATTCAAAAAGGAGGCCTTGGTTTTTAAAATTCTGTAGAGAGTTTATATTGGTGATCTCAGTGAATACTCTTCTTGCATGTAAAACCTATTCAACCAAATTAATTAGGAGCATATTTAAAAATGCTGTTCCAGGTTTCTTCTTAATTAGACAATAGGGCTGTGAGAAGCAATCAGACCCACAGTTTAAAGCTTTAACATGACCAAGGTGTCCCTAAGGTTTCATAGAGCCACCAACTGCAAGCCTTTTGCCAGCTTCTTCAGCAGACATACTTCTTCCTTTCAGGAGCAATCCTGGTGGGAGTAATTTTCTGCATGTATGCACAAGACTGGGGGTGGGGGAGGTGTTTAATTGACCATCATGATTAAAACAACAAATATTTTTTTTATTTTTTAATTCTTGCCTTAGTTCCTCATCTCTCCCAAGAATTCACCGGTCTTTAGGCAACAGTGATGAATGAGACAATAATGCTATTTTTTTTTAAGATTAAAGAGCCACACACAATTGATTTTATTAGTAGCAATAGTAATATTAATGTAATCTTACTGCCTTAGAACTCCTTTCCTTTTTTGTCTTTAGCTGTTTGCTGCATCTAATAAATGAATTGTCAGGTTGTTTTTATTGATTTATTGGTATGTCTGCTTCCTTGCTTTACTTTGTTAATCATAATGCTGTTATATGAATAAATAAACATACTGTATGTGCTTAATGAAATTTGCTCCCCATATACAGTCATATATTTATAAAGGAGAATATTTATAGCTCAGGATTGAAATGAGGGGTCCTTCCTTGGTGGTCTCTGAGCTTGGTTGTTTTCATTACCTAAACTAGGTAACATAATCAGTGCTAGTTACTAGCACTGATGATGTCCCTTAGTTAAGGTAATAAAATGTCTGCAAGAAAACAGCCAAGCACAGAAAGCAGCAAGGACCCTCCGCTCATATATTTAATGACTAAATTAATATTTATAGGTGGTTACATTTTCCTAAACAATTGTAATATCTGTTGTAGTAGAACACCACACTGATACATCTATGCATTTGCTTCTTGCAAATACAAGGAATTGCTCTTTTAGAATAGAAAAGTCACAACGAGCCCAAACGGGATCCAGTGAAATCCACTGATAATTTATTCTATTACTTTAACAAAATGGATTTTCCATTTGCTGTTTGCTGTTCCAAGGCATCACTGCAGAACATCTCCCTTGAGTGGTCATAAGAGAAGGACACATTCTTGGATGGGCTACTGCCCCAAAGTAAATCATAAAATAAATGTTTTTGAGCTGAATCAGAAGGATTCAAAATCCACTGGGGGAAAATAACTTCCACTCCAACCACAAGGCTGCTTACACAGAAAAAAACAAATTCATATGAAAATATACATACTAAGAAAGCCGGGAAAAAATAGTTTAACCTACTGATGATATTTACAAAATATCTAAAAAATGTCCGTGAAATGTTCTAGAGGAGGGCATAGCAGGTGATACAGTAATTGGTGACGAAATAAAAAGAAAGGATAACCTCCAGCTCTGTATACATTGATGGACATTGCCTACTACAGACTAGGGGTTGCAGACCAATGGACAACCAGTAGATGGCAGCACAAAGATAACGGTTTCTGTATTTCATGTCTTAGAATGTTCATGCTGTTCAATAAATAGCTATCATTCTGAGATGGTCACTTGGGATCATATTAAGGCAAAGTAGATCAGTAATCCTAGCACCACAGGGAACAAACCATGAATTGCTAAATAAGCAAATTGGATAGACTCATATAATTTGCTAAGCCTAACACTCCATTTATAAACTATAATTGCGTGAACACAACATGGTAGCATGCTTAAAAACCCAGCCCAAGAAGCACCAGTTTTCTCCAAAAAATTTAGAAAGAGTAAGAAACATTTTGAACTTCTAATTTAGCCCAAATTAACATTTCTGTCCCCTTTGCCATTTAACCATTATGACTTTTGTTCACAATTTTCTAAGACATTTCTTTAAACAAAAAAGTTATTTTGTGTTGATCAACCAATCATTGATAAATTATTTTTATCAATACCTTTCAAAGCATAAAGCAATTTATCTCATATTGAGTTGTAGTTAACTATATGGCATTAAAATGCTTACAAAAGTAGATCACATTGATGTCCCAAACCTACTTATTCCTACCTATCTCCTCAGGTATTCCTTATAGATTTATCCATTAATACATTAAACAACCAAGGCGACACCAAACAATTTTGTCTTACTCCCTTGTTCAGTATACTGAACCATTCACTTAGCATTTATGCTGAAACTTTCCTTCTTTTCATCAAATACAACTCTTACCACACTTGGCAATCAAGCTTCAATTCTATATTTTCACAAATTATTCCACAATTCAAGCTATTTTCTTTAGCTCTTTAGCTTTCTCCTAACTTTGTCACATTCATACATATCTCAAATATTTGCTGATGAGCAAAAAATATGATCAGCACCCTCTGCCTATCATAAAACGACATTGAACTTCTCAAAGTTTGTTTGTTGCACCTTTTCAATCAAAATTCTGTAAGATCCCTGACACACTTAACACACTAAGCTCTGGGGGGCGGGTTGCATTCACCTTTGCTATCTTTCCTTTGTAACAATAACAATATTATTTAGAATGATTCAGATTAAGTCTTTCCACAATCTTAGATAAGTCTCACAGTTGTCATATGAACAAGCCACACATTGCTTTTCCTATTTCCCATCCTCCAAACGTAATAATTTTCACTCTTTCCAGACTTTAGCCTTAAGACCATTTTCATTCATTTTTGGGAGATATTTAACTACCAATATATCATGCAGGACTCATATTTTCTCTTTTCTCTTCCTATAGACTTTACTTATTTCTTACTTATCCATTTTCCCCCAAGATTCAATACTACTCAAAATGGTCCTACACTCAAACTCTCTCATCACCCTCATCAATAAGTCTTTCAATTTTTCATTATAGGCAGACAAATTAAATATGCTTTCAAATCTATATTCATTCATTTGCTGATCTGTAGTTCTATTTCAATTATGCATTCAAAATAAACACTTGATTTTTTTTGTAAGAAAATTGTCTATCACCAGGCTTTTAGGATTTCATGTGGAGCAATTTCTGATCACATTCATTTCTATTGTTGCACAGGGTTTCCTCACATTCATCTCTGTTTCTTTAGTTACCACCATTCTCTTAAATGTCTCATGCAATTATCACAGCCTATAAATTGCTATTAACATGTGTAATGTAGAGGATATAACGCCATACCTTTCAACACACATTTTGGCTGCTCATTCATAATTAAATCAATATTACGCAAAAAGTTAGAAAAACAATGAAATATCTACAATGGAAATTTGGATTATAACATTAACTGGATTTGCAGAAGTGGCAAAGCTGACCAGTTTGATCAGAAGAAGAAAAAATGGCAAAGATTTGTTTGAAAGATTGGAAATCTTATATAAGTAAGATTTATTATCACAATTGACCCCAATATTTCTGTTGCTAAGCAAGACAGTTGTTAAATGAGCTTTGCCCCATCTTAGGACTTTTCTTGAAACAATTGTTAAGTGGATCTCTGTAGTTGCTAAAGTAGTGATATAGCTGTTAAGTGAATTTGATTTCCCCATTGACTTTGCATATCAAGTTTGCAAAAGTTGATCACATGACATTGGGACACTACAACCATTATAAATATGAGTCAGTTGCCAAATATCTGAATGTTGATCACATGATGATGGAGATGCTGCAACAACTCAGTGGTTAAGATACTGGGCTTGTTGGATGGAAAACTGGCAGCCCAGCAGACCAGAGAAGTTGAGACTTAATTATGGAAGTTTCTGAATTTCAGCTAAAAATATTATCTGGCCTTAGATGGTGTGAATTCCCCCTTAAGGATGAAGTGTGAATTTGAAAACCAACTTAAAGAGTTAAAATAGTTGTATGGGAATAGCCTTGAATATTTTTTTTCCCCAAATTTAGAGGGATATACTATTCAAGATTAAATCTGAACAGTGTTGATCTTGGCTTGATTATATGTTATAGTGATTTTAAATTATTGTAGTGCTTTTATATGGAACTATATTTGCTTATTTAATTTATATTCCACCATTTTTCTAGCTTAATAAAATGTCTTATCTTCCATGTTCCCATAACAGGAACAACCCTATGGTTTTAAGTTAGTCCAGGCAAGAAGCCTTATCTGCAGAATCCAGCCATCCAAGTACCAAATGCATTTGAAACTAATATCATCTGTACTAATTGCTGATGCAGTTATCAAAATACTGTTTGATTCAAGCCCTGCTTTCACTTTTGTTAATGGCAGTGTCCTGAAGTTGTCTGTAAAGGCCTGTCCTATGTTCTCATCACCAAAAGTAGTCAGATTAATAAGGAAGTCTTTTGAGTAGAAACTCCACATTTTCATATTCAACTCCACATTTCCATCAGGGGTTTGCAAGCTTTGATGCAGGCTCTAAAAGAATGCTTGTTTACATTGGCTTTTCTTTCAGCTGCATTTTGGGCTTCTAATTTAATTAAAATTGTTGGCAGTTACGTTTTACCATTTCCTTGTATTCTTCCTTTATGCTGATGCACACCATAGTGTCACTGTTGAAAGTGATCCAAATAGTTATAAGTAAGCAGAGATGCAAATAAATCCAACACAGAATCTGCTCAGAACAACAACTATTTACAGGATTTAGTTAGGAATAGACAGCATATGGGTAATGAGTTGTGATTTGAAGAAGGACACATGGCAAGGGCATAATCTTTTAGAGAAAGAGAGATGTACTCAGAATGATTTTCAGGTATGTACATCTAGTCATTGTCTACGCTTAGCAACAATGTAGACTTTCCCCATGACCTTGGTCCTTCATGTCTTCTGACAGTGCACTCATTGCTACACTAAATCTATCCACTGTGCTGCTGGTTATCCTCTTCTTCTCTTTCCTTCCACTCTTCTTTCTCAACATTAAAGCATTCTCCAAAGAGCCATACCTTTGCATAATGTGTCTGGAGTAGAGTAATTTGAATCTGTCCATTCGTGCCTCAAGTAAGAATTCTGGTTTGATCCATTTGTTTGTTTTCTTCTCTGTCCCTGGTATTCTGAGGAATCTTCTCCAACACCAAAGTTCAAAAACATCAATATTCTTCCTATCTTGCTTCTTCGAGTTACAATTTTCACTTACTAAAAGTGTCACAGAGAATACCATGTCTTGCACAATTCTGGTTTTTGTAGGTCCCAGCATCTGAATATCTTTTCCAAGGCCTTCATGCCTGTTCTACCAAGTGCTAGTCTGAGGGGGTCTTTCTTGACTGCTTTTTCCTTTACTGTTGAGGGTTGATCCTAAAAGGCAGAAGCTATCCACACTTTGATATTTTCCCTGCCAGCTGTAAGGCTGATTGTTTTACCTGTTGTCCTTACTTTGGTTTTCTTTCTATTTAAATTTAGTCCTATTTTTTCATTGTGCTCCTTTTCTTTTATCACTAGGCTTGCAACTCTTTGCATTTTCAGCTAAAAGTAAAGAAACCTGAGAAGTTAAGAACCTATGATAGAAATCTGAGCTACAAGGGAAAGGCAGATAAAATGAAGGCAAGAAGGCAAGAAAATGGGGGCAAGAAACAGATAAGGGTTAGAAATCCAGCATTCATAGACTCTTTGAGAAGAAAACTCTTTGAACTGAAACTTCTGATTAAACAGACTAAATCAGAAGCCTTTGATTTGGTAGTTCAATTTTTCTTCAATTATTTAATAGAATAACATAATAGAATTTTAATAATTATATTCTAAAATAGAAATATGCAGCTGGCTGAAGTGAAGAAAGGTACAAAAATGTACATGGAAAGAAGAAACAAGAAAGCCAATGTGAAGTATTTCTATAAAGGTGAGGTTTGGCAGTTGTCAGTTTTGAATATTCTTGTATTCTTGTCAGTCCTGAAGATAGAACATCCAGAGAATATGAGAGATTATGCTATAAAATCAATTATTTGTGAAGGAGGAAATGAAAGAGGGTTATTTCATCAGGGATTTTTATTGATTTTTCCTTAATAGGATAAAATGACACCTGCAGAAATTTGAATTAAAGCAATAAAAAGATGCAGTAGAAATTTAATGTAGTGTAGACTCTTAATGGGATACTTCTCCTGTTGTTTCATGAAGCAGAACATTTTTAGAAATTGAAAAGAAGGAGAATTGGGAAATACTACTTACCTGTAGGGAGATGGTTAATGCAAAAAGTTTCAGCAATGCCATTAAATTAGTGCAAGAATAGCCAGTCTTTTGCACTATAGTTCCTCTTTACTGGTAGATAGAATTCAGGCTAAGAGTTTCTTAAAGATCATACTGGATGTAGTCCCTATTTCATTTACCAGACAATTAAAAAAACACTAGTGTAATACTATTGAAAACCATGCCTTGAAATTTTTTTTACATAGATAATTCTATATGCATTTGTTGCATGTAAAGATCTTTATTTTACTCAGGATTGTTTGGATAATTTTAATCGTTTTTGATCTGTCTTTTACTCCAAATGTTTGCATACTTTTTCCTTACTTTTGTAAACCAGTGAAACTATTCCCAATACGTATTTGGGGTTAATAAGCAATGAAACTTGCACAAGACATACATAAAGCATCAGTATTATGAATGTTAAGTTTTATTAGTAGCATCATCTTAAATGTGTTTGCTCCTTTGGTTCTCCTTTGGTTCAGTGGGATTTACTTTACGTTTCAAATGTAGGCCCAGAACGTGTAACTGAAGTTTTAGCTCTACTGTTGTTCTTGGTATCCCTTGGTGACACATGGCAACCCCATGTACAGCATATTAACGTTGTTGTCAAACCCCTAATAGCAGGGTACAACCCACAAGGAAAGATTTACAATGTTTCTCATTAAAGTTGAGAAAAATTTGTTGGCTTTCTTATAGATGGATCTTATTCTTGTTATTTTTCTAAATTTTCTGCTTGCAAAGCATGTGGGAAAGAGGCAGGTGCAGTTTGACATTTTGGGACCCTCAGTCCTTTGGATGCAGTGGCAAGAGGACATAAGAAACTATGTCAGGAAACCTAGATAGATTAAAAAAAAGAGTTAACACCTATCTGTATTAGATCTTCCATATTTCAAAGCTTACAAATGATATTAGTTATATGCATTGATCTCTGTCCTTTTGATTTAAAAAATGTTACCTTTTATTATTGGTCTCTAATGATAGAATTATATTTTTTATTCCTTGCTCCGTTTATTTATAATTTTCTTTGCCAATCTGTGCAAATCAGCAAGTAACACAAAGCTGCTTGTTACATTTTGGTATCAGAAGTATTTAACAATTGCTATAATCATAGCAGTTCCTCCCAGTTACATGCTTCAATTTCTACAGTATATTTAAACTCTCTGCAATCAAATCACTTTGCAACAATAGGAAACAGCAAACAGGAAGGTTGATTGCATCAGGCAATTTAAAGCACATATTTCAAAAATCCATGATTTAGCAGCAAATATAATCATTATCTTCAAAAATGTTGCCATATTATTTTAAAAAGCCTATACAAAATTAGCATCATCAAGCGTTAATAGTGTTGCTAGGCAACAACTCCCTGCATCAATTCCAGGCTGGCCTGCTCATATTAATTCTGTATGACTTTGATTTTCTCCCTTGATTGCTTGTTAACATTAAAGCTTGTAGTTGCTTGCCCCTGTCCGCTTTTTCTAAAATTGCTTTATCTTGTCTGAACTTGCCTTGTAACTGGAGGGACAGGATAACAGACAATTTAGACCCATGTTAACATGTTTCATTATATTTTTTCACTTTGATTCCATATAACAGTGGTAAGTGGCTACAAAGTATTGTAGTTCTTTTTTAATAGCCATAAAATTGTGTGTCAGAATTGCGACAGAATTGAGCAGGAATGTCAAATTCAATTTCATTGAGGGCTGCATCAGGACTGTGTTTGACCTCGGGAAGGTGGGGGCATGACCAGGGGGACATGGCCAGCTTGACGTCACTCATGTTGGGGGTGCCTGTGGTGGACCGAGTGCTCTGCAAAAATGGGCTCCTGAGCTCCATTTTCACCTGCAATGGCCCCTGCAACCCTCTGCTAGTAAAAACAGAGCTCCATTTTTGCTGGTAGAGGCACTGTGGGCCAGTCCTTTGCTGTTTCCAGGGCAGCCCCACGCGCCAGATCTAAGCACCATGTGGGTCGGATTCGGCCTGCAGGCCTTAAGTTTGACAGCCCTGTCTTACAGTAACTAATATTTCTGGATAAAAGTAAGAAAACTTGCTTGATCTATATATGATAGTTTCTTCTATTGAAGAACACCCTCCTCTTTAACTAAAACTACATATTTGTCAGCAAAATCCTAAAAATCAAGATGTGTTGTCATGTTTTTGTTGATTTTTTTCTGTGAGGTTTATATCTGTTTTTTGAACTAATAAATTTATTAAATGTACTGTATTAAAAGGTAGTATTTTCTTAACTATTCTTAGTTTCAAGCAGCATTCAAAGAGTCATAAACAGTGAGCTCCAGGCATGTTTTTCCTACCATGACCCCTGTCAGGCAGGGCAGAAAGTAAGTGGCTGGCGGATAGCCTCACAGTGAGTTTCTGTGCCTAAGGTCCGATAACCCAGTTTGAACAAAATTCTGAACAAGAGATTTCTGAGAATAAACTGATCGCACAATTTTTTTAATGATGTGAAGTCCTGGGAGAAAGTAATTTGGAAGAATTGTTTTCTTTCATTTTCCTTCCATTGATTGAGGGCCGTGTTTCATATTCTCCTAGGAGTTCCACACTTGGCATGTCTACTAATAAAATTTTGGTACTCTGGAACCCTGTGGTCTCCTCCTTTCTGAATAGCTGATTACTATTATTCATATTATGAAGAGGGAGAGAAAGGACCAGGCTAGAACAGGAAGAAGACCTGTTGTTTAGTGATAAAACACACTTTTAATGCATACAGTCCCAATTTCAGAATAACAGAGTTAGAATTTCATTTGAACCTGTTGCAAATATTGTTATATTTTATTTTGTTTATATGATTATATTCAGATTCTCTGTCTATAGAGTAACTTCTGTTGAAAATACCACAGTCCTTTCCCCAGCTACAGCCACCATTACAGTATTCAAAGCCTTTATCCAACATAGGCAAATTAACTTAACCAAAGCATTTTTAACAATGTTGGTTCAGGGGCTGCTTGAGGTGACCAGAGCTGCCTGTGGTCTGGCTTGCATATCATATTAAGCTCTAATAATGTTTGTCTTATTTAGACTTAGAATGAACCTTGTCACTGCAAGTTGTAAACCACAGATGACCCATTTCCACAAGATCTAAAGGCAGTTTTCAGTCAGAGACCATTAAAAACAATAGCCTGTTAGCATACTTTAATTAAACCAAGGTAACTCTTGTATCATCAGTACCAGAATAAACCCTTTCAAGGCATTGTTAAAGGCCAGGAGATTGGCAGTGCTTCTAATCTCAAGAGGCAAATGTTTGAAAAAAGCAGGGCCATTGCTAAGAAGCCACATCAAACCCTCCAATCCTGGTAGGATAACAAGCCTTGGGATATCTTCCCCAAAATTACATGAGATATGCTGAGTGGGAAAGACAATCATAGAAGTACCCAAGTATCATGTAAGGCATTAAAGTATTTTTAGCTTCAAAAATTAAATGCACTTTGAATTGGACTCAGTGACTACTGCACAGAGGGACAACAGTTACAGAAGTGTGGTCACATTTTTAAACCAATGAAATCTTCCAAATCATCCACAAAGACAACCCTGAACAGCAGATTAAAATAGTTCTCAAACCAGAAAGATTGATTCACATTAAGTTTAGTGTCCTAAAATTAGAGGTTAACCTATAGAATCATAGAAGTTGAATGAGCCACAACTGTATTATTCATTAGTGCATTCATAAAGGCAGGCTTTGAGAGCGATTTGAACCTCTCTTTCTTAAAATGCAAGCTCAAAGGGCTAGCCATTCTCTTTCCAGGAAAGACTGGCCCTAAAACAGGTATCTGCTTCTCATTAATTACATCTTGAAATACTCCTGTTTCTATCCCAATCCCAGAGTTTTCACAGTATGGTTTCTTATGTTGTGTAAATCCAATTAATTGAGGTTTTTTTTCAGTAAACACCTAGTTTAACAATGTGTGAATACAACAGTTAAGGCAGTAGTGGAGATGCTTTGGCCTCCATTTTGCTGAAATAAAGTGACCAACCGTCCTCCTTTAGGGAGGACAGTCCTTCTTTGTAAGTTCTGTCCTCTCTCGAAAAGTGTCCTCCTACAGACTAATCAGTAAATCTCCATATTTGATTGATGCCGATCCGATCTGTTGTGTGTGATGTGACGTATTTGTATTTGACATGACGATTCGTCAAGGCTCGGTACAGTACAGCCAGACACGATTATGATATGCATGCGCTCCACACAGGAGAATTGTTTTGAGAGAGTGCGCCGTGTGCAAGAGTGTGCCATGTGCAAGAGTGCGCTGCGTGCAAGAGTGTGCCACGTGCAAGAGTGCACCACGTGCAAGAGTGCGCTGCATGCAAGAGTGCACGCGCACAAGTGGCATTGTTTTTTTTCTTCAATTTATTTGTGTCCTCCTTCTCATTGTGAAAAAGTTGGTCACCTTAGCTGAAGTATAATTCTAATAGAATAACAGAGTTGAAAGGAACCTTGGAGGTCTTCTAATCCAACCTCCTACTCAGGCAGGAAACTCTGTGCGAGCACATAGGTTGGGACTCCTCGGGTTGCCGTCCGCACGACAATGTCGCTTGCGGTGACCGGGAAGGGCCTATTCTGCATCGGCCCCCGCCTTATGGAACCAGCTACCCGTTGACCTCCGGCTGGCTCCCGATCTCTCCTCTTTCGCGCGATCTAAAAACCTGGTTGTTTTTACAGGCTGGGCTGGACTGATCTCCTAGGGGAGAGGGTGGGTTTTAAATTAGATTTTAATTCGGTTTTATAGTTGTATTTTGGCTTGTTTAGTTTAATTTCTTTTTAACTAATTTATTGTTCTGTGTTTTTATCTGTGAGCTGCCCCGAGTCCTTTCTGGAGAGTGGCGGCATACAAGTCAAAACAAATAAATATCAGTGGTGGCTAACCTTTTTGAGCTTCTGTGCCAAAAATTGTGTGCACGCTTGAACTCGCGTGCCAACACCCAGAAGGCAATGCGCACCCTTCCCATGTCCCCTATGCATGCACGCAATCCCCCACCCACCCACTTCCCGCCACCCCCTTACCTGCACTGCACCTCACAGCTGATTTTCGGCTGGTTTGAGGCCTTTTTTGGCCTCCCAGTTTTGTCACTTCCTGTTTTCCCAAAAATATGGAAGTGACGAAATGGGGCTAGATTTCAGCCTACAAAGCTTATAGAAGCCTGCAGAAGCCTTCCTCAAGCTTTTGGGAGACTGAAAAAAGCCTCAAACTGGCTGAAAATCAGCTGTGAGGCACGCACATGCTCAGTGAGGTAAGTTTGCCTGCAGCCTGCGTGCCGGCACCAGATACATCCATAGCTGAGTGTCCTTTTGGCTTTCGCCAGTTGCTTCATTCTTTCTGGCACTACTAGCACTAGCCCTCTGCTCTTCCCCAGTGTTAGATCGTGGGAAATGAGACATTCTGGAGCCAGCTTACTGAACTAGTCTTCTTTATTTTTCGTTAGAACTGGACTCAGAAGAAACCGCGGCAGCCCTTTTACAGTTGGGCTGCTCATGGCTGTGGCCAGTGACGGCTCATTCAATTTCCCACTGCCACGGACCAACCAATCACAAGTAAGTATGCTAATACATAAAACACCCAGTAGCATATTGGACACCTTCTGACCTGAGGGGCTCATCTTCCAGCACCATATCTTCTTGCCTTTTGGTACCATCCATGAGGTTTTCATGGTAAAGATACTGGAGTGGGTTGCCATTTCCTTCTCCAGTGGGTCACATTTTGTCAGAGCTCTTTGCTATGGCCTGTCCGTCTTGGGTGGCCCTGCATGGCATAGCTCATAGCTTCATTGAGCCATGCAAGCTCTTTTGCCATGACAAGGCAGTGATCCATGAAGGAGTTTTTATTAATATTAACATGCAAATATATGTTTAATTTTATCAACCATTTACATGTTTATTCCTGTGAATAGTTGCTGTAGGGACCCCAGTACACTGCTTTGCCCAGGGCCCATAATGCTGTTAAGACGGCTCTGATCCTGCTCAGCTGCCATTGAACTAAAAAAAATGTCACTTTATTTCTGCAATATTGACATATCAAGAATATGATATTCTCTCTTTCTTTAGTCAGTATCCCTGTTATTGCTACCTAAGCATGAATACTCTTATAGGAAATATATTTTAAACTAATCCTCTATATATTTCAGGTTGATTCTCCTCCCACTTTATTCTGAAATAAAGATTAAAGAACATTTGAAAATCAAGAAATATTTCCTCACATTTCTGTAATGTGCTTTTTGCTTCAGTATGCTGTTCAATATGTATTAACGTGTTAGCTAGCTGTCGCAGAAAAAAATTGTTTCTAAGCAACATTAACTCTGCAGCACGATGCATTATGTCTACAGCTAATGTTGAAACATAGGATAGATGAAATATTTGTATTGAGTCAGTCAGCTTTGGAAATCATTCTTTTTCAGGCTCAGGAGTACAGAAGAGTAATAAAACCAATCTTGTATTAAATCTATGCAGACGCCCTCATAACTGGATTTCTGAATTATTATATTGCCATAGGATATTATAATGGTTCTGCTTTTAAGTTGAAAAGCAGGTGGGCTATGACTTCTTATGCAAGTTGAGGAAGCTGGACTTCTCCAGATATTGCCAAACTATAATTATCAGAGCCCTAACTAAACAGTGGAGAAAGATCACAAAGATGATTAAGGGACTGGAGGCTAAAACATATAAAGAATGCAGGAATTGGGTATGTCTAATATAATGAAAAGAAGGACTAGGGAAAACTAAAATCATGGCATCTGGCCCTCTCAATTCTTGGCAAATAGATGGGGAAGAAATGGAGGTAGTGACACGATTTTATTTTCCTGGGCTCCAAGATCACCACAGAGGGGACTACACTACAGCCAAGAAATGAAAAGATGCTTGGGGAGGAAAGTATTGCAAATCTAGACAGCAAATCTAAAAAGCAGAGACATAACCCTGCCAACAAAAGTGCGTATAGTCAAGACTATGGTTTTCCCAGTTGCAATGTATGGTGTGAAAGTTGGACCATAAGGAAGGCTAAGTGCCAAAGAATTGAAGCCTTTGAACTATAGTGCTGGAGAAGACTCCTGCAAGGCAATCAAACTGGTCAGTCCTACAGGAGATCAACCCTGACTGCTCTTTAGAAGGCCAGATCCTGAAGATGAAACTCAAATACTTTGGCCACCAAATGAGAAGGAACGACTCACTGGAGAAGACCCTAACACTGGGAATGATTGAGGGCAAAAGAAGAAGGGAACAGCAGAGAATGAGGTGGCTGGATGGGGTCACTGAAGCAGTAGGTGTGAGTTTAAATGGACTCCAGAAAATGGTAGAAGACAGGAAGGCCTGGAGGAACGTTGTCCATGGGGTTGCGATGGGTCCAACATGACTTCGTGACTAACAAATGCAGTAAAATGTAATAAATATGTTGCTGTAATTATATGATACAAGGTGCATTGAAGGGTTAACATACACAGATTAGTATGGGGCTCCTATGCTCGTGTGGCCCACGGGCAAGTGCCCATCAGGCTAAAGTGACCAGATTTTAACATTGGTAAAGCAGGACACCATTGACGGGAGAGGGTTCCTTGATTAAAATTTCGGTCTATATGAAACAGTTCTTGCTTAAGGCAGAACCTCCCTCCTTCCCCCTCCCCTTAAAGAAAAGACGCGGGCAAGCCACCTTGAAAAAGATCCTCCGGCACAAATAAAAACATGCAGTGGCAGAAATGCCAGGTTGAAGGAAAGGGAAGAATGGCTGAAGGGGAGGGATTTTATGAATTCTCCTTCTCTCTCTCTCTCCTCTCACACACACATACACACACACAGACAGATAGATTTAGGTAAAGATTCAGCGGCAGCCTCTCCCCCTCATTCCCAGGAGACTCCCACCCAGCACGGTTTTACCTCCGCAGCCTCAGGAAGGAGCAGCAGCCAGTCCTGGCAAAGCCACCCAAGCAGTGGGAAACAAAGCCTGCTCAGGCCGCAAGGCCGGGCCTGCTTTGCTCTTGCCTCTTTCTCTCTCTCTCTCTCTCTCCCTCTCTTTCTCTCTCCACCTGCTGCAATTCCCGGGAAGCGCCTTGCCGAGCAAAGCACAATTCACCTGGGCTGCAAGGGCCCAGGCCCATGGCGCCATTTTGCTGAAGTGGGAAAGGCAGGACCAAAGCCTGGCTGCGAGCGAGCGTGCAGCGAGGAGTGTTCGCCGGGCTTCTTCTGCCGCCTTCACTACACAGCAAACACCCGCTCCTCCCCCTCGCCCCTCTGGAGAGCGCAGCGCTTTTCGGAAGGAAGCCCACCCTGGGTCAGAGAAGACAACAACATGCATCCCTCCCTGACACTTGTGCACATCCCTCTCTCTCTCTCTCTCTCTCTTGGCTTGCAGCTGCAGCTGCTCTCAGGCAGGGTCAGCCCAGAGCCTGCAATGACAAGCCCCACCCTGAAGTTGGAACTTTCGTGCATTCTTTCTGAAAAATCGGGACTTTTTAAAAATCCCGCAGGACAAATTGTGAAAACTCGGGACTGTCCCGCCAAAAGCAGGACATCTGGTCACCTTACATCAGGCCCATGCATAAAGACAGCCCTAAGCAGGATTGGTGATTAAGGATAAATTTCAGCTGGAAAAGAAGAACAAAAAAATCAGGCACAGGAAATGAAATAGATCATATTACAAAAGACCAGGGTTAATGGCTGACATTCTGAATTGGGGCACATTACATTCCTTCCTTTTCTTCCATATTCTTTTTGTGTACTTCTAATATTAGCTTTCAAAAATATGGTTATGGAACTCTGTGATGATGTTATTTGAAAGTTTTGGTATACAACCCTGAAATTAAAAAAATTCCAGTAATAATCAAAGGTAAACCAAGCTAGTGTATAGCAACTGTAACTTCTTCCCTTTCCTAAGATAGAATATCAGCAAATAGCTCAAACCTGCAAAGATGAAGTCAAGAAAACTAAGGGTCAAGATGAACTAAGGAAAAACGAAATAACAGAGTTGGAAGGGACCTTGGAGGTCTTCTAGTCTGACCCCTGCTCAAGCAGGAAACTCTATACCATTTCAGACAAATGGTTGTTCAGTCTTCTTAAAAACTTCCAGTGATAGAGCACCCACAACTTCTGAAGGCAAGCTCTTCCACTGATTGTCAGAAAATTCTTCCTTATTTCCCTCTTTGATTAGTTTCTATCCATTGTTTTTTCTCCTGCCTTCAGATGCTTTGGAGAATAGGTTGATGCCCTCTTTTTTGTTGCAGCCCCTTAGATATTGGAACACTGCTCTCATGTCATCCCTAGTCCTTCCTTTCATTAAAACATACATATTTTAATAAGAGATTGGACAAGCATTTGTCTGAAATGGTATAGAGCAGGGGTGGGATGCTACCAGTTCTGCCCGGCTCTTTAGAACCGGTAGCTCTGAAGAACAGCAGACACCGAACCGGTTCTGTGTTTGCTGCTGTTTGCCCCCGCCGGCTCCCCCCAGGCTCTTACCTGTCCTTTATTTCCTGCTTTTTCAACCTCAGCTGCTTTGCATGGCACAGCTGAGGTTGAAAAAGCAGGAAAAAAGAGGCTTTTCAAATGCTCTGGACCCACGCGCAGCGCTTTTCAGCTGTCTGGGCGGCACAGCTAAAGGTTTTTTTACATGTGTGCACAGCGTGCATCTGGCGCATGTGCACACAAAGCACACATGCGAGCGCAAAACATAGTCACCGAACCGGTAGTAACACCGGTTGAATCCCACCACTGGTATACAGCAGGCGTGTCAAACTAGTGACCTGAAGGCTGGATACGTCACACGCAGGCCACGCCCATCCCAACTCCACAAAGGGAAGAAACGTTGCGATACGTCATATGACTGCAATGTGACATGGCAAGTTCGACACCCAAGTTGCAAGTTGCCTGTTTGAGCAGGGGGGTGAACTAGATCTCCAAGTTCCCTTCCAACTCTGTTGTTCTGTTGTCCTGGTTTGGTTCTCTTCCCTCTTGATATGTAGAGTTTCAAAAGCATGTGGTCTTTGGGACAATCTGAAGAGAATTTTCTCTTTTGTTTTCCTAGAAAATCCTTCAGATTTTTACTTTACTGATGTTTTTCATCACATTCAAAACTTCCCTTCAGTAGCTGAAGCCTAATGTGAAATAAATAGAAACTGACATAATCTTTACATGCTACAAATTTAAACATTACATATTTTAACAAATGTCAATAAATACTATTTAGATTCAGCGGTTTATGATTCAAAATACAAAAATGAGGAATATGGCTAGCACTAAATTTGAGTAATCTTCCAATTCAGTGCTATATTTTACTGCAGAGTTGCTAAAGGTAAGTCCTCATCTAGTGACTGCCATGTACAGTGAGCATTTACAAATAGGATGGTGATGAAAAAGTAATTTTGTGACCAATCTTTCACATTTACTTAAGTCATTGTGAGTCTTTGGAACTCATTTAAATGCCTAATTGTTTGGTCATGAGACCAAATATACTTCTGACTTAATTGTTCCATGTAAACAGAACTTTAATGTTAAACCAACAGTGCAGGATAAGCAATGTAAGCATCAATAGACTAACCTGTATCAATACTCGGGCAGCTGAACATTTCTACAGTTTAAGTCTTTAAATGCATCCCTAGATAAAAGCACATAACAATAATTAAGAATTGATGTCACTCACATAGCTAACAGTAGTAAACCTATTCAGCCAAGGAAGAACAGCATTTGTTCCTAGGAACCCCAGTTGTGTCTTGGATTTCTGCAGTTAGTACTGATTTTGTTTTTAAAGAGATGGTAAAACAAGTCATGCCTTAACAATTAGCCTTTTTTAGATAGTGAGTGCCCCAGGCATCAAATATCAGCTCATGTACTTATTCACTGCACTGCATGTCAATGTCAGTCTTTGGTAGATTGATTTCAGAATCAGTAAATACGGGGCAGTAAACACAGAAGAGTCTATTGTAAAATTTTTAAAAGCTGAAATAATACAAGTAATTCTGGAGATAATACATTTATAAACCTTGAATGAGAAATACTCCTCTGCCTGACCATTTTAAGTACCAAATTTTGTATGTGGAATCTGGAGCAATTGCCCCAATTAAAAAGCTGCAAGCATAGCTCAAGGCATGACCTCAGCCTTAGTAGAAAGCACATAAAAAAGAGTTTTTTTCCATTTCATGACTGACGCTGACATTTTCATTTTTGATTGCATCCTGCAAACAGTCCTGCTGGGAAAGGATCCCACTTAAGACTCTCAAATATCCTGAAGGAAACAGATGGTTAGTAAAAAATCAGAAAATAAAATACAGGCTGAATAGTCAAGACCTTGTTGATGATCCAAACTCTGTCAAGGATCTTGGAGTACTCATCTCTAATGATCTAAGTGCTAGAGCCCACTGTAACTACATAGCCAAAAAAGCATTAAGAGTTGTTAACCTAATCTTACATAGCTTTTTCTCTGGTAATATCACACTAACTAGGGCATACAAAACATTTGCTAGACCAATACTCAAATACAGCTCATCAGTCTGGAACCCACATTATGTATCTGATATTAACAGTTGAGAAAGTCCAGAAATACTTCACAAGAAGAGTTCTACACTCCTCTCCTCATTGCAGAATACCTTATGCCACCAGAGTTGAAATTCTAGACCTAGAAAACCTAGAACTACGCTGCCTTCAGTCTGATCTAAGTATAGTATATAAAATCATACATTGCAATGACCTACCTGTCAATGAATACTTCAGCTTCAACCATAACAATACAAGAGCACACAATAGACACAAACTCAAGGTTAACCACACCAAACTTGATTACAGGAAATACGACTTCAGCAACAGAGTGGTCAATGTCTGGAATATGCTACCTGACTCTGTGGTTTCTTCCCCAAACCCCAAAAACTTTAACCTTAGACTGTCTACTATTGACCTCACCCCTTTCCTAAGAGGTTTGTAGGGGGCATGCATAAGTGCACTAACGTGCCTACTGTCCCTGTCCTATTGATTCTTTTTATTTTTATTTTTCTTATATGTATCCATTCCATGTATTCATAACTATGTTTATACTTATACCTATTATCTTGTAAGCGACTGACAAATCAAATAAATAAAAAAAAGTTTTTAATTGAAAGAGGCTAGGATCTTTGTGGACCATGTCAGGGAAAATTAAGGGTTAAATTAAAGATTGTTTGAAAGGACAAACATTAATAAGTTGCTTTAATTTAATACAACCCCCCCATATACTGTGTACCTGAAAGCTAGCAGAAATATAATGAAGGATTAAATACCTAAAACAAATACTGGTGGGATTAATAAATGGCACAATAATTCCTTCTGTGACTTATCTATATTCTAACTCCTTGCTTTCTTTTCTCCCCAGCTATTTCTCCTAAGGCGCTGATTTGTTAACTTCATGCAAAGCTTAGAGGAACTGTGCCAATAGTTGTCAAGGAGATACTGCAATTACATTTGATGCTAGCACTTTGGGTTATTTTGGCAATATGTTTCTGTAGACTGTAATAAAGGTTAATTGTTTCTTTTCCTTTTATTTTGTTCCCCTCCGCCCCCAAAATACCAAAAAGAAATTATGTAAAGGACTCAGGACACCATCTGTCAGCAGGATAATTCTGTGAAAATTAAACTGAATGGGGCCAAATTTGATGTGGCTGGAGAAGCCAGCAAAAGAAAGATCAAGTCTCAAAACAGGCTGGACCAAGGGCTCCAGAGGAAAAATCCAGAGGGGGGAAAATCCTCCAATGATCCTCATAGGAGAAGCAATTGGCCAGCAGCTTGGAATGTTGCCTATTGTTCCCTTTTAAGACCACTCTTCTCTTGGTCATGTGGCCCAGAAAATATTTTCCTGGGAACTGTGAAGTACACATAACACACCCAAGAACAGGCAAGGCAAGACAAACACACATGGATATGCACACACAAATGTATGCATGCATGCCAAATAATCTCTGAAGAAGCAATTACCCACAGATACACAGGCCTAACCCATTACATCATTATACAGGAGAAAACACAGGCAGCTCCTACTGTCATCAATGCTAAAGGAGTTGAGAAAAATTCCAGAATATGTGCCATTTTTGATTTCCCTACGTTTTTTTCAGGACTTTAAAGGTGGCAGGAGTATATTAGTGAATGAAGCAGAGTACCGATAGGAATCTGCTGAATACCACCTCTGTATGGAGCCCTTCCCAAGAAATGTTCGATATTGCCACAAGTTGTAAGCTGTTCCAAGTAAAGCTGCCTTTTGCAGTTGACTGGTGGCGATTCTGTCAATGCTAATGATGTTCAAGTGGTTATCCAGATGTTTTGAGACTGTAGCCAGGGTTCCTATTATTATTGGGCATTATTTGCTTTCTTTTGACACAGTTGTTCTACTTCTATATGCAGGTCTTGTAGTATGATCTTCTCTTTCTCTTTTGTTCTGCTGCCTCTAGCTACTGCAGCATCCACTATCCAGACTTTAAAATCTTTCTTATTGACAATTGTTAAGCCTAGGGTACTAAAAGAGAAGGCAGATCCTTCTCTGTTTGAACTCTAAAACCCCATAGCACTGTAGCCTTTTCATTTTCTATTACTTAATGTATTCCCCCAACACTCCCACTCCCCTCAGTTCTTGCTTGTAGGCAAATGATATTTCTTGCAGGTATTCCAGCGCAGCGTTGTTGCTACATTGTCATGCTATTGTTTGTGCTTAGTTATGTGATCTTGCAGCAGCTAACCAGGTGGTCCACTATTTCTTCAGCTTCTTTGCAGAGATGACATTTGCTTTCTGTTGCTGTTTTCTCAAGCCTGGTTTTGTACGCATTTATTCTTGTGCTGCCATAATTAGCCCATAATCTGACTCTTTGTTTAACTTTCCTGTTCTTAGTCATTGCCAGGTCTTCTTGTTATCTGCTTTGCCTTGTTTTTGTTTTTAATGTACTGGCCATGTAATACTTTGTCTTACCTTATCTCTTTTTTATTCTTCATTTGATCTTTTTTGTAAGGCACTTTGGTCTCTCAAGCACTCCAATACAGTAAGCCTTCATGGCATACTAGTGCTGGTGTATCTTCTTCACTGTCCTTCTGATATTCTGCCAATGCCCTTTTTCTTCTTTATCTATCTGAGGTACTTGAAACAGTCCATGCTCATCTATTTTCCTTGGTAATAGTCTGTCAAAATCACTGCAAGAATGAAAGGCATGATTCATTATCATTATTTTTCTGGTCTTCCTATCCAGGGCCTGTAGTTCTGCACGAGTCCAGTCCACTATTTCAGTGTGTATCTAATGACTGGAATTGCCCAGTGTTAATAGCCTTGATGACATTTCCCACACACAATTTTGACTTTAAAATCTTGTTCACTTTCATGAAGTATTGACTTCCAATGTTCTCTTTGACTTCAGTCTACTTGATGTCACCTGAAGGCTGCTGAAATAATTGACTGATTGACTTCATCTAGATCAGGAGTCAAACTCAAGGCCTGGGGGCTGGATCTGGCCCACAGGGTGCTTAGATCTGGCCTGCGGGGCTGGAGACAGTGAAGGACTGGCCCACGGTGCCTCTGCCAGTAAAAACAGAGCTGGGGGAGCTGTCCGCGGCCCTCCCAAGCTCCGTTTTCACTGGCAGAGGGTTGCAGGAGACCTTCACAGCTGAAAACAGAGCTTGGGAGCCCATTTTCTCTGGCAGAGCACTGGGGCCACCACATGCACCCCCAACACAAGTAACCTCAAGCTGGCCAAGCCCACCTTGGCCATGCCCACTCTGGCCCCAAGGTCAAACACAATCCTGATGCAGCCCTAAATAAAATCGAGTTTGACACCCCTGATCTGGACTCTTGATGTTATTTCTATAGGATATCTTGATTCTTTCAGTTTTGTTTTTCCTGTTGATGGTAAGGGTGGCACATTTGTCAAGTCCATTGCAGTATCATGGCTGTATATACAGTGTTGAGGAGAGATGCTATTTTGTATGGCATTTTTTCTATACAGCTTCAGATGGCCTGTGTAGAGGAAGTGAGAAAGCCTGAGAGATTTTTAAAAAATGTCTGATAGCCATGATCTATGAGCCATGGTGGTGCAGTGGTTAGTGTGCAGTACTGCAGGCTACTTCTGCTGACTGCTTGCTGGCTGCCTGTAATTTGGCAGATCGAATCTCACCAGACTCAAGGTTGACTCAGCCTTCCATCCTTCCGAGGTGGGTAAAATGAGGACCCATATTGTTGGGGGCAATATGCTGACTCTGTAAAGCTGCTTAGAGAGGGCTGTAAAGCACTGTAAATGGGTATATAAGTCTACATGCTATTGCTATCTGACTTGTTCAAAATTGTTGGGATGAATCAATGCAATGAGAAACAGTAGTGGTCATAGTGAGTGTCCTTGAAAGATTCTCGTCTTGAAATTAAATAACCCCAGTATATCAGCACTGATGAACAACAGTGATATTACCAATGCAGGATGGGAAAATTGAGGGCATTCAAAATGAACTATCTTTACCATGCCAGTTCAGACAGAATGACTCGTAGTAAGGGAGCAATATTGAAACAGCTAAAGCTTTTCTTATTTGTGCTTCAATGAAGCAGCATGAATGCAAATATTTTAACAATAAATGTGTTCAACAATTGTTAAACAAACAATTTAATTTAATTAATATTAAAATGCAATTGAAGCTTTGCATTTCCAGTGTTTGTTATTTCAAAACTTTGGTGTTGCCTGTTTTTTTTTTTCTTGACTATTTCGTTAGGGTCATGCAGCAGCGTTTTTTCATTACCATTTACTTCAAATATGGTATCTGTACTGTTATGCCAGCCTTACTTTTCTGGTTAGCATCTTTCTGGAACAGTCTACACGAGGGCCTTGTTTGTTTTGAAAAACAGAAGATTGATTACAGTAGTGTCTCTAAACATCTTTTGGCTCTCTTTGCTTAACCTCCTTAATATAAACAGCTTTCTCATTTTGCTGCTAGAGGGAGAGACACAGTCAAGGCAAGAGATAAGGATATTTAAAAAACCTTGTGACCAGTAGATAATTATGGATTCAAATTCCCAGATCACATGAACTCAATAGGAACACATTACCCACAGCATTTCAAGAGCTATTGCTTGTTTTGCTGCAATAAGTGTGGGGTTAGAATTCAATTATAAACACAGCAATTCTGATAATTAGTTGTTTGAAAGCAAAATGCTAGGGATCAACAACTTAAGAAGGCTACAACTACATCCCTTTTAGTCCATCTTCGTGCAGTCCCTGAATGCATCTGGATGGCAATTGTGGGATCCAGAAGGCTGGACAAGATGAGCTCTTGGTCCCATCCAGCAGGGTTCCCTTAAAGCTATCTGAAGTAGAAACCAAAATTCTACGGGGCTGTTGCTGCTAAATATTTCTTCAATAATAGTCACTTTAAAATTCAATAAGCATCTCGAGACTTCTTCTGAAAACAGTATCTCTTTCACAAAAAAGTTAAATCGTTTTCAGAAAAAAACAGTCAGCCTTACTATCTTCCTATATAACATTTCAGATTCCTTATCCTTTTATTTTTCACTCTTTGTCTATCTTGACTACATTAATGTTTTTGCTGGCTTTGGTGAAATCACTTGTTTATTAAATGGCACAATCAGGACTATTAGCTTCCACTACCAGAACTGAAAAATGTACCAGGAGCCATTAATTAGTTATCTTAATAATTCAATGTAAGATTCTAGACTCCGTGCGGAACAACAAATTGAAAAACAGGGGTGCACATATACATCAATGTAGACCAATATTTGAATAATGCAGAAGAAATGTACTATGGTCTTTTTCTGGAATGTTATTTTCAACCAGCTAGTACCTGCGATTTCTTGGTAGCCTCCCTTTCAAGTACTAAACAAGCTTTTTGGCCAATGTCAAAAAATCAGAATAGATGTTGCCATTCTAAGTTTTTAGAAAATGCAATTTAATTCTTTTAAAGTTTTATTCCAGGACATAGATCCCACTTAAAAGGATTATGTAAACAGCACCCCCTCTTTTCCCCATTGTCAAGCCTGAAGCTTTTCTAAGTTGTTTTTGATTTACAAAAGCCAAAATATGCCACATATCATTTCAATCTCTATTTCCCTATTTCAAGTACACGACAGTTTGCTCTTTTTTCTGAGTTAAAATAGCAAATAATGCTGCTGATTGATGTTATCATTCTAAAAACCAATAACAGCTTTATCCTGTGTCCTTCACTTCATCACAAAGCCAAACAGCATGCAGATACAATTCATCATCACTAGTGCTGAAGAATTCACATCCATTGCGACCTAGTTTCAATCATTCTTTTAAGACTGTGGGAAGCCAATATAATCAGCATGTTACTTGACAAGACATAAAGTAACAATTGCACAAAGTTGTTATGACAAGAGAAGGCCAGAGCATAAACAGGGTTAGGGTGTCAATGGGTACCAGTGTGTTTGGAGATTTGATGCCTGTTAAAATTCTTTGCTCTTGATGTTTTAAAAACAGAAAGGGGCATGCTTCATATCAAAAATATTGAAATCCCTTCAATCTTTATTACCAGAAAAGCTTTTGGAAGTATGAGATGCTAGAGTTTCATCCAGAAGCATGGCTGAAAAAAAGGGGTAAGTTGGAAGCGGTGAGAAAGGAAACCTTTATTTATTTATTCTGTGCAATGCTGAAGTAAGGGATGCTGGGAACTGCCATTGAAGAATATCTGGAGAAGTGTAGATCTGTTTTGAACCAAAGGGAAGGAATTTCATACTTGGGTAAATCAGGTTTCATGCAAAGAGGCTGTCCAGATAGAGTTTGGAAAAATCCTGGTAAATCCTGCCAGCTGTGTACACCAATAGAGATGAAATCATCTGAGCATGCACAAAGCAGCTCCCTTAATGGCAATAGCAAAAAAATTGAATGTGGAGAGAAGTAAGCTCAGGTTCAGACTCATTGAATGGCTTTGGACCCATATTCTAATTACAGGTAACTTGTAACTATAATTGAGCCCAAAATTTATGTTGTTAAATGAGAAATTTGTTAAGTGAGTTTTGCCCCATTTTGTGATTTTTCTTGTCACATTTGTTCAGTGAATCACTGCAATTGTTAAATTAGTAACATGGTTAAGTGAATCTGGTTTTCGCATTGACTTTGCTTGTCAGAAGGTTGCAAAAAGAGACCACGTGACTTTTGGACACTGCAACCATCATAAATGTGAATCAGTTGTCAAGTTTGCTTGGACTCACGGCTCAGGTTAGAGGAGCAGGTGGGAGCCGTGGCCAGGGGGGCCTTTGCCCAGGTCCAGCTGGTTCACCAGTTATGCCCATACCTGGACCGAGATGCCCCGCGCACGGTCACTCAGGCACTTGTCACCTCCCGGCTCGACTACTGCAATGCTCTCTATCTAGGACTGCCCTTGCATACCATCCGGAAGCTTCAGCTGGTGCAAAATGCGGCCGCACGGGTTGTGATGGGAGCTTCCCGGTACTCCCATGTTACACCCCTCCTGCATGGCCTGCATTGGCTACCGGTTGCCCTCCGAATGAGATTCAAGGTTTTGGTACTGACATTCAAAGTCCTACGAGACATGGGTCTGGGCTATCTACGGGAACGTCTACTGCTGGCATCCGCCAGCAACCGCCCTGTACGAGCTCACAGGCAGGGGCTCCTCGGCGTGCCGTCTGTGACCCAGTGTCATTTGGCGATGATGCGGGGGAGGGCCTACTCTGTGGCGGCTCCGGCTCTATGGAACCAACTACCTCTGGGGCTCCGCCTGGCCCCTGAACTCTGTACTTTCCGCCATGACTTGAAAACCTGGTTGTTTGAGCAGGCTGCACTGTGCTGACTCCTCGGGGGGGGGGTTCGTTTTTATACTTAATCATAAATGGGTTTTTAGTTTAATTTGGCTTGGTTAGTTTAATTCTATTTTAGATAATTAATTTATTGTGTTGGTTTTAATTGTGAGCCGCCCCGAGTCCTTTTTGGAGAGGGGGCAGCATACAAGTCAAATAAAAATAAATAAATAAATAAATAAGTAAATGTAAATGTAAAATGTAAATCACGTAGCCATGGGGATGCTGCACCAGACATAAGTCACTTTTTTTCAGTGCCATTGTAACTTCGAAGGGTCGCTAAACAAACTTATAAGTCGAGGACTACCTGTATTCTAACCTAACTCACAGGTTCTTACTATAAAGATAAAAGATGAAATTGTCCCATCCACTTCTTCACAAATATTTTTACAAATGAAGAATACAACAATAATTAGCGTAGGGTTCAGCTGGGTGTCAGGTATATTGGATTTGTGCCTGTATGATTTCTACAATTTGTATTAGCTCCAGGGTTTGGGGATGGGGAGAATTTAATGGAGAATCCGAATGTCTTGTATTATGATTTTCTAGTTTTTCTATAAACATAATACCAGTAATACAACAGATCCAGCCTAAAGCAAAAGACTTCCACAGTTTTTATAGGGAAAAAAAGCCACTGGGAATTCCTAGCCACAGAAGTGTAGCAAAGTATTGTTAACTGAACTTGCGCTCTCATATTTTAGAAAAGGCAAAGGAGATGTAGTTAGGTCAAAGTTTCAAAAATGTTTTGTGACAGTATTCCTCTGTAAAATATTTGAAACCCAGCTTCAGAAATTCCCTGTATTATGAATCTACTTTCTGCTTATAGAAAAGAACAAATTGAAAATTACACCACCAATAATTCCAAAAACAATACAAAACAATAGCAAAAACAATACAAAAATGTTATGACATCTTAGATTCTAACAGATGTGCTATCACATAAGCTTTTACTGTGTCCAGTCCATCTCATTTAATGTCCATAAGCCACAAAAGATTGGCTGATAATACAATCATTAGCATTTAAAGTGCTACAAGAACTTTTACATTTATAGCTATCAACAAGCAAGTTTTTCCTGTTTGCTTTTTAAAAAGAAATATTGCACTACACATAGGAAGTATATATTTGAATAGAATTTAAGGATTACTGTAGATGTCCAGGCCTCCAAAACCCATTTTGAGAACTGAACTTTTAACATTAAATTAGTAAGGCTGATATCTCACAGAGCTTTAGTTGTCAGGCAGTTTAAGTAAGGAGGAGAGAAAGAATGAAAAATTGAAAGAAAAACTACTTTTAAAAGATTTATAATCATAAAGCTATTCTACACAATGAATGAAAGGGAGACCTAAAAACAAACAAAAAGATTTTAATTATTTAGTCCAACTAGAACTTTCAAGATCTATTTTGGGGTAATGACACAACCTGATAAGTTCTAAATGTTTTTGCTCTCTAGATTGATCAAGGTGACCTTGAAATAATTCACATCAGTGTGTTCTTTGACATTGTAGGATTGGATAAAAATTATTTTTAAAGCTTCATTTCTTTTCTCTGAGACCTGGACCTGGCATGAAGCTGGGGGAGAGCAGACAAGCAGCAATCATTCCATTGGTGTTGATGATAACATCAATACTTTACATGAAGGTCAGAAAATATGAGACAGAGCTGATTAAAGGGAAAATAATTCATACTCAAGTTTGCAATTAAGATGATAATAGCCTTGATAAAGAACACTGTGAAGGTATTTGGAACTTTTAACATGTTATGCAAGTGTAGTAATAACAAATTTAAACAGAAATATACTTACATCCCTTGTTAAATGAGAGTAATTACATTCACATTCTGTCTTCAGTGGCAGAAAATGAAATATATTGTTGCTGGAAAAATCAAAGTTAGTATCTCTCAGCTCGGAAGTAATGAAAATGCAAGGTCACAATCAGTACTGCATGTTTAGATCCCATGCATATTAAAAAACAATTGAAGGCTACTACACTAAACAAATCAAAAACAATTTATGCACAATTTCCATTTGTTTTTTGCATCCTACAGAAACTTCCTAAATTGGCCAATGAAAAAAATAGTTTGGGTACTAGTGCATTTTGCTTTTAGAAGTTCATGTGTAGGAAGTTATCACCCACCCCTCAATTTGGCACTCAAGCAGATGGGACTCCAAACTAACCTAACCAATGGACCAGGTCCAGGTAAGATTCCCTTGCTGGCAAGCAGACCCACTGAGTCTGTGGGTGAGTTTTTCTGGACCTTGGCCATTTGGACAAAAAAAGGTTTTAAAGGGGTTTTGAGTGTTGAGCTCAAAGGCTGCTTGGAAGGAAGGTGAGTGCTTCTAAATTCTAAATTTAAAGCATGGGAAATGTGTGTATGCCTGCATGTGTGTAGTGAGAGGGTCTTTCTCTCAAACACAACTGGATCTTGCTTTCTATGTGCATTTCCTAACCGCAGAAAGACCAAGAGTCTGGAGAGCATGGGGGGTTTGCCAGAGCACAGGACCTTTTGTTAGGGAAGGAGGAAGAGCGTGTGTGTGTGAGTGGTTTCAGCCTTGGACAGCAGCTGGATCTCATTTATTTGTTTGGCCTCTAGCTGCCCTCTTGCCTGTTGCTATCTTCACAGAGCCATGACCATCAAGACACAAAAAGCAAAGGAGAGCCATCAGAGTGTGGGACCTTCTGTATATAAGAGGAAGAAGCCAAGCGGGTTATGATTGAAGGGAGGGAAGAAAATATTTGTTGTTTTTTTGTCCAGTGTATCCCAATAGCAAATCCCAGGGTTTTAGGTAATTGTGAAGTTAGGTAGTTAGGAAGTTGTGAAGTTGTGAAATAGTAGGAATGCCAGTACTTGCCTGTAAAAAGCAGCAAGTCTTTGAGCTCTTCCAAATCCGAAAACCTAGGCCTGAGGAAGGAGTGCCAGTACTTGTCTGTTGGGGGCAGCAAGTCCTCCCGAACTGTCTTTTTTGGGGACAGTAAGTAGTCACAGATTGTTTTTTCCCCAGGCCGAAAACCGTGGCCTGAGAGTTTCCTCTGAGGGGAGGGCGCATACTTTGAATAGGAAACCAAGGTCTCCCTCAGACACATTTTTCTGTCTGCAAACTGATGGCCTGTTAACCTGACTAAGCCAAGTGTGAGAATCCCATATCAGAAGGGGGAAAATGGGAAGCTGTAGTTCGAGGGTCCTGAGTGGAAACCTTCCCCCCAGGTGAGTTGTTGGAGGCTTGGGATGAACAGCAAAAGTCAGTCCTTAGCTCAAAGGATATGTAAAAAAGAAAAAAAGGGCTTTGTTGAGGGATGACACTGAAACCAATTTGGTACTTAAAATAAAGGTACTTAAAAGAAAAGGGCAATATAAAAACAGGATCACATGGGATTTCCTTCCTTCCTTTCTTTTCTTTCTGTGTCTCCTTGTCTCCTATGCAACCACATGGTTTGTTCCTTAAGATTTGGCATTCCCCAATTTAACTGAGATTTATTGTGGGAATGATCAGTGTGTGTGTAAACCTCAGAGTTTTGTTTTCCTCTCTTTGTCCTTGTTTTTGTATGTGTGCGTGTGTGTGTATGTCTAAGTCTTTGTGTCCTTGAGGTAACTGTTGCAATTGTTAAGTGTCTCTGGTCCCTTCAGATATGAATTTTAAATTGTTAAAAGCACTGAGAGAAAATGTTTTCTCATGATCTAGCCTGGCCAGCTGGACAGAGTGAAGAACACAGAGTTCAATTTTCTTTCCTCTCTGTGCTTCAAAAAAAAAACAACCCAAGGTTATTTGTTTTTGTTGAAATTGATTTATCAAACCTGCCTGCAAGCTATCTACCACCCCCCACAAAATCTCTTATCCTGCCAACAATGCCTTTCCTGGTAAGATCACCCAGCAAAGGGGGGGAGGGGACCTTGTTCTTCTGTCTTTCAGCCCTGCAACATATAGAAACAGATGCTGCCCCCTAGAGGAGACATTCCATCCATTGGAGCCAAAAAATTGGATTTGGATTCAGTCCTCCACTGAAAGTTATCACAGCAATCAGAGTGGAGCAGACCCTCCCAAGCCTGACTGACTACCCCTATCACTAGACCAAACCTATGCCACCCAGAGACATGAAGGAAAAGACCCTGAGATGGACCAGTAAAAGACTAAAAGACTCTTTTCAATTCCCAGAAGACAGTTATAAAGATTATGGGGGGGGGGGTGGCTGACTGCTGCTCTCGCTGCTTCCATGGCCTGCTCACTGCTCTTGCAGTGCCTTGTGCAGCACACTTAAATTTAGTGTGCTTCACAATGGGGGAGATGGCGTCCCTCCTCCTCCTGGAGCCCATTACAATGCAGAGTATCGGCTGAAGCTGAGCTGGCCCAGTGTCTTGAGGCGGAGAGCAATTCACACATCTCCCTGAGCAGTCAAGGTGTGCACAGCACCAAGAAGGCCAGAAGAAGAGTCAAGAAGAGGGGTGCTTCACCCCCGTTCTGGAATACGGAGCGAGTCCCCATTCGCCACCGTCATCCTTCTCTTCTCAGGGCAGGCAAGGAGTGAGGGGGAGTGAGGGGGAGGGGCAGGGGCAGCCAGTGGTGGGTTCAGCCGACAGGGAGCCACAGCAGGGGTATGAAAGAGCTTCATTTGAAATGACTCTTGATTTAAATCATATGGCAAAAAGCACTCAAAGAAGAAGAAAGAACAACATCAGCAAAAAAAAAAAAACCAAACCCTCGCCTGTTTTTGGAAATGGTTCAAGAGGGAACACACACACGAGAGAGAGAGAGAAAGAGAGAAAGGGGAGAGAGAAATGAGAGATAGATTAGGGAGAGATGAGAGACAGATGAGAGAGAGAAATGAGACAGACAGAAAGTATAATCATGTTTAATTAAAGTACTATATTTGCAACTACTCAGCTTTCTGACTGATCCAGACTTCTTACTGTATCTTCCTATATAGTCACTTGAAAAAGTAAGTATACCCCATCCATTTTTAAAAACTTTTTCAACATAATTCAACATATAGAGAGTTGATTTTAATTTCAATAATACTGCTAGATAAACAGAATATAACATAGTTTGAGCCCATGGAACCTGAGGAAGTGAACAAGGCCCTCTACACATACTAGTTCACCTACTTGTATATTAGATCCATGCCCTTCCGTGTTCATTATTCAGACGTGGGATTGGGCCTGAACGGTAGTTAGCTCCTCCTTGAAAGTGTCCCACCAGCTCTTAAAGAGCCCCTCCTCAAAGGATCTTCTCTCAAACCAACCAAGTTGGACAGTTTTTGCCCAGTTTCCAATCTTCCCTTCCCAATGAGTGTCCTCATAGATGACATCTGGTGACAGCAGGATGGAGTAGTATGTCCATTCTAGCTCTTCTTGACCTCTCAGAGGCTGAGTGGCACTGTGTTGTGCTGGTTATCTTCCTTCCTTCAGGTTTGATTTCAATTGTTGTAGATAAACAGGAAAGATCCAGGTTGTGCCCCCTACTTTGTGGGGTGCATCAGGGAACCATTGTCTCTCTTCTCCTATTTAAAACCTACATGAGACCAGTAAGTTTAGTTCAGTTCAGTTTAGGGTGAGATATCATCAATATGTGGATGGCACTCAGGTTTATCACCACACCAGGCCCCTTGAGTGATGCTTTAGACATTCTATTCCAGTGTCTGGGTGCTACTTGGGCCTGGATGGGATGAAATGGGCTCCAATTCAATCCCAGTAAGACAGAGTTGCTGTGGGTATTTGGACCTTTCAGAGACAAGGTTCTTCTATCTCTAATTCTGGATGGGATGACATTACCCCAGAAAGATCGTGTGAAATCTGAGGGTTCACAATGTGGTTAGGACAGCTTTTGCATACCTTTGGATACTTGGAAAGTCTATCACCCATGCCCTTGTAGCCTCCCACTTAGTTTATTGTAATGTGCTATATATGAGGCTGCCCTTGAAGAACTTTCAGAAACATTTTAACTGGTGCAAAATGCAGCTGCACAGGTAATAAATGCCAGCTACATGGCACATGTAACACCATTCCTCTGTGAATTGCATTTGCTGCCAGTGTGTTTCTGGGTGCAATTAAAGGCTTTTCACCTTTAAAGCCTTACATGGTTTGACACTGGGTTACCAGGGGGACTCTCTTTCTCCAAGAGTTTCTACCTGTCCAATGGATTGGACATGCTGCAGATCCTGTCAGCCAAAAAGTATCAACTGGTAGGAACTGGAAGATGGGCTTTTTCTGCTGTAGCCCCTGCCTTATGGAATATTCTCCCCTCAGAGATTAGAATGGTCACAACCCTGATGGGTTTTCACAGCTTCAAAAATTTGGCTTGGGACACAAAATGTGTTAAGGACCCTATTATTTGACTTTACTATTAGTTGATTAATCATCATGGTTTGCATGGTTTGCATAATCAAGGAACTCACGACTGCAACTTCTGCTTTTCTGCGTTTCCTCATTTACTTTGCTTATGGGAAGTCAGGAGAGATGGTTACAAATCATGATTTTGTGGCTGCAGGTATGCTTTGATGACCTGGTCACAACTACCACTCATTCAGCTCTGTCTTAAGTTTGAAGAGTTCTCTGCTTACTTTCTACATTGTCTTGCACTATTGCCTTTTACTTGGATATGTAGAAAACTGTGACCATGACACTAACTGTGACTCTTCTGGGAGCTCTACATAAGCAATATTCAAGGAATACCGATGATTCCAAGTCGCTGATACCAAAAAGAAACTACCTTGCGGTGTCCCTCGTGCTCTCAGCATGGTTTTCTTGCAGACATTTCATTACCAAACCAGGTAACCTCATCAGTGTAACTAGGGAGTGGTGTTTACTCTCACTTTATATACTAGTGGCTTGCCCTGTCAGTATTGGTGGGAGTTGTCTTGGTGTTCCTTGTTCCACCTTGATTGATTGTTTAATGTTGATCTTAGTATTAACCTCTGCTCATCTGGGTGTTGATTACTGGTGAGGAGACAGTTTGGTCTTTTTCTTTCTTTTTCTGGCTTTTTGATTGTCTCTTATTAAAGGTACGTATATTGCTTATATGTTGCTTATATCTCTGTGCCTGTTGATGGCTAATTTGTCTGAATGCCAGGCTTCCAAGAATTTTCTACCATTTTTGGATTTGGCTTGGTCTAGGATTCTCACCATTTCACTAACACCAAATAGAAGTCAGAGGACAGAATGAAAATTTCACAATATGCGACTAGATGAGCTAAATTTTATTTTAAGGTTACATTAACAGAAGCTTGCCAAATCTGAAAGTAAAAATTTCTTACCTCTATTTTTAAGTACTTAATCCGTTAGGGCAGGTCCTGTTTTCTCTGACTGTAATTGATGGTGGGATCCTATCTCTCGTCTGAATTTTTTTCCTAGACAGAATCTTTTCTCCCCTTTCCTCAAAGTCACCCATACATACCATCAGGCCCTCTAGGCCAGCGGTGGCTAACCTTTTGTCTCCCATGCCAAAATTGCGTGTGCGCTTGCGTGCCAGCACCCAGGATATGTGCAGCCCCCACCTGCCTGTGCATCTCTGTGCATGTGCATGAGACCCCATGTGCACTGTGCATCTCTGTGCATGCACACATCTCCCGCGCCCCCCCTGCCAGATACCCGACAATCAGCTGTCGGGCAGGTGCAGTGGGGCTCTTCCAGGCGACGTCTTGCGTGCCAGCAGAACTGACTCGGAGTGCCACTTCCGGCACGCATGCCATAGGTTTGCCATCATGGCTCTAGACACAACACAAGTCTCTCTCCCAACTGAATTTCTCCTCACCCATTGCTCGAACTATCAGAAATCAAATTTTGCAAGACCCTTGGCTGGCACAACAGCCTTCAGACTGAAACCATTTTAAATGTAGTTTTTGAAAGTGACCATCCAGCCAAATTCACCTACCAGTTGTGCTTCAGAATGATTAATATTGGCTATAAAACTGATTCTAGATACCTATTCCTTGTTAACCAAGATTCTAGAGGTTATGTCTAAATTTGACAGCGATAACTTCCTAAGCCTGCTCCAATTAATTTCCTCACTCAAGAGATATGTACTGACGACTGCTATCAACCCTTAATAATGCCAGCAGGAAGAACTCTGCCTAAATCAAGTGATAATTGAGTTCCTGGCCTTAGATCACCTACAGTGCCTTTAATCTGATCTGATCTAATCTTTAAGTTGTTGAAGCTGTCTTGGCAAGGTTTTTCAGAAATGGTTTGCCATTGCCTGCTTCCTAAGGTTGACAGTAACTGACCAAGTCACCCAGCTAGGTTTGTGCCTCAGGTGGGACTGGAATTCAGTCTCTTGGTTTCTAGCCTGATATCTTAATCACAGTGCCAAATTGGCATAGATTCTTTTAGATTCTTCCTTTTTACATATACATTTAGTTTTCAATTCATATATCTCTTGTATCTTTTTCATTTTAAGATTTAGATTTTTATTTTTGCTCTTGATGTATCCTTTTCTTAATGAGAGTACCTCACGTTTATTATGCTAGTCTACGACCATAAACAATTAGATTTAATGTAGCAAAAGCAGCCTGGAAATAAAAACAGCCTTGTTCCGAGATGGCTGATATTTCTGGATCTTTTGCAAAAAGAGTTCTGCAACTTCTGAAACCAAAGTTAGGCTGGGTGAAATAAAACACTGTAAAGATGCAGTAATGGTGGAATAGAAATACCTTCTGTAATTGTCTAACCCAGTGATCACCAACAGGTGGGCCAGAGACCACAAGAAAATTTTGGTGGTCCGCAGAGAAATGTCCCCCCCAAAGCACTTAATCCAGGCTGCGCGGGAACACAAGGCTGCGCCGCCCACATGGCCCACCCACCCACTGTCCCCCACCTTTTGGCCTAGCACAAACCTTACCTTGAGTAGAGCCATGCAAGCTGGAACTGGAAGATAAGACCAATGGCGCGGGAGAGAAATCCGCCCCAGGGTGACTTGCTGACATTGGTGGGAAAATTGGTCCCATATTCCAGAGCTGCAGGAGTCACAGGACTGGCCCTTTGGTTATCCCGGAGCAGCTGCTCCTCCACCTGGGTGCACCAGCCTGCCATGGACTGGAGGAGCTGCTCCATGACCAAAGGGCCAGTCTTGTGACTACTGCAGCTCTGGAATATGGGACTAATTTTCCCCCAACATCAGCAAGCCACCGTTAGTCAAAATTCGTATTAGTGGTCTGCAGGATTTAAAATTATGAGTTTGGTGGTCCCCGAGGTCCAAAAGGTTGGTGACCCCTGGTCTAACCTGCACCTTTCCTTTTCTACCAAAATGCAAGAAAGTTTGGCAATCTGTTCTGTGAAGCCTCCAAGAAAATGGGAGAAAAAGCATGTTTAAATAAGAAAGCTTATTTATGTTCAATCTTTCTAGAGATTCAATAGGTTCACATAAAAGATTTCCTACAGAAAATATATGCAGCTCAGAACTGAACTGTTGGGTTCTTCATACTGAGCTTGTTTACTTGCAGACTTTTCATTACCAGACTAGATAACATCATCAGTGGGAAGGAGAGTGGGGTTTGTTGGTGTTGTTACATGGTAGCTTGCCTTGTCAGTCTTAATGGGGGAGAGGTTCCTCTTTGATGAGCGCACAGCCAACACAAAAGGCACATCCAGATGCAGAAAACAAATGGCTGCAAGATCATATATGAAACAATAAGAATAAAATCCTGGAATCCAACAATCTGGCAGAAGATCCACAGCAGAAATAAACAGTAGACAAAGTAGAGAAAGCTGAATTTACATAAATGTGACTAACCCTTTCTGATGTAACTGATATTGTTGAAGACAATGAGAGGAGCCAGTGAGAAATAGCAGAGCCATCAGAGCAACTGAGTAAGTGTTCTATATTTCAACAGGGAAGATAATGTTCCCAATTCTTACATCTCTGAATTTTCAAGACCTTCAACTCAATTTATTTCTTAATACTTTTTGCTGGAAAATTGCAGAAGAATCTTAGCATTTCTCAATAAACCCACTACATAAAGAACACAACATTTTTTTTAACAGAAGTAAATACTTACCATTCTACCTCAGTGGTATGAAAATTAAAACAAGAGAAATCCAGCCCACACCCATAACAAGAAAAATTTAAGGAATTAACTATCAAAACTACCAAGCAGGTAATAAACACGTACCTGAATAAATCAGGACTGACTTTCAATGTGTTCAGAATTTCAAAGTCTGTAATGCTCAGTGAAAATCTGTACAGTAGGAAACAATAAGAGCTTTGGTGGCTCAGGCTGTTAAATGCCTGCTCTTAAGATCCAGCTGTCTACAATTACTGTAGGCTCGAATCCCACCAGGCTCAAGGTTGACTCAGCCTTCCATCCTCTCGGGGTAGGTAAATTGAGGACCCAAGATTGTTGGGGGCAATTAGCTGACCTTGTAAAAATGCCGCTTAGTAATAAGCAGGCATATACAATGGAATGAAGGCTATTGCTGAGCACACTGGGTTGTGCTCCAAAAATTGTAAGCCGCCCTGAGTCTTCGGAGAAGGGCGGCATATAAATGTAATTAAAAATAATAAATAAATAAATATAGCTTTTTATCAGTGTGACTGTGCGTGACTTATAGAATTTAATGGGACACCACCACCACAATCAATTGGCCTATACTATATACACAGTTCAAACTGATGACAAATAGTCTGTTCATCACGGGCATACCTGTAGGAAGATCTAATAGTAGGAAAATGTTTGCACTATCAAACATTGTAGTTAAACAAACTATGATGGTTTTCTTCTGAGCATCTTCTAATCTTCTGGCTGAAGTACATTTTTTTATTTCCTTACAAAAAGAGCATTAGAATCTAAACACTTATCAAATGTATTCATGTCTGTTGAAACTGGTGCAAAGAAAAATATTAGAAAAACTCTAGAAATTAAGCCACTCAAAGAAAACAGCCAATTTAAAAATAAAGTAATTTATATGTACAAACATGAAGGCTGCAGGCTGCAGCAAGATACCTTACTGTAATATTATAAGAATTTCATGCTTGAATTTAACAGAGCTCAATTTTTTGTTTAATGTAATATAATACATACCAAGAAATGAACATAATGAAGAATACTAACTGAATCTTAGCATCCAGTTTCTTTATGTATTACTTTACTCCATTTACTGTTTTCAAATCCCAAAGTGTTAGTACATAAGAAGTGCATTATTTTTGAATGAGAATAAAACCTAAAAGGTTTAACATATTATCCCATCTGCACCTATTTTCCCAAGTACACATTATATTCCAAGAAATAAACATTTCAAATGTCAAATTATATATTTAATTTACATTAACATCTTATGATTATCAGCAATATTAAGGAAATATGATCAAATTATGTTCATGCAAATAAATCTTCAAAAGCCTGTGAACAGTTTTAATGTTTCATACTTCATATAAAATGGTTTAGATATACTCTGCAAAATGATGTCAGTGAAATGTTATCAGTGAAGATAATGTCATACATTATGTTTTTATTTTATGTAGATATAAAAACTCTAATTTGCAATGCTAAATTCTATGAACCACTGAGGTTACATTGTGTGGGCAATTTTCTAGTCTTCAGAGCCACCTCTAGTTAATGTTTTTTTAATTGTTGTTACCCAAAATTATGGGCATAAAAATACAATATAGCTGAAGAACAATAATTACTAGCTAAAAGAGCTACTAGAAAAAGCACTTAAGTAGAACAGTTTGATAAACACAAACTGTTTGCCTTTGTCTATTGCTGCTGCTTAAAAAAACCAATACAAATTATAATAAAAAAGCTTAGAAAAGAGTTGGTTTTCCTCTAAAAAATATACTTGCAAACATGTTTTCAAATCACTGTATCTTTTCATCTTTTCCTAGAAGATGTATGTATGTATGTATGTATGTATGTATGTATGTATGTATGTATGGTATTCAGGTTTGTTCAGGTATTTTCCCACTTCATTATAGTTGTGCTTTTAAAGTTGTAGCGACGTTTCGGCAGAATCTCATCTGCCATCATCAGGCTTGTGTATTGGGTTCATGTGTGTGTGTCAGGCTTTCACAGCCATTTGTTTTAAATTTGGTGCTAGCCTCATGCTGTGTTAGAATGGTTTTTCTTCATCCTGATTGGTTGGGAGTCTTGGTCTGTGTTTATTGGTCTTGGAGTTTGCTGTGTTCTGCTTGATTGGTGTTTCTAATATCTTTTGTCTTTTGTAGCATTTTTTTTGTCTTGATTGGCTGGCAACATTGTGTTTCCTGTATTGGAGTTTTTTAGTGCGGCTTGGCTTTGGGTGAATGGCTGGCTATCATTTATTAGGAAGCTAGGTTTCATCTGGGTGGCTGGTTGGGGTGTGTTTGAGCTGGAGGTATGGGGGGGGTCTGTTTGTGCCCAGGTGTTTCCTAGGCTTGTGGTGTGGAGATTTTTTTGTTTGTGAGTGCAGGCTTCCAGATAGCTGACAGTCTGGTGGAGTCATCTCTTCTATTCATGCTTTCAGGTCTTTTTTCAATCTCTATGGCTTCTCTGATAATTCTGTAGCTGGGGTTTTCTATAGTGGCTAGAGTTTTGGTGCCATTGAAGTTAATGCTATGACCTGTGGCTTTCACGTGTTAAGACTAGTGAGGAAGTGTGTTGCAGCTTTTTTACTGCATTTTTGTGTTCGTCCAGGCGGGTACTTATTCTTCTATTGGTCTGTCCGGTCTATGTGGCAGGGCATGATGCACAGTGGACTTCATATATGCCTTGGTTTTCCAGGTCAGTTTTGCCTTTGGGGTTTCTTAGGATGGCTGCTATTTTTCTGTCTGTTTTGAAGGCAGTCTTGATGTGATGCCTGTGTAGTATCTTACTGATTTTGTCTGTAGTACCTCTTATGTCGGGCAGGACAGCTGTTCCATAGGTCTGTTCATCTTCTAGGTCTCTATTATGTCTCAAGTGTGTTTTTGTGGATCAGGCCTGTGATTTTGCTTTTGTGGAAGCCGTTGGCTGTCAGTACTTTAGTCAGGATGCATAGTTCAGTCTTTTTGTGAGTCTTGTCTGCCAGGTGTTTGGCTCTAGCAATTAGTGTTTTGGCCACGGAGTTTATCTGTGCTGGGTGGTGGTGGGATTGTGCGTTGAGGTAGCGGTTGGTGTGTCTTTTCTTTTGGTATATGGTGTGTCTTAGTGTACCATCTGTTTTTTTGTAGATTAGTACATCTAGGAATGGTAGTTGTTTGTTTGTTTCCGTTTCCATGGTGAATTTGATTTTGGGGTGTGTGCTGTTTAGATGTATTAGGAAATTGTTTAGGTTTTCTTTTCCATGGGGCCAAATAACAAATGTGTCATCGATGTATCTTAACCATAGTTTGGGTTTGTGGGTGGCATTTGCCAGGGCTCTGGATTCGAATTCTTCCATGAACAGGTTTGCAATAATCGGTGACAGTGGTGATCCCATAGGGGCTCCTTCAATTTGCTTGTATCTTTGTCCTTTGTATATGAGGAATATGAAGAAAAAACCATTCTAACACAGCACGGGGCTAGCACCAAATTTAAAACTGAAACGGCTGTGAAAGCCTGACACACAGATGAACCCAATACACAAGCCTGATGATGGCAGATGAGATTCTGCCGAAACGTTCGCTACAACTTTAAAAGCACAACTATAATGGCATGGGAAAATACCCAAACAAAGGTGAATACCATAAATACCGAAAACTTAAGAAAACATAATATATATATATATATATATATATATATATATATATATATATATATATATATTTGTGATTTTCACGGTAAAGGTATGTAGGTCTGGTGTATTCGGTCTTGTCCCGTAAGATTGAGAATACCTTGGCAACGTTTGACGAAATCTCATCCGTCATCTTCAGGCTGGTGTCTTCAACCGTTCTTCTGGGAGAAGTGTGTGATAGTGGCTGTTTTTCCCTTTTAAGCTCCAGAGTTGGCTGTGTTGTTACTTCTTGATTGGTTGATGGAGTTGATGTTTGCAGATTGGATGGCTTTTCCTGAGACCCTGTGTGGCTGAGGTGCTGGCTGTGTGTCTCTCAGCCTTTTGTGTTGTAACGACCTGGGTAATGCGCTGTGTGATGACCTTCTGAGTTCTATTGTTGTGACGTCCTGGGTGTGGTGCTGTAATCTCCTGGGTCATTGTCTGTGTTGCAACCTCCTGATGTTTTGTGTTGTAATCTCCTGAGTTCTGTGATGTAGTGTCCTGGGTGGAAGGCTGTGATGTGACATTCCGGGCCTTGATTTGGCTCCGAGTTTGAGGTCTGGCTATGTGTTTATAGCGTGTGTCAGTTTGCTTAGTTTGGGGGTTGGAGGGGGGTGTAGCAGCTGGTGTTGCAGCCATGGTCTGGTTTCTGGATGGTGGTTGCCTTTCATCTTTGGCGTGGGCTTGGGTTTGAGTCTGGCGAAGGAGATTGGTGGTGGCATCGTGTTATTTTGGGTCTAGTGTTGGTTTTCGTGGCTGGGACTCGTTTGTTGATTAGGGCTAGTTTCCAGATGTCTGGTAGGTGGGAAGTATCATCCCGTTTATTCATGTTATGGGGTGTTTCTCTATTTCGATGGCTTTCTATTTCTCTTGTTGAAGTGTTCAGTATTGGAGATAAGTTTGGATCCCTCAAAATCAATTTCATGTCCTGTGGCTTTAAGGTGCTGGAAAAGGGAGGAAGTGTTTTCTTCTTTTCTGACTGAATTCTTGTGTTCTGCGATGCGTGCATTTATTCTCCTGTTGGTTTGTCCAATGTATGTGGCTGGGCAAATTTTGCACGGTATTTTATAAACTCCTTGGTTTTCTAGCTGGATCTTGTCTTTGGGGTTTCTTAAGATGTTGGCTATTTTTGGTCAGTGCCAAAGGCTGTCCTGATATTGTGTTTGTGGAGAATTTTGCTGATTTTATCTGTGGTGCCTTTGATGTAAGAGGAGGGCGATGCCGTTGTCCTGTTCTGTGTCTTGGTTTTTGGGGAGTCTCCCTTAGGATTAGGTTGGTGATTGTGCTTCTTTGGAATCCATTGGACATTATCGTTAGTAGGGTGTGTAATTCTGTTCTCAAGTGGTCTTTGTCAGCTAGGCGTTTGGTTCTGGAGGGTCTTGGCTCTGAGTTGATCTGTGCAGGTGGTGATGGGATTGTGCATTTAAGTAGCGGTTAGTGTGTGTCTTTTCTGGTAGATGGTGTGTCCTAGGGAGCCATTGGGTTTTGTAAATTGGGGCGTCCAGGAATGGAAGTTGGTTGTTGGTTTCTGTTTCCATGGTAAATTGTATTTTGGGGTGTAGGCTGTTGAGATCGTGAGGAAGTTGTCCAGTTTTTCTTTCCGTGTGGTCAAATTACGAAAGTGTCATCTACATATCTAAGCCAGAGTTTGGGTTTGTATTGGTTTGTCTAGAGCATTGGTTTCAAAATGTTCCATGTATAGGTTAGCGATGACAGGTGAGAGGGGTGATCCCATAGGTGCTCCTTCTATCTGTTTATATCTTTGTCCATTGTGGACGAAGTATGTGTTGGAAAGGCAATGGTTGGTCAGATCTAGGATGTGCTTAGGGGGGTTGTATTTGTTTTGGACAGCTGTCAAGGCTTCTTTAATAGGTACTTGGGTGAAGAGGGATATGACATTTTCACGGGTAAAGGTATGTAGGTCTTGGTGTATTCGGGTCTTGTCCCGTGTAAGATTGAGAATACCTTGGCAACGTTTCGACGAAATCCCATCTGTCATCTTCAGGCTGGTGTCTTCAGCTTCGTTATATATATATATATATATTTGTTTTCTTAAGTTTTCGTGGGTATTTATATGTATGGTATTCAACTTTGTTTGGGTATTTTCCCACGCCATTATAGTGTGTGTGTGTGTGTGTATGTATGTATGTGTATATATATATATATTCGTAGATTTTCACGGGTAAAGGTATGTAGGTCTTGGTGTATTGGGTCTTGTCCCATGTAAGATTGAGAATACCTTGGCAACGTTCAGCGAGATCCCACTTCGCCATCTTCAGGCTGGTGTCTTGCTTTGTGCTTGTGCCAGCGGGCACAAGCACAAAGCCGAAGACACCAGCCTGAAGATGGTGAGTGGATCTCCAACTTCGCCAAGGTATTCTCAATCTTACACGACAAGACCAATACACCAAGACCTACATATATACATACATACATACATACATACATACATACATACATACATACATTCATTCATTCTCCCTTGGAAATATAACATAGATGTCTTTGTTAATTTATGACAATGCTCCATTATTCCATGAGATACAATATTAATAAGTTAAAACTTGAATTCCTCACATATACTGCTATCGAACAGGAGGAAAAACAGCATGGGAAACCATAAAATGTGCATGGCTAAGCATAAATAGTAACCTATACATTTTGGTTCAAACACAGTTTGGAAAACTGCATATATGACACTGTCTTAAAACAGTTTATCCTCTATTTTCTGTAATTCTACCCAAGAAACAAAGTTCAGTCACTTCAATGTAAAACATAAACTGAAATTTCATACAAATTTCGAATACCCTGACTGAAATATTTTGCAGCTGATCATTCCAATGCAAACACATTTCTTATTACTTCACTCTTCCAATTGTCCATGGTTATACCCAAGCATACAAACATAAAAATATTAGCTAACTAAAAAGGTACATAGACTCTTGGTAAAAGTTTTTTTCTCATGAGGCAATGTAGCGTAAGACTTTAAAAAGTCTTTAAAGTCTAGATAAGACTTTAAAAATTACATTGCAATTTCATTACATTTCTTTCATAAACATGCAACTTACTGTGATATACAAAACACTTGGCTCTGAAGAAAAACAGCTTTATAAAGACAGACTGCATCAATAAAATTTTCTGATTTACATGGTAATAAAACCTGTATTTTCACTAAAGCTCAGATATTAGGTCTCATATTATAACATAATAATTTGTTTGATGAACATAACGTTCAGGAGGGAATATACACATTGACATACTAGACTATTAAAAATTCAGTTACAGAATTTTATTGATACAACAGATTAACAAAAACTAATAAAGAAAATATGAGGATCAGCTTTTGTTACATTACTTAGTAACATTTTTAAAATTAAAATATTAAATTCTTTTAAATGCTCAATGCCACAAGAAGTCTAGAGAAATCTGTTATCAATACTGAGGTGCATTAAAAGACTATTCTTTCACACATCTGCAGCTGGATGTACTGTTTTATCCCACATCGTTTAAAAGCAATTTGGCACCTCCAAGACAGACAACTGCCAAAGGTAAACACTGAATTAGATAAAGAGAATGTTTTTAATCAATAGTGTCAGATTAAGTGTCACTATTTTGTCAAAGTGATTTTTCACAGTTAAATGCCAAGAAAAATAAGAATACAGACACTGACAAATATTGCTTGATACCCATTCTTACTTTTTTTGTCTTTTCCCCAAATCAATAGCTCTACTGAACAGTCCTGTACTGTTGTGTAAAGCGTGACAAAAGCTATACAAGCACTTTAAAGTCAGAAATATTTTTTAAAAAAACAATTATTTACAGACAGTTTTCTTTAGTTCTTTTGCCTATATAGCCAGCGACATTACATTTCACAAAACCCCATAGTTAATGATATAAACATATGTGTGAATTATGCTCATGACCTAGGAGCTTCAAAAGCAGGAAAAATAGTGATTTAATTTCTTCAGCAATCCATCCCACTGTGAGCATCAACAATTCTCTTCAGCCTAAAAGTTTGCAAATGATAAGAGTGACATCATTTAAAATGGCAGGAGCATGACTCTTCATCGCCTTTCCTTTTAGATGTCCTCCGACGAACCTGAAAAAGCCAAAACCAAGAATTAGAAGTCTCAATTCAAGAATGTTTTGCGACATAGTCTTCCATATTCCAAAACATGAGTAGTGTAAACCATACATTGGATGCAACATCAAGAATTTAAAAATCTGCATAGCGTTGATATTTATCTAGCTGTTTTGCTCTTTCAATAGTTAATGCATTTTAATCGGCATTAACTGATTCATCAAGAAATGCATCCATTCAATGCAGTGGCCCGCATGGTTTTATGCAGATCCCGGTGTGCACATGTGTCACCTCTCCTGCAGGAGCTGCACTGGTTGCCGATTTGCTTCCGGGTGCAATTCAAGGTGCTGGTTATCACCTTTAAAGCCCTTCATGGCTTGGGTCCAGGTTATCTAAGGAAACATCTCTTGCTAATCACATCCACCCGACCCATTAGAGCGAGGAGGCAGGAAATGTTGTGGGTCCCACCCCTGAGGAAAATACACCTGGTGGGACCCAGAAGAAGGGCTTTCTCTGTGGTAGCTCCGTCCCTCTGGAACATCATTCCCCCAGAGATTAGAATGGCCCCCTCACTAATACTCTTCTGAAAGGCACTGAAGACCTGGTTTTGCCAGCAGGCGTGGGGAACCCAGAGAGGGATGGAGCCCATCAGGTGGCTAGTGTGATCTGCTGTCGTCGGGGAGGGGATGGGAGTTGGTTTTTGATTTTTTGTTTTGTTTTGTTTGTTTTCCCAAATTTTGTTCTATTGTACTTTACTAATTTATTTGATTCTTTTTGTTAGTTTTTATTGTTTTGTTTTAAATATGGTTTTACACTGTGTAAACTGCCTCTAAGCTATGGGCGAATAGGCTGCATTATAAATTAAATTAAATTAAATTAATTAAATAAATAAACTGGAACATCATTTAGATGAAGGCATTCCATGATATGACCAGACAAAAGCATTAGGCAGAAAAGCTCGCCCACTAATTGCTAAGTTTAATTGCATTTAGATGCACAGTTGAATTCAATGAGATTAAGCATAGTCCAGAATATGACATCCTACTGATGGTTTAAAAATAATTTTCCACTTTCTCTGCATAGGTGTCCATCTGGATAAAAGCTCAGATTTAAAATAGGCACAAGTAATGCAAGAGCCGTGGTGGCAATGGTTAGAGTGCAGTACTGCAGGCTCTTCTGCTGACTGCCAGTTGACTGCTTTGGCAGTTCAAATCTCACCAGGCTCAAGGCTGACTCAGCCTTCTATTCTTCCATGGTCAGTAAACTGAGGACCCAGATTGTTGGGGGCAATATTG